>OU026147.1:33867062-34467062 GCA_907269125.1 Eristalis pertinax | reverse complement strand
AGAGAGTATGAACGTCCAGTAAATGAAGCTACTAAAAAGCAAACAAAAAATGACGGAATCTGGGTATTGTTTCGATGTGGGCCCTATTACTGGAGTAGAACAAAAAGGGATCATGATAAATAGTCAAAATTCAGACGCGAAGATTGCGGTCAGAAGACTTAACGCTCACAGAGTCGCAGCGATGATGAAGAAATTACCCAACGAAATGAGCTGGAAGATGTGTTGTTCGGGGCTAAATCAGATGCACAATGACTTGATGATGTTTCTCTCGTCACGATGCTTGCATTCCACATGTTTTCTAAAGTAGTTGCATTGTAAACAACTGCATCGAGCACCACTGCACTATAAAGTACTGCATTTTCTCCTAAAATTGATGAAGTTAACTGGCAAGCAGACCAAATGTTTGCTTTAAATGTATCCACATTCAGCACATTTCTGTTCATATTGTATATCTATTAGTTGTCTGTAAATACACAAAACTGTGTGGTTTTTCCTTATTAATATTTTATTTTTCACCTATTTACTTTCGATTTGAGACCTCGAATAAGTGTGCTTTTGTTGAAAGTGTTCTATTTTCCATCTAACATTCTAAAAATAATTTTGTGTACAGATTGGTGTGTACTGACCGTCCCATAAAATTGAATATGAAACACTATAATTCTTGGTGTAGTAGCTAATACAAATCCCTCTTCTCCCTTCCCATGTGCATCAATAAGTAAATAATAAATTCTTCCATGGAAATTTTTTCAGGTGATAATGATATGGAAAGCAGTATTCACTTGGAGCCTAATCAAACAATTGAGAACCGAGGTGACAAGAGCTACTTGATTGTGTGGCACGTCAGCCAACGCTAAAGACAACACTTTTTTTTACATCACCCCTGCCACCCACGCATTGGAGACAAACAAACAAAAAAAAACTATGATCCCCCCCCATATATATTTAACACCAGATTTTAATATTAACATTTCGATTTAACAACCTGAGTAATTAGTTTTATAGTGACAAAAATAAAAAAAATAAAAAGAGAAAAAAACTCAGCAACTATGCAGTAAATAGTTGTGTAAAAAATGCTTTAAAGATTTATTTAAGAAAAAAAATAAAATAAAGAAAGAAACCAAC
This sequence comes from Eristalis pertinax, assembly GCA_907269125.1. Lineage (NCBI taxonomy): Eukaryota > Metazoa > Arthropoda > Insecta > Diptera > Syrphidae > Eristalis > Eristalis pertinax. The sequence continues at coordinate 34,465,940 of OU026147.1, read as the reverse complement.
ATGCTACTAACAATAAAGTTAATCACAATTTCAAAGAGCAAATGAAAGCAGAAAGACAGTGCGCAACTGTCATTGGTTTTCATTGCAATGCCTAGTGTGAATTTTGGTTTTTGTTTTCAATTATGTTAATTTCCTTTATCTTGTAAGTCATATGTTTGGATAAAAGCAATGTACCGAAGTGATCACTTGTTTTGTTTTGCAAAAGTTACGCCCTTTGATTTGGTTGTAGCATAGAATTATTTCAATTTATACAAAGAGAAAAGACACTACATGAAGTAAACGTAAATTTTATTAAATTGATTCGAAATTTGAGAGAGTGAAAGTGAGAGAGATTAAATCCAAATTTTGTGATGAGGAAATATGTGTACAATGGCCTACCGAATTTTATAATTTTCTTTATTTCTTTGTTTTTTTTGTACTTTTTCTTTCCCTTGTATCATTTGTTTTCCTCTTCTTCACCTTGAATATATGTATACCTCTTTTTTGTTTTATTTTTTAGTTATTGTTTAATTTTAAGATTGTCCCATAAGGTATTTATTAAAAAACAAAAAAAAAAAACAAAACAAAGTATTTATTAAAACACAACTGGTTGTTTCATTTGCATTTTCGTCGTGATGAGGGGGCAACAATGGTATGCTCATAGGTATTTCACATCATGTTTTCCAACAGATATTATTGTCCTACAGTACTTACTGACTTATCAGGCCGGCGACCCATGAAGGGTCCGAGCCTGAGCAATTGCTGCCTTCCATCGTTGACGGTCCTGGGCACGCTGCTTCCAGTCATCAAGACCAGGCTGTCTTGCATCCGCGATTACTTGGTCTTTATACCAGAGATTCGGTCTTCCTCTCCTTCTCGAACCAGTAGGCTCGGATTCAAAGACCCTCTTTGCTGGAGCATCGTTGTCCATGCGCTCGATGTGGCCGAGCCAGTGCAGTCGACGGATTTTTGCCTTCTGGATTACATCCACATCCTGGTAGAGTTCGCGGTTATGTCTCTCCTCCATTCGCCTTCCTCGCAGACGGGACCATATATCCGTCGTAGAACTTTTCTTTCGAAGGTACCAAAAATCAACTCTGCAGTTTTGCTTAGCGTCCAGCTTTCGGCCAGCAGGACTGGCAAAATAAGAGTTTTGTAGAGCATGATTTTGGTCCTTCGAGTCAGGAGTTTTGAGCCCAGTTGTTTTGACAAACCGAAGTAGCACCGGTTGCAAAGGTGATTTTACGACGGATCTCCACTGTGATGTCGTTTGTGGAGTTCACGTTTGCCCCTAGGTAGACAAACTCCTTCACTACCTCGAAATTGTAGCTGTCGATCGTGATATTTTGTCCAAGGTGGTGTGTGACGGAACGTTTTTTGGTCGACAGCATATATTTTGCTTCGTCCTCATTGACTCTGAGACCAGTTCGTTTTGCCTCTTTTTCAATCGCCGTGAAAGCCTCCACTACGGCACGTTGAGAACGCGCGACGATGTCGATGTCATCTGCGTACCCCAACAGTTGGACCGACTTGTAGAAGATAGTGCCTTCCGTGTTTACAGTTGCCCTCCGCACTGTCTTTTTCTAGTACCAGATTGAAGATCTGACATCTCCTTGCCGAAATCCAGTGCAAGTTTCAAACGGCTCAGAAATCCTTGAGCCGAACTGCACGGTGCATCGCGTATGTGTTAGCGTGGTGTGACACAACCGGATCACTTTTCCCGGGATCCCGAATTCGGCCATCGCATCGAATAGCTCCTTGCGATGAATGCTGTCGTATGCGGCTTTGAAATCGATGAAAAGGTGGTGCGTATCGATTTGAAACTCACTGGTCTTCTCCAGTATTTGTCTTAGTGTGAAGATTTGGTCTATAGTCGATTTGCCGGGCCGGAAGCCGCACTGGTACGTGCCGATTAGTGCGGTGCAAAACGGCTTTAGACGTTCACACAGTACGCTGGACAGGATCTTGTAGGCGACGTTGAGCAGGGATATACCTCTATAGTTGTTGCTAGAGGCAAGATCGACTTTTTTGTGGATGGGGCATATTTTGTCCCATAGTATTAGAGCTATTAAAAGGAAACACTTGTCCATGGCATACACCAGGTACAGTCAGTCGGGAAAACATGTGATCAGATCTATTGGGTTCAGAAGACTGAGAGTGAATAAAATGAATACTGAACTAAATGTAGATGAGTATCATAATATATTACACGCGTAATAATTGTGCTCAATTAGAATCGGATTGTGCCACTGTCATCTCTTCGAAGCAGTTTTTTTATGTGCATTGGCTTCATGGGTCTCCTCTCGCCTTACTCTTGGATAGAACAAAATATCTATTGAAGAATTATTCACTCCGATTACGAAAGTCGTTTAACGACTTGTGTCGAAACGCCTCTGTGATGTCGGTATTATGATTGTCGATACAGTAGTCGTTTTACGCCATAAAACGACTTCTGGCGATAAGCTTATGTGGAACGTATTTTTTGTGTGACACTTGTCGTGTATCGGTACGCGAGTAACACGATAAAAGAAGGCGGTTTGAATTTTGTGAAAACAAGTAAAAACAAGTTTTCTTTGTGTTTCAACTGGAATGGTGTAAAATGTATTTTGTGTTAATGTAGTGTGTTATCTTAAGGATGAAAATGTCCAAGCCCAAAACAAACAAAGCGGCTGGTTGAACTGATGGAGGAAAACAGAAATTTAGCATATATCAATGCATATAAAGGGTGGTTAAATTTTAAGGGCCGATGTTCAATGTAAACCACACCTAAACGTTTTTTCTGCATTTCATTTGACATATCTCAATTTCAGACTAATTCAATTTGAACCATGGAAAGATACACAATCGAGCAACGCGTTACAGTTATTCAGGCTTATTATGATTTGTGATTTTTTCGGTCAGCATAATCGACCAATTTGTGTCCACAATCGGTAGAATTGTGCGCAAATTTCAGCAAACTGGGTCTGTAGGAAATATGAAAACACCTGTGCATGCTCACCCAGTTCGTCCTGCGGCTTATGGGCTGGGGGCGTCATCGGGCTGTACTTCTTCGAAAATGAGGTCGGCCAGGCAGTTACCGTGAATGGTGTTCGCTATAGCGAGATGTTAATGGACTTCTTGTGGCCAGAAATTGAGGATATGGATCTGGACGATATGTGCTTCCGACAGGATGGTTCCACTTGCTACACAGCCAACGAAACTTTGCGCGAGAAATTCAATGGCCGTGTTATCTCATGTCGTGGCAATGTTAATTGGCCGCCAAGATCATGTGATTTGAAACCGTTGGATTTTTTTCCTTTAAGGTTATTTGAAGGAAAAGGTGTACGTTAATAAGCCAGCAACATTTCAAGAGCTAAAGGATGAGATAATTCGGCACATTAACAGCATAATACCTCAATTATGCTTCAGCGTCATCGAAAATTTGGACCATCGGATGAAGGTGTGCTGCCTAGGTCGCGGAGGCCATTTGGCCGATATTTTCTTCCATACATAATTGAACCATAACAATATTATCATAATAAAAAAAAATGACAGTAATTTCCTAAATAATTTGTGTTTTATTCAAAATCAACATCGGCCCTTAAAATGTAACAACCCTTTGTCTTACTTAGCATATGGATTGCATTTTAATCGAACACTTCTTCTGATGTTAATTAATTCCCTTTTATGCAATTCTTGATCGTCGTTCTCTTCACTAATGTAATAAATAAATTAGCAATGCCTATAATTTAAATTCTACGAATCATTTTATTAAGCAAACACCTCAAAACAACAATTAAAAGTGTTTATTCCGGTAGAATTTATGAAAACTACCCGAGTTAACAAATTGAGCTTTCAAATTGACAAAAAGCTTTTGAGTGGCAGGTTTGGAATGTGTGTGGAACATAAGCTCGAGTCGATTAAGGTTCGTAATACCGATGCTTAAACGCCTGTAAAGTGGCTCGACTCTCAAAACGCCTTGTGTCGTTCAAGTGACACGACTTTCGTAATCGGGGTGATTGATTCAAACAAATTAAGAATTCTCTGCTTTCTTATCCTTTTCAGGATTTTCAAGAAATGTACTGAAGATATGCATTGAATACATTTTCCACTGATCTACATGATCCTAGGAGTTTCAGCACATTCAGCAGTGCTTGGCAGGCAGCACTTCCGTCGGACCTTTAATAAGCTGTAGTATATGCTAGCTTTCCGCCAGGGTTATTTAACTCATAAACTGTCTCACACTCACGTGACTGCTCGACAACACCAATTTCATAACCTTAAGCGGGTGGACGGTTTTATGTAAGATCAGATTACCACCGCTCGATCTTTTGATCCTGTTTGCGTTGATTTCATTTGGAGAAGAAGATTCATTCAATGCACTGTTTGGGCTGTACAGCGCCATGCGGCTAAGATGATTAGGCCATGTAGAGCATATTAACAACTTAGCTCCGACCCGAATAATCTTCGACTCTGGGCCTGTGGGAAAACGCAACAGACGACGTCCACGCACAAGGTGACGCACACAAGTCGAGGGCAACTCAATCGGCTTGGTGTGCAAACCTGGAGATCATGCTGGCGGGAGAGGCATTTTTGGGGAGTCCCAGGTTCACCTTGGACTTTAGCACCGAAGATATTGGTCCGTGCGACAACAACACCGCTCCGGTGTAAGATGTAAGTACAATCCACGTGATCACATATCCGACACTAGACACTCAGTCGAGGTAAAGTGCAAGTTGCTGAAGTTGACAAATATCAGAGACTAAGGGTGTTTTCATAAATATCGGAAATCTGCGCTATCTGCGCATATCTTTTCTCGTGCGTTTTTGAGCACACACACGGTGCAGAATGCCTGCAGGCTTGCAAAAAAATTTTCTTCCAATCGACCCTGTTTGCAGGCAACAAATAATGACTGGATAATCTGCCCGACATCGATGAGCTATTGACGTTTATATGATCGCAGTTCTGCATTAATGAACATGGATAACACAGTCCTTTGTTGGTCTGACGTTTATGAAAACACCCTAATTTAACTCAGAATGTTGACCCCTTGACTGCTCCACCGATTTTAAGGTAATAATATCGACGGATAAGCCGCAAGCAAACTTTGAATAACCTCTTACAATCGACTGCACAGTGGAGAACATACATCGGCTATTCAGCTAACCGCTAGTTCACCAAAACCACAAGAATTACCAAGAATACGTCTGCTTATTTATTCTCATTCCGCTGCTAGGCAGTGATTACAGTTGGTCCATGGAGTGCCCTACGTTCGGTCATAATCTTCGATTTTAGTCCAAGCAGTTGCACCACGGAAATCATGTAAGTGAAAAGAAAGTGGACGGAAGGCAATTACTATTTTGCTCTGAAGTCAACCGAAAAGAAAGAAAAACTCATTGTTGTTTACTTATATTAGTTTTAAATATGATCAAGAAGGTATAAATAACACACTTTAAAAGCCACACGAAATCATTAGAATAGTTTAGCGAAAAAGTCAACAATCCTCTCGCGAAGAGAACCGGTATTCTTCTGCACCACCATACTGTTGAACTTATATGGCTCGGCCTTCTTCTGAGGACAGTCCTCTGAAAACTGCGAGTCATCAAATTTGACACGTTTTCTCGGCGATGAATACGTATCGGGCGGTATGCGATTCTCTTTACCACCGCCTGGAATCGACCAACCACCGTTGCTGCTCTTGTTGCTGCCACCGCTCGTTCGTAGTGGATACAGGATGTCTTTCAAGCTCCCACCACCTCCGATCGATTCATTCATAAAGTCCTCTCGGGTGATTGTGGTGGGAATGGTTGAGTCAACGGTTTGTGCCCGAAAATAAGACTTTGAATCAGTGAAACGAGTTGCAAATCCGTACGTTGGGTCATGATCTTCTCTTTTAGTCACATTCGTTTTCGATTTCTTTAAGATACTCCTTCGCCGTGGCACTGATGCTTTTTCAGCGGGTATGTGCATTTTGATCTTTGCTGGAGCATTCTTGTATATTGGAAGTTTTGGTGGTGTCTTGGATCGCTTGAATTTCATGAACTCCCTTGAACGGGCGAAGCACGACGATTTTCCTCCATCACTGTCGTCATCAGAGTCGGTACTTCGTTTGTTTCGGTATACGGTTTCATAGTCCTGAAATTAATTATTAAGTGGTTGTGAAAGGAATGCCAGGTATCTCGCTCGACTTACACATTTGCGCTTGTTGGGACTGACGATAAAGTCGATGTCAAAGTTTTTTATGTCCTTTTTCCTGGTGTAAGAATATAATAGGGAATGCAATGAAATTGAATAAATTTAGTAAGGTTACAACTCACCTTATTGGCGTCCTTTTACTAGATTCCTTGCGTAGCGTCTTCCTGCACATGATATGTAACTCAATAGCGTCCCTAATGAAACCCACCCAAATCTGTCCTAAGCGAAGATCGGTTGTGCAAAAAATGATGCCATCGCCCTGACAAGTGAGCTTAAAATTTCCCGGAAACATTTCGTACACTTTGCACTTTTTCAGAGGGAATATGCAACAGCATTCCAAAGAGTTTTCCACAACAGTGTCCTTTGGGCGATCCTTGAGAATTTTGCAATACATAAATATGTCAGACATTAGCACACAGTAGCGTTTGATTTCTTCTCCCTTTCGATTGACTTTATTCAGGATCCCCTCTTTGATGACCTTGCGACTGGGTTTCACAATGTTTGGCGTGCGATTCACAAGAGAATTCTGAAGATTCAACAATCTCTGTGTGACTTCCTGGTCTTCGATGACTGAGTTTATGTGTGCAACAGTGCTTTCCACTAGTTTGACAGATTCTAAAAACAATCGATATGACTCAGAAGCCATGGCACACTCGGTGTTAGCTTACCTTTCAATAACTTAAAGTCCACGTCGGCAGGACTTGTGTAAAGTAAGACTTGCTCCAGCAACAGCTTATATCTGGGCACCCTCTGGATTGGGACAATCATCAATGAATTCAATTTTCGTTGCACTTCCGGGCGAGATTCGGCGCTCTCGAGGAATTTTCGAAAAACCGGATTCTTGCTGGTCAAATCCTGTAGTATGTAGGGAGCATTCTTAAAGTCGAAGGCATAAACTGAGTACAATTTGAAGAACGGTGCCATTTTGAGGAAGGCCTGAGCCACATTTTGCTGATTATTTTGAATTTCCTTCAGGAGCTCGCCATTTAGATTGTAAATCATTTCAATTTGACCAAACAAAGTAGTATGATAACTATCACTGAGTATTCCTTGATCTTTCAGAGGTAGAATGAAAAATTCCATGAGCAATTCCAGTTGCTTGAGGTACGTCTTCTCTGAACTGATAATCTCTTCGACAGCTTGAAGACGGAACGTTTGTCGTTTATCTAGTTCCTCATGTTTATCCGGTGTTGATCGATCCAAAAGTGAGCAAACTACAAAGTATATTAACGATTAATTGCGGGGAAAAAGATAATAATTGCAATATATTTCGTTTACCTCTTTTTCTGGTTCTTGCTGTCAGCAAATTGCGCTCGTTAAGCACTTGTTTTAGTTCCTTGCTAAAGGACATTGGAGTGTGAAACTCCAAATCGGGCGTTGTGGAATGTTTTTTGGTTGGGGTGTGGTACATTTTAACATAAAATAACAACAAACAGGGTAAATTATAATAAAATCAGAGCGCGCACAAAGATACTAGCTTATTTGAATGAAGAAACCGACGTTGCACCTGTTTTAAATACATGACAGCAGCTGTTCAATGCAGTCTGGGCAACTATACCAAACGAAACAATTAAACGATGACTGTGTTCAGCGAACACTTTTACAAATTGCTTAAAAACAAGCAAATGTCTATGCTTGAAAATTAATTTATAAGTTGGTGGATTATATCGCTGATTGTGAAAAGAATATGTTTGCAATGTATCTAGAGACATATTTGTTCCTTGACGGTCATAGAGACTATCACTTGCAGTACTCCTCGTTGAAACACAGATATAATTCAGATTTTAGTACATACTTGTATTTAGTAGACTGGGGCCTCCAACTGTCAGTTGTCATATGGTTTGTGTATATTTGTGATAAGAGAAATGCACGAATTCCCTTCTGCACAAAAAATTGCCGAATTGTCCCTTAAAAAGTTCAATTCCCTTCCGAAGACAGGAAAACCAAATAAATCTGAGTGGACAGTGCTTTCGTCAATCATCCAATTCGACAGTGAGACCAATGGTGTGAAGGTAGTTGCTCTGGGATGTGGAACAAAGTGCATTGGTCGCTCGAAATTGTGTCCACTGGGTCAGATTCTAAATGATTCTCATGCTGAGGTGCTGGCAAGAAGAGCATTCTTGCGTTACATTTATTACAATATCAAAACTGAAAGTGATCTTTGTAAATATGTAAAGGATGAAGCTTTGTTTCGGCTCAAGAATTCAATCAGTTTTCACTTCTTCTCCACACAAATTCCTTGTGGAGATGCTTGTATCATTGACGACGAAGAAGTCCCTCTGAAGAAAAGAAAACTAGACGTAAATAATTGTGAAGTGGGAGATCTTTTGACCACAAACAGTGTATTCACTGGTGCCAAACTCATTGGAGAATCAAATTCAGATCCAATGTTTCAAACCGTTGGAGCCCTAAGGACAAAACCAGGTCGAGGAGACAGAACACTTTCTATGTCATGCAGTGACAAGCTTTCTAAGTGGAATGTTCTTGGCATTCAGGGTGCCTTCTTAGATGAAATCATGGATAAGCCAGTTTATTTGAAAACGCTAAATTTCTCATGTGAATTTGATGTCGAGTCCATGACAAGGGCAATCTATGGTCGATGGAAGGACAAGAAGCTAATAAGCGACAGATTCATCCCACAGACACCAGATATTCGGAGTGCTCGTTCAATTGAGTTTGAATTTACTCAGCATTCGGAGAGGAATCCATCTCCAAGTGGACTTGCTTGGTGTGACATTCCTGAAGAGGAAGGGTAATTTAGTTGCGAATTCTGTCTTTGCACATTTATCAATCGAGTACTTATCATTCTAGGCCATATGAAGTTTCAGTAAATGGAAAGAAACAAGGAATCACCAAGAAAGCGCTTCACTTAAAGAAGTCCTGTCTCAAAATAACCAAATGCTGGCTACAAGAGGACTTTTGCGACGTTGTCTTCAAACATCCTGAAATATTGAAGAAACTGGCATTAGAAGATACTGGAGCCACTGTGAAGACCAACGCTGAACTGAAGGAAATGTGCACGCAATACCAAGCGACTTGGAAATTCTTAAAGAGCACATATTTCGGAAAATGGACTGAGAAGCCCAAATCATTGCTGAACTTCAAGATCAATAAAGAAAGTTGACATCTACAATACATCTCAATTATCTAATTTATTCGCTAGTTCTAAAAGAATTGAGGGTTTTCATGAAATTGCTGATCGATGTTTCACAAAGGTCATTGGCCCAATTGCCTCCTTTCTTGAAATGCGAACCAATTATTACAGCATCAGCTTTGTGGAAGTATTTCTCTAAATTCTCCTTCGTTACTCCGGAGCCAATAATAAGGGGAAGCTCAACTTTGCCGTGGAGTGAGTTGAGATCGTTTTGATCTGCCGGCTGTCCCGTTGATGTTCCTGCAAGAAGAATATCAATGATTCCAGTTGGATCTACCTCGTCTTTTCTTACCAGTCACAATAATTCCATCAGTGAGGAAGAACTTCGCTGCAATAGCTGTCTCCAGTAGGCTTGTATCAGCTGTAATCGAATGCGAACTGTGTTTCTTCTTCAAGTCTGTGAATATGAGGATTGACTCAGCATCGATTAAGCGACGATATCGCAGGAGCTCCCCTGCGCATGCATCCGTGTAGCCTTCGTCTGCAACATGACCGAAAACGAATCCTTCCGCTCGAATGTACTGCAAATCACAGGCTTTAGCAATGGCCAGTGCTTGTTTGTTACCACAGGCGAGAACCTAAATAGAATTCAGACACATTGGTTCCAAGTTTGAGTGCAATCGCACACTTACTTGTATTCCCACAGGGATTTGTTTTGAAATGGTTTTTCGCACTTCCGTTGCTATTCTCGCCATACAGGCGACAGTCTCTGGACCAAGGTGCTTGTCCTGAACATATGGCACATCGTGCATGTTCTCAATAAGAATTGAGTCCTAAGCGAATTCAGTGATTGTAATCAAATAAAGATGGGGCTGAATTTCAGCGTATAACTCACTAATTTGTGTTTAGTGTAAACATTTGCTTCGTATTTAGCCTTGTCCACAATTTCACTGAAATTACCGGCATACTTCGGAGTGCCTGAGTTGGTATTTCTTAAAGGTAAGAGTTTCTCTTTTCTGAATTAATTCCGTACCTGGGAGTGCCTCAACGTGGATCATGCCAATCACATTGCACTTGGGTTGAGTGAAAATATTTAAAAAACGTTTCATGATAAAAGCAGTTGAAGAATTCGCGGTATTGGAAATATGTGTTCACCTACAGGCCGCAGATCTTGCACGAGGCTGTCAAAATCTATAGAACAGCTGATGTAAATAAATATTCTTCACTTCTGGGTTTAACTTTACTGAATGTGTTCCTTATCATTCAACTAAGTAGTAGTAGTAGTAGTAATGTTTGTTACATTATGACTTGCCTTGATGTGTGCCTTGATTTGTTTTTGGAGGTCTTTCCGCATCGAGAGTCATGTATTTTGTTAGTGTAACAGCGTATGACATTAGCTTAAAATACTTGCGTTAGTTTCGGAACCAAGTTTTCTTGCACCTTGGTAGTAAGGTAAGGTTTGTTTTAAGTTTAAGTTTCAGCTTTGTTTGTCCATAAATGTGGTTCATCGAGTCCATCTCATCAAGTATGCAATAGACAAAACAACAACCCAATGGGTATAAACGGTGGACAGAAGCCTGTCGGGACGAAGAGGAACAACTCGTAGTGGGCTTCTGTATTCTGTTAAACAGCGATACCCTGTTTCTTACAGACGCCATGAATGTCACCAATCGCAGATGGATAGTATCAGACACTTGCAGGACTACGAGGCAAATATGTACGGCCATCAATCTTGTAAAAAAAGGCAAATACACTCCTAAGTCTTAACATGATAGTAATCAGGAAAGTCGTAGGCATTATCACCAGCCACTGCCTGTAACCGTAAGAAGAACGGGACCCTCTATAAGCTTTAACTACTTCTGCAGGAGCTGTAGGGATGAGGAAAAAGAAAACAAAAACCACGCAACACTACCTCGGCACTTGTCCAGTCCAAGCAAGAACAAGGATATGCATGCTAGGTAGCTGATTCAGATGTGACAGTGAGCTTAACCTGACATAACCTAAACAGCGATGAAGAGACAATTTCCGCTTTCAGTCAGAATTCTCCACTCAACACAACACAAAGTGGATGTACAACTTCGAGTAGACAGAAGAGACTTCCGTCCCCCGACCTAGACTTTGTCAAGATAGGCCGCTTTTACACCCGCAACTTTTTGTTGAAGATTTTCTGCAATTCCCTTTCGTGATCGCAAGCCACTTTTACACGTAGAAATAACCCAGTTGCAATTCCTGCTCAATTTTTCCGCTTCACACCCTTTCACACATGTGTCATCCCTTTCTTACATACATGTGTCATCCCTTACTTACATACAAAAAAAAAAAAAAAGCCTTGCATGGATTGTTGCATAATAAAGTGAGAGAAACAAAGCTACATTATCAACACTAGGGGCTACTTGGTAACTAAGAAGGATGAATGCCCTCACATAAAATGTACTATTAAAGTTTTTATATTTCAAAAAAAAAAAGACTAACCCTTGCACGTTTCTCCTCCCTTGCCTACAAGTTTGGAAAGTTGCAGACAAACTTAGCGTGTGTAAAAGTGGCCATAACGACATCGAGACTGTAGCTGAATAAGGCTTCTGCTGTTTCCTGAACGTTTTCAGCATTTCGAATTTAAAAGGAACTACATATTTTGAAATGCTTTTAGTTCCTTTATTAAGATTCTTTTAAAATTTACTTTTTGGTACATATTTAGTTCTTCAAGAAGGAACCTAATTGCCGTCAGTGAGAATCTCTTCGAAAATATGTACTCGATTCAATTCGCCGGGTTCTCTCTCTCTCTCTCTACCGTCGATTCGAAATTCAGTATCAATGTACATAATTCATATATGTATGTACACAGTGGTGGCTCATGAACACAGTCCACGGTCAGTCTGGTGTCTACATCATCTTCATCATCTTGGTTATCTAATATCTAAGTATATCTCGTTTCTCCGTTGATCCGAGGAAGTTTGCTCATTCACAACAACGTAAGCTTAAGTTGTGTACTTAAGGGGGTTGTTAACCCTTGGCAAAACCGCCTGACTAGACGAGTATGCCTCTTTATTCGAATGATTACACAGCGAACGTGAGCGATGTGCATCGATATAATGATAATCCAGACGGTAATGTGATGCTCTGCATTTCCTGGGATGAGCAGCGTGATGCAATTAGATGTCCGTTGCATGTTTATATACAGTACACAAGTGAGAAGTGGTTAATTCATGTAATGCTTGGCGGATTCAAATTTCTTTGATGCTTGACATTAAATTACATTGGTTCACCTTACAACGGCAGTTGTAGAGGCTATCCAGAGGGCACCGCAGGGAGGCTGTATGTCAACTTGAACTAAGCATTAACAAGGCTTGTTAGTATACCGGCATAGGCTTATTGAACTATCAATGTGAAATGAACTAATGCTTTAGTCTCCGTAACTGCTAAGCGATTAGAATATACAGTACCGCACAGTACCCAGCATCTATGACAGCTTGTATGTTTTTTGGCGGATTGCCATCGCAAGCTGCCTGATGAGGTGCAACATCTATGACAGCTTGTAACCGCTGGGGCATGGATTTTACCAGTTTTTCGGCGGAATGACATCGCAAGCTGCCTGAGTTTTAGTTTTCAGCTCCTACTTACTTTCTTTAACCCGAAGTTTTATTTCGTGCCATAGGTGTTCAATAGGGTTAAGATCCGGCGATTGTGGCAGTGTTTTTACCCGCTTCGGAGCATTATAAAGCAACCATTTGCGTACTAAATAGGAGGTGTGCTTCGGATCGTTGTCTTGTTGGAAGTAAAAAACCGAGGGTAGACCTAATTTTTCTGCGGAACTCCGTAAATTTCGTTTTATAATATTCAAATACCCAATTTTCTCCATAATATTCTCTGTGAATTTGAAGTTTCCGCAGCCATTTGAAGCCATACAACCCCACAACAACACACAACCTGACTTGACTTGATGTTTTTTTGCTTTAACCCTTATGTCAACACTCACACACCCGAATGTGTTTTTCATTTTCAAATTCATATATCGTGAGTTCTAGGTGTCGTATCGACTTGGAATTTTCTATAACTTCCTAAAAAATTGTTTTTTATCATATTCAAAAAAAAAATTTAGATTTTCCTTTTGGGTCAAGATCTACAAGCACTTTTTGGAACTTACCCCTTTCATCAACACCAAACACATCCGGATGTGAATCGAAAAATGTATGTAAGTTGTTAGCTGGAAATGCAGAAAAGCACTTGTTTCATTATAAAGTCAATATATTTTGTTTGGAAAAACAAAGGATGGACATTTATCACACTGGATTATATCCACTGAATTTTCAGCACAAACTGGCTTCTTGTTGGTCTTCTTCTGGGACATAGGAAACAATTTCCTTTCTGTTTTATTCTGCCAGAATTGTCACGTCCTTCTTGAGCCCTTACTGGAAGATTTTCAACAGTCGGTGTTACTAGGTGGCCCAACATACTTTCAATTCCATTGCGTGATGGCAAACTTCGCATGATTTGGGCATTTTGCGAAGGATCCTGGATTCCTGCCACAGCTTGTTGTTCACTCAACTGTTGTAGGAACAACCTTCTACGGTTTGTTGATGTCTTCAAGTGGGGATTATTTCCCATGTATGTATATCACGGATGCTGCAAATGCAGCCACATCCACAATGTTATAAAAAAAAGCTAAAGGCCATCTGTTCGTTCTTCTTTTCGTAGTGTATTCACCAAGGCACTTGTCCATATTGTCAACACCTCCTTTCCTACTGCTGTAATCGAGTATCATTTTTGGCTTTCTTTTAGGACCTTCAATTTCGATGCTATAGTATATATATTGTTCTTTTTTGGTAAAAAAGATTGATGATTCTACTGCTCTTCCTTTTGGATTGGAAAATTCGGCTAGTACAAAGTTACGTCTTTTGTTTACAGTTCCTAATATCGACAAATTGTAGTCTACCATCAAAGTAGAAGCCAAATTATAGCTCGGAAAAAAGTTGTCACATACGATGATACGATATTTCGAGCACTTCCACGGAACAGATTGCACCACAAATCTTTGACCACACGTTCACCTTGATTCTCTTTCTCCAGAAGGTTCCATACCAGTATAAATTTGTCCTTTGACTGGATAAGAAGTTATAGCGTCGCATACCCACCAAACTTTAATTCCCTATTTGACGAGTATGAAGGTATATATTGAGTGAATCCGGTGCCACCACGATAAGGATAAAGCTGTTCATCAACAGTGACGTTGGCTCCTGCTTTATAGTTACCCTGGAGGTTACTGTTCAATATAAGGAAAATGTCCGATATGCTGCTTTGTCAGTTTGTTTACGTTGCTGGCGCGTATTTCCATTATCAAATCTGATAAAACGACTGACAGCCCAAAAACGTCCAAGACCCATTGCAGCACGAAACATCGGATGTGAGTTAGTTTTCCATAGATCAGTTGTATGTAAATAATTTGAATGTGTGACACCAGCCAACAACCTTCCGACGCCCGTGGACATACAAAAACGTATGACACACTCGCGTGTGTTGGGTGTATGTTTGCGTATAATTTTTCGGGTGTTGACACAAGGGTTAAGAGCTGTATTTGGTTCCCCCCAAACAACTTGTCTGCTATCTGATCCTAATAAATTTATTTTTGTTTCATCTGAAAAAAAACGCCTTCCCAAAAACTGTGTGGTTTAAATATTGCCTGGCAAACTCTAATCGTTTTTTCTTATTGGCTGATGAAATGTACAGCTTTCCTCGGGCGATCCTACCAGGACTCTGTGAACGATTTCTACGGATAGAGGCTTATTGATTGCAAATGACACCTAAGCCGTCAACTTCCGAACGCTGATTTTTGAATTGGACTTAACTGTCCGAACAATAAACCGCCCGTTATGTTCTGAGAGCAAGTTTTTTTCTTCCACTTTCAGCTCTGTTTTTTAGCGTCCCTTCATATCTGTAATTATTTATTATTCCCGTTCCACCGATGCATGCGATCGCCCTACAGTTTCTCCTAATTTTCGTACCGACTTCGCCTTGCAAAATAGCTTAATGATAAGCATTCTCGTTGACAAGCTATATGGCTTATCTTCGCATGCTTTCCATTCCTTCGCACAAAGTATAGAATATCGGTATTTTCAGTTCAAGTGCGTGAAATGGTCATCAGGGACATTTGTTGCTTCATACTTGAACAAATGTCCATGTACCGATCTTGCGAAGCTTGTGTACCACGCACGTATGACATCTGTATGCTCAATTTTGCGTGTTGATTGAGGTGGGTTTGTTTTCTCCTTCGCTTTTTTGTCTATTTCACATATGCTCTTATTAAAGCCATGTATTCAATTATGAATGTAAACTAAAAGAATTAAATAAAAATAGTGGACGGCCCTAAAATAATGTATATATGAAGTAATGATAGGTGTATGCTCAATTTTATGAGGTAATGTATATTCGGAAAGGGCGTTCTACCCAAGATGCGATGCGCCGAAAGTTTCTACTGAAGCATGCGGGTTCCAGTCATTTTTGTCCAACACAGTGTAATTATTAAGTATTAATGAAAATCATGGTAAATGCCAAATTAAACAACAATTCACAATAGGCATCTGAAGAATACCACTAACATCATCATCATCATCTACTGACCCACAGGATCCACTAAAGGGATCTCGGGGGCAAAGCACGCACGAGAGATCTCCAGGCCATTCAATCTTCTGCCATCGACAACTCATCAGGAGTTATGCACAAGTGGAACCAGGCTAGTTTTTCGACTTGATCCAACCATCTCGTCCTGGGTTTGTCAAGCGGTCGCTTACCCGATTTAGTTGCATTCAAAGCACATCTTGGAAGTCGTTATGAATGTGATAGTCGTCCTTAAAATGCTTTAACCATAGACCAACGTTATGAAAAATCGACTAATCTTACGTTGGTGGGTCGTTTTCGACCCTGATATATTTTCCAATCCCAAACACATACAAAAATGAGCGTCTTTTTGTACAAGTGATGTCTGTTTAGTGTGGCAGAGAAGTGAATGCTCTTCGATGAACCGTTGCATAGATGTCTAACTATTTGGCAATTTCTGCGATCAAGAACGGTGCAGGTTCGCGTCTAAGCCAAATTAAGTTCCAATTTTGCATCTTTTTCAATTACATACAATTCACATTTAGCAATCCAAGCACATTCGTTGACAAAAGTTGGCAATACTTATTAAGAATCGGGCAGTTTCGTAACTCAGACCTTTTGGGTTGTTAACATCCCCTAATTGCGAAATTTGTAATTCAAGGTTTCAAGTTCAAGATTAACTCTTTGGTCTGGAGTTGGCTGTAATTGCTCATATTTTGAAATCAACAAACAATACGTTTTATGAAGATTTTTTTTTTTACATATATTTGCAGACAAAATAAAAATGTAGTATCATTAATGAGTCTAAAGGAATAAGCAAGGCTGAATTTTGTGGCAAATGCTAATGGTTTCAACAGAGTTTTACGAGTAAAAGAATTTGTTTCGCAAATGTAAGACTGTGGACTAACCAGGAAATGCCCCAAAAACTCGGAACCATGCAAAGAGATAGAACAGCTAAGTTTTAAAGGTGGTTTGGTCAAATGAGGTCGTCAGAAGCTACTATTTCTGTGTAATGGAGAAAGTATTCTGTGTCAAGGAAACTGTTTGCAGTGATTGATTTGGACTCTAAGCATGTTATTACAAGTTTTGCTACGGCGCATCGGAAATCCGTATAGAATAGATCTTAAGGTGGGTGTAGATAGGACTAAGGATCTTCGCAATTCAATTCTCAATTCAATTGGATAACAAGTTCTTACAGCTAACACATCAACTTTGCAGTCAGAATTGTGGAGAGACTCACATTCCTTTTTAGCTCTAATGCAACGGTGTTTTAATGATCTTAAAAAATTAGAAGATATTCGTTGAATTAAATCGTTATTAAGCGAAAAATACTGTACGCTGAGACAAGGAAAATCTACATATATCCACGAATATTACAGTACGAACTCCACTTACACCACCCTCGATACGCGCAACTCTTCGATTTTCGCAACACTAAAGTCGTCACACGATTTGACTCTATAAGTGCAACTTTTCAAACCTAGATTAGTGCAACTTCTTCTTCAACTCTACTTCTTTTATGTGCGTATTCTCCTTTTGGTTCGTCATTCCTGTCGTTATTTTACAGTTGGTTTGGAGGGAAAAGGATTTGATGTCATCCGTTTCCAATTTGATTGATGAAATTGTACCCAACATTAGTATCTCCAATCAAGAATTTTGGCTTCACTCGACAGAAATTGAGAGCACAAATGAAAGTGAAGGTGGGTGAAGGCCCCTTTATCGAAAGTTAAAACAGAAGTTTTAGTTTGATCCCTTAACATACCTGTGTTTATGGAATCCAACTAAACTCATTCTAAAATATCCAAATTCTTATTTAAAAACAAAATTTGTTTTCAATTTGCTTTCCTTGCAAAAATGTGTTTCTTTTTCATCACATTCCCATTTTCTCTATAGAAACATAAGCATTTTGACTATCATTTCTCACTTAAAAAAAGTTACCCGGTTGCTGCAACTGCCTTAATTTCTATTAGTTGCATAAATCGAGTTTGCACTGTAGTTCCAAAACGCGAGATAAATTTCTCATCGGACTCATTCCTCAACCAGTTTTTTTTTTTCATTTTATTTCCTCAACCAGTTCATGTATTCGCGTGCTGTATGGCATGTAGCGCTATCTTGCCACATATCGACCATTCATTCATCTTTGAAAAAATACAAGCCAATGAAGACGCCGGAGAATAAATCGCATCAAACAATGTATTTTCCGGGTGCATTGGCAGCACCCAAGTTGCTCATTGCACCATTAACATACTAATTCAACCAGAAATGTAATAATAAAATGTAATAATTTTCAAAAACAAAATCTTCACATGTTTTTGTAGAGATTAATGAATTTTTCATTATGTAAATTTCGTTCCACGGCACTGGTTTTTAAGTTATCGCGATCCTCGTCTGAATGATTCTGCAATACATGAGAAATTCTCCCGTCAGTCTCTTCTCTGTTTTGAGGCATTTTCTGAATGCTCTTTGTTGACGGATATGTTAACTTTGATTGTCCATTAGCTGTTAATTCATATTCAGAAGCCGTGTAAGTGATGTGCCTATTGGTGTTCATAAATTTCCTCGCTTCTCAAGTAAACTTTAATTTCTTCGTCAACCAACTTCTTTCAAGATTTTCGATTGCTTCCAGATTTAAAAAAATGTCCATAATTCGCCAATTGAGTCAGTTTCCTATGCAATCATCCATGTCATCAGCAGATAACAATCAAGAGAGTCAATTAAAGACAAAGCCAATGAACAGAAATCAACTAATTTAATTAGTTGATTTCTGCCAATGAATAAAGGATAAAGACATGATCATTGTGAGCTTGTTCCCTACCATTTAGATTTTATTACTCAATCTGGTTCAATCTGCTGTTTAATCATTTCAGAAGTGCGAATACATGTACAACTGAAGAGTGAAGAACTCAACTCAGAGTCTAATGCAGTCTCGCCGCTTCATGAACATGAGTGTCACTTCTTATTCTAATGTCTGCATAAAATTCACAAGAGTTTTTTCCTTACACCCTAAACAGTACACTGAATTGATCATTATGCGCTTTGGGGCGGTCGGGCATCTTACATTAGGGGGTTGTCCACATCCCATGATTGTGGGGTTACATATAAAATTATGCGAATTTTCAGTTGGGCTTCATAGTTGTATGATTTAATGTAGTTGAGATGCAAGGTGATCGCCTTTTTGTAAGCAAGCAAATAATAATGACGAATATTTTTTTTGAAAAAGGGTTTTTGCAGAATACAGTTTTGCTTTTAACATCTACCTCCGCCTTGCAGATAACTGCACTGATCAGCAATTCATGTTTCTGTGTACAGTATCTTCTCATTTCGTATACAACGAAATCTATATGGAAAGCGGTGTGGCATTCTTAATCGCATTCATTACAGTGGTGGTCCACTTTAACGAATGATCGATATAACGTACACTTTTTTCGAATTCATTTGAGTTTCTATATAACGTACGAGAAAAATGGTTGACACTCGATATAACGAATGGTGTTTTGGATGTTTGTATGTTACTTTTTGTTGCTTTGCATTCCTGTTATGTTTATGCATTTAAAATGTTTTTGATTTAACAAGTTTCCTTCTTCTCAGCGCTTTTGTTTGTTTAGCCTGGTGCACATGCCCATTTGGTGTCCACATCAGAATATTAGTTTCGAATAAGGACAAATGGTGTATATTCAGTTAGCTAACTTTTTCAAGTGAAAAGTACATATCCTTGGTAGCGAAAATAGGACATATTGTAGTGAAAAGTAGCGGACACGTTCTTTATTGCGCCAGTAGTTCGATAAGCTTTGTAAAAATGTCTTAAACTCACAAACGTCTTTCGCTGGTGTTGGAAAAACATACTAATATATATTTCCGTGTCAGTTTTACGGAGCCAAGAAGAGATGGTCGTAGTAACAATGATTAAGATGGTAGCTCCTCAGAAATGGACGTTTCGTTTCGTACAAATAAAATATACACGATATTACGATATATTGGTCGCATTTTGTTCTTATTTTCATTTACAAAATCTCCTGAGGACAAATCAGAGGTTATTGCTATTTCCAGGACGCTCATTCAACGTTAATGGAGTCCCATTGAAGCAAATGGAGAAGTTCAAGTAACTCGGGTAAACAGCAGCTTGGCAGATCTGTAATCAGGAAAGCCGCGTCAAAGTCAAGTTAGCGGTTTTTACCTCAGTATTTGGTCCAACTCTCGCCAATAGTAATGAAATTTGGATAATGACCGAAAGAATAAGATCACGAATACAAGCTGCTGAAATGAGATTTCTTCGTGCTGTTTTGGCAGTTACTCGCCGTGATAGGGTGAGAAACAGGGACAGGGAAACAGTACGGGAGGAACTCAATGTTGAGCAGCTGCTTCTTTGAATGGAAAGAGCTATGATTCGATGGTTTGGTCACGTGGCACGAATGTTCCCTTCATCGACTTGCAAGATGTGCCTTGAATGTGAATTAGTCTGGTAGCCCATAGCTTGGCAAACACTGGACGCGGGTCATGTCACTTAGGCATAACTCCTGATGAGTTAGAGTCGAGTGGAGATCCCTCGTGCAAGCTTTACCCCCGCGACCCTTTAGTGGTTCAAGCGGGTCAGAAGATGATGATGATGACCAATTATCACAGTCCTGTTGTACGGGCCAGTCATGCATAATTTCAAAAGCGGATAATGAAGTCCTTGATCTTTTCGAGAGAAATTTTATTCGCACTGCTAACATTTTGGACTCTGTTTCTGTTGATAACATCTTAGACCCGGTGCACACCTGCGTCATTTGGACACGCGATCCCGCAGCAATGGAGGTTCATAAAAGGAAACGAGTAATTTTCGCGTACGTTAAAGTCTCAGGATACACATATGAGATTATCAATACCTCCAATTGAAATGCTTGCTGTAACTCTAAGGTAAGTGATTTTTTAATCAATGCTGCGCGTTAGATTATAAATATATATTATTTCATTATTTCGACTGTACATATTTACATACATAAATTAAATGAGAAAATGAGAATATTTTTTAAACTTCATCTTTAAAAATGTCCAACGTTTTCTACTCCCTGCACGTCTGGATATCCAAAGTTGTAGATGACGATGACGCTGAAGATATTAGATATTCAATATTGCCCGTGTTGGGCGTTTTTTATTTCATTGATAAATAATTCTAAATCAAAATCTTTCATGTTTGACATATTTCTTTGGAATTTTTATTAGCGACAAAACGACGCGTGTGTGCACTGCCGCAGCGACGCAAATGCGGTGCCGCTGCGGAATCGCGCTTCCAAATGACGCAAGTGTGCACCGGGCCTAAGAGAGAAGATTCAACCGCGATATTGAGATGACCCAGTACGCATATGGACCCACCGCCAAGAGAAGCGGGGCGATTTAAGGCGCCTGAACAACTTAGCTCCGTCCAGTAGAGGACGCCCGCGTCCAATCTGGCGCACACAAGTGGAGAACGACATCAGCCTACCCAGCAGTTAGTAAGATAGCTGGAGAGGCTTGTTGGATAGTGACGGCACACAAAGAAGAAACCATAAGCACACTAGACACATTCATTAAAACTCCAATTCATACTTCATTTACTCCTTTAATTCATTCCATTTTCAGTTATTCATTATTTATCATTATTTAAACGTGTTTTTTTTTTGCATTTTTGTTGTCACTCATTTTTAACCTTTATCATGTTTTTGTTTTACATTTCTTCTTCTCGATAAAATTAAACACTTAACTTACTACTAAACTGAACTGTTTTCTTTTTCTTTCTCTTCCATAACTTAAATTCTAGTTTAGACAATAATACGTTAAATTATTTACTGATTTTTTTTTGTTGGGTTTTTTTTTGTTTGTTTTATCATTTTCATGTGAACAACTAACTTGAAATTGAATTCTCTCTTGAAACAAGTGCGAATGAATCCTTTGATAACACATTTCTAATTGTTAATTAAAGTCAATGAAAGAAGCACTTAATTGTTTGTTTTCTTACAAGTGTTAGCTCAATACGTTATATAAATGAAGATACTTTTTTTTTATTTCGATTGTAGCATAATTATATTTATATACATATGTTTTTTTTTTGTTAGAGACACCCCACAGGCAGTTGTCTGTAAATTCAATATATTTTTCTAATTTAAAGATAATGTTTCAATGAACGATTTCTGGTTTTTCTTTTGTTTTTCCTTTGAACACATGAGTTTCTTATGATTTTTGTTTTGTTTCATTAAAATAATGTAATTATGTATATGCACTTATGTATGTATGTATATGAATAATGCAAGAAGACGATGTTAAACAATACAACAAGAGGGTCTATGTATAAAAAAAAATTCCTTTACTTTATATTGCATTTTATTTCTAGTGATTTTTGTTTCCTTTCATTTGAAAAGCGAGCAGCAATCGCAAGCATAAGTATAAAAAAAAATCAATAATAATAATAATTCTTGTTTTGCTCTTCCTCTTAACTTAGATAATGCCATTTGTTATTTGAATTTGATTTTAGATCTTCAGGATAATGTTGCAAAATGTGCTACAGTGTTGTCAAAACTTGCACCAAAAATATATAAGTTTCTTTGCAATTTTTCTTTTGTTTTTTCCATTCCATTTATCTTCTAGGACAATGTGTAGAAATTAATACACTTGTTTGAGAATTGAATTATGCTATGTACTTCATTTCTGATTTGTAAAACACATTTAAAAAATATTGCTCCATTAGGTATGTTTTTTTTTTCTTCTTAAAAGTATATATTTCTACATGCATGACAGATTTCAATTTTTTTTTTCCAATTAGTTTTCACATACATATATTCTACACGCA
Source organism: Eristalis pertinax (assembly GCA_907269125.1). Taxonomy (NCBI): domain Eukaryota; kingdom Metazoa; phylum Arthropoda; class Insecta; order Diptera; family Syrphidae; genus Eristalis; species Eristalis pertinax. Next base: position 34,443,303 of record OU026147.1, on the reverse strand, counting down.
TACCCATATTTTATTTGAAGTTATGTATCGAATTCTTACTATTAGTCCCATGTTTTGTTTGCCAAAAAAATGATTTTATTTTTTTGTTCAGATTTTATCTTATATGCACATTACAACACCTTCCTGATCGTCCTTAAGCACACTGTACATGTTACGCGTTAAACTTGTATCTAGTCTACTTAATAGAGAGTGAGTGAGAGAGGAAACAAGCATTGGTTTACTTGAAAAAAAAAAGGAAAAAAAAAAAACAAATAAACAAAAATATACCGCACATATGCCTTCATGTTTATCGCTTAATTATTGTTTGACTCCCTTTCCTCGTCACGCCTCATCATTTAACTTTATCACAATTGTCATTTGTTGTAAATTTTGTTTAAACTAAATACATTCACATGATTATTTTCGACTTGAACACTTGTTTGTTTTTTGTTTTCCACTGAGCCTTTGGGAAAGGGGTGTCTGTATGAATATAATATATCTACACCTATGTTCCTCCTTTTTTTTCCTTTGATACGTTGAGATGAGAAATATAACAATATTACACGTATAACAAGATAATTCAATTAAATCAAATCGTGAAACAAATAAATACATCATTATTTTACTGTCTGCATTTTGTCACAAGTAAATAGTTCATGTTACTTTTTCTTTTGTTTGATCTCTACTTTAGCTACAGATACATTGGACAAAAAAACAACATTTAAATGTTTGATTTTCATTTGGATTTATGTATGTTGTGTGTGGGGGTGCGTTTTCTCTTGTTTTTCTTTTTTTACTTTTTGCTTGTGTTAGTGCCAATCATGATTCGACTGTCGATTTTCTTTCATATGATTAATCATTTAGCATTTGCGGTTATTGTTGGCACCGCTGATGATTCTGCAGTGCTGCATTTCGGAGCGTCGTTGACGATTGCCTTTGCCATTGAACTCGCGAACTTTGTTAGCGCGTTTAATTGCTCCACGGGAAATAGTTTGACGTTCTTTCTTGTCATGGGCCTAGAAGAAAATACAATTATGTTATAACATCAAAAGCATACAATTTTTTGTCTTATGTTAATTGTTCACAGTTTCTACACACAATGAAATGTTACGTTATGACCAGAAATCAACTAATATTAGTTGATTTCTGCTTATGACAATGTGGAGATAGCCAGAAATAAATTAGAGTGTCAGCTGTTGGCCAGCTGTTCGCAAGAGCTCACACGTATTCACAGACAGGGGACGAAAAAGCGTATAAAAAAACGCTGTCAGAGGGGCAAGAGAGGAAGAAGTTGAATATCTCTTTACTCATTTATTTCTGACGTAGCTCTTGCAGCAACCACTCGTGTTGTACGTTGCTATTTTGCTCAATGAGTGGTTTGCTGCCCAGCACATTCTAGAAGCCTGCTGCGCTATCTATATGATTGTCAGTGCCTTGAGACAGGCGGAAGCCCAAATTATGATCATGTTTCGTCGTGTCGGCGATTTAACCTAGACACCTGGCGTAGCCGTCTGGCTGACAGGTTATGCATGATGACGGCACTAACTAGGATTATGCTAAACAATTCCAAAGATGGAACGAACACAAGAATGATGTATTCTATTTACAGATACGCATTGCGCATGTCCGCCGTGTTTGTTTACGTTTCTGACATTTTGCCCAAGTCACAGGAGACACGAGAATATTATTTCCTTCTGAAGGAAGTAGACTTTGGTATATAATTTCTACTATTCTAGAATCTACAAATCGAAGTGGGTACCTATGTTACTATATTTAAGTCCTTACTCACATTTGTGCATGATGGTTGATCATGGATAAGTACATGATTATGCTATTATATTACTGTTCCAACCGTTAAGTCACAGTCCACAGTGGTACATTCATCCAGTAATATTAGGATGCGGGGTGTTTTCATAAACGTCAGACTAGCAAAGGACTGCGATATCCATGTTCACTAATGCAGATATACGATCATACTAACTTAGGTGAATTGCAGTACCTACTGTTCATAAATGTCGGGCAGATTGTGCAGCCATTATTTTTTGATTGCAAAAAGGGTCCATTGAAAGAAAAATATTTTGTACTATAGCAAGTCTGCAGACATTCTGCACCCCGTGTGTGTTCAAAAATGCATGAGAAAAGAAATGCGGTTGTACTAGCGCAGATTTCAAACGTTTATGAAAACACCCGCAAATCTAAATTAAAGCAGGACATGCAGACATGATTCCAAGCTTGTTGCAAGAAACTCCAGCCCCTCTAATAGTTCCTGAGTCGCTCGACTTGAATCGAATACAAATTTGTTCATGTTGGATCAGGCGTTGGTGCCTCAATGGCTTTAATGAAAATGTTGTTGTGAAGTAACTGATGCAGACAATGTTACAAGCGGTGGTGGTGTTGATGAAGAATTTATCGAAGTCGTAGAGTATAGTTTGGCTCGCAGTAGGGAATAAGTTGCTCAATAGCTAATGTAAACAGTCCACCGAGTTTCCTTTTTGTATCCTCTGATTCTTGAGCAACAACCAATGAAAAGCAATAAACAGCTATGAACGAAAGTGCATGCGTGAGCGTTGAAAGCACGGTTTCATCGTTATATTCCTCAATCAGCAAACAACATTCTTTAACAAATATGACAGAAAGATCAAATTGAAAATTTAAAACAGAAAGTCTATGCTTATTTTTATAAGTACAATAACATTTGCAACTATTTTTAGTGGAAGCTTGTTAAGAGAAGTTAATCCGCGTGGTATCACAATGGTCATGTCAGTCACTCCAACCTAACCCTAACCTAGTGGAAGATTAAAGCGGGTGAATTTTACCATTTACGTTTAGTTGGGTAAATGAATGAGGTTTATCGAAGCCAACAGCTGGGCTAATGGATCAGATGTAACACATTTTTTTTCAGTGTTCAATGATGGTGATAACTATACGGTAGTTTTTCTTTGCAGGTCCGTAGAAATTTTAATAATGTTAATAATTATAAGCACAAAGTCTAAACAATTCAATACTAAGAAGACAAATTAAAGTGAAAAATAAGTAATTTGAACATTAAGTGTCAGTGTTTACGCTCTTAGTGCAAAATGTTGAACTCTAGTGAGCAAAGCGAGAAAATTGAGGTCGTCTGAGAAATCAGTCGGTACCCTTTGCTCGGCCTCCCCTGCCACTTCAAATACCATCAAATTGTGAGACAAAATTGATGCGCGGTTGGAAGCTACACATTGATGCTCTCGCCCGAAAAGCTATTGCTGGAGATTTATTATTATTCTTCATGGCGTACCATATAAAATTAATGAAGACTTATGTATATGACAGCTCAGCAAAGTATTGCAATATTATAAACACGGAGGTGTTCAAGCCAAACTACGTTTTTCGCACGAAGACGGTACAAAATACATCGGACGCAGATGCAATAGTTGTTAAGCTTCCCCGTGAACACTGCAAAATTAAAATCCTAAGGTCAACTGCCGCTTATTATAAACAAAACTCGAGATTGGTTTCTCTAAGCTATCTTAGCTTTGACAGCGCAAGGTTTGTGCGTGTGTATGAGAGCTTAACGTAATACAATCATGCCCTCTTTCGAAGTGCGAATGCTTTCGGGGAAAAAACGTTTTAATACTTCAATACATTAAAACATTTTTCATCCTGATCCTGACACAAATTACAAGGAGCTGTCAAATCGGGTGTCGCCTGTGACGTATGCTGCGCAGAACGAACGTGATACGTTTGGTTTTTTGATCGGAACTAGTTGGTAACTAGGAATTGTATATCTACATGTGTATCTATGATGGATTTCTTAAGCGCATGTATATTCAACGCCCTCGTTGAACTGTGTATGCGAATAGCGAATGTCGATATATGTACACAGTAGAGAAGTATCCTTGTACCACTACACTCATATGTATATTTCCGAACGTTTAGTTTCTGTCTTATCAAATCTGACTTTTCCATGGTTATCTTTGTACATGTTCGGACATGTTTTGTTGAAGTATGCGGAATGATATAAACTAGATCCGACAGTGAACACAATTCCATACAGGTCTTGAACCAACCACAGGCGTAAATACACCGTCAAGGCCAGCGGCAAATTCATCGGACAAAGCCCTCTAACTTACAAATTATGCACAGTGAATTCAAAGAATGGTTAAAAAATGGTTCACTAGAGCTAAATTCAATGATGGAACTACATTTTTGAAAGCGTGAAGATATCGCTCAGGATGTGTTTGCCAAATGTACATATTGCAAAATTCGCATGAAGACATCTTTGAAGTGGCATATTAATTGCATTCTTCCCCAGAGTGGTATAATCCGAACTAGTACTTTGAAATATTCGGGAATCTCAGGTACCCGGATATCCGAGTAATTACTCGAGATTGTTTCGGATAACTAAACTATTCGGATAGTGCCTGGTAGCGGAAAATACCCAGAAATTGTTTACTATCTTTACTATCTAGGTAGTTGTAAAGTCTCGGGTGGTGTATGGTAAGGATATCATCTGAAAACAGAAGCGTGAAGATGCAACACAAAAACATTAACCACAGGTAGACGACTGACAACGCGCTCTAAAATTCTCTCCTTGGTTAAGCTATAAAAGCATTTTATGAAGCACAATTGTATGTCTCAAGGCAGACTTGACAGACTCGGTCTCAAGGCAGACATGGGCATCACATCGTAAATTTCTGTTGCATTATTTAAAAAAATGCGTCTCATTTCATGGTTTCTTAGTTTCAGTTTTTCGAATCCAGTCAAGAGAAAAAAGTGTAAGAGCAAAGAAACTAATGAACAAACACATTCCCATTCATTCAAGACGAAAACATATTCGCAATGAAATTACCTTCTGTGTTTGACGTGCCAAGTATTCCATTTTAATCTGAATGCTGGTCAACCGATCCACACGATTGTTGCCGGCGCGATGTTGGACAGGCTGGTTGGGAGAAAATGCAAAACTTTAACAATAGTTCAGGCAATAAATAATTGTTTAAATGTGACTTACCCGCATTGGAGTCTGTTCAATAATAGCCAGGGTTTCATGTTGAGATTCCTCTTCTCCGAGATCAAGATTCACAAAGCTTTCGGCGGCCTCCTGTGCCGACCTAATACTATGATACACTGACATGCTATAATGGCATATAGAAGATAAGCAAATGCAAGAACGTACACAAATGTACAAGCTGAACGTACCTGGGATGTTCTATCAGTAGATTTTCAAATGGAGACGTCTCCATATTTATAGGCCCTGTTGATGTGAAGCATGGTGGCGGTGTCAAGAACCATGATTCTTCCATTGACAAAGTTGCGGGTATATTACTGAAATTGGATATACCGATAACATCGGTAGTCGTCGGTACGGCATAAAGTGATTGTGTAATGCCGCCATCGTCGTATCGTAGAGCTAATGAGCGCTGATGATATGCTGAAAGGGAATGATGATTGCTATTACGTGCTCTTTGCTGAAAGGTTGGACTACGTTTGATCTCAACAAATGGCAGCTCCTCTTCGGAGTCGGTGCGAGGGAGACTATCCTCCTCGTCTAAACATTTGAAAAAGATCCTAGTAAGCTACTTCAACTTTGATTAGAAATTTTACAGGTCATTGACCACTTACCGTCTTCCCTGTTGACCAAAAGCCAATCGTCGTCCAAATCGTCGGTTGTTGTATTGACGCCGTCGTTATATTGCCTAACGGTGTCGTCAATCGAACTTGTACTTACGCTTTGAAAATTATTGTCTGCCCGTCCAATTCCTGTGGTCTCTATTGAATTGATTGAGCTGCTCTCTTGGTTTTTATTGAGTCTATTCGTATTCTCGGGATTACTTGATGTATTAGCGTTTGATCCAAATAAGAGATTTGCAAGACTACTAAACATTATACGATGAACGATAGCCGACTTTCGGTAAATAAAGTTCCTCCTTGTTTTGATTTCACACGTGTGCAGAGGTTATCACTTTCTTTTTCTTCTCTTCAGCTGAGATAAACGATCGCTCCCACGTTGAATTTAGAAATGGATCACAGTCAATTTATAGAGTTCTTTTTCCTTTCGCCTTTCTTTGGTTTCTTTTGTCTTGAATCTCTTGTTGCCTTTTTCTTGTTTTAATGAGATCAGTTTTGCGCTTATTCTTACTTCGCTTCTTCAAATTTTCAATTTCAAAATATCGTAGGTTTTTGTGTTTTTGTTGTTTTATCTCAGTCTTCTGAAAAATTTGTAGCTTTTTGTTCCTTACTTGTTATTATATTTACATAAATGTTTGTTTTTAAATTTTATCTGAAAAAAAGAAGAAAAGAATACGTCTAGTTGAAGTGCGGTTAATGATTGAAATTTTTTGTTTTTGTTATCAGAAATGATGTAATCGTGTAATCGGCGCATCAGACCAAGGTGAACCTGGACCACCTACAGTAACCACGTTGTGCGTAGTATTGGCCATGACTGCAGGGGACCTACGGCTGTAGGCGAGTTTAGCCTTTTCTCGGACAATACTCCGAGACTTGAGAAAGTTGTGATCGTGAAATTTGAATATTGTTCGTGTTGGGAATTGAACCTAGATACCCAAGGCAAAACAAGGAGCCCACAAACTTTCAGTTACGTCCTGTATGCCGCTTCTTAAGATTCATACAATTAAATAACCAACCACAACGCATGCCTTAAAAGGAAGGAAATATGGCCAGCACTTAATCTCATCACTCTGTCCGGTCGGGCTAACCAGACCTACACTCAAGACCCTGATCGGTGTCATAAATAGATTCAATTGGCAGATCAGAGGCCTACGAATCCAGTGCATATGGTGGCTGGGCCATAGCTCCGGCCCGAAGAATCCTCTATACCGAGCATGTAGAGCAACAAGAGGACGACTATTAAAAACGAAACTAACGCCAAGGGTGTCATCATCTTACAATCTCACATTCTATATTCAATGAAGTTTGAAAGTTTGAGTGGCAAAAAAGGATCATATTTATCACATCCTTGAGAGAGTCGAAGGAGTGTTCACCAAGTGCCTTAATTCTTGTGTTAACCAGTGCTGGGCAGTTGCAAATGAGAAGCTCCACTGTTTTGATAACTTTCCATGATCGGCATTTCCTGCATGTGATATACGTTACAGCTAGACCTACATGTGCTAGACGTGATCAGTCCTAGTCTTCGGCCGTAAGACAACGTCCAGTTGTGATGCCGAACAATATTCGATAATCCACCCTGATTAGCGAGAGAACATATGAACTCAGCAATGAATAGACGGATACACAGTTGTAAATAAAAGAGGCCATTATTAGAGTTTAAACTAGAGCGAGCTTGATCTTGATCTAAGGCTGAAACGTCTAAATTAGAAGTTCACAAAGTCAACTCAGAGTCAGATCTTTCAAAAAAACATTGTTGGAGCCGAGAAGGAAAAAGGAACAAGGCATATGTGGCTCCATTCATATGCCTGGCTACGATGGCTCTGCACCTTAAGCTGGTCTTCAAATATGTTCATTGCTGCTTTGCGTCAATTTGTGGCAAATGCGTCACAACTTGTACACCAAAAATGGCACCAACTTTGTCGGAGCTACTAAAACAAATAGTTCAGGAGTGGTCGAACCTTCTAAAATTCCAAGACTACGTCTCGCAAGAACTAACAACGGTTGGCATTACCTGGTGTTTCATTCCTCCCAATATCCCGCATTTTTACGGCATTTGGAAAGCGGACGTAAAGACCATAAAATTTCATTCACGGCGCTGAAGCTTCATTAACCTACAAGGAATTATCTACGCTACTGGCGCAGGCTCCAACTCCAGGCCAATTTGCATTCGTTTTGAAGGAGAATATGAATCCTCTCACCCCGGCGCATTTCTCTTCGCAAGGCCATTAACTACGTCACCAGATGCAAGCGATTGCCCCAAAAGAGTGTCACCACTGGATCGATGGCAGTATGTCCAGCAGATTTTACAAGGATTTTGGAAAAAATGGTCACAGAAGTACATTTTTCAATTGCGAAGGCGTTCTAAATGACTTGAACGGCAAAAGAATATCAAAATCAACGACAATGTGCTCATCAAAGACGATAAACAGACAGCGCTAAAGAGGCCCCTTCGGCAAAGTGAAGGGAACGTATCCAGGGAGAGTCGGGCAGATTCGCGTATTTCGTCTGACTGGCAGAGGGGAATAAAAACGTCCAATCTGCAAGCTGTGTCTTTTATTATTAGATGATGGTTGAATATACTTCACCGGCGGAAGGGATCAATGCATTTTTTAAGGGAGCTACCGGCGCTCAACCTTTAGTCTGAAATCTAAAAGAGATACATTTTTGCTCCAAAGCTATATACAAAAATCCACCACCGTAGACTAACGAATTTAACTGTTTGAAAGCACCACTCTTTAGATGGAAAATTTCACAACACACGACAACTTGTCAAATGTCATATGTCGCCAGAGATTTTTTAGTACCATAAAAGCTAAATCCCCACGATTGCCACACAGACCACAAACTCATAGCGTTTAACTTTCATATGATCAAACCAACTATGCTGAAACAAAGTATCGCGTGATTCAACAACCAGACGTGAACAAGACACCACCACCCTGTCATGATGCCTTGTGATTGTGCATTCGCATCTAAGCATGTTCATATGCGGGCATATCATTTGTACCCATCAGCATAACTACTAGAGTTACATAAAACATCTAAAAATCAAGTGCAGCTGTAATCATCAAGTTGCCACCAATAACCCACAAACGGGAGCGGCACTCACAGCTGCCAGACAAACGGAGACACACACGCACACGGTTCCTCCACTAACCAGACGACCCCAGGCTAGATCGCATGCGAGGCCCGAGCGAACAACTAGAATTTCAATGCAATCGGATTACATGATCCGCGAAATGGAAATGAGTGAATTGTCTTCGTCATTAAATCACTGGGATTGGAATATTTTTGTATATTTTTATATTCTCACTGCATCCGCACTTTGCACTGGGGTGTGCGCGATAATCCGAAAGGCAATGCATGGTTCTAGCCATGCAAGAGCCAGTGTGCATGCAATTCATCGTTGCCTAATGCCGAGAGGAGTGCAATTTCGTTTGCCAATTTGGCAGAGCTGCCCGAACTGTGGCTAGAGAATGAATGTTGCAAGGTATTTTAAGACAAAAGCAACAATTTAGGAGAGTGGCTTGACGGTCGGTTGTTCAAAGTGGACCAGTGGTCCGTATCGAAGGTTAAAGGTGCACGTGTTTGTTTGGCAGAACTTGTGTATGATTTCGGACAAGTGAAAGACAAAGTGGATTCCGCGAATTTAGATTCGTTTTTTTGTGCTCACGAGGAAACAGCATTTTTACTTTTCAAAGAGAATAATTGTTTGAAATTATTTAAAGTCTTTCCTTTTCCTATGGCTATTGTGCCAAATTGAGGTGGAAATACTTATTATTTTACTAAACTTTTCTAGGATGCCGAGCATCCGGTCTATGTTGTCGTGAATGCCAGACATCTTCGTCTTGATGACTGGAAGCAACACGTCCGAGATCGTCAGGGATGGAAGACAGCACATGCTAAGACCTTCGATGGGTCTCTGGGCTTAAAGTAAGTACATTTTGATAGTAAGACAGATCGCAAAATGACGACTAAAGTCATTAAACTAAGAGTCATTGTAGATTTCACACGAATTGACGCTGGCATAGAGAATTAATGGACCTTCAATCCGACATAGGATCAGAATCAAGAATCAAAGAAAAAGTTATCGTCGTCTAATAGCTAAATAAATAAAGAAAATTGTTGATAAAATGTCCCTGGAAGATTAAGAAAGCAAAATCTAATCAGAATTAGAATTTTTTTCGAAAAGACTCAATGGAGAAAGCAATGGTAGATTTCACGTGTTTTCTGTGACTTGTTCAATGTGCATTTAATCGTAGAAAGCTGGACGTAATGCCTGTAGAGTTTATTGCAATGCAGCTACACATTTAGAACAATGTCTATGACTTTGGCAGAGAGTTCAGGGAAGACTTAGAGTGATTGTTTCACAGTCCTAGCTTCTTAAACACAACCATGAAATGCATGCTCACGTACCATTAGCAGGTGACATCAAATATGTCAAATACAAAAAGAATTTACCGTAATTTTGGACCATAATTTTGAATGCAAAGACATGTTCATTGGAAACTGTATTCAGCATTCCTCAAATCCACGATGCCGTATTCAAAAAGGACATTCTTAGATTCTGTACACATGAGCACACTGCGAACTGCAATCTTCGGAATTTTCTCATTCGAGGAGAACTACGAGTACAGTTTGTAAAAACTGGCACTTCTTCGCGAATTTTTTGGTCGTGAATTTGTGGATCGCGTTTACCTTTTTATGTATTGCATTCTCAGCTTGAAATTTCGCAAATAGAATCCTTGATTCGCAGAGCCAAACTAACTTTGGTTGAGATTGCTGGAAAATGGTTATTCCTGAAAATTCGTTCGCGGCTCATGTTTAAAGTGCTTTTCAAACTCCGACTAATGGAGTAAAGCCCACTAGAAGACACGGCAACACATAAAGCGGTCTAGTTTACACCACTCTTGTCATTTTTATGACAGACCAACGTTTCATTACAGCCCGTCTTTAATCTCCTTCTCTCCGACTTTGCAGGTGCAGTAGTAGCATTAATTTTAAATCGCAGCCTAAGAGGTCAGGAATAGCCAGAGTGACTGTAATCCAAACAGAAGTTCCACATCATTCCCTGGTCAGAACTTTAACCATCTGTACCCCACCGTGTACAAGCCTTTGAACATTTCTCTCTTTCTCATTGCGAACATCAGATGTGTACATTCAAATTCATTTTCCATTTAATGTTAGCAATCGTCTCATCCTATCGCCTTATTTGACGATTAATTTCTTATTTTCTATCGCAACTCAGTGAGTCAACACAACAGCCAAACAAAAGAAATCTTAAAGCGCAAAAAACAAAAACAGAAAAATAGAATGTAGGTCAAGTGTAAGAGGAGCATAAAGATAGTTCAACGCGGCGTGCCGTTCCCAAAGACAAAGTAACGCCTTTGCCATTCATATGCGTGCGGAACAAAGCATGAGTCGGTTTTAATTATTTTATAGCATTTTGAAAAAATAGGAAAAACCAGCTGCGCCGCTGGCAAAGTGAGAGTCGAGAACAAAGAGCTCTTCGGCCAAGTGGTGAGGAAATCCAAAGAATTTTCTTTTAAATAGACACGGCAATTTGATCATCATCGTATGGCATTCTGCATAGTTGAGGAGACTAGGAGAATCTCTTTGTGTGCATAGTGAGAATTGCAAACATGAAATAGGAACGCAATTTGCCGGAGCTGCATTTCAAATATGACGTTCTAGCTCTGCTCCGGTTACCGAGCACAACAGATGCACTATGCTTCTGCGAAATTTATTGCGCATAAAAGTGAAGTAAAGCTCATGCGCAGCAAATTCAAACAAAAACGCACGGAAGGAGTCTTATTTTGTTTTTCGATTACGCGCGCACTTGTTTGCGGAAAAGGGTATCCAGTGACGAGCGAGGGAGTGAACATGACTTTATTGAGGCACCACATGGTTGGCAATGGGTGGCATGGGATTACGCGGTGGAACAACAATGAAAATCACGTAATAAATGGAGAGTGATAAAACAAAGAGAGAGAAAAAAAAAGTGGAGGAAGTCATGCATTGCTAGAGAGTGAATGGGCGGATGAGGATAAGAATGCACTTTGATTAACGGCGTCGAATGGGATATTCTTAAGAAACGGTTAGTGGCGTGCTTGGAGTAACTCTGTGACGACGATGTGAAAATGCCATGAATTCTTTAATTGAGATTCCGAGGGAGTGATTCAGTTGTATGGGCAGATGTTGACTGAGTTCACGAAGGTATTCTGTTCACAAATGTAACCAGAAATGGAAGGTGTGTATTAAGAGTAAAGATGAGCGCTTTTGAGAACATTTTTCATAGCTTCTGCTGACGGAATTCGCATAATTGGGATGATAACCAGATCGTGGAGATAAACACGTCCGTCTGTGATATAATATTCACGTAAAAGAACATCCAGCGTCGGAAGGGTAGACGTTCCGTCAAAACTAGATGTTGACGTAGAAGAGAGATTGAGGCAGTAAGAGGACGGTATCATTAAGAAATAACCTAAGACTGATAGTTAACAGAATAAGGTTTGATACACAAATGAAGTGTCATACGTGAATCGCTGTAGACCCACAGATCAACTGCAATTGACATGTGAAATTAAGCAACCATCTCGAATGTTGACTTTTGCCCGCCTAGATTCGCATTATGCCAAATGTGGCTACCTCTCTTCAGAGTATATTCATTCGAGGATACACGACTGGGCATTCAAGTCGAAAACGAAATAGACTTCATCTGCATAATATCAATAGGGTCCCAGTTAGCAGTAGTACTGCGACTAGTCTGACTCTCATTCAGATAAATGTGATTCTCCACAGCTGGACTGGGTCGCTCTGATTCGTTTAGACTTCTTTTTGACAGTCCAAATCCCTACTTTCAAGTTGACTGTAAATCTACCAAAGCGCCATCTGTCCATTCTGTGACATTTTGTCAAGTAGCTGACACAATTCATTTTGTCAACTGTCAAAAATTCTCCCAACAAGTCCGCAAAGGCGTTTTACTTTTTTGTCCATTCGCAATTGAACAATAATTTCAAAATCATTAAAAGCACGTATTGCGTCGTTAGCTCTACGACTGTCAAATGCCAACTGACACATGTCATCCCAACTGACATGGCGGCCCAGCAAAATCAATTTGGAAGATAAATAAACACCCTGTCTGAGAGGTGGAAAATAACAAAATTGACCACTTAACCACGTCGCTGGTGAAATCAAACCAACTGATTCCGCCTCATGTTAATTATCTCAGATTCCTAGCGTTCTACACACTTCTCGTTCAGTGCTAACGCGAGATGGGGAAATCAAATTCTAATACAATCCCCACTTTTCAGCTAAATAAGAGCATCCACCATGGACAAAATGGAAAAAAAAATATGAATGTATAACCAAGAGCCGTAAATCATTTATATTCATTTAAATCTCTAGAGTCATAAGAACCACTCTTTGCTCGGGTCCATTAGCATATTAAAGCAATTTTCTAAAACCCCAACCAACACAGGAAAACATTCGGAAAGCGTTTGGTTTTTTTTTTTTTTTGTATTTTTCATTGGTTTTCTGTGCATTCAGTGATTTACAAACTCGGTTTCACCTGGGAGAACACTAAGCCTTTGCGCACATCAAACGAACGATGAATACCCCCAGAAATGGAACGTTGAGTTCTTTGTTCTCACTGCAATTGTGGATTTGATTGATGCAGAGTCACGTCGTCGGTTGATGCATAAACTAAAGAATATTTAGGTTACGCACGCGTGACAAATCGCGGAATGGTTTTATGCTCGCTTATTTCATTTGAACTCTCCTTTTCAGCTCTGTTTCGAGCGGAGGCAATCGTGATTGATACCATTCATTCAGTGATACAACACGCTCCACTTGTACGAGTAATTTCTGTTCACGAATTGCTATAAACCGACATGCAAGTGACTCCCAGTAGGAACGGATGAGGAGAGTGCAACTGCTCCATACAAATAGCCTTTGTCTGGAATCGAGGATGAGGGGCTCATAAAAGCAATTGGGAACTAACCTCAGTTGAGGCACATCACAAGTGAAAGTTGTGCATGTTCCCTAATGATTGCAATTTTACAGCCGGACCGGTGATGGGAAGAGCAAAACACTCTGTGAAGGGAGAATCCTTTTCGATTTGATAGCTGAGTAATGGACATTATGCAATTCCCAATTATGACTCTTTTTAATCGAATTTGTGAAAGTGTTAACTTAATGGATAGCGTGCACTTAAGCCCATGTGTGGAACTGGGCAGAAAGTGGTGTGGACGAAGTACTTGCTATTCAGATGAGGTTGTATCTTTTGGGAGTACAGGTTTTGCGTCGGTTTTCCAGGGGTAAGCGGCCCTAGAAAGTAGTACTAAGTCGTTTCTGTCTTCATTTTTGGGGAACTAAGGAACCTCTGAGCCCCAGTTCCAGGCTGACGCATGGTTGCGTTGAGCGCTTGGCCCCATTGTGGGAGCGCCGTGAAGGCTGCGATTTAAGCCCAAATCGCAAGAAGAGTTGGAAGTAAATACCACCATAGACCCTATCACGACGGCCACTCGTACTGGTCATGCTTGACTGAGATGAACAAGAAATTATGACCTAACTCGGCGTGGAGTTGCATTTCGACCGGGTGCTGCGACCCATAGAGCAGCGGAGCAAGTTGCCCTTACTGAACATGAACTGAATGGGTACTTGGGGTTAAAGCAAGGCACTCAACGGGCAAAACTCAACCTAAAATCTCTTGCGAACATTCCCAAAACACTAGTAGAACGTTATTTTTCAGTAAACAGTCTTTAAAGCCATCACAACTTCGATCAATCTAATCACTAATTATCAAATGAATTATGGACTAATGCCTGCGTCAGTTGCATTCTTATTCACCCACATTACGTTCTTTGTCACGCAAGCATTCAACAGATTGATTGGCTTGACAAGCATTTCTTTCAACGTACATTGCACATTATGCCTAATCAATTTCATGCCAGTACGGTTCAAAGCCTCATACAGACTTCGTCATACACCAAATACAGCAGAAGCTTATTACCAATCAACCAAGCACTCCCCGCTTTAATTATGCACAAGCTATTAAATCACACGACAGCATAGACATGTGCATGTACGTACGTTCGATCCGCCAACAACCGTTCGATTGAGGGAAAGTGTGACATTCACGTGCTCCACCATCACCTTCGCATCGCTAGCGGTGTACATTAACTCGTGAGGCACCTCAATTAAATGTCATTTAGATTGTAACTGTTTGAAGCAACGGTAACAATGGAAAATTACCAATAAATTAATGACAGCGAAGAAAATAGAACACAAGAAGTATCATTTCTGATCCTCACTGGGGCACAGTTAATTTAACTGTCACTGGGGGAAAAGAGAAACTCTCCAAATTGGAAGCGACTCATGTCAAGTCGGCCTAATAGACGCAGACGTTGCGATATGTCTTTGGCTGGGACATTACATATATTCCCCAGAATCATGTCCCGGCACAATGACCACACAAGGAACTCATGGCTTTTGCTGGTTTGTCGTTTTTCAAAGGTGCCTTAGGGGACTACTCTCGTACCCATGTTGGTCCTCTGGTGCAGTAACAAGTCGATTTGTGTGATATTTCCTTCGTCGCGTTGTCTGCTTCTGGTGAGCACACCATTACAGCAACGTGATTCAACTTAAGATAGAACTAAAGCATCTCATGGATATTTCATGACTTTTTGCTTGTTTGCTTGTTCGTTGCTTGCTACCGAAGAACCCCACGTGAAGGTGCTGACACACACAAACGACTGAATCTAGTTCAATGGCTTCTCTACTCTGCTGCTGTTGTTGCCCATGAGTCCTAGGGAGAATAGATTATCCAAACTGCAAAGCAGTCTTATGTGATTTTCTGCTGCGATACCGAGAGTCGGAGATGCAACGAGAATGTTTAGTAATCGATAAGAACTATGTTCAAGTTTAGTTGCAGTTCATGGGATCGTTTTTCTTGGGTTTAGTTTTAAATGTTTTTTATTGAACTTTTAACCGCGCTTCTTTGTAGACATTTTCTATCTTTGTTTGTATTCCCTTTGAAGATACAAAAATAGATGGGTTTCATTTGGATTGAGACGTGTGAGTCGAGTGAAAAAGAATCCTTAAACCACCAAGCAATTGGAAATACAATAACTGTTGTTGCATTTGTTGTGATAACTCTAACCTGCAAAACAGATTTAAATGGCTTAGTGATTGGGAGTGGCTGCCGGCAGATAGCACTCACACTTCGACAAGTATAGGCGTCACAAAAAGTCGATTGACTTACTCCTGTACCTGGAACCAATTGCCACTTGCAACAAAGCGGTCACCTAAGCTCATGATGATGTCGTTTAGGTCACTCAAGACCCCTAGATGTGAGTGCATAAGGTTAGCCAGAGAGCTCTACAAGCAGCTGAGAATTTGGAAATGTCTCAATTTGTCAAAATTTAGATCTGGAAAAAAAATTTATTTGATTGTAGTGAGATTTGACAATTCTCCTGTTTAGTGTTGACTTCTCAAATTCAAAACTACTCAACTAAGCCATCAGATAGCAATCGAAGATGTTGTCGCCAGTATCTTAGTTGAGAATACGTAAAGATAAAGGTTTGGTTTCAGAACAGTCCCGAGCTAACCGAAGGAGAAGTTTCAATATTTTGCTCACCACTGGTTCCCTGTATTTTCTGTAAGTGTCAGGGGGAACCAATGAGGTGGTTATGATGGCCCTCGGCAGTGGTCCCCAGCTAGGTGTGCTACAAAGGAGCTTGGGCAACAAGATTATTTGTTCAGTTTTATGTATGAACCTATAATAGTGAAATGAGAAGACAGTCAACCGATTTCGATAACTGACATCAAGTCCGAGTTGATCGCTAGCTTCCGCTTAGAACTCATGGATCTTAAAACGCAGTATTTAGTATTTGATTACTCTACGATAGGTCGCGGGTCACAGGGACATATCCGACAATGGAGCAACTAATGAACTTGATAGGAACAGTCTGTTGAGAATCTGGGCCTAGTTTCTACAGCATTCACTTGGGTATTGTTCTCTCACGAGTTGATGGGCGAGATTTAAGAAACTTTTCTAAACTGTTTTATCAGTGACTCGAAAGAGGTGGATGCGTGAATTATGAACGTGGGAATCGAAACGAGCTTCCCTAACCACTATGCCAAGGCTGGCACAAGTTAAGACACCGATGACACATCTCAGGCATTCCTATATATTAAGCCACCACTTGTGAATGTCAAGAAGCAGACGGTGGTGCCCTCTAACCACTCGGATGCTTTTAGCCCAAGTTTAAGAGTGCTAACAACCATCAGACAGTACTACAACTGACTGACACTACACAATGACCTGTAGTATCACGACACGAAAACTGGACTCGCCAACTATTTGACGAAAGGAATTTGACGAAAAGGAAAGTAAGGACCTCACTACCGCCGTCTCTGACTGTTGAGACACAGAATACTCGGCGACAGATCTATTCTATGACATCCAAGCCTAGAGTAGTTAATCATGAAGACATTTTGCTCCCATTGCGCATAAAAATGTGGCCAGCTGGACCCTACCCACTCACCAACCTAACCTAACCTGAAATGTTAGACGTTGGAATGAAATAAACCAGCACCAATTTGCACAAATACCTCAATTTTCATTTTCTATTAATTTGATGACTACTGGAGAAAACTTGTGTTAGGAACAGTTTACAATCAAAAGCATTAGCCTGTATTAGAAATAACCGAAAAATCCAAACCCATCTAGCCAAACTGATCAAAATTTCAAATGATTAATCGTGCCTGCCGCCAGTCCCCATTTTCCAGATGATCGCTCACAACGCTTAAGTCGTCCAGACAAACAATCAAAGTCCAAGCATTGAAATAAATGAACAATTATTGTCAGCAGTTACTACCAGCTCACACCATCGATATTCAAAAAAGCAAAAAGTTAACGAACAAATTTCAATCCAATTTGACAAAGAGACAATGCCTGTCAAATGTGTGCAAACACACGGACGCGGAACGATAAAACAATAATCACAATTGTGCCGCGACGAGGAATGCAAATAAATTTTGCAAAACCAAAAATATCGTTTGACAGACAGCTAAGCAAATTGAGCATTGTTTCGATCTTGATGCGGGGGCGGCGATCTCCTTTATTTGGGCCACACTTGCTCATTAGATGGCATTTCGTGCTCCGACTGGCTTGGGTAATTAATTTTGCTAACCTTGGATTTATTATTCTGAGTGCATTCGATTGTTATCGCAAGAATGTGAGCCATTCATGCGGACTTGTTAGAGAAAGGTCGCCGCCGCCGTAGCCGGAGAAGGGGCAGACGATTTGACTTCAGTTACAAATCGTGTTCCTGCTGCGGAACAATGACAATGAAAACGAATTGCGTAGTAAATTCGAGTGATTCTTTTTATTTTTTTGTTCCCCCCTCTTTGAGTCTGATTGCTGATAGTGCGATGCTGATGCAGACAAAGGCAATGGGTCGTTGAACTGTGCGCAGCTGATATGAAACAGGAGAGAGATAGATTAGGTTCACAGAGAATAGGCAGATGGTGGCAATGGGGAAAGGTACGATTTATGGGGAAATGTATGGGCCTTCGAACTTCCAACGTGAGTCATTGCTCTCGCTTCGATTCAAACTCCAAATGATGGCCTTTTGTTCGAGAAGACATGCTAATTAATTCGACTCGAAATCTAGTTCAAAGCCCTTACGAGACAAAAGTCAGAGAAGGGATCGGGATTCCAGTCACAGTCACAATATAAGAACCATTCAAATCGAATCAAAGTTGCTAATGGAAAACGCCATAGCTTGGTCACAATTAAACCGAATTATGGAGATATGTTAATCGATTCCCCTCGATTGGACTTCAACTTTCCATAAGAAGCGATTAATAAACCGCAAGCCGACAACAAAGAGCCAACTTGGGCATGAACTCCTCTCGCAGACGGAACTAATTACTTGCCTCAATAACGAGATCAGTCGAGGCATCTGCCAAGAGGCAGTCGATTGAAATCAATTCGAACGATAGGACCCTTAGTAGGCGAAGATGATAGCATGGCCGACAGCATGCAGTGACCAGCTACCATTAGCCACAATAAAACATGTCAATCATCCAATGATGCGAATTAGAATTCTAGAACAGACTATGCAGTGCAGTGCATGCTGCTGCCGCTGCTGCGGCAATAGCCGATGCCAGTGCAATTCGCTACCGCATCTGCCAGCTGCGTCTGTGTATGTACATTTAGTCAGCGAGAACGAGTACTTCACAGATGATTAGGTTTGCTTGTGATGACCTACTCTCGATTCAGAAGAGTGTGATGTGTGCCCATGGCAGTTGCGATGCATCATTTCTGTTTTACGACCCACTCCCCCTCTCTCTGTATATTCGCAGGAGCACGTGAAGTCGAAATGATTTGATTGCGAATTTGTTTGCGCCGTATGCGAGTTGCACTTAGCGTACTCTATCTGAGGCCGCGTTCAAGTGCCTGAGAGGTGGCTGATTAATTTTAGATGTTTTCTATCTCTCTGCTGTGTTTTGTTTATTGAAAGCGTACGCCGTGTTGTTTTGCGATGCGGAAGTAAATCTCAAGCTGCGCAGAAGTCTAGATAGGCGTTGGGGCAGGTCGTCATCGTAAATACGGGAATTGGACGCAATTTCAGTGCAATTGGGAAATCGTTTCGAAATTGAAATCCAAGTGCGTTGCAATCACTTGCTAGCAAGATGATTAAATGGCGAGACGAATAGACCAGATCTTCACAGAAAAATCCTAGGAATCACCCACCACCTATTGAACGAGTTCAAGGCCACATATGACAGAGACAAGCTGTACATCGCCATGTCTAGTTTTGACACTCCTGCCAGGTTGTCGGGGCTGACGATAGAGAATTCTCGCTGCTCCATCAAGGTCGGCAACGAACTCAACAAGACCTTCAATGTCAAAAAAGGTCTTAGACGAGGCGACACGGACGCTGTCATGTGACGCTCCTTAACATCGTTCTGGCGAAGATCGTGCAAAACTCGCACGCGAACACTAGACGCACGATCTTTCAGTAATCCGTCCAGGTGTTAGAATACGCGGATAATATTGATGTGATTGACAGAAGACAGTAGCCGTATATGTGCATACAACATCGGCGCCGTGGGCAGAGCGTCACAATGGGCAGAGCGTCACAATGGGCAGCCATAATCAAAGGCTTCGTATACCTCGGCTCCGCAGTAAACACTACAATCAACATCAGTACCGATGTCAAACGCAGAATTACTCTTGCCCGCCGCTGTTAAATCTGAAAAGCAGATGGAGACGTTTCTTCGAAAGAGACATTTTCGGTGTGCGATCTTTGGTTGCGTTGATGGCATTTGAAGGAGAAGATTTAACCAAAAAAAAACGGCATCTACTGATCTTACGCCCAAGGTGGCATGAACAACCAATCTACGCCCAGAAGAAACACAGATTCCGGACCTGTGAGACAACGCAACAGAGGAGATCTAACCTGGTGCAGTACAGAAGGACCTCAGTCGACTTGGTGTGTGTGACTGGAGGCAACTAACCTGGAGAGAACATAATTGATCGAGGCGCAGATCCACTCCGGTCTGTAGTGCCACACAACGAAGATGGCGTTTTCAAAACTCTGTAACTGAACTCACAGACACTCTTCGAGAGTGCACAAATAGACTGAAGCTTCTTCCACTCTTCGCTTTGCACTGTAAATACCCCCACACTTTGAGTCGCCACAAGTTTTGTTTTTTGCTAAGTTGTAAAGTTGTGTCGTCGTTACAAAGTTGAGATTTGCGTCATATTCATGCATAAGAGAAGAGATTTCCATTTCATTTTCTATTACGTAGTCGAGAGACTAAAGATTCAAATTTGCGTCGTGTTGTGTCGCTTCCAATTAGCGACGCATATTATTGATAGTTTTGAAATAAATTCCAAAAGGGAATACATCGAATTTGAATAACTACGTCTTTACGGCTACAGGTGGAACTTTATCAGTTGATGCCTCCATGCAGGCTTGTCGACTGATAAGCCGTGGAACTCGACTTTTCAACGTTTTTCTAACCAAACACTGCAAAACTGGACCAGATTGTATCACTGATTGATTAGTAAATTTTGGGTGATTGATTTTCAATCGGGAACAATAGAATTTAATTGAAATATCATATATCTTCGTCTTATGTCCTTCAATTCTCTTCACTTTCTGCAGCATACATTGGCAGACATTGTTAGCACTTATGTCAAAGGGACAGTCATCTCTTAAGTCATCATCATCTACTACTTAAGCCATCATCATCTACTACTTGAAATGGATGATTTGTAGAAGCGTACAACGAAACTGAGGCCGCACTGTCCACGCACTGTTTCGTTCTTACTTAATCTAAAGAAGAAAACATTCTCCGCTTTCTGTCAAATTTCCACAATCCTTCTTGCATTTTACTTACAAGCCTTTCAGCCACTTTTAGTCTAACAATTTATGCACACTTAAATAAATCGATCTATTTGATAAATATAGCTGCAGTGCCAGTCAACTTGACCAGGATAGGGATGTTAATTGCACAAAACGGAGCTTTTGATGAAGTTCTAGTGGCAAGATATTTGGAACGGCAGCTTTGATACTTATTGCCATAGAGTATAAATTCAAATGATGACCTACGGCAGTTACAAGTACTATTTCTTTGATTTTAAACATATAACAGAATTAAACGTATCACGAATCTTTCTCTAATAGTTGCTTATGCGTCAACACATGCAATTCCATTCTGATGTACTCACGGTCACAGACTTAGAAAAACAGAATCGTTTAATTTCTTCTTTCACGCTTACCTGGAAGTAAAAGAAAAGTGCAATTTAGTACTCCATAGTATTTTGTTTCTAAGCTTATCAAATCATTTTATTAAATATTATTGAACAGGAGAGTGAAGTAAAAGGACCACTTCTGTAGATTCTTAAACGACTGTTAAAGACCTGGTGTCGGGAAGAATGTTCAAATCAACACAAGGGGCGATGATGGAAGAGAATTCTGAGCCACCCACCGAGACATGGTCAAGAAGGAGACGTCGTAGAGGGGAATAAAGCTGCTGGTGCAGACGGATTGTCAGCAGAAATTATAAATGACTCATGCTCCAACTCATCTGTGAGAATTGGTCGGAGGAAGGGCTTCCCGACTAGTGGAATGTGAGTATCGTTTGCTGGATCCAAAAGAAAGACAACCCCTTTGGCTGCTTTAATTGTAAAGGGATATGTACGCCTCCTAAACATAGCCTATAGGATCCTCTCTGCCATTTTGTTTGAGCCATTCGTAAATAATCTGATTGCTCCTTATCAATGCGCATTTAGACCGGGGAAGTCGACTGGAAAACACATACAAGAAATGCGTATCGAAATTCACGAATTATTCGCCCAATTAGAGGTTGCATGAGACAGCAATGAACGGGGACAAGCCATGGGCTGAATCATATCAAGATTTAAAACTGCTTCCAAACTCAATGTTCTTGTGTTGAACACACTCGCCAGCGCAAAAGCAAAAGTCTGTAGAATTGCTGGAATACGCTAACGGCGTTGACGGGATTGGTTAAAATGCGGTTAAAGCGGAAGCGGTTAAAATGGGTTTGTCTTCGAGGAAGGATACACACCATCGACGACTTGGCCACAACTTCGCCATAGACAGATATACTTTTTAGGTGGTCAAGGACTTCCTCTATCTTACTTTCCAAGTAAACAGTACGACCACTGTTTTTTTTGGCTCAAGGGACGATTGAGTACTAGTGCCCGATCTCGAAGAATCAAGTTGACTTTATATAAGACACTGAACATCCCAGCATTGCTGTACAGCGCAGAAGCATGGACAGTCTCAGAAGTAGATGGGATCTTTGGTCGTGTATAAAGAAGAACCTTAGCCAACTTGGCGTGGTCAACTGGAAGCAGCAGACTAAAAATCATACCAGCTTGTGAGGCAGGTCTATCCCGGACTGTATTGTATTGAATGGGATTTTATTCACTCACGGATTCACACATTTCTTCTGTGTTGAGGTTGAATGTGTACTCAAACCAGGATGGCAAACACAGCACATACAATCAATCAGCATCGATTGATCCAACCGAGTGGAAAAAGTTCAGAGTACGGCCGTTAATGTACCACAGTCAAATAGAAAAGGCAGTTTCTCTGTCTAAGCGCCATGTCGACTGTCCGCGAGTAGCTTAGCTTGATCACCGCAAAAAGGCAAATTGGGTAGTCGCATTGGCTCGTGAAAATCAAGAGATCTGCCTACTACTCAAGGCAAATCGACGAATAAGACTGTCCCCTAACACAAACCCAAATTGCTATAAAATGGTAATGATAATGTGAAACGTCTCTATTCAGCTCCTCCATCCGCAAAGGAAAGGAAATATGAAATTATGTTGACTGCTGCTGACCTTATGATGTCAGTGAACAAGAAATCTAAGTAGCTCCGGCCCAACTCTAACCTTGGGGACCTCAATTTTATTCAGAATAGAAAACTCAATTCATTCGCAAATTTAAATACAAATAATCTTCACAGTTTTGAACATGACATTGAAACACATTTGCAGATTAAGCCACTGCCTCAATTTCCGGTTTGATATTTTTGACAAACACTCGCCATCTGTTTCAGCGTGTACACGTGTTCGTAATAAGCTTGCATGAATCTAACAATTAAACTTTAATTGGTCAGTAAAAATAATTGGATAATTGATTACGCTCAAATGTATGAGTTACTCTCGCCTTTACGATACCGACATTAATTAATATCAAATCCCCATGGCAAAGGCAGCGGCTCTAATGCACACGCAATGATATGTATTCCCCCGATTCCAGTTCTACTGACACGAGTAACCTAGTAGATCGCCAAACAAATGAACAAAATGCTCGCTAACTCTGTTGCATAATTCTTGAACCCGTCATTTATTTATTCTTTCTAATTATTAACAGCAAGCCGTGGGGAGATATGATTTTACACTTCACGTGTGTTGTTTCAAAGTCCACGCAGCTAGCACTGCAGAGGCAGTCTAGTATCAAGGGTAATTTGAAATTATTATTTTTTTTTTCACGCTAAAAAATGTCTGAGACAAAATGTATACACAAATATTTGCGATAACTATTATCGCGGATTGTTGTGTCTGGCTGGCTGAATTTAGTGATAAGTAGGTAAATGTCAATAAATATTGGAATTTATGAACATGCCCGCGCTTGTGTAAGGCGTGAAAATATGCAACTTTGTTGCGCCAATCTGAAGGCAACATGAAGGTCGTTGTTCGTCATGAAATTATTTAAACAAAAATTCCTTGCTTCTATGACCGATTGAGCGAATTCCAAGACTGTGCATTAATTTAGAAATTCATTTTGCTTGCCTTCGAGACCAATATTTCGGTGGCTATCATTTACGTAACTCAATTGAACTCATCAGAGGCAGGCTTTATGGGTGCAGTGGGTGTGTGGCAAATACGGTTCATGTATCTATTTTCTTTGTCGCGGTCTTTGTTGTGACAAAATTTCAGATCCAAATGGACAGGCCATAAAAGTTTATTTTTGATTTCTTAAATTCATGGCAAGTGCAGTTGTGTTTATTGCTCACCAACAACCTTGGCATCAAACCGCATTGAAGATAGATGCAAACATATGCAAGTGACTATTTTTAGGAATGAAAACAGATTCAAATACAAAATTCGATAATTTAATTTGAATGCATTTGGGTGTGTATGTAGCTGCTTTTGTTTTCAGATTTCTCGGGTGCTGAGTATATGTACGTAGGTGCAATGAACAGAACGTTTAAAGGGGATGCCAAAAGATGCGCATACATTCATGTGTGTAAGCGTCAAAAGAAAGTCACAAAACGGCATCTAGAGATTCGATTTTTGCAATTTTTGGTATGTTTTTTGATATAACGCGTCAACAGAAAGTGTACACTTCTGTGATGCCTGTTCAAATGGTCATAAAATACGCGTCACTTGTTAGGCAAAAAATATTACAAACAAGAATGCTGATACTTTGTTTGCCTTTTTCTGGCTTTTGATAAAGACCTCAAATCTTCATGGCAATGACTGGACAAGAGTGGACTTTACTTGCAATTTTTGCGCTTCATTGCTGCTTTCAAAGATTCTTTGATAGAGCATGAGTTTAATGTGCTGCTTGGGCGTGCTATAAATCAACCATAATTTGACTTTTTGATTCTGTGTCGTTTGGATCATTGTCTTGTTGAAGGCATCACGACGTTCAGAGCCAAAGCTATTTTTGTGACGCCATGATGTTTTCTCCTCTAGGCAATCTTCTGAAGCAGAGACAAACTAGTTAATTTTAACAAAAATTCAACTATAGATGCCCTCCAAGACCCCTACAGCCTGTTCCAAGTAAAAGAAAATGGAATGGAATTTAACACATGCAGCGCTTAGGACAGCTGAACAAATATGACATTCAGTGAATCAAAAAGAAAATACATTAGTATGATCACAGGCTCAGTTACCGTTCATTGTCTTATAGAGAAATCAAGCACGTTACAGGCACACAAGAAGACGACCGACTTTTAATTCCGCGCCTGCCTAGTACTTGCAACAACTAGCAAGAGACATATATGTACATTTGTTCAGTTATAATACTAATGCACTACAGCCCGTAGAGGTCCAGGACCTAGCTTCTCGCAATCACTCGTGTTGTGCGTTCTCTCACGAGTGGAGAGATGTTCAGTTGCCTAAAATATATTTTGGATCTAAAAATCCAGGACAATTTCAGATTCATATGAACCACTAAGTGCATTTAACATAGAACAAGTTTCAAAATGAAACAAACCACAACCATCATCGAGCAGTCTAACAACTCGAGGTTTAAGTGGGTCGTGTTCCTGAACTCAGTTAACATTCCGTAATATACACTGTCAGAAAAAGACGAAACAGATTCACAAAATCGACGCATCGATGCGATTCAGAGTGGTTTCTTTGTTTCCCGTCGCAGATCATTCACGAATATAAAGCGCAGAGAATAACTTGTTTGTCGGAAAATTAGAATTTATTGCACCATCATTCAACACTCACATAAAAACATGCATCCCTAAAAAAAACACAAAAACAAAATCATTGCTGCTAGCGTCGTATAGAATTTGAGTCATAACTAGAATGCACTATTAAAGACTCAGTTGTTTGTTTACTTTTTAGTGTCCAACTGGTATGGGAGTTGATGTAAACGCGTATCAATTAAGGCGTAATTTTCTGATGTGCCCTTAATTCAACTGGAAGTGAGTTGTTTTCCCTTTTGTTTTGTTATCTTCAACAACGCGGCGCATTTAGTGGATATGTTCACAGACAAATTTAAGTCAGCAAGAGTGAAGGCAACAGAGAATCAATTCATGAAAAACCAGAGGCAATAGAGGAATATGGAGGACGTATATTAGAAAATATGTAGTGCACTTCTCTTGGGAATATGCTTTGAAATAGTATGCCGATTAACATCCACGAATGTGTGTCGTGCTTATCATCCAACTAGGAGATGACATTTCAAATTGCATGCCACTTTGGACTGTCACCATTCAACTGAAAGTGAAGACATAACCATAATGGATGAAAGGAAAAGTCAATAAAGTCAAGTCAATTAATCCAGTTCACTTCGATCAGTTTCGTTGGGTTCGTTCACTTTTGCTTACTTAAGTGGAAGCGAAATAATTCGTTCTCTACGTACATATGTATGTAAATGTCAGCTTGTATTGGAATTTTGCTTAAGTTCCCAGAATTGTGGGTTTTTTGATATCTGACAACGCGTCTGGTTTTGACATAATGACCTTGAGAATTGAAACTGAGTTGAAAACTGACTACGATAATGACAAAAATATCACGGAAGTGCCTACATCCTCTGGCAATCATTTCTGGCATATGCAATTATAGTAATCTATTTAATTGAAAGTTTGAACTATGAACAAAGAGTGACAGTGTCATTGGGAGAGTTAATGCGTCTGCAACATTGAAGTGAAGTAAATTTGGGATGAATAGCTTACTTAATTCGTAGAAGAATTGAGATGAGAGGAGTTTATATCTGAAAGGAACAAACAGCTGTAATAATGCCAGCCACGTAACTGATGTTTAATCAGATCAATGAAAGCAGCTATTGTATTTATAGGGATCAGGGTTCAGTCTGAAAGCTTGACACATTATACCTGTCAACCATCTAGTGTTACTCAGTTCGGTTGCTGTAGCAATAGTTTGAAAATTCGAGCGATGGACCCCTTCATACAAATGTTTACAGAGCAACTCTGCCATCTCGTCCAGAGACCAATGATAAATGAGTGATTGGATTTATGTCCTGCCGTAAGGCTTATATCACAAGGTCGCTGTAGTTTTACCATAGGATCCAATTGAATTCTTGTCTTATGGGACATCCATCGAACACCTCTTGCTGCTCACTGTTGTGGTAAAAGCGTCAAACCGAATATATTCTCAATTAGTCAATCTATTAGCGTGCTGTGTGGGATTTTGTGCCGTTTTGCTGGAACAACGTATCGAACAAGTTCAGCTCGTGTGTAGTGAACAGAGTTTGGAATCATCTAGCTTTGCTCTCTTTAACACTGGCGATTAATTCTGATAATAATATTCAATAATTTCTAAGTGTTGTACAAGTCTTTCCATGTTGGAATCGCAATGCTAACTGAGCATTGTGGACTTTGACACATGTCACAAATCCCGCATATGCTGTCAAAAATAGAACACTGACAAAAACCAAACAAGATGCACTCATTAGAAGACCCTTTCGTAGGCAAAGCCGAAGCTGATATTTCACAGATCTTTTTCTTTTAATATTGGCTGGCTGCCAATTCCAAGAAATCAGCACACAACCCCATTAAGTGGAAGTTTATGTCAGTCTAGAGACCAGTTGACAGCTACAATATCGAGTTCATTTCAAAAGGCATTATCGAACACGATATTCTCAGTATGGTAGACCTAGACCCTAGATCGAATCTAATTTTAGATTCTTAGTTCAAAGATTACAACAGTGGTTCTATAAACACATTCCACACCGTACTTTCTTTTCCACAGCGACAACATTCACTCTAACAACGAGTGCTTGGCATGCAAGCAAATAAAAATAAAATAATCCACACGCAATCCGAAAATTAAGAAACCATAGACATCACATTTAATTAATCACTCAAGAAGTTCATGTCAAATATACTGTGTGACATGACAGCAAAATCATACGTCACCCGAGTGTCATTAAGCAGACGATTTTACGAACACGCCCCATCCCTCCCCCCATGTCATGTCAAATGCATCTGGCAACGAATGAACATATCCCAAATTTACAGACGACTTTACGGTAATTTTCTGCTCACCCAGTGATCTTCATCGTTTGCTGCCCATTCGTTCACCTCACAAAAATAATCCCCCAAAACCACGTCACACCGTGTTACGTAAATGTATAATTACCCCCACAATAAGCGTGTAGATATGGGTTGTGCCCAGAAAGGCGCAAAAAAAACGAAACAAAAAAGCAAAATAAAATGAAAACAGTGTCGGCACGTTTTTGGGATGAGTAAGACAGTATGTTGCGAACAAAGAAAAGTGAAAACAAATTCTTAAGCCCTCACAAACTCGGATGCTTATGTACATTTGTAATTGTTTACTCACACAGTGGTGATAAAAATTGTGGAACAGATATTAGTTAAAACTCAATGCTTTGTGGCAGAGCTCAGAGCGTACATGTAGGTCATGGGGTGTTACATACATAATTGAGATTAGCATCTATCAATTTTAAATGTATCTAAAGTTTAAATTGATATGAGCACAGAAGAGAACTGTTAAAGTCGGTAGCAGATGAAAGATAATGTGTATGTAAAAGGGAGACAATTTAAGGCTCTGTTTACATGAAGTGAAAATGCTTGTTTAGGCTTTCAGACAAATGTAAACACAGGCAGTTTAAAAAGAATGTGCAGAAATGTCTGAAGGGCAAATACAGGTAATAAGAACGGAGAGAGATTGTGATTCGAACAAGACCAAATACTTTTTTTATACCAAATTACAAGCTATTGCGGCTTGAACAAAGAATTCTAATTCATAGCCCTATAAACTTGAACGTGAAACGAAGCATTTTTAATCTTTTAAATCTTCTTAATGAAGCAAGATTTCGTAATAAATGGCCCCATTCACTGAAACTTTAACCCGATTGCAGCCGAAACTAGCTAGCAAGATAACAAATTCGAGTCCTTTGTGGATTAATGTTTAGAGTCTAGGTAAAACGTAACCACTTTAACAGACGCAAGACCTCCAGATGTGTCTATTCGGAGATAAAAAAAAGAGTAACTTTCAGTGTGCGACTTTTGGCCATACTTTGGCCACAGCTGATAGTCCTGTCACCTAATCTCTCAGAAGTCGCTCTATAATACTTGAGCAGGAGGAGGTGTGTTCAATTAAAAGCAGCTTAAAAATTATCGGCTAGTTGGAGATATTTGTTGGCAGCGGACAAGGCTTAGCTCAAACTGTATCGTTCTACGAGGATGAGAGGAAAGGCGTTGTTCTAAAATAATAGTCAACCTCGAAACTGGGAAAATTGGAAGATTATTGCGGAACCCTGGTTTATTAAGTCTAAATCATTTGGTGGAAATGAAATATTGTTTCCTTAAACAATCGTTTCTGAAATTCAATCGATAAAACAAGGCTATAACCCTCTGAATCCAACGACAACGTTTGTGTCAAAAGTTTCAAACACAAACTACGCTAATTTCAACCAGAAAAACTGTAAAACACTCTCACATATGTCCGTTAAGCAGTGACAAGAATATGCCGTATTCAAATCCATGAAAGTAGAAGTACCACAGGAGACTGTTCTTAGTGCTCGCCATTACTAGCTTCATACTTACGATACACAACCAGACGAAGGGGTACTAGGTACTAGTTGCTGCTAGTTGCTGGGGATAACGTCATTTATGTATATTACATACAAAAGGGTCGAAGCATTGAACACGAAATTACAAATGTGCATTCGATTGGGTAGATTGGGACACGAATTCGGTGAATTGTTGAAGTTAATCCAAAGATCACTAACGATATGTAGTTAAGTACTTTAGTGAGTATAAATCAGACACTACTATGACCGTACGATCCTCTTAACATCTTATGAAGATTTCCATCTGCTCTCGAGAAAAAAAATAACTTAGATTTGCGATTACACTCTTCAGTGCAACCGAGGCGAAACCAAATGATATAAAATGGAAGTTCTACACCTTCAGTCTTCACTCCAAATTTACCGAATTAACTACTCCATAAGAAAGATAAGTAAACACTTGAAGTTTTGTAATCCATATCAAAAGCTGATTGGTCAGAAATGTTGGCTAGACTGGAACACGTGCGAGCACTTAAAATTGCTAAAAATACATCTATAAAGTTATCTGTTGATCGAATTGTAAATTATTTGGCAGTACGCTGATATGATGTTTAGAAATTGATTGGAAATAAGCGAAAGGATAATCGGTCAGAGCTTGTCAAACTGGAATTAATCATCCCCCATTTCAAATAAAATAGCTAAATGCTGCAAAACTCAATGCGTACCTCCATATTTATTTTTTATTTAAAACTTAGCCACATGAGAAATCTGGTCGAAAAATCAAAGATTTTTGAAAATTGTGAACAGCCATTCAACACCGGATGAAAATATGTACACAAATCTGTTATTTATCACCTGCTTTTGAATGTTTACACATTACAGCAAGTAGGAGGCCCTTGGTCGGATCTATCTAAATTGTAGCTGTAGTGAAGTGAATTGCCATATGCTTTCCATAAATGTTTATATTTTGAAAGTCAGAGTGAAGAAAACGGACATATTTTCAAAATCAAATGAGTCGGAAGTTTTTCCGAAAATTTCAAACCATAGTCAACTTAAGAAAACGAGCGAACGAATTAAGCTTGAGTTTATGGTTTGCCTTTCACTACTTTTCTAATGTTTACTCTCAATGAAGCAGCTTTGAAATTCACTGGAAAAAAGCGATCTGTGCCAGTACATTTCTGACCAGGTCAACGAAAACGACTTTGGCTGTCCGACCTAGAAATGATCCGTTTTGTGTGACGTTTAAGCCTGCGGCAATACATTTCTGACCAGGTCAATGCAAACTACTTTGTCTCTCCGACCTAGAAAATATGCGTTTTGTTGGACCGATTTCCGATTTTTAATGGAATGTGCAACTACAAAACCGCTAAAAAATTAAACAAAAACTTCATATATGTAGCGACTTAATATAGCTAAATCAAAACTAGATCGAAAATAAATGTATAAATAAATTCATAACAAAGAACTGTTCAAAATGTGTTCCAAACCCACTCAATGAACACAAAAGACAAAAAAATGTTCTCATTGAACAAATACACATGCATACATAATACAGACTTCCGTAGAAAATAGTGTGTTAATGATCAAGACGGAAGCCAGCTAAAATCTCCAATAGGTGAAGATTCAAAATCAAGTTCAAAATTCCGTAAACCGATCGAAAACCTTGTGCATTTTCTGCTTTAGAATGAAAAATTATACCGTAAAATGCCAAAAATGGCTTGACGACATTGAATAAAGTATCCTTGGCGTCAACCCAAAGGTGACATGACTTCAAGGTCAGTAGCATGTATTGTAGCAGTCAAAATTTTGGGAATGAAAACACTGGACACCACCAGATTTATGAAAAAGACTTTTGGTAGTCAAAAGTGCATATATTACTTGGCAATATGATGATGAAAAGTCAATAGACATTCGTTTCTAAAAATAAAACAAACAAAGGCACATCATACATCTACACTTGTCACAAAATATTCACGTTAAAGTACTTAAACTATTGTAAATAAGTATAATTAAAAGTGAAATATAAAGAAAAAAGCAATTTAAACAAGAGATGAGATTTTGACTGCATCATATTTCGCAATGTAATGCAAACATTCCAAACACCAACCTCTTCGCTTTCAACAGACACTATTGCACAACACCTGACAACATTCAAAACTTCCCTGAAGATTATTACAATTTCACCTCATGACACATTTAATGGTGATGATAAATTATAATCTGCGCATTTTCACAATAAATCGATCCAAATTTGATAAGCTCCTTTGTTCTCTAGACATGGTTGACGTCAGTCTTGATCAAAATCTCACATGCAACCAAACAGACATTCAAATCAGAAATTCATACTTCGTGACAAAAATTTAATCAAAATCATACTATGTACATACTAGTGAGTTCCTAGATGAATTCAAAAAATGGGAAAAAATAAATGCTTTTATGTCCCCCTCAGATCATCATTCAAACCTCAACAACAGTGTATCCCATTTTTTTAAGACGCAATTTTTTTAGTGGTGCCACAGTTTAATTTGGAACACTAAAAACGCATAAATCTCACAACACAACACACTTTCTCATTCACTTTCGATTTCTATTGCGTCGTAGGGAACAAAAAAAAAAAGCAAAAAAATGTTGTTCTTTTCTCTCATTTATTGCATCACTCTTGTTAACTCTTCCACACCCACGAAATAATTTTCATTTTTTTTTTTTCGTTTTTTTAAACTCAAAGAAGTTACAATGGCTTACCAGTAGTTAAACGATATGAACGAGCGAGAGCTGCACGGGTTATTACAAAACAATAACGAACAACAAAATATTTGTTCCTGTTTAGGTACGTTCCTAAGTCGACACGACGATGCCAACTAAATGTTCTGAAAACAATTTCCAAACGTGAAACTCAAATTAAATTGCACTAAATTTTATGTTATTTCACTTTTTTTTTGTGTTTTGTTTGTCCGTTGTTTCTTTCGTTTGCCTTATATTGCGATCCTCCTTTCGTCGTCGTCGTCGTCTCTATATGTACTTTCCGTGTTAAGTTCTTGTATTATTTCTCACATTTCTATATTCAAACAAATATTTGGGAATTTTGTTTTATTTTTGTTTGGCTGAGATACTCGTATGATATATGTATTTCCTCGTTTTAGCTCTTCGCCTAGGTGTGGTGTGTTCTCTTTCAATGCACTTTTGTATATGAATAACTTTTTGACACACGACCGAACAGTGGTTGGTTCTACGTTTGAGTTTGTTTATGATTTTCCATTTAGTGGGTATCTTCTTTGCAGCAACAACAACAGCAATACAAAAACAACTTTAGTTTTATCAATTTCTTTTTTGCTTTGAGTGTCTCCTGTTTTTCTCTCTCTCTCGCTCTCTGCCTCTTTCGGTTATTTTTGAAATAAAGTTCTTCGCAAAATGAATGTCAAGGGAATACTGAATTTGAAGACCTGATGAAATTTTCGATCGTAATTCGCTTGTGTTTTTGTCGTTCTCTTTCAATCTCTCGCCTTTCTATACAAATTCTTTTCTGTGTCATCGAAAGAGGAATACACAAACAAAATAAAGAAAGAAAACAAGCAGTCAACCGATGATTGGCTTTTTTTCTGCTGTCCGATTGTTGGGGAAGCGGAGAGAAAACAAAAACTTTCAGATCAAAGCTTTTTGATCAGACACGTTTTGCCTAATACAAAGGAGAAATACAAACAAAAAAAATAAATAAATAAAATTTGTACACAGCCAAGCATGATAAGGTAAACAAAGAAAACTTTTTGTTGGCAGTGAAAAGCTTTGGCAACAAGAAATTCGTTTAGTCATTGTTGTCATTGGTGATCTTGTCATGGAATCTTTGATTGATCTGAAATCGAACTCGGTTTGACATGGGAGCAGCACATTGTCAATTTTTTTTTTTCGACAGATGTCTGTCAAAATCGATTAAAAATTGGTTAAATTCTGATGTCAGTTCATTTTGCCAATAATTTAGGGAGAGGGAGGCAGAGACTACGTGCGAAATGCTGTCATGGGAGAAGATTTTAAATGTTTACTGGATTCGGTCAGAGGCTGATGCAATCGTGGAGATGGTTTACAGAATAAACAGACATTCTTTACGTGAGCACACGTGAAGCCGAAGATTTGATTAAACATGAGACAAAACCGGGATTCGTTTCGGATTTTTTTATTTCTTTCTTTCTCAGATAGATTCGCGAAAAATAATGATAGTCAATTTAAATATCGTTCCTATTTACATACATATGTATGTATGGTATTGAGCTGTTAACAGATAAATGATGTGATTCTGTTAAAGACAAGTATTCGAGCTTGGCTTTGGGTACACACTTATTTAGTGTTGACATTTATGAAGTTGTTGTGGGTTAAGCTAGTGTTCAGATCATAGTTCGGACTTGGAGCATTGCAGCTCTCTAAAAATATTCATCACAGTGTTTCTCTGTTTACTTCCATCATCCAATTTGTGGCTCCGAAAGTAAATAAAAAAAAAAACATATTTCTGATTTAGATTTCGACATAATTTGTTTTGTTGTTGTTTGGATCTAGCCATTATGTTTGGAAGTCTGTGGACTTTGAATAAAATGAATGCTCTCCAAATAACAGATTTATTTGCAAAGCCCTTAAAACTCGCAGTTGATTCAGTAATGACCTCTTCATTCGACCCAACGTCCTTCAGGTTCGGAAACAGG
Source organism: Eristalis pertinax (assembly GCA_907269125.1). Lineage (NCBI taxonomy): Eukaryota > Metazoa > Arthropoda > Insecta > Diptera > Syrphidae > Eristalis > Eristalis pertinax. The sequence goes on along the minus strand of OU026147.1, from coordinate 34,409,243 downwards.
AAATAGTCCCAGGAGGCTGTATTTGGAGAGTAATCTTGAGTAGCAGTTCGTAGCCAAATGTTGGCATTTTTGCCATGGCGACTAAGCACTTGTGCACCCGTGCATTGTATTCGAGGAACTGCTTCAAATAAAATCTGTTCAAAGGCTGAATAAAATTCGTCGGTGATCGTTTTACTCTGAACCGTTCAGACCTAATGAGAGGGACGATGAAGACAAACAATTCCGTCCAGCCGACCCAGATGAGGTGAAGAAGACAGTCATATCTAAACTGAAATTCAACACAGCTGCTAGAGCTAACGGTTTAGCGGGCGAGCTTTTAAGAGGCCGCCTATCTATAGAGACGAGATATACAGAGCAATGTCTAGTTTTAGCATACCTACCAAACTAGTCCGTTTATGTAGGATGACGATGGAGAATGCACGCTGCTCCATCAAGGTCGGTAAAGACCTAACCTTAGATGTCAAAAAAGGATTTAGACAAGATGACCCGACTTCTTCAACATCATTCTTTAAAGAACTAGTCCGTTTATGTAGGATGACGATGGAGAATGCACGCTGCTCCATCAAGTTCGGTAAAGACCTAACCTTAGATGTCAAAAAAGGATTTAGACAAGATGACCCGACTTCTTCAACATCATTCTTTAAAGAATTGTTCAAAACTCGCACGCCAACACCAGAGGTACAATCTTTCAGAAGTCCATCAAACTATTAGAACATGCAGATGATATTGACATTATCAGAAGAACGCAGCGTGATGTCAATGGCTGTCAACAAGAAAGGACACCTAACGCCGACGTCTCGGACAGAATGTCACAGTAGATAAACAAAACCCTTTTTCGAACACTCTATAAGACCTTAATGGTCGCAGTCCTGCTATTCGACGCAGAGGCATGGACTTTGTCAAAAGCGGATGAAATTCCTCTTGATTGCTTTGAGAGGCAGATTTTGGTTGTCGGTCCCGTCTGTATAGATGGCGAGTGGAGGAGAAGATATAACAACGAACTGTAGGAGCTGTTCAGCGACATCGACTTAGCCAGAAGAATGAAGATCCAACGATTGAGATGGCTAGGTGATGTAGAGCGGATGGAAACCAATTCCCCGGCCCGGAAAGTCTTCGAATCCAACCCCGAGGGACGGCGCAGTTGAGGAAGACCGCGACTCAGGTGGCGCACGCAAGTGGAAAGGGACCTCAACAAAGTATGCGTGTGAAACAGGAAGCAGCTAGCTAAAGATCGAGCTGGCTGGAAACGTTTGTTGGCCCAGGTCCACCCCGGACTGTAGCGCCACCTTAAGAAAATAAGTAAAGATCGTTTTACCCTATTCGAAGTAATCGAGGTGAATGACACCAAAAAACTGTGTTCTTATTGATGCAGGTTCACCCGGAGAAAGCCACTTTCTTAGTTGCTGGATCCATGATTCGACAAACGAAATGAAAATATATTAGATACACATGCAGAGCGACATAATCACCATGCCAGTGTATCAACATATGTTATGTCAGCGATCAAACAGAAACTCAAGTCAAATATTAACATACATGCAAATTCAATTTTACTAATTTGTGCTAATTAACAAGTCTAGGTCATGAAATATGTGCGAACATGGATCGTGTTTCGCATTGCCCGTCGAAACAACGCATAAAATGATGACTTATGAATTCAATTTCAACGGCTGATCCCACGGTTGTTAGCCATCTATAGACCAGTAGCTGCTGGGACTATCTAAACGGAGACTGCGGTAGATGGATACACATGCATGATGGACTTTGACTTATCAAGCACCAATGGATTGGTCTTCCAGTAAGGGAAGAGAAAATGGGCTTATAAAGGCGTCGTTAATGAAATAAAAAAAAATAGTCACAGAATCTGGCTTGTTTCTCACCTTTCTAGACTCGCATGTGACTTCTCTAACATCATTCTGCAGAAGATCGTGCAAAACTCACAAGCGAACTCTAGAAGAACGATCTTCCAGCAGTTCGCCCAGCTGTCAAAATAAGTGGATGACGTTGACGTGATTGGCAGAAAGCCCTGAGCAATCAATGAGGCGTTTGTTGGGCTTGAGAGGGATAAAATAGGTGTGGCATTGAAAGAGTGGAAAACAAAGTATATGATGTCCTAAAGAAAGGACATTCTGATGACAATGTGCCGCTATAACTTCGAGATAGTCATAGCATCAAGAACAACATCTGAACCGAGATCAAACGCAGTATAACCCTTGTCATCCGCTGTTTCTTCGAGCACAAGAAGGAAATGAGTCACTTTGGGCTCTGTCGAAGGATCAAGCTTACTATTTAGGATACAGCATGGAACCTTTCAAAAATGGATGAAGATGTCCTTGACCCCTGCTTCCTGTTTGCGTTGATGGCATCTAGAGGAGAAGATTCATCTACGAACTGTAAGGGCTGTACATCGACATGAGTCTAGCCAGGCGTCCACCAATACAACGCCTAAAGCGACTGTACCATCTAGAGTGGCTGGACAACTTAGTTCCGGCTTTGACTGCGAACCTACGGGACAATGAAGCTCGAGTTTAAGGTGGTGCATTCAAGTGGAGAAAGACCTCAAATAACTTGGTTAGGCTAGCGGAAGGGGCTTGTTGGTTTGAAGAGCTTAGCCGTGGCCCACTTGGAACAACGTTTCTTTAGTTCTAGTTCTACTGTGCCGAGGCCTATGTACACCCCGGATTGTAGCACCACACAAAGAAGAATACCACTCACTTGGATCCCATTCGATCCACCCAATCAATCCCCATCTAAGAATCAAACCAGTTCTAGGTATCATCGTACCTTTATCTTACGTCTTATCTTCGTAGCAATATCGTCGCACACAGTTTGTTGTATCTCCAAAGCTTTATCTCAATACGAGAACGACTTAAGCACACATTTCTCACAAGACCGACTCAGACCAACAAGCCGGTCAAGGTTAACTTCAGCGAGATCAATGACCACGATCTCACGGATATTTATGTCGTTTAAAGTCGTTCCCACATGTATGCACATATACTATGTACTTTTTTGTAGTTGACGAGAAAGTACGACAATGTCATTAAACCGTCAAATAATCTGAAAGCACTTTATCAAATTGTTGACGCTGTTATGTCTGGGCCCATTTATTGCTTTCCCCACAGCAGTCCGTGTTTTTCCGTTATTGGCGCTGGCTACGGACGGACGAAAGCGAGCGCGAAAACGACGGACGGCACAGCACACAAAGCAAGTAAAGCTCTATTTTAAATAAGCGACAAACGGGTTCCATTTAAACATCACAACCACCAGTGAACACCACCCCTGTAAACAAAAACAGACACACACACACACATTCGTTTGTGGCTGGGGCACGTTTGATTAGTTCGTTAACTTTTTGCCCCACGCCGATACTTTTGGCATAGTTTCCGACATGATCACGTTCCTGGCTGATGATGAAGTGTCCAAAGTTTAAAAAAAATTATTATCGTACACAGAGGCCTCACTCATTTCTCATGTTCATTGTCTACGGGGGAGAAACGCGCTCTCGAATTTACTGGGTGACCGCTCGACGGTGTGAGAGAACATTTGGAACAAACTTCAAATCATACACGCTTACTGGGGGCGAGTCTAGTTCAAGGTGAAAACGGGTGCACAGCAGAGCAGCAGAGTGCAGCAGTAGGTAATGCCAGTCGCACTCGTCTAGATAGTGAGTAGGTTTTATTGGCTGACCTTGAAGTGCGACAACGTGTAGTGCACTTGTTATACTGCCTTATGCAATACATTTGCATTGCAGCGTAATGTAATAAGAAACAAGGGGAAACGAAGAGATTCGTTTAAAAGTTGACGTAGCGGCTAATTAGACTTTTTTTTTCCAGTTGCAGCGGGACATGAAATACGTTGATGTCGATACCTTGAAATTTATTGCTTAGGTCATGCGTAATTGCTGAGAAAATTATACGCCAGCTGATGATAATTCTTCCAGAAGTGTGTTGCATCATTTAGCTGTTTTTGTGAAGTATTTATAGGTTTACTTTATAAACAGAGCAGGTTTTGTGACGTGGGCTAGGAGAGCATGGAATATATGAACGTACGTACAGAAGCGTGTTGAAGCAGGAACTCACTCGTCCAAAAGAACGTCGAAGAATTAAACAAAGAAATTTCAGGTGTTTAACAGAATTCTCTGCGATTCACTTCAGCTAAGGGAGAATTTTCATAGAACTGACTTATTAGAATGTAATAACACCACGAAGAGACTGCTGAACATATCCAGAGTTATGCCGCGGCCTTTTCATCAAACAATCTTATTCTCAAAACAATGGGGACACCTGAAGTTGTAAGTCGAGACGGAACGACAAAAGATTGACATCATTGTGAGGGATTCGTAAGCTGCCAGCTCATAGCAAATTTGTTCATAATTGCTTACATTATTTTGACAACTTTTTTCTGTAATTAAGTTAATTGCCGAGTTGTCGAACTGAAAACGCAATCCACTAAGGGCCAGTCGCAGTGACGACTAAAAAATGTCCAACTTCTACCCCTATGAGCGAACAAAGAACATTCCATGTGAATGAAATGTCCAGCTTGTGAAACTCATTCTGTACAGGTTGCAGGTGGCTGAGTGCCAACAAGTCAGCGTAGGTTCATTGTGTTACCTCACGAATCTAGTGGAACCTATTCCGTAAGCCAGTTGGTAGTTTTAGTAAATCAATGAAGATAGCTGACACTAAATCTGCTTACTTTCGGTCCGATTATCGAGGAAGTAAGCCCCGAAGTGACTTTCCCCTTCGGGAGGAGAGGGCGCTACAGGTCCACAGTGGTTTCCTCATTCTCATCGTCTCTGTCACTTCTGCAAAAGTCATCCGAGGGTAGACCCAATATAAAGACGTGTGTTCCAATGGCACAGTGCGCAGTAATAACGCCGATTAGGTAGTCCTCAGGGGCACACATATCGGGAACGAATTTCGATCGACTTCACTAAACTATTAATTTATTGCTCCTTCGTGATTAATGGGATGGATGATTGTGGGTTGGGTGAAATATTTGATTCCGATTAATCACTCGCTGCTGATCAATAAACTTGAAGGCTTTAGATTTTACTGACAGATCCTCCGTTGGACAAAGATCACCTACTACCTCAAGTGATCATCGAGGAAAATGTCCCCACAAGCATTTCGTGCGCATCGAATTGGATGTCGCTGGACGATCCCCTGCTAGTCTACACAGAGGGGTTTATGGGTGGATGTAGGAGTCTACTCCAATGACCTCAACATTGCTCTTTCCTTCACAAGTCCCCAACCACTGTAGCGTCTTTCAGGCAGAAACCACTGCCACAAAACAGGCACTGTCTTGGCACAAGAACAATGACAGACAGTTCCTAGACACGAGTTCAGCTCAAAAACAGCCTTCAATTGCCGGCTGTCTCTAAACGACATGGCTGAGCCTTTCAGTGCCAGAACACTGTGATATACCGGGCAATTGTAAACTCGCTCGATATGGTACAACCGCTTCCCTCACACCAGGATGAGATCCGCCCTCTATGCCGCTCGCTGCAACCTCTCATCTTATCAAGATTCATACAATAAAACTAACAACCCCAAGCGGCACCACCTGCCTTACACCGAAGGAAAAATTGCTAGCACTTAATCTCAAGGAATTACTCTGTCGACTCAGACTAAGCAGACCTGCATCCAGGAGCCCCATCGGTGTCATAACTGGACACAATAGGCACACACGCCGGTAAAATGTGTAATTTTTGCAGACGCTGCAGCGATGAAGTGGAGGTAGAAACTACACATCACTTCCTCTGCTCTTGCAGTGCTCTGGGTAGGCATAGGTACGCCTAAATTTTTAACTATAAGCCAGCTAAACCACTTCGTCACAAGCACTGACTGGTTCCAGGTACATGAGTAAGTCAATTCGCGTGGTATCAGAACGGGCCTACATTGGCTGCTATTAACAGCCAACTATCTTATCCAACCAAACGTAAACTCTATTGTGTACCCAATTCTCTCCAAGATCACACCCAACGACATAACAGTGTAGATTCATTATCAAAGTCAATAAAATGCGTCTCCGGTGTACCACAAGGGAGTCACTTAGGCTATACTTACTATTTGACTCGAGTGGATGGGACCTACAGTTTTATACCGATTCCGAACGGGGAAGTTTGATAAGCTTTTCTCTAGACAGGAATACTCTTAAAGCATTGTCTGCGATTAGAAGGAGGTGTGGTCGTGAATTATGAAAGTTGCTGGGTTCGGGGATTGGATCTAGAACTCACCCAGCGTAGAATTCAACGCAGCTACTGATTGCGCCACGCCGGCCAGAGTATGCATACAGGCTACACCAGGCTAATGCGGGGCACTATATCTGTGGTACAGTGTATATCTGAAGTATATTTAACGGAAAAAATCTATAAAAGCAATCAATTTTAAGCACTTACCTACCTTCAGTCGCAAAAAGAAATGAAAACAAGTCACATAACTTATCTTTTTTCCCAGAATAAAGTGGAAAAACACAGCCCAATCGTATTCTGATCGTCACACTCGAATGTAATACTAGTTCATGTGTGAAATTTCTTTTGGAAATGACATAAACCCGATATCGGTGCGGACGTCACCGTCAACCTCGGCGTCTATCGACGACAATCTTTCTTTAGATTTACACCCCACATTTGTTCGAAAATCAAATCATAAAGTTTACGATAATCTTTCAGACTTAATCGACACTTTTTTTAATTCGTTCGCATCACACCAACACCTTACTCCGCCACAACACAGATGACTAAGGTCAACGCATCTCCAATACGGTAAGAAGCCGTTAATCTGCCTAATTTAATGCCACCATTATCGCCCACTTTAAATCATTCCCATCCAAAATGAACACACGTCCAAAAGATACACATAGAAATGAAAATAAAAACAAATTTTCCATTCTTTAGTGGCTTCCCTTCACCCTGGGGACTTGCGCTGCGAGGAGGAGAAAATGAAAATAACGACGACAAAATGTTTACAAACAAATGGCCAAGCCAAACACCGTCACCTAAGGTAGCCAGACATCTCCAAAGCCACTCAGTCGAACAAGAATAAAAAAAACAAAAGAAAAAAAATGGCGCAAGCGTGTGCGAACCATATGAGATGTTCACCTCAAACGCACACCCATACCACGACGCACGGGAGCGTTCAGCGTATTGGTTTATTTTCACTTGATAATTTATGCGTATGTTTACCAAAATTTCTCTAGTTTTCTTCTACGCTTCGTTTGGGCTGTACTCGCAGGCCTTTGGGGTAGCTTGCGTCATTTGGCGCTTTTATTCTTCGTGGAAATCAGCACTATCCAAACCAAAGAAGACGAGCGTTGAAAGTGGCTCCACTGTCAGCACTCAGCCATCAGGCTGTCGCCCGCCAAAACATGGTTCCACGAGCATGGAAGAGGCCAAAGCACAACAAACTTTGAAACTTACTGCATGTATCTATGAATCGAAATGGGGGATTGTTTATCTTTTGCTTTTACTTCGTTTATCTTTTGCTTTTACTTCGGTTTTTTAGCGCTCACTTCGGTCGATTCGTTTTCTCCTCGGAGTTTATTGCTTTAGGATGTTAAACGTGTGCCTGCCATAAGTTGATGGGTTCCAAACTTTTTGTAGACAGCTGCGATAGACGGATGTTTATGTGTTGAAGTTTCAGTTCAGTTGAAGGGAAAATCACACCAAACACCCTATCAGGCGATTGTTTGGCGAGCAAGTGACGTGGTGTTTTGTTTGGAGCGTGTCAAGAGGGAAAGAGTGCGTTGTGTTCAGAGAGACCCGTCGAAGGGCGTCACTTACGCTGTGAAGGGTTGAATGCACATAAAGGAAGTCAAATCATTCATGTCTAACTCCTTTTGTTAGGTTTTCTCTTTTTAATTGCTATGGAAAGAAAAGATACCGAGTACACAACATTGATTCATTTTTATAAATTTTGAGAGGGAAGTGCATTGAAACAGGTCTGTTCGAGTGTACAAATGACTGCCATTGACTGTTCTGTCAACAAAGAGGAATGACGAATACGAATAAGAAATACGAGGGTCGTCTGATAAGTCAGTGATTTGAATAATTTGTGTAAGTATGCATTGCTCCTAAATACCACCCACAAAATGCACCCGGCGGACTTAAGGGTTTTCCAAGTCGCATTGGAAGACAAGGGTACGTGATTGGGAGTCGACAAATTTGGGACAAGCGCTGACGAAAAGAAACCTTTGCCTTTATTTTTAACAAAACTAACTTTAACGAAATTTTTAATTACACATGGTGGGCTATCTTGTGCTTGTTTTTAAATCATAGGTTATTTTGACACTGACAGCTGTTTCTCGCTCGAAATCTTGACAGAAAGTCAGTACCATACCTCCGCGGAACGAAATCAGCTACTTTACGCTTGAACAACGTTGGAAAATATTGAAAACTTATTTCCAAAGTGAGTGCTGCGTAGCCGGTTTCTTGAAAAGAAGAAGTTTTGGCCGAAATGAAGCATCCACCGCGACTACTGTACGCAAGTTTGTGCAAAAAGTTCGTAAGACTGGTAAGCTAGTGGAAAACAGTCATGGTCCCCGTCGTCGTATGGTGCGCACAGATGAGAGTATGGCTGCTGTGGTCGAGAGTTTGAGACACAATTCACGGACCTCAACTCGCCATCGATCTCAACAGCTGAACATTTCTCGCACAAGCCTGAGGAGAATTCTGCGCAAAGATATCGAATTATTCGATTACAAGGTCCGATTGATGCAGCAATAGAAGGCGCGCGACCATCCACTTCGTTATCGCTTAGCAGTTTGGGCCGTAGAGTAGCTCGAATTGGACAACGAGTGTGGGCGAAAAATCGTCTTTTCTAACGGGGCGCATTTTCATCTCGGTGGGTACGTTAACAAACTAAATTGCAGCTCGAAATACCCGCACGTTATTTTCGAGAAGTCAATGCATCCACAGTGAGTGACAGTTTGGTGCGGATTGTGGAGTGGTGAACCATTTTTCTTCGAAGATGAGGATTGCAACGACTCGGTCAACGGAGGGCGTTACAGAGACATGTTAACCGACTATTTTTTTTACTGAAACTGAATACATAGTTTTGGACGATCTCTGGTTCAGGCAGTGTGGCGCGCCATGCCGCACAGCTCATGCCAAAATCGATCTTTTGCGCACCAAATATCCAAATCGTGTTATTAGGCGTATTTGGCGATGTCAATTGGCTGTTTGTTTTGTTTTTGGTTTGTTTGGTATATTTTCAGAAAATTTTACTATAAATGTATTAAGAACAATGTTGAGAATCTTGTAATTGCTCCCCAATCTATCGATCCAGAGAAACCCACTGAATCTCCCAAACTCAAGATGGTCACCGAATGCGGCTTAGGCAAGATCGATATGTCTCTGGAACGCAAGCTCGAAATTTTAGGAAAAAAAAGAGCAAACAGAGAGAACACTGTTGTGCATCTAACGATGCAAAATTCCGTGGAATCTGTGTCTACAACTAAGGAGCTAAGCTTAGAGCTCTTACAGACGACAGTACAGGATTTGATAGATTCCTAAAAAGTCACCAAAACACTACAAACAAAAACTTATGGTACTACAGTGGACTCTCCCTAAGTCGAATGTCTCTCTAAATCGATGTTTTCGTTCGCCATATTTTGGTATCAACTGATTTTGACAGCCCGTGAGAATTCGACTTAGGGCGAGTCCACTATATTTGTAAAAATACTAACTACTGAAATGCGAGATAACCTGACTTCCAAAATTGTTAACTCTGCACACAATTCGAACTAAAACTGCATGGTATGAAGAGTGGCTAAACTTAGCGAGTGGTTGTGGAATAGATCTGAAGTTAAAAGCCAAAATTGGGCAAATTTGCAATTCACATGCATATCTTAGGCATGTGATCAGTTTTAATGGAATCTACGTAAGCCATGTAAGTATTTTTGAAATGGACTGCTTATCTGAAAAAGAAATGGTATCACAGTTCAATAAAAATGGATGTTAAGAAGCTACAATACTTGCAAAAGTTGGTGCAATTATCAATCTGGCAGACGGCAAAGCCATGCTGATTGATTTTGTAAAACATTAGGCTAGTAAATGAAAAGAAAAATCGAATCTAATCTGAATGGTGAGTTGAGCAACTTCTGTTTGTAGACACAGACAGAAACGGATCTGGACATCAACCACTAAGCCTCTCTGTTTGAGGCCTTGGCCGAAGTCTTTCTTCACTTGTCTGCGCCATAAGCTTCATGCGCGTGCTCTATCGCGTGGGCGCAAAGGCGTGGAGTCACCGACTCTTCGGGCTGGATCATCTTAGGCATTGAATCCGCAAACGCCTGGCTAGACTTATGACTCATACTCTGCAGCCCATGCCATTCGTGTTAGACTCCTCTTCTTCAAGTCTTCCATTTTCTGCCCACAGAATTTTCTGTGACAGAAATTCGCATTTTTTACTCTCTCATGAGCACGCTCGTCTGTGAAAAACTACGAAAAAATCACCAAATGGAACGACTTTTGACATTTTTTCGGTGATTTTCGGTGAATTTCACAGCAATTGGAACAGACCTTATGTTTAGCTTTTACATTGAAATGACACCTCTTACTGAGTGAATCTATTTACAATGAAAATCGTCTTATTTAAATGTCAAATAAAAAACAAAAATCAGAAACTCTGGTGTGTCCGTGCTGCAAACCTTCCCCAATCATAAAATAGAAGGACCGACACGTTAGCTTCCACCCTCCTTCCTTCAGATTTAGTCATTATGAGGTCGTTAAAATTAACTTCGATACATTTAGTCCTCCAAGGACAAAATCAAATGAATACAAACAGACATTCAATTATCATTAAAACATCATAATAAATAACGCACGTCAAACTTGTCAAAAGTACTCAATCCCGTCTATTTGCTTTTAATCACACATTCAGTGCAGCAAACAATCCACCAACTAATTACCGTCGACTATAATTTCTACACTCGGATAGGTTCACCATCAAAAGACGCGCATATAGCGGTTTCTATTTCTGTATTCACAACGCTGTCACAGTCGCGCAGTGTATGCATGGAATAGTATTTAATTAGAGGTAACGTTAGCTCTATTGTCCGTTATTTGCATTGAATATTTAAATTTCCTACACACCTCACAGCTCAGACGAGAAGGAAACACAATTCAATTTCAATTCCACTTCGTTGAACGCAGCTATCATTGTCATCATTAAGTCCGCAGCCATGTGCTCATTGTACTTCACAATTTTTGCATAAAACTCTCCAAATGCCAGATGGTGGCTTCAAAGGCTGAACGGCCCAAGGGACAATCACAGCCATACAAAAGCATGTCGACCAGAGACACCAACAACCACGCACATTGAGATGGTCTTGCGCGGTGCTCCTTCGTTCGATCTATTCCAAGGATGAGATTTGTTTGATTTTTAGCACACTTCGGTGACATTTATGCTGCTCATAGTTATTATTTGTTGACTTTTGAATTCCGTCACTGCACAAGGTTCCACATGGTTACAATTTGTGTCGTTTATTATTAATGACAAGCCATAGCCACTAGCGGTTATGGAACGCCGGAGGTGTGACTGCAATTTTAACTTGACGCTGGGGCCACCATGCATTTTGCTTTGTTTTTCCTGTGGTCGCTGCGGTTTTTGTATTCAGCGGATGTACTTTTCTTCTTTCAATCCATACCTAGCTGTCGTTTGAAAACAAACAAAAAAACCTTGTTAATCATGGAAAATAGATAAACCTTGCATCTAGCGCTTAGGTGCAAATGGTATTTGTTCCTGAAAGTGTAGGAACATCTAAGTGCACGCGCAAGTGACAGCGTTTTTTGGACAATTGGACTTGTCAAGGTGACAGGCTTAGCTACTGAGTGGTTCAAGTGCTCGTTCGATGAGGTCAGTACCTATTATAGCGGTTTTTTATACACAAATCAATTATCTTATCGCAGAATTGATATCAGGGGAAGTTTTAATAAACCCTTTTGAAGTCGGAAATTATATAAATGACCACTTAAGTAAGCGGTAACAAAATATTTGATCTAAATATAGCTTTTGCATTCGGCGTTTCCTGTTGTTGATTGGACACAGTCACAGATTGATCAAAAAATCTTTAGAGCCATTCACATGCCCATTTCGGTCCGAGGAAATGCGAAATTTCAGTTCGACAACTTGCTAAGAAAATATAAAGAGGGACCACATGGCAATAATGGTTTTTCCAATTGTTGTTTCAGCAACTGTCAAAGTAGCAATTGACATACAGCTGTCAACATATTCAGTAAGTTTTGCCATTTCATCATGCACCGTTTCACTATTGTCGCAATTCGTTGCACCATGGAAAATATTAAGCGTAAGTAGCCTCATTTGGCTGCTAAGCTATCAACCAGACAGAGATTGCAAAAAGTGCGAAATGTATGCGAAAACATAGCCGCCGTAACGGGCAGTATCGAAGAAGACGTCGATCACCTGAATTGGACATCGGCACAAAGTCAACCCGGCTTATTTTGCGGCTGGATTTGGGCCTACATCCGTATAAGGTTGTGCTGATGCAAGAATTGAAGCCGGACGAGCATAGACAACTTCGTGCGCTCGCTAATTGGACGCTGACCGGGATCCGGATTTTTGGCCAAAAATTCATCTTCTCAGACGAGGATAATTTTTGGCTCAGAGGCTATGTTATTGAAGCAAATACAATCCTGAAGTGTCCGAACAACCATCATTGCATCCATCCATGCATATGACATTTTATATATTTTCGGCATTATCGGATTTCCTTTCTCTTGAATTAGAAAAGGACAGACATAGAGCAATGTTAGACGACTTTCTGTGGCCAAAGCTCAACAACATCGATATACTCGAGCTGTGGTTCCAAAAAGACGGTCATTTGGCGACAGAGTCATTTCAAGGCTAACGTTCATGCTTGACCGTCATGATCATGCGACTTGACACTTCTCGATTATTTTTTCATGCGGCTACACCAAGGACTCTACACGAACAAGTAACCACTGGAAACGTGCTCGTGTCCAACATTCAAAATGCTATTGCCGGAATAAGGTTTCACATATTAGACAGATCACTTGCTAGAAGAGTCTGCCATTTGAATGATGTGATATTCTATACATAATGGCATGAATGTAGCTTCAATAAAAAGCCAGACGCAATTTTATACATCACACCGTTGTTGTTTTATTTGAATTTCATTTCCTATTGCTCTTATATGATCACCCACGGATAATACTGAGTGTGCATGAGCATCCACTACAGTAGTGCGGACGCGTAAATTTACAGGAATTGGTCACTAAGTTTATGCTCGGTTCTAGTGGCTGACTATCGATCGACAGCTACAATTTCGATGTAGTAAAGGAGTTTGTCTATCTCGGTGAACTCCACAAACGACATCACAGTGGAGATCCGTCGTAAAATCACCTTTGGCAACCGGTGCTACTTCGGTTTGTCAAAACAACTGGGCTCAAAACTCCTGACTCGAAGGACCAAAATCATGCTCTACAAAACTCTTAATTTGCCAGTCCTGCTCTATGGAGCCGAAAGCTGGACGCTAAGCAAAACTGCAGAGCTGATTCTTGGTACCTTCGAAAGAAAAGTTCTACATCGGATATATGGTCCCGTCTGCGAAGAAGGCGAATGGAGGAGAAGACATAATCGCGAACTCTACAAGCTGTGCCAGGATGTGGATGTAGTCCGGAAGGCAAAAATCCGTCGACTGCACTGACTCGGCCACATCGAGCGCATGGACAACAATGCTCCAGCAAAGAGGGTCTTTGAATCCGAGCCTACTGGTTCGTGAAGGAGAGGCGCACCGAATCTCCGGTATAAAGACCAAGTAATCGCGGATGCAAGACAGCTTGGTCTTGATGACTGGAAGCAGCGTGCCCAGGACCGTCAATGATGGAAGGCAGCAATTTCTCAGGCTCGGACCCTCCCTCCATGGGTCGCCGGCCTGATAAGTAAGTAAAAAATTTTACTGTCTGATTGCTAATAGGAGTCGTACTTATGTATGTCATTATAGGCCGTTTTGATACCACTCGCAGTTGGTACTTGCTGAAAAAACGATTTAGTTGATATGATTATCATTTACATCATTCACCCCGCTCAAAAAATTGAAGAAGAATGCCTACATGTAGCGAGGGTACTTTACGAGACGAAGATGTATCACCATGTTTTACATAAACTCGGATAGTCGTTTTTCACGAGCTGTCGTGAGGCGACAACCAGCTTCACCATGAACAGGAGTAGATAGAAATCACTTAGTGCTAGGTCTGGACTATAAGTTGGATTCATAAGAACCTATCAACCAAGCTTCCGCTTCTGGTGAGTCACTGTCGATATGTGTGGACTGGCGTCGTCCTGATAGAACACAATTTCTCTCATATTGGCCAAAGGTAGCCGCTTCTGGGCGATTGCTTCTTCAAACGTTCCAATCGTTGCCAGTTCAGGTCCGTACCAAAATGTTTGCCGTAGAAGAACACACAATCCCACAAAAAATACAACAAAACCTTCTTTATCATCAATTCTAGAGTGGCTACCGGGAATAGACCATCTTTCGGTTTCGCTTGAAGTGGGCGTAAGTGATCTACTTTTCATCAGTAGTCCGCATTCGTTCTTTTTTTTACCTCCTGGACAATCGAAATAGTGAGACTCGAGAATTCTACTTGAAAATCCAAATGGGACGTTCTTGTTTGACGTCGAAATTATCGGAACGAAATCCACGACACCAAAATAATGGTTTTCTTTTTGCTACACTTGATATTTGAATCTAGTCAACTAAGATCCAAAGATAAGTGTTTCTGCCCCAATTGGGTATCCGGCAATTCATTCAACATTTACACCGTTAGATTCTAATGTGCGTCATCACAAAACATCATCGTGTAAGATGTGTAATAAAAAGACTTAAAGTCTCAAATATTTAGTTTAGTTCACATTTCCATCCCACTCATGTGCTTCCATCACACGGACGTGTCAAATTAGTTTGAAGATAATTTTTTTCCCGAAAAGCCTCACCGAAAAATTTGGCAACAAAACGAAATTCCACAACCAATTGCCCAGAGTGCCGCCGCGCCGTCCGCAGCCAATGCGAACAACCAAACAATTTATTACGCAACTCACAGCTGACGAGTTTTCAGTTTATGGCTCCACGGACAGCTGGTGTATGATGGAAAAATTGTGGCGTAAACACTGGCGACGCCCATCCACCCCACGCAACCTCAGGCAGTGACATATACATTTTCTTAACCTTTCAGCCACCCCGAAGGTCACCGAAACGCGCTGAGATGAAATCAGCAAGCAAGAGGCGAGGAGCGACATGAACAAGTGCTCGGTTAACCTGACGTTTAGTTAATTGAGAGTGATTAATTTAAATCTTGTTTTACACAAGCCCCAAAGGCTATTCACTTGAGCAAGCACACTTTAGGAACCAGTTTCCTTACAAAGGTAGCCCATATACCGAAGTACATGAGCTATGTCGTGGGCAATGTCAAAGCTCGTGTGCATTTGCTTTGGGAAAATAAAATAAAATCTGAATAAGATTTATGCGCAACAATGCCGCTGTCGGTTCGAGGGGAGCGGGGTTGGGCAGGGGTCGACTAGCACTTGCCTGAAATGTCAGGCGATGGCATCGCTGACTGTGTGTAAATGTCAGATTCAATTTGTTTGTTGCGCTCAATTCAGGATGCAGTAGCTTGAGGTGGACATTCGAGTGATTGCGACTGTTTGCGCACTCCGGGTGGGTGACGGATGAAGCTGGCACCCGTCAAAATCTTGTGGCAGCAAACCAGGAGATCAAATATGGGAGAGAATTGTGGAATATGAGCACATGTGGTAAAGGCACGGCAAGAAACGTGTCTTGATGACATTTTGTAGCTGTTTAGCACATCAAAATCCGAGAAAACTTTACTGGGGAACTTCTGATTTGATTTACAGGAGTAAACCTTCCGAGAGTGTAGACTGTGAACCGAAGAAGGTGGGCGTAGGGGAGAAAATCAGCAGAAGGGAATTTGAGCAGGAGAATATGCAGGTTGGAGTAGAGTGGCCCAATTTATAGATTTTTGCCATTAATTTGAAAATGACCGTCAAACATAAACTAAATGACGCAGATTGCTCAAAACTTGAAAGTAATGTATTACTAGATGTTTATAGGGCAGTTTATAAGCGTTCGTTATAACGTTCCAATAAGCGCTGATGAGATGCGATCATAGGGAAATTCTCCACCACCAGTAGATATGGATAAAACATATAACAGCGTTCAGGGTCGTGTATCTCAGTCCCCGTAATGGGTATGACTTGAATACCGCCTCAAAGTCGCCTACTTTTTATTTGTGTGACAGTCTAGGACATGGACATGGGCCTCAACCAAAAACCGGCTAAGGCGTCCAGCCTTATTTGACGGCTTTTTCCACTTGTGTGCATCACATTCGACGATGGATTCCTTTGTTATACTGTCCCACAGTCTCGGAATCAACGAATCAAAAGGCCGGTGCCGATTTGGGATCTTTATACACCTGGCTAGAGTTCTGTCATTGCACAGCCCGTTCGTAATTGAATCCGTTGTTTGCGACGCTATCAATGCTAAAAGGACAAAAAATCGCACGAGAACTTTTCTGTCAGAAAGAAAAAATTATCCTTGCCTTGGCGCTTCAAAATTTGAACTTGTCGTCGGACGGCAACAAAATTTGTAGCCAATATGAATTAGTCAGCATATTTGAACTTTAGAGCGGGCTTAACGCAAGAACGCGATTAAAATTGAGTTCTTTTGACGTTCTCAGTCGAAAGACTACGTTTCAAAGAAATCTGTGGCTGGAGCGCTAACCACAATAACGCGTTAGAGCATCCTTCAATTCATACCTAAAGAAATCGATTCTCCTTCGACTGGGTAAGCAGATTCCATCGCATGGCGTAATTCGAAATGAAATTGTCTTCGAGCCGTAAGTTGTGCCCAAAGCCTCACTTTTAGGTTGAAGGTTGCTCGTCTGGTTAAAAAAAACTCTGATGATGTGTGTTAAACATTTGTTTACGAAAGAGGGCAGCTCATGGAGTCCAACTTACAGTTGATGCATCCATAATGCCACATCGATTTCGCGATGATCAGAGAAAATTACTAATAACCAGCACAATTGTGGTGACAGCATCTAGCCTTAACGAACTCCACGTTGGACCTCAAGTTCCGCTGGCAACTTAATATTTTCTAAGACGTGGTACTTAGTCTTAAATAGTAGCTAAAATTATAACCTCTTTAAAATCATGCGACTAACTGACTTTTGCTGAGGTAGCTTTAGTTGTGTGATTAACTCGCCTGTGAGACTTTTTATTTTGTCTTTATTTTGAGGTTTTTGAACACTGCACTCGAGCACTCAAAACTGATCCATTGTACTACCGAAGTAATGCCAGCTGGCGCTTCTGTGATAAGGAGAATACATCATCAGCTCTCACATCATCAGCACCAAATAACTCCCACCTGATCCAAACAAAGGCGGGATAGTGGCAGAGGAAGTGCTCTGCAGTGTCGTCGTCTTCTCCACAAGCGTCGAAGAGGGTTTCGTCGCTTAGGCCAAGCACATTTAGGTCTTTTCTGCAGTCTTTTCTGTTAAGAGATAACAAGGAGCGTGCGCTTGGTTTGTCTACATCCTGGATAGTCATGCCACATCCGGTTGTGCTCTCGAGAAGCCCAGCCATCAATGGAAGCCCTAACCGAATACGCCGGTAGTCCCAAGGGTTCGGGGACTAAGAGTATATCCTCTGATCCTTGTCTAGCAAGTTCATCGGCGATCTCATTTCCCGTGATCCCATGGTGGCCCGGGATCCAGACAGCCGAGACAAACCGTTCTTTGAAGCTTAGTGAAAGCAGCAGTTACGTATTTACGCGAAAGCTTATTCCACCAAACAACCGATGCATATGATAGGAGATTTGCCTTACACTGCCAGAAAACTGACAGCGCCTTGGTTTTCTATCCAAGATAACACTTAGATGCTTCATCGGAAAAACGGATGGCGGCACCTTTTAGTACTAATTGAGTCAGACCAGTTAACTTTCTCCTCCTCGTGAAGAGAACAACCTCCGTTTTAAGAGGGTTAACTGAAAACCCATTTCTAGTACACCATTTATCGATCACGTCTAAAGCCGCATGCGCTTTTGAACAAACAGCTGCTAGGCGACAGACAGTACAGCTACATCATCCACATAGGCCTGGGCGTAGACATTAGGCTATAAAGGGCGTCAAGCAGAGAGTCGACCAGCATGCACCATACCAGAGGACATAGGACGCCATCCTGAGGGCAGCCTCTATTTACCCCCGACATTGCATACTGGCCACAGTCTGCATCTGCAATTATAGTTCTATTCATTAGCAATGCCATCAAAAGTCGCATTGTCAAAAGCACCCTCTATATTGATGAAGATGCCCAACGCGTATTCTTTCTCATCGAGTGTACATTCAATTCTGCCAAAGTGGCTTACTCTCTTCTTGGATGACCAATTTGAGGACAGCATTTTCTTCAGCGTTTAGACTCATTTTTCACTCGGTGTTTCATATGGGGCATGTGAGCATGTCACATGTCAAGAAGTATTCGAAAATCACATAGTCAGATTACCTTGATACACTTTGCAGTTCGGTTTAAAATCAGCATCGAATTTTGGCAATCTGACTCTGCTGATGATAGTGCGGCGGGGTGCTTTAAACATGGAAGGCACTCTCTTCTACATATGTCCAACTTTTTGGTTACGCACATGACATTGATACAGTCGCCAAGACCCAACGTGCCATGGTGGAAGCTTCTACGGCGATTGAAGAACAGGTGAAACGAGTTTAAATGTCAATGGGGGAAAAAAAGGTTATATGCTGTTGAGCCAAAATCAGACCGTCTGACGCAACTTGGGACTAAGCATCACGATCGTTAGCTAGAGACAACTTCGAACTCTATCTACAAGGATGTGGATGTAGTTCGGAAGGCTAACATCCGTCGACTACATTGGCTTGACCTCACCGGGCGTATGAACACCAATGCTCCGGGTAGGAGGGTTTTCGGATCTGAGCCCCCTGGTTTGGGAATGAGAGTTCATCGTGGACGATAGACAGTTTTGGTCCTCTTGGCCTCCGTGCATTGGCCTCAGGCAATGGATCGCAGTCCTGATAAGTATGTATACATATGTATGTACTTTCCGTGCATAATGGCAAAATCCAAGAAATCAAAGTCAAACATCTAAATCGTCTTGCTTAAGCCATCATATGTCCCAAATCCTTTGAAAGCAACCCACAGGCGTATACATTTCCATCATCCCACCATCTTCTCTTGACAAGGCCTCTGCACAAACGATAGAGAATTTCGATTGGTCGAACTGATTCACCAGAACGGGAATAAAAATGTAGCCTGTTAAATCGAACCTAATCAATGTTCAATACTGAAAGTTGAGCAGTCCAAGTAAGTTCTGCTCCATGTCAGACAACTAATCAATACTCGAAACAACAAAAATCTGACCAAAGTCTATGGACAACATGCTCTTCATGACCTAATCTGAAGCAATCATAAATCAAACAAGCCAACCAATGTTGCATCCTCAACACGAAACCACACAGACCTTGTAGTCATTCAGGATGTAATTTCTGTAACACAAAACGATGCACAGGTCATTCAAACCGACTCAAGAGCTCAACCTTCCTGAAACGTTTTGAAATTCACACGTCAATGACATCCAAGCTCAAGTACCCCAACCCCACCAGCCCCACCAGGGAGATAACACCTCTCCTTTGAATCTGGCTTCGGCTGTGCAAACTTACTTGCAGTCATTCAAACCCCTTCTCGCTTGGAGGCAAGCAGATTGCTCCCCTGCCCCTCCTGTCTTCTCCATCTCCCCCGACACAGTTAATAAAATATGAGATCAACCATACTGCCATCATCGTCGTTATGTCTTCATCTCCACGTGTCTATGATGGTATTGATTTTCCCACACCAGCACACCCTTTGCGCGGCTGTACTGTGAGAGCCCCGGAACTCGAGAGTACTACAGCAGCTTTGCCCTTGGAAAGTCTTTTCAATGTCATTGTACGTGTATCCTTGCTCTGCGGGCATCTCGCTCTGTGCCACCTCCCCCCGCTCTCTCTCTCTCGCTACCGTTCATATACCCATTCAATCCCACTGTGAGGTCGCACGGCTTGGAATTCGGGGGTAACTCAATCAAAAGACGAATTTCGGTAGAAATTCAAAATAAAACCAGAAAACAGGCGAGCGAAAATTAAATTTGCTGGATTAGAGCACTTTTAAGTGATGGCAGGACGTTAATTGCAACCACAACGCCTCGGGCATTTTTCCATTAACTGGAACGGGAACTATGCATCCCACGAGTACGGACGTCTCACAGACCGTTTTGTGACTGTGATGAAGATGAATTTCGAGCACAGAACACAAGCGTGCGTGCTGGGGGACAACAATTCGGGCGGGTGTCGTATTTTTTTGTGTGGTACCCACGACGGCTTAACCTTGAGCCTAAGGTTATGCATTCCTTGCATGTCTGTAGTTATGTGTCCCATGGGCGTGGATGAAGTAATGGCATGCGTGATATTATCAGATAATTGACAGAATTGTTGGCATTTAAAAAAAAAGAAATAACGCAACCGACAACCGGGATCAGATACAGGAGGCAATTGTCTTCATGTATGCAGTTGCCGCTGTGGTTGCTGTTTAAGTGGTCGGCTAATTGTGTCGGCTAAATTGTCTCGTACAACGATTTGTGTTCGTATCATAAGCATGGATAAGATTTGTGGCTATTATCCTTTGAAACGCAGGGATGGGGAGCTGACAAGATAACAAAATATGACGATGAGGCATTACTCACTGTGGGAATCGAACAAGGCACGCACGCTTACCTGGAAAGAGAAATTAGAAAATAAGAATCATTAGTCATGTCTCTATAGAAATAAAGGGTGTTTTTTTTTTTTTAAACGGAGAAAACTTAATTAAATTGACATTAAACACAGAATACTCATAAAATTGAATCTATTTTGACAGATTTTATAGCATTAATGTCTGAATATGATTTTGGGCATGGCACCACTGTGACTGGCGCGTGCATGGTGTAGCATGTAGGTCCAATTTGTGGGTACATATTTTAAACTGCACTTCGGTAATAACACGTCGAACGTTGGCTTCCAATTCCAAGAGTCGCACGGACTTATGCAACTCTTGGACATGTTACAGTTGACAGTAACGTTTTGACTACCGTCATTTTCAAGACATACATGTATAGACCAATGATTCCACCTGCCTTTGAAGCTCACCAAACGGTGGCTTTCTCTGGATGTGTTTCCTTGAGTTTCTCGAACTGAACCATGTTTTCAAAATACATTTTAACACTTTGTTAACGTTACTCTGGCGTGAGTTAATTCAAGATGAATTGCCAAACCCAACTAACCTCAATACCACTGATAATTGTTAAAGCAGCTGCCACAGAAGGCAATGTTGCCAATTTAAAGTTCTTCTCGTCTGAAAAGAAATCGTATATAGACAGATCAGACGAACAACTGAATAATAAACTACGCTTTACTTATTAGTTCTAGCAAGACGGTAATGATACTCTTTAACACGAAATCCCTGCCTAAGAGTTGATCAACTTTATACTTCTTTCATCAAATGCTACGTGCTTAAGAATCAGTCGCAATTCCAAACTGAGCTGATCTTCCTGCTCTAAGAACGAGAAAACTGGCATTACTTTCAAAGCCCACAAAAAATGTGGGGTCTACAACCAAGTCTGATACAGTGGATGTACACAGCAGTAGGATTGTCGATCCTTACATAGGGATCGTTAGTAGAAACATGATATCTGAGCTTCTATCTATCGATCAACGTGCACAATGCAGTGACGTAGAGCCCAATCAAACTCTAAGATTCTTGTCTGTGGACCACAACACCGAATGGCCACAGCTGCATGGTACCGGGGCATTTAGAGGATTGATGCGCTCTCCGAAGCAATATGAGAATGGGAAGGCCGGCTTATATACTGACGGCCCAAAGATGGTGCGAGCGTTTGCTCAATAACTCTGCCTTCATCAAAATACTCACTCTAAGGAAATCTTTTCGCCAAATCAGATCAAAGGCAAACATAAGGCCATGGTAGAGCATAGCTAATATTGTAGGATGTCAAGTTAGACAGCTCAACCTCAAAACAAGTCAAGAAATGCAGCCACAGGCCAAGCGCAGCAGCCTCAGTGTATGAGTGAGAGGACAAGACATTGGGCGCCATTTTATTGCAAGCGGCTAAACAGGGCAGCTTTAGGAAGAAGCCCATAGCGCCACACTTGTAGAGACAAAAATCTCGTGCCTCCAGCTAACTAAGTGAAAGGAAAAGACATGAAGAATGAAGATATGGAGATATGAAGGCGTCGGATAAACTACTAAAGATGTGACAGAGAAGAGAACGAAAGACTGATGAACATTTGGAAAGTTGTTCATTGTCTTACCCATCAAAGGGAACCAAATATGGCTTCGCGGAGCTAAGCTAAATATTATATTCGCCTAATCGAACATGCCTTACCAAAACTACGTCTGTCCTGATGCCCTAATGCGGAGCACCACTCTTCAAGCGTGGTTTGGCGACCAAGGTTCGTACAGAACCCGAGGTTACCCACTTTTGTTGGCACAGACTGCTATCTTTTGTTGGCACAGACTGCTATCTTTGGAAAGTTAATGGGAGAGTGTCAGCAATTATAGCAGCGATGAGTACAATGCACTGCCCGAACCCAACGCAAGACTGGACGTTCCCACCACAACTACAACGACCACAACTGCAACGATAGCTTTGACATACTTGACTTTCTCCATTCCCTTCCTCCATTCTTTTCACGAGATCTCTCAGACGCGGATTGTAGCGTCGGAGATTGAACGGCTAGCTCGTACAGACCTTTGAAAGATCGGGCGTCTAGAGTTGGCGTGTGAGTTTTGCACGACCCGGATTGTAGCGTCGGAGATTGAACGGCTAGGCTAGCTTGCACGATCTTCTCCAGAACGATGTTGAAGAAGACACATGACAGCGCGTCGCCTTGTCTAAACCTTCACCGACCTTGGAGCAGCGAGAATGCTCTATCGGCAACCTGTACAACCTGACGAGTTTCGTAGGAATGTAAAAAATAGTCATGGCGGTGTATGGCTCCTCTCTATGCACGCTGTCAGCCTTGAAATCGACGAATATGTGGTGAATGTATAGTCTTTGCCAGGATCTGTCCTAGTGTTGACAGTTCAGTGGCACCAAACACTAAATAACACTTATAGTCGGCTGAGCCATTACCTTTTCAGAGGACGATTCGACCTGGAAGCTGACTTCGTAATTCAGTTTAACGCGCTGAATAGCAAGTTGTAAGTACATAGTTTTAGGAATGACACATATTCAAGCTGTTGTCAGCATGGCATCTGTTGGGGTGTGTGTATGTGTCGACTTCTACGCTGGATGTCTAGGTTCAATTTCCGACACGACCAACGAAAATTATTCACGGTATCACATCTCTCGAGTGACTGACACTGACTCAGAGAGTATCCCTGGCTAGAAAAAGCTTCGCCGTTCGTAGTCGGCATACAACTTTATGTGCATCGACTCGTGGTTATTGCAGAAGCTTGGTCCAGTTTGTAGTGGTCCCGATATCCAATCGGCGTGATAACAAAATGAGCCTAATTGTCCCGAGAACGAAATAAAAAAGGAGCCTTCTCCTTTCAGCAAGCTACCTAATTTAGATGTGTAGGTTGTAAACATAAATTTCAAATGTTGTCACATCAATTACGGAGTTTATTGTTTCCCAAAGTTTCCTAAAGTTACACAAATTAACTTCACGAGTTCACCCTTAACTCAACCCTGCAGAGGACACAAGTTCCGACCGCAAGCACCGAGCTCAGCAGATGGCACCTATTGAAAGTCCCTCTCCCTTCCCGCACTTTTTTCAAAATCCACTTTAACCAGGGTCTCTGCAAATTTAATTCCATTGAATAATCACGTATCATTTTGCTGCAAACGATCCAATTTGTGAAATTAAATTTAATCGCTCGACCTGAATTCCGTCAACGTCCCCATGTTACCCCCCTCCACCCACAAGCCTATTTGTATGCCACAGCAGAAAGCGCATGAATACACAAGCGATTGCGTGTCAAAATACATATCCTCCAAATGCAGCTCATCGTGCCTTTGTTCACAAAATATGTGTGTTTGCATCGATTTTTGCACGAACGTCCACTTTGCAGCGAGCAACAGCTCCTTCGCCAAATAGATTCCACATCGCACCCCTGACGTCATTGCACTGTAAGACTCTCACTCCAAGTGGCAACATACTCAAGAATTTATGTGTACAATAGTTTGCTCCCGAGCGAGGCAGGCGAAAGGAGAAAACGCAAAAACCCAATCCCTAATTCATCCGCTCAGCCCCGCGCTATTCTTAGCACTCATTCATACACTCGATTGCGCCTTCCGTATCCGTTCGCAAGTCGCAACCACCCCTTGCCGGCGGGAAAAGGGGGAGAAGCTTGCCCTGGGAATGGGATATCATAGTTGGCGCGTAATAGGTTGATGACACGACACAACATCATTATCGCCTTCGATGGATAAAAATGCGTTGGGAATGATGTAACGTTGGATTCTGGCGCTATGACGGTATCAGAGCGCCAATTCAAGAGTCCCCACGCTTTCATCCACCTCACGCGCACACACACACACACCCTCAGAGTGAGGGAAACGGCTGGGGCTGTGTGCATTTGGAACGTGAACGATAGAGCGGGTAATACACTTTCAAGGATTTTCACATAAAACGGGACACTGCGCAGTAGGCTATGGGGTTTTGATTTGTTTTCCAAATCCCCACAACCCCCGTCGCCGTCCCGAACACACGCTCAGCTAACCCCATTGAAGGGCTGCTGACGCAATTTATGCAATCTTGAGGAAAGACTAGAAAAGGGTTTGCTCTTGGTCTCCCCATTTTTAGTCGCTTCGTTGAATGTTTACGTATTCTTCGTCGTGTCTCTGCTCGTGGAGAGTGAATCGATTTCTTTGTCCTTGTACTGGAGAGCACCTCCACCTACACCTGTGAAATGTGAAACGAATGGCCGTCTCTGCACTGTGGCATGGATGGGTAGCGCGCGTTGTGTATGTTTGACTCTCACTTGAAAATCAGTTTATTGTTGCATCACCAGCATTGTGAATCCTCTGCTGGGGCATGCTGATAAATACTAAAATAATCACAAAAGGAAAAAAAAAATATGAGAAACTGAAGCAAAAAGTTGACTTTTCGTTGAGCGACAGGGCTTGGGGATGTTTTTCTTTGAACCACGCAGACAGTCACGAGCCCGTGTGGTATCTTTGTTCTGCTGTTGACGTCAAACATATCGATTGGCGTGTGCTTTGCGGTTAAAACATTCTCATATCTTCGGGATTTTCTAATGCATTTAAGTCGGGGAATAGCACGTAGTCTACTGTGGCTGAACGCAGGGAGAGACGGACACTTTGTTGAGAATACAATTAGACACGGGGTGAAATTCGACTTCATCGAGGGTAGACAGTTTGGCTGTGGCAAGAAAATAGCACCAGCACCAGCACCAGCACTATTTATGTTTGATGAGAAAACAATTGTAAACGTTGAACAGAACTTGATTTTTTTAATTAAAATATTGAAAGCGAAGTTTAAGTAACTCGGAAATAGAACAACACATTCAAAAAAAAAAAAGAATGAACATTAAAACAATAAATCCGTTCTGGTTTGTGCAAAATAATTGCACCAAAAATAAAAATTCAAGAACAGCGAATATTCAACAAAATTGTAAGGGTTCTCGGTTTAGTAGGAACTTAAATAATGACTTGAGTACTTGGTCGTATGACCTTTATGTTTTTAACACAGCAGGGCAACGCTTTTGTGTATTGAAATTATTTTTTTCAGCTTTTTTTAAATTAAATATAAAACAAATACAGAACAATAAAAAATGTCTCTACTTAAGGATTTCAGAGCGTTGATATTCTTACACAGTCACAAGGGTCTGCACTTAGCCTCTATCAACGAAATCTTACTCCCACCTCTACGTGGTGAAATCTGGGAGCTGAACAGAACATGGGATACCCAACCCCCGTAGGACGTCGTGTCACAGAGAATATGTCTGTACCAGGGCTCATCGCTCTTTATGGAAGACGGCGGAGGAGCTGATCAACAGATTGGCCAACGGCGACATTCGGGGCTCCCTGGTGCACCGCCCTTTTAGAGCTCCTTCGACATATTCGTAGATCAGGTCTAAAAGGTTTCTCTAAGGTGGAGCTTTTGAATCGAGTTGAGGGCGGACAAGCTCTATAGTTGTGGAATGGGACTGCCAAGAATAGAATGAAAAACTGTGATATCTTCTAGAGAGGCGCTTATTTGGATGTGGATTTGTTTTTCGAGGCGAAAAGTCTTAAGCTTTGTGTGTGAAAGCGAACGCCTCATAGCCTCATAGCAATCCGTATCAAGATTAAATTCGGGAACATAAGTCTAATATGCGTTCATCCGCTGACAGAGGACAATGATGATAATCGATCTCCTAGAAAGGACACACGTTCAATACCCAGGCTACTACACCAAATTCGTTCCATGAGATTTCAACATACAGCTGCATAAGGAAGACATCTCGGCTAAAGTAATCTGAAAACACAGCGTGCACGAAACCACAACAGTCTGGTGGACATAGTTACGCGGCGGAACCTCTCTGCTAGCAAGCTGTTCCCACACTTATGTAAACATCCACAAAGTCTCCTGATCGTCGATCGCCACATGATCAATGTGGTTGACGGTTGATTTTAAACCACATTGATCATGTAGCGATCGACGTCAAGCACACTTCAAAAATTCTTGAAGTCCGAAACTTCAGAGGAGCCAACATCGACTAGGATAATTTACTTGCTGTAGCCAAAGTAAGAACTCGGATATCCAGAGAACAGAGGAGTTGTGGAAGGACACCACGGTTTGACGCCGGAAAGCTACGCAACTGCCTGCTAAGGTCTTGCAGATCGAGTGTCCCAGAAGCTCTCAGGAAGTTCGACGCCGCATGCACAAACAATAGAAGAAGATTGGATGTGTAGTCCAGAAGCCATCAAGGAAGCTGCCACTAATGTGTTGGGTTTTACGACACCTGCAAGGATAGACTCATGGTTTGACAACGAGTGCAGGCAGGCACATGCAGCGAAGCTGGAAGCCTACAAAGCAACGATGCAACGAATAATGAGAGCTGTTCGTCAGTCCGCTGAAATTTTTAAAGCAGCTGGATATGATCTGGTTTGTCGCATGCCCCAGCTTATCCGTAAGACATGGAGGAAAGCATGTTCGACGAATGGAATCTCAGTATCGTTTGCTTGATCCACAAGAAAGGAGATCCTTTTGATTGCGCCAGCTATAGAGGGATAATTCTCCTTAACATCTAGAACTTCTCTGCCTATCAGTATGACATCAGGCCGGACTATAGACAAGATCTTCACACCACGGCAGATCCTGGAAAAGACCAAACACGTTCAAATCGGCACCCACCACCTATCCGTCGATTTCAAGGCCGCCCATGACACGTCTATAAACCGGCAACTGTGCGGTTTGTACAGACACATGAGTCTAATCAGACGCCTAAGGTGCCAGGTCATGTAGAGCGAAGAGTCGATTCCGAAGCAGTGGCAGAACGAGGGGGATGTCCGCGTTAACTTGGTGAGCGAAACTGGAGGTAGTTAGCCGGAGATCACGCTGGAGAGGCTTGTTACAGAGAGCATAGCCAAAGAAGAATAAGCTGACAGGAGCAGTGTTGAATTTATATCATAAGAGGCACGATCTTCTAAAAGTCCGTTCAATTGCTTGCTTACGCGGACGACATTGACGTGATTGGACGAACACAGCGAGCCGTCAATGACGCATTTGCTGGCATTGCGGAAGCTGCTAAAATGGGTCTGGCAGTAAATCAGGGCAAAAGAAAGTACAAGCTGTCGTCACTGAAGGGTGCACAATATCGACGTCTCAGACAGAGCGTCATAATGGGCAGCAGAAACTTTGAGGCAGTCAAGGACTTCGTTTACCTCGGCTCTGCAGTAAACAGGGACAATAACACCAGTACCGAGATCAAGGGCAGAATTACTTTTGACAATCGATGTTTCTTTGGGCTTAAGGGGCAATTAAGTAACAGAGCCATCTCTCTAAGCGCCAAGCTCACTTCATGTAACACTCTGATCATCCTGTCCTGCTCTATGGTGCAGAGACATGGACGCTACTGAAAGCGGATGAAGAAGCTCTTGGTCGTTTTGAGAGAAAATTTCTACGTGCGATCGTTGGTCGTGTTTGCGTTGATGGCGTCTAGAGGAGGAGATTCAACCAGGAACTGTACAGCGGCATGCACCTAGTTAAACGTCTTCGGATCCAAGGCTTAAGATAGCTAGCGTCATGTAGAGCGGATGGACACCACAGCTTCGGCCCGAAGAGTCTTCGATTCCGAGTCATTGGGACGCAACAGAGGAAAGATTACGCACAAGTGGAGAAAGACCTCCACAAGGTGTGCGCAATTGGAGGCAGCTGGCGAAAGATCGTGCTGGTCCAGGTCCACCCTGGACTGTAGCGCCAAACGAAGAAGAGGAAAAAAATGATAAGACCTGCAAAGTATACATGATCCCGTGTTAGCATGCGAATGAAAGCAAATGTGTTGTCAGAAGTCTGATATAAGCTTGAATACTGTCGCAAGCTGTTACATAACTTCGTCTGGCTGACACAAGACCCAACGAATTTGAGCTATTGTATAATTTTTTTGAATCCTATTGACGTCCGCAAACGAAGCACATTCCCCATTTTATTATCCATCATCCACACGAGGTCGCTCATCTAATTTTGTTTCTTTGTTTCAGTTGAAATGGTATTGGCTTTGAAATTCGTGCAGCTCTCATGACTTTGCCAAGAGAAATATATAATCAGGCATTTGATTTGATTGACAATGAAAATAAAAAATGATGTGTGAATGTGACACAGCACATTTCCCCACTTTGTTGCACCTTTTCTGGTGAATATACAATACATACTCGTATCTCTGTCATCGACTGTGCGTGTGTATATCTCCGATCCGGAAATGATTTCACCCCCGCACATTGGGTACTATCTATTATCTAATACACACGATTAACATTGTATCTACAGCGCTAATTATAGAAAACGATTACATTTTGTTTGCCTGCCACATCATCGGCGCGCATCAGCTCAAGCGCTGTGACCACAGTTCAAAGGAACATTCCAAGGTCACTTGCAGTATGAGATCATGTGCAAAAAAAAATACGTGAGAATAGAATTTTCTAAAAATATGCACCTTTACCCGAACGAGTCCTCTGACCGCACTAGACTCACCGCCAACGTTCTCAGTCGACTGTCGGTGTTTCTCCTTACCACACGGTGGTGTGCTTGGTTTATAAATATTTTAAATATTTATGAGCACAAAATTCTTCACAAAATCAAGTTCAAGAAGAAATTGAAGAGAACAGAAAAAATAATGGTACATTGAACGAGGTACAAAAATAGCTCAAGATCGCAGCATTATTTGTTAAGTTTGTTTATTAGAACTTTGATTTGTTTTGTTGCCGACGGATCGGAACGGTTCAAGGACCTGTTACATCACATGTCATGACGGAAGGCGTTCATGTGCCTGGTAGAAGAGGAAATAGTTGTGTGAAATTGTAATTCAGTTTGAAGGACAGAGCCACATGTTTTTTTTAGAAGTGGATAGCGTCTACAACATCCGTTGCAAGGGCAACCAATGTATGCCAAGTACGCCCTAGGCAAGAGGACGCATATTCGCCCCGTGAGCTAACTGCCTCGGAGAAAACGACGATGCGGCACGAAAGTGAATACGGTTTAAGAGTAGAGGCTCCAGGAATGTAGGCAGGTAGGTAGGGCTCACTTAGACCAACTTTTTAGGTCCATTGTGGCCTTAATAGTGGACCTTCCTTCTTTCTAAAACCGTCCAGATCCAAGGTTTCTACAGCTGTACAAATAATTGTATTCTCGGGCAGAGCCTTCTTTGCCAGGGCTGGACATTCGCAAAGCAGATGTTGGACAAATTATATTTCTTCCTCCATTGTGCTGCTTTTACAGACGCAATGCATGTGTACGTATGGCACTGTGTCCAGTAAGCATCCCTATTAGCCAGCACACTTCATTGCGATCTTTTGTTGCTCAACGTCGGCTACACTACGAGCAATGGCCCGTCGATGCATTGTCCAGACTAAGCTATCGATTTCTGACTCTCTCTAGAGCTTCGCCTTTCAGTTACTATCCCACTTTCGCAAGACTATCCACTTTTTTGTTTCCTCGAATGCGCAAATCTTGATAAGAAGGATCGAACGTGCGGAAATCATTGAACATTTTTGTCGAAATTCCGGCTCAGTTGCAAATGTGCAACGTGACTTTCCTCGTGACGTCGGTCGTCATCATGGCTTCAGTGGACCGGCAAAGGTGAGTACACCCTTCTAGACCTTAAGCCACCAACTAGCCAGAGATTAATGCGATGTAAGAATTGGAGCCGGACGACAATAGACAAGGAATTGTTGGCCAGAGATCCGAATGTTGGCTAAAAAATCATCTTCTCCGACTAAATCCACTTTCGGCACAGCGGATTTATCGACCAGCAACATTGCTTTTATCGGAGCAAACACAATCCACCTCTACAAAAGCATCAATGCACCCACAAAGGGTGACTGTTTGGTACGGTGTATGGCATGGCTGCATCACCGGACCTTATTTCTTTCGAAATGTGACTGTGTGAGTTATCTCGCCGCTTCACGACATCAAGCGTCTAATGCGTATGTAGCGTTGTGGGCAACGGTCTTAGATATAGAACGATGTTAGTCAGCTTTCTGTAGCCAGAGCTCGACAATGACTGTCTTAAGCGACTCAACCCTCAAAGCTGTGAAGGAGGAAATTGGCTAGTGGTTCATCTCACAGCGAGCCTTCATCAATTGACCGCCGAGGCCATGCGTCCCGACACCACTTGATTACTTTCTCATGAGCTACGTCAAGTCCTTTGCCTACACAATCAATCCAACCATTATGGACGAGCTCGCGGCCAACTTTCGAAAGTTTTTGCCGAAATAACGTCGCACGTATTGGACGGAGTCATCACAAATTAGTCCGACCGCTTGAAGCACTGCCAACAAAGCCGAGGTGGCCATTTGCATGAGGTACTATTGCTTTTATAATGGCATGAATGTGGTTTCAAAATAAAGTCACAATCGATTGTATATCTCACCAAATTGTTGTTTTATTTAAATTTCTTTTCCCATCGTTGTTATCTGGTCACCATGTACAACATGACGTGTCTTTCTTTCAAATTCAATATATCTGTCCTCTTTCATTCTGGAAAACCCTTTCACTTAGTTTATTACACCACATTGA
Organism: Eristalis pertinax; assembly: GCA_907269125.1. NCBI lineage: Eukaryota > Metazoa > Arthropoda > Insecta > Diptera > Syrphidae > Eristalis > Eristalis pertinax. The sequence continues at coordinate 34,377,886 of OU026147.1, read as the reverse complement.
GTAATGCATATAAAGCAAGCATTTCACAAGCTGTCATTGAACAAACCCCCCCAACGTCCCGATGACTCCAACTCGTTTCAATTAAAACTTGAATAGAAGTCATAAAAGCCTTCAAAGTCATCACTCATCACTCATAGCCGTTCGTGACGTACACCATGACCAAGGCAACTTTGACTACAACAACCCCACTTCGTGAAGGTGAGAACCATGAAAAAGGGTGAAATTTTTCGGTGTACATTTCCACGGCTTCCATCGCCAGACAGCCACGGGATAGGGAACGCGATGGCAGCGAAATTACGTTCATTCCATTTGTCCACCACCCGAATAAAATATCCCATTAAGGTGGCTTTTAACCACCGTCCGTAGGTCGTTTACGAGCTGCTATCCATCATCGCACCGCCTCGCTCAGATTCAGCCCGTCGTCTAGCATGGACGTTAATCGCTGCCTCCACGACATCAAGCGTCTAATGCATATGTAGCGTTTTGGGCTGACCAGAAACTGCAGTTTCTTCAAATTTATACAGATACCTGGTGACACCTGTATCATTAGTACCTGTCGATCACGTCAGGACAGTAGCGCTAGAGCGAGTACCCTCATAAAGCGATGACGACAACGACGACGACGACGGCGTAAGGGAAAACTAGGTGCGAGAATAAAAGTGGAATTACTTCAACAGAAAAAGATATGAAGTCAGAAAACTTGTTGGGGCACTTCGGTTGTTTCTTTTGTTCTTCCGGGTTCTTTGTTTCGAAATCTCATGTGGAATGGACTGCATTGGCCTTAAGCCAGAGGAATGGTATTACATTGCCTGCTTCTGGTTGCTTTGGCATAGCTTCTGGTCGTGTGGTGGAAGGTTAAGTAGTTTTTCCGCTTCTTTTGCTTACTGTTTTATATTTTTCTTTCTCTCTCTTTCTCTCTTTCTCCCTTGCAATCAGGTGAAGTTTTCACTAGAAATGGATATTTTTTTGTTTTGTTTCATTTTGTTGCCTTTCTTTGATTTCGTATGTTTGTGTGCTAGTTTTAGTTTCTCTTCTTGTTTTTGTTTTGCTATTGCTATTGCTTCGTCGGACGATTGTCTGTGAAGGATTGCTAGAATCGTGCAGAGAGGGGTTTTCTATTTTTTGCTGTTAGTTGAAATGACTAATTCACGAGAGAGCTAACTTGAATCTACCTACAGCGAAGACGAAGAATCATATGCATATACAATGTACGTACGCTGGCTATGCTTCGCTGTTCGAATGCGTTCCACTAGACATATGCAATGTGAACATTTTCTTTTTATGATTTTCATGGGAAGGAAAACGCATCATTTCAAATCTTGGGAGGCAAGAACAAACTTCTGTGAGAATTTTAACGTCGTTTAGTGAGTCGGTACGTGTTTAGATTGGCCATGGAACTCAGATGGATTGATTGTGGCCTGGTAACTTATGAATACATTCGGCAGAGTTTTCATTCAAGGATTACCAACAGTTGAACTCCACCGACCGATTTGTTTTCAATTTTGTCATAGGTTGTCGGTTCGATGCCAAGGTTTATTGTTTTCATTGAAAGGATGAAGCCTGCAAGACCAACATTCGAAACCTAAAGGTCACCTTTGATGTTTCTCGATAGAATCAGTTACCACTGACGTTTGGGGAGAGAGTTATGTTTGTTTCAAATGGCAGACTGACTAACACACTGAACATTCAATGACAAGAGCTCACGCGAACTAATTAATTTCTCTCAAGGACACCAGTCGACATTGGAATTTGAGATCCACATAAAAGGCGAATCATAAATTTTCCACAACAGATGGGCATGTGTGTTTGTTTACCTATAATCTTTGCACGATCCGAATTTGAACGAGAATTAGCGATTTTTCTACCTGATATACGCCCTACTTGGTATTTGTGAACGGTGTTCATCGTTCTAGGTTCAGCAGAGGGTGGATATTTGCAAGAGGATCTGCGTCATTTCAACCGTACACATGTCAGCAGGCAATAGGGACAGATGGTTGGCACGTACGAATATGAGATTGGGGATGTTTATATGAGTCTGAAAAAATGTTAAACTAGTTCCTCTTTACTTTGAGGCACATGCGTGGTAGCACAATGGAAGTGAATTCTTCAAGCCACTACTAACTTTAACATTGTAAATTGTATGAAGATTTAGCAACCTACATAACATGATATACGAGGGGCGTTCAATATATTCTCGGTATCGGGGTGAAGCTGTTTTTGTATATATAAATTGACTTATTTATTAAGTAATACTATTATTTTAGTGCATTCATGTAAAATTTCATATAAATGTGATTATTAATTCGCGCTTTATCTCTAGTTAAACAGAATCATAATGGCAACTGAGACGATAATGGTGTCAATTGAGCAAATTTCTCACTAAGCAAGGAAAAAGTCAAAAAACTATTCATGAAGAGATGGTGGCTGTTTACCAGGGTTTCGCACCTTCATTATCAACTGTGCAAAAGTGGCCAAGTGAGTTCAAGAGAGGCAGATAGAGCATTGAAGACAACCCCCGCTCCGGCGCCCCGGCTACTGCTTGTACGGGAGAAAGAAGTCGAAAAACTTGTTCTTGAGGATGCCCGAATAAAGGTGAAAATGATGGCAGAGATCACCAAGCTTTCAATTGATACCATTCACACCATTCTTCATGACCATCTTAACCTTTCAAAGGTCAGTGCAAGGTGGGTGCAACGAATGCTCACAGCGCCTCAGAGAAAAGTTAGAATCGCATGCTGTACAGAGCTTTTGGAGATGTGTAGTGAGAACGCGGACGGTGTTATAGTTCGAATTGTTAGTGATGACGAAACATGGGTCCACCACTATGAACCTGAAAGCACACAAGAATCCATGCAGTGGCACAAAAAAGGAACAGACCCCCCGAAGAAGTTCAAAGTCACCCCGTTTGCCGGGAAGCTCATGGCCACAGTTTTTTGGGACTTAAGGGAATCTTGCACATTGAGTACAAAAAAAAGGTGAAACCATCAACGCCACATCCTACGCTTCCACTTTGCATAATTTGCGGGAGAAAATTAAAAAGAAAAGACGGGGTAAACTCGCAGCGGGTGTGTTGCTTCTTCATGACAACGCTCCTGTTCACACGGCGCGAGTTTCCAAGGCTGCTGCGCGAGATTGTGGTTTCGGAGAAATCCAACAACCACCCTATAGTCCAGACCTTGCTCCTAGTGATTAGTTGCTTTTTAAATACGTCGAATAGAACCCAGTCGACCTAATTTTCAGAACTAATTGCTCAAGCGATACAGCTTAATATAAGATGTTGCAAAATGTCTAGTCAGGCATCTTTAATGTGTAGGAGGATAGAGCGGTGACAGCGGCTTTTACAGCAAATGCCGCACGTCACTCAGACTTGTCGTTCAATCGCTGAGTCACTTGTCATTCATTGCATGGCTATATACAAAAGCCTGCCCATGCCATTCGTCACGCAATCGGACCATTTGCATGAGATTTGTTCTTAGTAATCTCCTCAAAGAATTGATTAAGGCTGCCTCTTGGACCCGTATTAATCACGAATAATGGATGTAAAATGTGGCCGCCATGGCCTAGTGGGTTGGCGCGCCAACTCCTACGCCGGGAATCCCCGAATTAAGCAACTTTCATAATTCACTCTATCGAGTCACTGACAGTGGTCAAAGAGTATTCCTGTCTAGGAAAACCTTGTCTAACTTCGCCTTTTAGACTCGGTATTAAACTGTAGGTTCCATATCGTGGCGGAGCATTGGCACGCACAATACGTATGGGTGCTGTAGACGTCCTAGCCCCAAGTTCACGGACTGTCGAGGCACTGATTTCTACATCATAATTTTTTCCTAAAACACCACGAAGCAGCGAAAGGTGTTACTACTTCCAATTCGCCATAAATAGGACGAAATTGAATAACACTGGCGTGCTTCAGCCAACAATCCACTCCAAACCACGCAACCATCTCCCTTCAAATAAGAGAAAATCAAGCTCTTTCGTTCCGATACTTCGTATTGGTCGGGAGTGCGTAAGCGTAACAAAAGAATCATATCCCCTGGGTCACTAGCTAATCTGATATCCACTTGACACAACCTTAGTTTTATTTTCAAAATCCCCTAGGATCCTCTAGAACCACTGACGAAACATCGAATGGCTCCCTAGAGAAAATAAAACAATGTCTCATATTCCAACAACTTTGTTTTCGAAATGTCTGTGAGTTTCGGTACCTGGGCAGCGATTTTGTTTCCCTCAAAGAAGGAAACAAAGAAGAATCAGCACATTTTTTCCTGACAAGGGTGCATGCAATTAACCCCCTGCCAAGACAAACCCGAAAATAACTTGACTTTTAAAAACAAGATATGTGCGGTGGTTGCATTTACTAAGCAAAATCATAAATGTTTTGGTCTGTCTTAAATATAATCAAAAATAATTCCAGGAGACACAAGGAGAGGCAGAAAGACGTATTGAGTTAAAGTCAATTTTTGATTTTCATCCTATCTCAGTCGAGATCACACATTTTTAAAAGCAAACAATGACCGGTTTGACGAGGAATTCAATGTTGTCATCAGACTTCAAACAGGTATCCTATTTGAATAATAATGGAGGATAATCGTCTTCTTGCTCAGGCTGATACACTCTATGGGTCGCAGTAAGTAAGTAATCGTTTTCTTACAAAAAAAAAAGTAATAAAATAATTAATGGAATATTTAGAGGGTTGAGAGATTCTCCCCTGAGGTTGTGTTGTACATTGCAGTTGATAAACAAATATTTAAAGTAGTAAAAAGAGCTGCACACTTGAGACGTGATCTGCGACGCGTTTTGACTTAACCAACCCCAATTTAAACGAATATTAACAAATATGTATGATTTTTGTGATTAAAAAGGGAGGGGTTCGTTTTTATCCAACTCTCTAAAATCTTTGAAGAATATGTTAAAATTCCCAAATAAGTGAATAGTCAGTGCAAACGCGATTCACAAAATGTTGATATTGCTGTCACCATGTCTAGCGACGGCACATTTTGCATACTCTTACATTTTATTCATGTGAAATTTTCTTTGTCCACTGATAGCTACGTTGTGAAGTTCTTACACGCGAATTTGTAGACTGCGGTCGGTGCTTTGTAGATCCCGTTTTCAGTTTTAAAAGACGCCAAGGCAATGATTGACTCATTTTCGTTGAGTTTCGTTCAATATATTAAACCATAAGTTATGATAAGTTGTGGAAATTTCTCTCACACGTCAAATCTTTTGTGTTAGGCAGTGCGCAGATTGTATTACGTTCCTGTCATTTTTAACAAACATACGAACGGTAGCATGAAGCTATACTTTGGGCACTGTCTTTGTATTATTTGTGGAATACATTTTTAGAAGTCGACGACGACTGCACCAATGCAGAATTGTGTTTCAACAATAAAGGATCAACGTAGACTTACGTTTATGTCAATTATGTACATATGACGATTGATCATAGTCTCATTTTAGGAAACAAAAGTGAACGAAACTCAACGAAAATGAGAAAAGCGCCACTACAATTTCTGTGTATTCCTAAAGATTGCATAAGTTGACGGATGTCTACGTATGTACGTCCATTATGGAGTGGCTAACTTTGACCGAAACCAGAGGATAACATGAAAAGGACCACTATCTTCTCCAGTGAAGCGCTCTCTACCCAAATGAGGGACTGTTGGGAACTCTAATCGGCACCGTTGACCATTCTGAAATAAAATTCTAAAACAATCTAATCGTGGCGGTTCTATAAAGCTTCCTTGACATGTCTTTGGCTCACGAACGAGAACAAAAGCGAAATGAGATTCAAATTAAATTCATTGCGTAAGCCATCTGATTCTGATGATAAACACGATACTATAGTTTACAATATTCGACATTGGACACTGCTGTCAGCTGAGGGCAGGAAGTTTCGGTAAGTTCATTGCTTAAATGGTTTCGATCATTTTTAACTTCCGATATTTTAATGGAAATTTGCATTTTTTATTCGAAGTAGGCGTTATTCCCAAGTCGCCCGGCTTGTACTCGGCCTGAAGTTCCAGACACCCGATTCCAGAAGAGGTGCCAGATCTTCATAAACAAATGAGTGCCTCCTTTGGAATGCAATCACAATCGAGGCGAAGTAAATATCTAAACAGCATATCTAGGATTATGAAAACGAAAAAGTATAATTTCATTGAGTCTGGTATCTGGATGTCCCAGTAAAAGTCTATTTGTCGAATGTATTGAATAATTGTTTGATTCATAAATCAACTTCGATCACAAACAATTTAAAACTCTCCCATGCATCCAGAATATATTCCAAGCAATAAATTCACTGCAGAGTCACTGCCTTGACATGATAGGTATCAGCAGAAGTTAATTTAGGTACACAGCCTACTCTCAGATAATGTCAGTGCTCCATGCTTACATGGCTTTACTGAATTTGAATCGCCAGCAGTCTATATGCGTCTGCTATCTGCCTCTCCAAAATGACACTGCACCTAGTATCTCCTCCTCGGTAGCTGATAGTGATTGTGTCAGTCAATAGGTTTCACAAATAAAACTCCCTTGACAACCGACACAAAACCTGCAATCGAAGCAGACATTTTTGAGATACAAAACGGAACTGAACTACTAAACCAAAACAAAAACGGAAAAGAAATATGTACATATACTCGAATGGTAATGATTAAAATGGATATAATTTCAAATGAGCACAGGTGGCCTGCAGCAACAAAGAACGAATGGGAAATACATATGTACATACTCTCACATATGAGATACTTCATGGATATATAGGTATGTCTGTAGATTGGATGAAGAGAAACTATTAACTTCAGCGCGACCTGACTGACTTTATCTACGGCCACAGAAAATGGCGATAATAACAGTGGCAGCCCCCAAAAGCCAAGCAAAAAAAAAAAGAATTACATACCATTCCTACCTTACCCACACACTCTGCCCTCGAATTTACTGGTCTCTCCCCCTGACAGAGCCTGGATAATGTAAACATTTCACTGACATTGTAAGTATATAGCAGCACATAGCAAATCGAGATGAAGAATTTCACAAGCAAAAAAAATGTATTCACCATTCACACAAACTTAAAGCGACATGTATCTATAGAACCCTAATTTCCAAGCGACACACAACAAGCACTATACCTGAGGGGGATGGAAGGAGATGGGGAACCAAACCAACCAAATGGAGATTCCCCCATTTCCCCTATTATTTTATTTTCTCACAAACAAGATTGCTTTTGATACGTACTTCGGTATTAGATACCAAGCAAAAAAAAAAGATATACGAGAGGAAGAACTTACCTTAAATTATTTTTTATTCGCATAAAACTTGTGTATCCTTGTTGCAAACGAAGATTCCTTTGACGATCCTTGAAAGAAACAAGAAAAAAAAACAAATACACATCAACATCAACCTATTCACTTGTTCAGGATTTTTTTTATTCTTTTTTTCAACATTTTCAGCAAAAGACAATGAAAAGCTAGGAAAAAAACGGAAAAGTCTCCTAGACTTGACTGCATTTTCAATGAGAATAAAAATATGTAACTCTTGGATTCGTGCAAATTCAGACAGGATTTGTGGATTGGAAATCTGATGAAAATTTTACTTTTCACTTCGAATTCCCTTTCCTTCTTTGTCCTGAAGGATTATGAATGATTTTTGTTTTTTTTTTTCACTGAATCTCTTGGAAAAGATGGAAAAAAGCAAAATAATTATAATGTGTGTACACTTTGATGGTGTATTGAACGTACTTGTTGTGGGACGCGCTCTCAGCTGACTGGTGTTTTGTACACAAAAGCGATGTAAGAACGCTGCTGATGGTGCTGGGAATGAACGCTGAAAGCATAACAAAAACAAGAAAACCATGCGAAGGGAAATGTGAAAGGAACGAAAGAAATGAACTCGTCTCTGGTGCGCACATACACAACAGCTGAGGTGGATGACTGGGCATGCATCTGGGCGAGAGAGTGTGTGTGCGTTATGTATTGGGTTTGTTTTGTAGGACATGAGAATATGAATAGGACGATGAAGAAGGATTAGGAGGGAATAGGAACGACGATGAAGTTCAAGATACAACAAGAAAACCTACAAAAAAAAAGGTGAAATTGATGGTCTGTGACATTTTATGTGTTTCTTGACTCGTAAATATAAACCAATAAACATTTGTACATGTTTGTCTACAGAATAGTGTTGAGTTGAAGCAAGATTTTGATATCAAACTGTGGTCTGAACCAGATTTCTGTGTGTTGTGGCAACTTTGTAATGGGGTTTCTTTCTTTTATTCTTGCTGTGACTTTGGATACACAAATCTGCGACACCACAAATGTAAGAAGGACATTCAGGAATTTCATCTGATCATTCATCCAATCAGTCGAAGCCCCTCAGCTGTTAGTCAAACCTCTAGACAGGCCTAATTCACACGATAAACATTGGTGACCAGTGAAAAAATGATTTAATTTTTCGTTAGACGTACTCAGTGTTTCACCACTTCATCATTTCTTCGTTCTTCACGTTCGATTCTGCGTTATTCCTTCGTATTTTTTAACGTTCCGACTCATCACCATCGATTATTATTGATGTTCCTTCTCCTTCTTATGCACTAAGAAGATGTGATGATCAAGAATACACGAATGGTCGGTCCCTTCGAAGCGGGCTATTGCCTGCACTTCTTGCATAAACACTGCCGTGTATGGCCAACAGAGTTGTATCATCTAAAGAAGGCCTTATACTAGACTATCTAGTACCTAGAGATCATCATCGCGTATTCCTTCATCGAATCGAAGACATTCACTTCTGTGATCTCCTGCCAATCTCTCAGATCACGAAGACATTGGCCTGCACCCTTAACAGATCAATTTAATCCAGGAACTGAAACCTCTTGATCATTTGAAGCGCAGAAACATTTCTGATTGAGCTCTGTTAAAGCTGTGTGTTTCTTCTATCGTGTTAAAAAAAAAGAAGATAATTGGGGTAAAAAATGTCTTATAAGACAATAATAATCTCTCTTCAAGATTGGAAGCCGTCTGTGACAATTGCTGCCAAGACTGATGTCGGACTAGGCGCCTACTCGACGGTTGCCTGTCTGTCGGATGAGATTACTTAGCATCGTCGGACAAGGTATGCCCTCACCACTCTTTCACAGTGGAGCTTGACCGCTGAGACTACCACCTAAGCCGGTCTGAAACTGAGCAGTAGTTGCCTTCCATTGTTGACAGTCCTGAGGACGCTGCTTCTAGTCATCACCGTTCGCGATGACTAGGTCTATAGGAGATTCGGTGGTTCTGGAAATAGGAAGCAGGACGTCGAAGACCCTCTTAGCTGGAGCATTGGTGTCAATGTGCTCGATATGACAGTTGCTCAACGTCGCCTACAAGATCCTGTCCAGTGTAGCGTCTAAACAACATGTCAAAACAGCCTGACTCTTGGGAATCTACTCCCAATGAGGAGATATGAATGAAGGTAAGATTCAGACATTGCCTCTCCGCCTCTCCGCCTCTTCGACCGAAATTTACACTCCTCCGCCCCTCCAGGTGTAATGCGTACCGTGCCGACGATTAGCTTGGCTTGTGCCGAAATATCCGGCGACCCTGATTGCGGGGAAATCAAATCCCAGTGCCCCAATGCGCTCCAAGTCATCTCCTGAAATGTCGGAATCTAGGAAAACGGCAATCTCCACACGTAGCTTCTCCAGAGGCCACATGGAGCATTTATACAAGAACCATTATGTATCGCCATTCGAACCGCAAAATCGCTGAACTATCGAAGGACTCAAAATCTCACAAAATACAGAGAACGCTCGTATCCGAGACCAAATGATTTGCATCCCACCGGAGAAGATCGCCCAGACAAAGAAGAGGTCCATAGCCTGGGCCACTAAGCTTGTAAAGGATCTGAATGAGAGACTCGGACTGAGGGGCGGACTAAGAGGCAGTGGCACCCAGGGCGGTAAAGCAAGCTTAGACTCCTTAAAATTGGTATTGCTTTGGAGCTTTTATTGTACTTTTGTGTGCTCCATTTCGATTGAGAGTAAAGCCAGATTAGTCGAACTATTTTGGCTCATTGTTGACCTTAGATTAATTTTAATTTTGAAAATCTTCGTTCACACGATGCCACTGAGACGCAAATTGGTAAATAAATTCTCATCAGCACGCAGTTCTTCTTCCGTTCCATACAGCAAATTTTTTCGGTTGAAGACCTGAGAAAACTGACGCAATGTCTTACAACACCTTAGACCGATGAATAATAATAAAAATAATATGGGTGGCGATACAGCCGGTAGAGGGCCAAGGCCTAGCTTCTCAGCAACCACTCGTGTTGTGCGTGCTATTGTTCTGCCACGAGTGGAAGGGACCTACAGTCTTATGCCAACTCTGAACGGCCAAGTTTGAGAAGCTTTTTCTAGACGGTTGTACTCTTTGGGCATTGTCAGTGACTCGAAAGAGGTGGGGCCGTGAAAAGTATTTCTTGTCGTACCAGGAATCGAACCTAGACAGATAGGTCCAAGTGCATAGGAATCGACGCACATACCCAGGCCACGTGCCACCACAGACCGATGAATAAGTTCAGTGTATAATGCTTCCTCTTCCAAAGACAAACCAGCGTCTTGGGCCTTCTCGCTTAGGAAAATTGTGTTCATTTATGTTCTTCCCCGCGATTCAATTGAAATTTCTAGCTCAGTACATTGTTCTCTTCTGTATGTTATGGTTTGTCACGATGTTCATGCAGACAACTCGCGTGTGCCTTAAGTTTTATTGCACATTTTTCAAGAGTGAGCCCGGATTTGCAGGTATTTCTGTGCTGCATCAACACCTTCCAAAATATCGCACCAGAATGAAAGGAAATGTCCTTTTTTCCCAAAAAGGCTTATAAATTCATTCATCATTATGATCTCTATAGAACTGCCCAGCACACCTAGTTCTCATTTCTTCTACAGAAGGAATTCTGATCTACTTTGCCTTGAAAAGAAACGTTTAGATCCGAAAACACATATTTTTTTAAATTTTGCTCTTTTTTTTTTATCGGAATTCATTCACTTTTAGGCAAAATTGTTCTTCATTGAATCCAGTTTGAATTGAACCGCTATGTTGGCGAGGGACATTCTGGAATATTTTCCATTATTTCAAAAAACAGAGGAACCATCGCTCAACAAGAACATTCTGCACAGGGCAAATGATGTCTTCAAAAAGTACATGAGTCTGAATGTCTATTTGCGGGCACTTTCCGGAACAAGTTGGTTTCTTTATGTGATCGCGGTACTCATAGTTGCATCCTGCCTGTATTACTACTTTTTCGAGCGGAGGGATGGACGGGCCGAGAGTGAACGGATTCGAGAAATCCAACACCTCATTGATAGGTAAGTGCATTCCATGTGTCCTGTCGAAGGTACTGTCCACTTGTCTAGTAGGCCTCCACCAAAGAGACGTCCTGGAGCTGCAGGCAGGGAGCGCGAAGTTCTCCGGCATGTACTGCAAGAAGCCCACTCGTACTTGTATCCGGAAAGGGACAAGACGACGTATGTGGTTCGTGAGACAAGAAGTGGAACCGTTTATGCTCGCTTCGTGGACGACATGGAATCGACGTAAACGGAAGCAGTGAGGATTCCAATGTAAAAATGCGACTAGCAGATGCAGTCTTTCTTTTTTGTTTGAAAAGATCTTGTAAACAATAGACCAGGCAATAAAGCAAAAATTCAAAAAGCACATTTTTTCTCTAGCTTTAAAGTCCACTCCCTTCGACTCCGAACCTGTGGGACAACGCATCAGAGGCGCCTAAGTTGGTGAAGGACCTCATCCAACTTGATGCGCGTAACAGGCAGAGATCACGTTTGCTGGAGAGGATTGTTAGTTGAAGCCCAGATCAAAGCCCGACTATAGCGCCACACAAAGAAGGAAGAAGAAAGAAAACTTCGGCACATGCTCCTTCGTGATTGCTTGCTTCTCATGATTTCTAGTCTCCTCCATTTTCTACAAACAGAGCTCAAAAAAAACTTGCGTAGTTCAATGTAGCGTTGGCCTGTAGGCTTCGTTCACAAGCCATTTAGTCTTCTTTAATAACCTCCTACAATTAACTCAACACATCAGTAGTAACACTTTGATGGCTTTATGACGAGCTTTCCAATCTTCCATCTTCGTTTGTACAGGTGGCGTCGCAATATCTGGGAAACTTGATCAAAAAAATGCGTACTGTTCTGACGCGATTGACATCAAATCATGATGCTCTTCATTCAGTCGGTTGCTCTCTTGATATCCGTGTCCTCAGCTTGAGCTACGTTATGGAAATGATCCGAGTGGATGAAGGCTCCTGAATAGGGTCGGCCATCACGAACACAGGAGTGGTTGACGTCGGTCACATGGTTGATGGCTGTTTGGTCAGAGGACGCATGCCAGTTCCAGAGAGGTTTAGTTCGGTAACAAGATCCACTAGACTGAGTTTGTTATCGGTTCTTGTACCGTGTGTGTTGTGTTATTCTTATAACTTAGCATCCAACTTTCCCCCAACAATCTTGGTGTCATATTTCTGCTCTGTAAGAACATGAACTACTTAGAATCCGCATGAAGTTTCTCAATTTAGCCTTGATGCGCGTGGTTATGAGGCACTTGAAGATAGATCTTTTCCCTAAGACTTGAACAGCAAATCGTCATCCGAATAAGCTCTTTCTTCGCTCTCAGTACAATCGCCGTGTTAAACTTCACACGGCGTCCTCTTTATAAACCTCTTATTCTGAACTGCGATAGGAAGTGTCCTTAGAATGCACCTAGATTTGTTAGGCAAAATAGAAGCCGGCTTTAAGTTGTCGCAGGCTTTCGCTTTGCCAGAGTCGGCAAATGGTTGACATTTTCAGTTTCCTTCTCGTCATGACAGCTGCTACAAAAGCCTTTTAGTTTTCTTGCATATTCCCCGATTAGGAAGAGAGAGATATAAGAGTTTGGGCTCTAGCTTGGGCCAGATCGTTCTTGAGATATTTTGTTGTACTGCCCATCGTTGTAACTGCTGTCCTTCCAGAGTTCGCGTGTTGGGTTGCAAGCTCATCAATTCGTGATCAATGTCGTAGTATTCAGAATCAGGTGACATGGATGTTGTTTGCCTAGTAAATGCGTGCGCTTCACAAATGTCAACGCCTTAGGAGTCCGGATACAGCATATGTAGGAGTTTAACGAGATGGATTCTAGGGCCTTGATAGCTGGCTGGTTGTCTGTGACAATACTAATATCATGGACGAAAATTATGCTTCATTTTAGCCAGGATGGCGGTTCCCAAACTGTTATAATTTCAGCCTGCAACACGCTGCAGTGATTGGACAGTCAAATGTGAAGATGATAGAGTCCACTCCTTACGCCGTTCTGTGTTTTCTAGCCGTCAGTGTAGACATGCACCGAGTCACTAAAGAATAGTGTTATAAGATTAGGAAAATGTTCATGAAATAGCTTTGCTGGGCGGTATAGTTTCTTAGGCATCAATGTGTGTCCAATCAGTGTGGACTGCGATTGGTAAAGGCAATGTCTACTTTATTCCCATGAACGCTTGCAGGAAATCGGATAAATTATTGAACTGCAACCCGTCCGACAGACAAATTGACTTCACTTGGTTTGACAAGGGGAGTGCATGTGGCTGAAATACCTATCCCTAAGTCCACATCCTTCCATCGCCAACAACTAACAACTTCTCTCTAAACTCCTACGGCAACACTTAATATATAGAAAAAAAAACTTGATTTTCATATAAAACCACAAGAGATGTGTGCCATATACAGAGGCGAATGAGAAAAACAAATGCAATGAAAATGAATCGATTTGTTTACAAATGAGCATGAGCAGAGGAACAGAAATGAACCAGTTTCGTTTGGCGGAGAAGTTGTTCTCAGTTCTCACCCGACGGCAGAGTTCATTCGATTCCTTTTGTTTGGTCACGTCTCAGGGGTAGATTTTGCTGTTTCCCTTTCGTCTTCACATTCGTATCATTTCCCCTGCATGCTATGCTGTATTCTGCCTTGTACCTTGGTTTGATGAACGCATTTGATATAAATGGACTTAACCTTTATAACGGCGGGGAAGAAGCGAGAGAGTTCTCTGTTCAGTGCGTGGTTTCGATGATGCGAAGGCGAGAGTAGGTCAAAGTTAAAATGGTGCGTGACGGTGGAGAAGGCAATAATGTGGAACTGGAAGAAGAGAAGGTGCATAAAATAAGATAGATTCAGTGTGGAGTTGTGAGCACATTTTCATGTTTTTTTGTGTACAGCAAGATGAGGAGAACGGAATCTTACGAATTTTAGGCATTTCTTAGGATTTTAACCTTCAGCTGCAGTAAATGCAGTTTTTAACGAAGAATTGGAAATGACCACTCTAAATCCACAAGCTCGACTAAAAATAGTGACATACCTAAATTCGATACAAATATACTAGGTAGCTAAATGAAATTCACTTGCCCTTCTCCAGTATTTGTCGAATTATGTGGGGTAAAGGGTTTTAAGAGACGAACTGTGTTTGAAAACTGACTGAATTCTGTCTCGTCTCCTACCATTCGAGGGGAATGCTTTTCAATCCTAGGCAGTTATGACAATCCCGTTCGAAATATTCCAGCAACCGAGGCAGTTTTTTGTCCTGCCGGGGTTCATTCAGTATTTCTTGTATCTCTTTGTATGTCCCACCATCTGTATTGCAGGTAAGTAGGATAACACGGTAGTCTGGGAGAATTCCATGTTCCACCAATGATTCATTACGGTTTTAGAGTTTGATAGAATTTGTAAGAAGGATGGTTAAGCTCTCGAAGTCAACGAGATAACGTTACTTTCATGTGTAAGTTCTGAAAATGAATTCAGCAGTCCTGTTATTCACTCTCAGTCCTGTTGTTCCTGTTGTTCACTCTCAACTTTGAAACCAAGCCAAATGGACAACAGAACAGCCAAATGGACAACAAGTCAGTACAATCGGCCGGCTAGAAGAAGACGTTCAGTTTTAAAAAGTCGAATTTAATGCTCTTCGCAAAGGTAAACGTCAATCAAACAGTTGAGTAGTACAGTCAAATGGTGGCTGCCAGTAATTAATTAGACTACTTGAAGTATGAAGAATTAAACAGTGTACTAAAAATTGTGTATGCCTTATTGCGATTGCAGTTTAAATACAAAACGCTTGTGCTAATCGTCGCCTTATAATCTTGAAATAAGAAAGTGTAAGCATACCACAAGCAATTCTGTATATTACTGCATATAATCGACTTGGCATCACTGCCAGCTGCTAATTGTTCCTTCAGTTGTTGACATCTGTGTCAGCCACACGTGTTTATTTTTGCCTTTGCGAAAATATTTTAGTTTTTCATTAATATTCGTCGAAAAATCCCACAAAATGGGTCGTATGAATCGTTCTCGTAAGCGCAGCGATGCAATGAAACGTGTGAAAAAAACTCGCAATGCTGCAAAGGAGCTGACTCGTCTCAAGAAAACTCTTGGCCTCATCGATGCTGAGGGAAATGAGATCATGAAGGAAGTCGAAGACGTGGTCACAGTCAAAACTCCAAAGGAACTTAAATTGGTAAGTCCAAAGTCTGAAATTTCCACCGCATCAATTGTAAACTATTTGAATTCTTTCGATTTTTAGGAAAAACTCAGTAAGGAGGAGAAAGAAGTTGCATTCGAACTGGAAGACCAGCACGATAAAGGTGAAGAAATCGCAGTTGTGAACGCGAAAACTGGAAAAGAGCACGTTTACAACACAAAAACCCTTAAGGATCAGTACGGTTCGTACCCCACCTGGTATAGGCCGAAGAAAACTGATAAAAGACAGCGAAAACTCGAACACTCCCGCAAGAGGAAATTCAAGCAGAAATGGACAACGATCAACGTGCCTCTGTAGATTACGCAAATCTGCTTTTTTTTGTCTTGTAGTTTTAAGTGCCTGCGCAACCTGAGAATAAAGTGAAGAACAACAAACTGTTTTTGTTTTCCTTTCGGATGTAAGAATAAATTTATTTTAATTTTTTTTCCAGCTATAATACAATTTTACTAAAACGATTCCACCATTCAACATTATATAGTATTTCCTAAGACCTACATAGGTGTCCAGTGTGTGTAAAAATACGCATAATCCTCTGGGAGCTTAATTTGCGAGAATCGCTAACTTCTATTTGTGTGGGCGTGCGTTAGTAAAGCAGCAAGAGAAACGGATTCCGTAAACAGGACCAACCAACGATGCAATTCATTGAACTGTACAGACACGCCACCGCCTTCTGTTCCCGGTGCAATCCTCCGGTCATTCGTTTTTCTTTTCCTCCATTTTACCATTTGTGACAGCCGTACTTGTGTTCAACACACTGCCGCCAGTGAAGCCGAGGATTCCACAGCCCACAGCGGCTAGACCACCAACTTTCATTCCAGCTAGAAGGCCAATAGGCCCGCCGACACAGGTACCTAACAGTGCACCAACTACAGGGTACATTGCCTTCTTGTAGGTCAATGCTTGCCGCAGATGCGCCTCACCCATTTGCACTTGTTCGAGAGCCTCTTCCGCATTGTCTGCTATGATTTGTACAGTCTCGGCTTGTTCGTTCACTAGAACTCGCACGTCCTGGAACATGCTGTGTAGGTCATGGACTTCTCTCTGTAAATTTTCAAATTCCTTAAGACACGACTGTCGCGCTAGCAACTGATGCTCCTGCATTTGGAATTCGGCTTGAATTTGTGGTAGACTATCGCTTTGATGCAGTGCGGGCTGTTCGTCACTGTCATCGGATTTGATTGTGCTTGTTGGGCTCTTTAATTGAAGTTCTGAAACGATATAAAAGGAAATGTGATTAAGGGAGAGATCACCATCAATGGAGGAGACAGAACTAGGTGCAGGATAACATGAAATCTACGAACACAACCCAGGTGACATTTGCAAACTGATAACGCATTGCTTAGGGCCATAAATGAAACACTCTGTTGACCAACAGTCCTCTGTTTTGATGTCAAGGACTGTGGTAGAATTTTCGTCGCCAATTAGCAACTTGAGGCAGAGGTCCTCCAACCAAACGGTGTCGAACGCCTTCTCCTAGTCAATCAAACAGGCACTCATGCACGACTTGGAGTCGGTCATTTATGGTATCATACAGAGCCCTGAACCCGAACTGATTGTCCGGTGTAACCCTATTTTCCTCACGCCACTGCTTCACAACTCGGATGGCTATCTCGTCAAAGACCTTGTGTATGCAAGGAAGAAGACTGATCGGCATGAGATTTATGGGAATAGATTGGTCCTTGTTACATTTAGAGATCGGCTGCACCACACTGTTGGCCTACAAATTATTTGTAAAAGAAAATTGCCCTGAATCAGATGAAGACGCCTTTGGAGGTCACATAGCATTGTTGAGATTGAGGAGGATTTAACCTCCAGCTATGAAGCATGGAACTAGTCAGGTGTGTAAGGATCTAGAAGGCCTGAGACATCTAAGCTATGAAGAAACTTCTCAGAATGTGTGTGGAACGAATCGAATAAGCAAATTACCACGGCATCGTCTATTTGAAGGTCACACGTTCGATTCTGTTATGCAAAACATCTCAAGCTGCGCGATTCAGAATCTGAATATATTCACTTATAAAGGGACAATAGCCCACACAAGACGAATGGTTGCTAAAGAGAATCATACAAAGGTTCTCCATGAGGTGTCATTCTACGTTTACTCATAATTCGTTTTTAAGTTCGTTCTTCCTACTCACTACGACATGAGCAATATGTCCTCACCTTCATACACCTATCGGTCAGTAATCTGCATTTTTAAATCTAGTTGTATGAAAGCCAATATGATTGCGACACCTTGCCCAGTTGGCAATGATTGAACTCGATTGCTAGTTGCAACACTGACGGAGTGAGAAAAGCTCTATTAGCTTCCACAATCATGCTAATTTCAAAAGATAGATCCAAATCGTTATCGACTGTGATAGCAAATGCAAAAGCACTTCCGAGTCTCAACAAACGGAGCATAATTCACTTGGCTACACAATGATACCACACAAGGCGCACATTGACGCCCTCCCGATATCAACAATCACGAAGCGAATGTTAGTTCGTGTAGACGACAAATTGCATGCGTCATATATGTGCATGCGTCGAACTAAATTAGGAATCATGTTTTCCAGGGAACTTGGTCGCCAATGCCTACAATTGCATTGTGCACTCACTGATAAGAAACAACAAAAACAAAAATATTTGTTGATTGCACAAATCAATAGAAATGGGAATAAGGGACACCCTCAATCCGTGTCGGGCGATAATTACCGTCTTACGTCATGCCAAACAACTGCAATATTTGGTGAAGTAAGAAAAGAAAAACTCACCCAAATACTCCCTCATACCCTCCAAGGCTTTATTTTTCCCAACCGCCATCATTTCGTCGAATTTCTCTTGGTCTTCCTCGCATACTTTCTCCCTGAGTGTGTCCATTTCAAGGAAAAGATTCTTCAATTGCTTGATAACCCGCATCGCATTGATCTCTTCCTTTTTTATCTTGGTCCAGTCGCCAAGTGCAAGACATTTCTGAATATTGGATTTGTGATTTTCGAGCAGTCCGAGGTGATGTGGTATTGCGAGGTCGTTGAATTTCCGCACAGAAACTTCGGCACGTTTTAGTGGGATTCTCTCGATGTTTTCAATATGTTCCGTCATTATGCACTTGTCGATATGTGAATATTATGCGAAAATTTGCGTTTTAATTTCAAACAAATATCAAAAGTTTAGTACACTAAATTTTGTTTTGACGTTTCCATTTGGACTGCGCGTAACATCTGACACAACCAAACAATGAACGATTTTCTGTGCGGGCGAATCACGAAGGGGGTGGAAATACGATTTTCGACTGCATGGACGAGTGTGAGATGTTGTTGTTTTCTGGTTTGCTTTTATTTACGCAGTTCTTTGTGTTTGTCTCGCTTTTTGTGTCTGGCTCGTTGAGCTTTGTTAGTTTGATAACACACGTGAAGTTGGTTGTGGTTATGTTTTGTGTTCAGAAAGTAGTTTTCGGCCGTTGTTACATTTCGATTGAATAAAATAATTTATGCTCTAAGGCCGCTAAATTTGTCAGCAGCTTTCCAATCTTGTTTGCAAGGAAGGTGAATCGTTGGGTATTGGAAGAATGCTATGCATATGTAAGAAAGAGACGACACATGTGTAAGATGGTGGGAAGTGGAAAAATTCAGCGGGAATTGCAACTGGGTTGATTTCTACGTGTAAAAGTGACTAGCGATCACAAAAAGGAATTGCAGAAAATCGTGAGCAAATAGTTGCGTTTGTAAAAGCGGTCAAATGCATCTGCAATGCAAGTTTCCAAAGCTATTTATACTCTCCACCCGTATTAGTAAAAAAAAACTCTATCCGCTGCTGAAAACAAGTTTTAGCTAGCTCACAGATGATTCGTATTCGACAACTTTTGTTATTAATAAACATATTTTATCTCCACATTAACTGTCTACTCTTTATAGCTAACCGCACGGCAACCCTTCACCAAATTGTACTGGAAATTCTAGTACTTCTGTCATATTCCACCACCCCTTTTGACACCTTTTAAATCATCTCTTAATAGGCTTATCCATTTATGCACGTTGGTTTTTGAAAAGCGGTATCTTTTTCAGATTCAGCTTCTTCTAGTTCCTCCATGGGGTTGGTATGATCTTTGTACATTTTTGTTCATCTAATGATTTCTGCATTACTGAGCCAACCGATATCCCACCATCAGATTTCACCATCTTTGTTGACAGTCAGGTTGCACTGAAGTCAATATTATCCTGTACAACGAGATCAAAGGCCGCGACTTACTAAGGTCCATCAGCCACCATAAGGTCAAACTCTGCTGGGTGCCCGGGCCACAGCTTAATAGCAGGGAACAGACAAGGGTCTGAAGTGGCCATTAGCAAAGCGGACACATCACTGCGACCACCGATCAGTGCTATAAGGGACATAATACAAAAAGAAGCCAACACGTAATGGCTCACTAGAAATTATTATCACACGACAAGATCAACGTGGCCAGAGCTTAACAATGGCAAGACAAAGAAACTTCTGGCGTTAGACCGTAACTGGAATCCACCGATCTCTGCCGGAGCTGCGGCGGCGAAGAAGAGACAACAGCTGCTGTGCCACTGCCCAGCTCTCCAGAATCGGCGCCTAACCTTGCTGGGCCAAAGATTCTTTACAGCGACTGCGTACGGAATGCAGACATATCGGATCTCTTAAGACTCGAAAGAGCTCGGGGGGGATTAAGTCATTACGCGACAGGATAGGTAGGTAGGGTGACTGCATGACTGATATGGAAGTCACTTAGTCACTTAGACCATCCGGTCTATTGTGGTGTCACATTCGGCTTTGTGTCCACAACACATTTACTCTTTGACCTTGTAGTTCTTCCCTCTTGCGATTTTTGTATTCCTCTTCGGATTTGTTGGCCATGTGTGATTTCTTCTGACATCTTTTATAGCCAGAGCCATAGAGGCTTTAAGAAATTGTAGTAAGTCCTTTGGATCAATGTTACTGAGATCCTCAAGGTTGTTGAAGTAGTACTCGCCTAGTAGTCTTCTTCTTGGTAGTGTAATATTGTTTCCTGCTCTTCTTCATCCATGCAGCTTCTGCAGATGTCATTATAAGGTGCCCCAAGTCTACTGGCATGGCTGCCTATAAGACAGTGACCAGTTAGCACCCCTATCATTCTAAAGGGTGGTTAAATTTTAAGGGCCGATGTTGATTTTGAATAAAACACAAATTATTTAGGAAATTATTATCATTTTTTTTTATTATGATAATATTGGTACGGTTCAATTCTGTGTGGGACAAAATATCGACTTCGTCGGCACACCTCCATCCGATGGTCCAAATTTTCGATGACGCTGAAGCATAATTGAGGTTCTATGCCGTTAATGTGCCGAATTATCTCATCCTTTAGCTCTTGAATTGTTGCTGGCTTATCGACGTACACCTTTTCTTTCAAATAACCCCAAAGAAAAAAATCCAACGATGTCAAATCACATGATCTTGGCGGCCAATTGACATCGCCACCACGTGAGATAACACGGCCATTGAATCTGCCGCGCAAAAGAGCCATTGTTTCGTTAGCTGTGTGGCAAGTGGCACCGTCCTGTTGAAACCACATATCGTCCACATTCATATCTTCCAATTCGTACCATTTCACGAAAGCGAACACCATTCACAGTAACTGCCTGGCCGGCCACATTTTGGAAAAAATACGGCCCGCTGATGCCGCCAGCCCATAAACCGCATCAAACAGTCACTCTTTGTGGGTTCATTGGTTTTCGACAATCACTCTTGGATTATCATTCGCCCCAATGCGGCAATTCTGCTTACTAACGAATCCACTGAGGTGAAAATGTGCCTCATCACTGAAGATGATTTTCTCACGAAGTGCACGATATGCATTTTGATTTGAACGCCCATCTTCATAATAAGCCTGAATAACTTTAACGCGTTGCTCGATTGTGTATCTTTCCATGGTTCAAATTGAGTTAGTCTGAAATTGAGAAATGTCCAATGAAACGTTTAGGTGTGGTTCTCATTCAACATCGGCCCTTAAAATTTAACCACCATTTACTAATAAACTTTCTGTCCAGCTTTAGGAGGCAATCAGTCCTTCCTTGATTTAGCATAGGCCAGATCGCTTTCGATATCCTGCAAGTGTCCAGTTCCGAGCATTTGCGGTTTGTATAGTTTTTCGCAATCGTCGTCAATCGCGATTTTATTGTTTTCAGTGGGGGTGCAGGTGTCTCCTGATCTGCTTCCATTGGCATGCACGCCCCCTTTTGCTAGTTCATCAGTTCTTTCATTGGCCGGAGTACCCTTATGCCCGGGGACCCAACATAGGGTAAGATTGCATCTGGCCCCTTAGAGACAGACGGCAGAGTTTTACCATCTTGGATGGTAAATAATAAAATAATAATAGAACAATAGATCTCCCGTCTATTGGGCTCATTGATAGTCGGATGGCTGCCTATTGAATAGCTGTTACTTCCGCTGGGAATACACTGCAGTGGTTCGGTAGTCGGATTACATCCGAGATCTCTGGTAAGCTGGCATAGATGCCTGATTCCGTGCCTTCTTCCGATTTTGACCCGTCCGAGTAGATTTCCCATGCAACTGCGCGAAAGACTTTGTCTTCGTCCCATTTTTCTCTTGTGGGTATTAAAGTCTTGTGTTTTATTTCGAAGTCCATAAAGGGCGTCAGATAATCTGTATCCTTAGGGACATTCGTGTCTTGTAATATTACTTTGTGCCCTCTACCGTGGGGTTTGTCCCATCTGTTGCCTTCTCTTATGGCTGAATATGTGTCCACAAGTTTGCCATAGGTGTCCATGGGAGAGATGCTGTATAATTTCTAGGGCGGCTGTGGGTGTTAGTGCCCCTGTTATACAGATGCAAGCTGATCTCTGTATACCGTTCTTGATAAGATTCTGCTTCACTTGTAGTGCCGTACACTAGACTAGGACGCCATATAGCAATATTGGCCTTGCTGTAGCAGTGTATAGTCTTTGGTTTAATTCCCCATTTTGGGCCGATGATTTTTTTGCATGTGTAGAGTGCAATCGATGCTTTCCAGTATGTTGCGTTTCTAGCTCAATTTGCTGTCAACTATAACACCTAGGTATTTGGCATGATCAGTGAAAGTCAGTTCTATCAATTTTAGCTTCGGTGGAGCTATGCTAGGGATTTTGTATCTCTTCTATTGAACAGCACAAGTTCCGTCTTTGGTGGGTTCACATCTAGTCCGACTTCATCTGTCTATTTCGTCATGACTTTGAGGGCTGCCTACATCACGTGTTGGGGAATTTTCCTGTGACGGCTGGGCTTACACCCGATCGGACTTTTAAGTCTCTTAATTCTTTTAAGTATACTATCAGCTACCATGATCCAGAGAAGCGGAGATAGAACACCCTCTTGTGGTGTGCCTCTAAAGACTCTTCTTTCCGTACAGTTCTTCCCTAATTGGGAATCATTTTTTCTATAGTTCAGGACGTTGTTTATCCATTCTCTGATGCGTATTTCAACGTCGAGTTTACTTATGGCGTAGCCTATCGCCTCGAATTTTATATTATTGAATGCTCCTTATCTACTCTTGGTTCTCGAGAGACTTTTCGATAGTGCCGACCAGGGAATGGAGTGCTGTTTCCATTAAATAACCTTTGCGATACGCATGCTGGTTCAGAGATAATTGTTTAAATAGAGTGTTCTCTCTTATATGCGGGTTCACCAGTCTCTCCAGTGCTTGGGTCTTAATAGGTGAATAGAATGAAGGGATTCACAATGGGCCGTAAGACCTCTGAGTGGAAGTGATGTTCAACCATCACACTCCCCTTCCAAAACCTAACCTAACCCTACCCAGGTAAGTTATATGAAAAGTCGTAGAACAAAACTTGGTCAGAATTGTCTCCTCCACAACACATAATTATTTTTTCCAACAAATAAATAAATTGGGCATTAAGGCATTAAGCTAGGTACTCGGGTATCCCAAGTTGCCAGTTACTACCTGCATCGAGATTCCATTTTTGCGACAAGGAACTAACTAACGTAAGGGTCGATAACTCGTCATGTGATGTATTGAAGTTAATTTCGGACAGCCTCAGAGTCAGAGAGCATTATTTTGTGTTTTATTGTTCTCGATTTACATAATATATAAAACGAGTCAGAGTTTATTACCTTCGCCTGACGTCTTCCACTGACGAGGAGATTAATAAGATATGTTCTGCTTTGATGGTGTGTACATTGAAACAATAGCATGTTATTTCATTTTCACTTCCATCGACAAGTACATGTAATTTTGTAAATACTGAATTGCAACGCTAAATCCTGACATTGGAAGAGGGCAAGGGGCCGATAGGCAGCGCCATTTGGACAATTTCGGGACCGTAAATGTGCAAAGTTAAATGCAAAATAGATGGAATGAAGTTCCCTTTGATGAACTAGGTTATTGTTCTGTCATGTGGATCGATTCTTTCATCGAGCACCAATTTTGATAATAATATTCAATGATTAGTAGTCTTTCCCTTTCTTCTTAGGCCTGTGTAGGCCCATTGAGATACCACGCAGAGTATATACTGCCAAACTTGGAACCAGTTAGTGTTTATGCTAAAGCGGTTTAGCTAGCTAATGTTAAAGTTTTTTAGTTCACTATTGCGGGCGAAGCAATTTGTGGACAGCGGAGCACCTTTGCCACCTGCCTAGATATCGACGGTGCCTTTAAGAACATCCTAACCAAATCCATCAACAATTAGCTCGCTGCGCTGGGAACAGAGTGATTCATCCGCAAATGGATTGTGGCCATGCTAGAAACCAGAATCATCCAGTCGCAACTGGGTAACTGCCAAGTTACAAAATCACTCAACCGGGGTGCATCTCAAGATGGACTCCTATGGCTGATAACAATAAATACAATTCTCGTTGAGATAGAAAGCAAGGGAATCAAAGTAGATGCGTATGCGGACGACGTGGTAATCTTAGTATCAAGTATGTATCCCTCAGTGATGAGCGTTATCACGGAAGGGGGCTCTATCTAGAATTCACTCCCACTCACACACTGCGGCTTGAACGTGAATCCTTCGAAAACGGAACTGATGCTGTGTACCACGTAGACGAAGATACCAACCTTTAGGCTTCCTCGGCTCAAAAATATAACTCTCTCCCTTTCCTCCAGTGCTAAGTACCTAGGCTTCATCCTGGATCCCTAGCTCAACTGGGAGTCTAATATAGAAAACCGGATTAAGAAAGCAAGTGCAGCTTTCTACGCATGCAGCAAAGCTTTCGGCAGAAGGTGGGGTCTTAAGCCCAAAACGAGCCTTTGGATGTACACAACTGTTGTCCGTCTCATTCTCACCTACAGCTCACTGGCATGGTCAAGCCCTAAGAAAAACATACAACTTAAGTAAACTCCACAAAGTCCAGACATCGGCAGGAGTCGGAACTTCCGGGGCGATGAGATCATGCCCCACTGAAGCACTGCATGTGCTCCTAAACCTCCTCCCACGGGACCTTTACATCAAGACACAGAGAAGGGGGAGTTTGGTCAGCGAGACTGTATGACCATAGCAGAGCTCTGCAACTCCAGCCTGTACCTAACCCCAGCTCCCACGGACCATAGACCCACCATAGACTTCGACAATTCGGCACAATGCCGATTTCCATCCAGAGTGGACTGGAAAACCCAATCACTCGCCTCAGATTTCTGGTTGCACAAATGCTAAGCTAGACCACGGTGTAGGCTCAGCGGTCTTCTCGGCGGATTTCAATATCTCCAATTCTTACCGCTTCCCAGGCTGATGTACTACCAATCAGGGAAACGTGTAAACTCCTAGTATCTGTCTTTATGGCAGAGCTGCAGCGACAGCCGAGCAGCCATAAGGGCCATCTCCTCAGTAAGTACTTCCTCCAAATTCGTGCAACAGTGCAAACAGGCCAGTAGCAGGTCCAATATCACTCTCCTCTGGGTTCCAGGCCACAGGAACATAAAGGGAAATGAGAGTGCCGGCGAACTGGCCAAGCAAGGAGCTTCCGGCAACGCTCCCACTGAGTAGTGGCTCCCCAAATCATCCACCTCAAATACATCATCTACCAACACTTCCTGTTCTTAGCTATTAGAAGGTGGACTAGGTCATCCAAGTAAAAATTCTCTAAGACAACCTGGCCCTCCTACACGAAAAGAAGGACTGATGACCTCCTCAATAAAAATCACTCAAAATAGCTAGAGTCGTGGCTGTAAGTAAGGGGCACTGGCCCATAGGCAGCCACGCTGCTAGACTCCGAATAGCGTTCATACCACACTGTCGCAGTTGCCTCGACACTTACTCACTGCCCTCACATTCTCTGTGACTGTCCGGCTCTAGCCAAACAAAGATATACCGCGTTCGGTAAATCCTTCTTTAGCGACCTCTTCTTAACCAAAGTATATTGAACAAAGTCCAAACCCCACAGCTGGATTTAGCTAACCCAAAGAAACCAGGTCGCAACGAGCACGAGTCCCCCGTTTGAGCCAAATCGGGTGTCCACTTAAACCAACCAACCAGCCAGGGGTAATTGTGGCCGAAGTTGGATAGCGCCTTCCTCGCATTTCTATACAACCCATACGTATATCCCAAAACTCTCGATCCATATCTGCAACAGCTCGGACAGAGAGTGTCGTGAATCTATCGATTTTTTTTGAGTTCATTTCAAACTGTTTTTGTGCTTGCATAACCCGCTTCTCCAGCAGCACTTACAGTTTCCTTCCGAGTCTGAACAGCAAAGTAAGAAGCTGGGCAACGTTTAAGAAGTTTGACAGTTATACTCTCTGGCCACTGTCAGAACGATGGTGCTGTCCAAATGAGGAGCGGTCTGTCAGGGATCGAACATTAACCTTCGGCGTATGAATCGATCAATTTACCTGCGCAATCATTATTTGAGTTTTCATTTGTTGTACCCTCTCTAATCAATGATTAGTAGGGTCAGCGGCTTATCTACTTTGCTTGTTTCGTTTGCTGAGATCAAGGACCTCAATTAAAACACCAACTTCTTACATGTACTTAAACTTTATTGCATTTCGTTCTCTTGTCCTTAAGAACGCACTAGAACTAAGTGTTGTATCCTTAAGATAAATAATTAAGTCTACAGTTGCTATATTTAAATTCATTCTCTGCAAAAATAATATGAGGAGAAAAAATAAACTGGGAATGGAGTTTCGGATCCAAAAAGTCTCATCTGTCTCCTCGCGGGGACATCCTTCGTACAACATCTCTGTCTCCCCTCATGGTTCTGGGCAAGAGCGCTACTGAACACTGGATTCATAATTTATATCACAAAATACAAAATGAGGGACACAATACTAGGTCGGGGCTTAATCGAGGCTTAATGCATTCTATCCTTATCTAGACTACGGTGGCTGATCTACGAGCAGTACGGTCCCGGTGAGTTCCGACATTTGAGCAGTATACTGATCATATTTTCAAGCTTCCGCGTCCTGGTCTCGGTCGCCATGAGGTTGGTCTGCAGGTGGTTCACGTCCTGTTGTTGTTTCTCCTGAAAAAAAGAATGTTCAGTGAGGACTGTGGTGGGCGGTGGATGTGTGAAGTGGGGTCATACCAAGGTGGTCAGTCGGTTCTTCAGGGAATCGACGACGGTGTAGGTCGCTTGGAGGGATTTCTGCAATTCATTCGTTGTGACTCTCTCGTTGGCCAGGGACTTTTCGATTTTATGCAAACGCAACGTCACCTCATTGGAGTCGACTTCATTCTCAAGATCACGCGCTTCAAAGGCGTCATCGTCATGGTTATCTGGAATGGCAAATGGTCACAGTAAATGAGGGATTGAGGGGGTGGCTGTGAGCACTTACCAATCTTCTTACAACTCTGCTTGTCCGCCTGCAGGACGAAGCCTTCCCTGCACTGGCAGTAGAACGATCCCTCGGTGTTGAAACAGAGCTGATCGCAGGGCTTCTCCTCCTTGCACTCGTTGATGTCCTTCTCGCAGTACTTGCCGCCGTAGCCTTGGGGACAACTGCACGTATCCGGGCCGATGCAAGTTCCGCCATTGCGACATGTGGAGCTGCAGACCGCTGTTGAAGAAAGAACAAGAGATGGGGGGGGTGGGTTTGGACCTGGATGAGTGAAAGTGAATTTAAATGAGCCTACGTTTCATGCATCCATTCGCCGACTTGGTCACCCTTGTCCATCCGGAACAGCACTCTAAGACCATTTGCTTGGTGGTCTTGTGGCGGATCACATCTCGATATACCGGCTCATGGGCGAGCTGGACCCGCGTGCACATCTGATTCGATTGATTTGTCTGCGTCGGACATGGGTGGCTGATGTGCTTCCAAATGGGCCGCTGATAGACTTCGACGCTCTTCACCGGCACCTGCAGTGTGCGCTGCTGCATGCATATGTGACGACTGAAAAAAACCAAGCAAAAAAGTTATGCGATGAATCTCGGTGCCTTTCAAGAACAGAAACAACAGTAAAAAATGAAACAAAATTAAGAGGAAAATCAACATCGACCAGCCGGACTTAGTGTCGGAAATCATTAAGTCGAGGTGTGTGCTTGCGCAGGAGAAATCGTGAGCTAAGCGTGCGCACACGAACATCGGGTACATTTGTGTCCATTTGTGTCTACGGACGTGCCTTGCAAGCGTTTAATTTAACACGAGATTGAGTGAAATTAAATTGTTGCAGGACGCAGAGAGCGGGAACATTCGAACATTGAGGTGAACATGAACGACAACGTGTAGACGTGTTGTTGTCATCGACATTTGTTCAACGTTGTTGCTTTCGTTGCTGTCCACGCCGTCGTCGTTGCGTCTGCGAACGACGCCTTGAGGCAGACCATGAAGTAAGTGCAACCTAATTGCATGTTTCGATAAATTGAAGGCAACCAAGATCACTGCTTGTCCCTCCGCTGTGTGCAGCTTGTCCTCCTGACACTCGTCAATGAGTGATGTTTAGGGATTGCAAATAATTTGCGTCTACGGGCGTTGCTGGAAGACTCCGGGTGATGTTGCATCAGACGGGAGGACGATCAATGAAAGTGAAGTTGATTACTGTCAAGCCGGAAGTTGTCTTTAGACGTTTTAAAAGAGTTGGTGTCTGTACTCTGTGTGTGGGATATGGAATTTTTAAGAGAAATTATCTGAAAGTGAAGTTATGGCCAAAGATTGGGTGGTTGTATGGCCGAAGTCGATTGATGCTTTGATGCCCGCGGGCCACTCATGTTCACATCTGACTCTAGGTGTAAGTGTTTCTTCAGTGTGGCTACTATAGAGTTGTAGGAGGAGGAGGCATAGTTCAGCGCGGATTCACCAAAGCCCCCTTATCTCGTGTGCAGTAACGTCTAATTATGCTTGTCTGCACTGAGGCCATGCTTATCGTACATCGTTTGGCCATGACTTCGCCCAGAGAGGAGAGTTACGAGATCGAAATCAATTTTAATAGAGCGCCTAGCTAACGTCTGCCACAAATTTAGAACGCGAACAACAAAGGCTGATATTGCAGCGTTTGCTTATCTATCTAGTCCAGAGATTAGCGTGTTTGGATGCGATGAGATATCGCCTAGATAGATTTGCCTCAGTTGATGTAACGGTTGAGCAAGTTTCATAGATGAAAAGCCTGCTCCTTGAAATGCCTTCCTTTCGACCGCATGTTTGCAACAAACCAATCACACTTATGTAAGTCTTTCAAGATTTCCATGGAAATGATGAGCGCTTCATTGACATTCACGATCAATTGGAGCAGCATTGCTGAGTCAGCCGAATACGCGGTTTATCTCCGATTGAAGGCCCGTTGATACTTAAGGTTGTGGTCATAAAATATGGATTGGGATCGTAAAAAGAACATCATTGAACGAAGCCATAAAAAACAGATGCACTAGATTTTATTGCTGCCGATCGAGGAAGTCCACCATTCGTAAGATGTAATCGACGAAAGCGAGTTTTTCAACCGAATATGATTAAAGATATCTACTCGTAATTGTCATCCGATTTGAAGGGATTTTCGTTCCCTAATAAAATATTTGAATCTCCTCCAAGATTTGAGTGAACTTGCACAAGGGCCACTGGTGCCGATTTAGTGTCTCTTGATCTTTAAAGCATTTTTTTAGTTGGTGCTGGCACCGTCTCGGCTTAAAGATATCAGAAGCAGAAGACCTGGTTTATTGGGTGCAATTTTAGTTTCGTCAGCATCAATTAAAAAAAGAGATTCACTAGATTTAACAGGGCCAATGCTTGTACGTGGGCTTAATTAAGTTGAGAGAAATTGATGCCATAAATCCACAAACATCGTATTCAACGGACATACACTAATGAAACACTTAAGGCCCAACTATAATGGACGTTTGTAAGCTTGTCAGCAATCCAGCGGATACACAAAAATCATACACTGCAACTTTAACTACAGCTTCGTTCACTTTCGTTAGGTTCTTTCACTTTTGCTTAGATATGTGGGAACGAAATGAATCGCTGTCGACGTACGTAAATGTCAGTTTTTGGAATTTTTCTAGATGTTCCTAGAGGCAATTGTGGGCACTGTGAAATTAGACGATGTTAATGCAAGATTTCTTCGTGCAATTGTGGGAGTTGCTCGCCGGGATAGAGTGAGAAACACAGCAGTACGCGAGGAGTTGCTTCTTCGAACAGAAAGGGCTAGAACGAATGTCCTCATCCGAGGCGTGCCTTGAATGCGCCAGGCTGCAACTCCTGATAAGTTAGAGTCGATGGGGAGGATCGAGTGGCCTGGAGATCATAGGAATCATAAGCGCAACCGTGTGACCCAAAGGAGTGTTTAAGGATGTTCAGCGTTTTTTGACGAAATATGGATCCATCACAATACCCTAGGGACCAGGTAGTTAAGTAGGTAGGTATGCTGACTGCTCGCTTAAGACTTAAAAGCAAGCTCCACTTAGACTGGTTTGGTCCACCCTAGAGACCAAGTAACAATCAGACCTGTGGTGGGTGAACATGCTCGCTTTTGGCTGTTCCATCATGATAATGTACGCGTTTAGTGTGCACACGTGTTTACTTTTTTTGGGCTAAAAACGGGTCCCCATTCAGCAAATTCTCCAGTTTTGGGTTCCCACGATTATTTCCTGTTCTCAAGACTTAAATAATGAACGGTTTGGAAGGCAGATGGAGTTGTTATTGAGTACTGAGCAATGTCATGCAGATATCATTGCATCTAGTTCAAACACCCGCAAGGGAGGCAAAGAACAAATAAACACAAAAGAGAGTAATTCGACCCGGTGTCCATCAGACGATTGTGGTGGGCCACATAGAGATGACTTTGAACAGTGAACAATCCACATACAGAGACGTGTCAATCGATAGACGATGTTGAAAAAGAAGTAAATTTCGGAAGGAAAAAGATGGTGCCACCGTGAACATGCAAATGTTATTCGACTAAAATATGATTTCTTAAATATGCAGCTGACCTCCTCGTGGAGGAGGCTGGCAACAAGTTTGGGATGTATGAATTTATTTTCATACAAGCCGAATCAGACTAACGAAGCGCAACCCCCGAAAAGCCTCGGATATTGGCCTGAATGGTGGCAGTATGCTAGCAGCCTGTCCGGTCCCGCTTGGGGGACATTGAAATTCAACATCATCGAAGGAGTCAAATCCAAAGATGGTGTGATGCTTTCCACTGAGGTAGACATTTTGCGCAGATGGAGCGAGCACTTTTCGGAGCTGCTCAGTCCCGAATGTGGCACTGTAGTCTTGGATGGGCGGACAATAGTCCAACGGTGGAGGAAGTCATTTTGGCGATGGAATCGCTAAAAGTTGACAAACCCGCCGGTGTGGATGAAATCCGAGCAGACCATGGGTAAAGAGTTAGTTTTATAGCTCCCTTGTGTCATAAAGATGGCCTGGCGACTGGCAGACTGAGGTGATTGTCCCTCTTCTCAAAAAAGGGGGATAGAAGAGATTGCTCCAACTGTAGGGGCATATCTTTTTAAGTCTCCCCGGAAGGCGCGTTCTAGAGCTATGGTCGAATCCAGAATAGCGGATGAACAGTGAGGCTTTCAGAATTACAAAAGACCAGCTTTTCACTCTATGAATGGTACTCGAGAAGGCTGATCCGATCTACAGCTGCTGTGTAGATTTGGAAAAGCCATACGATTAGTTATCCTCGTATTCTCCCAGGCGGAACTCCAGCGCGCACTCAATAGGTTTGTTGACGTAGGTGCAGGTGCTGGGATGAAGGTTAACGTGGACAAATCGGAGGTTATGGTCATTTCCAGAACGCCTGTTCAATGCACTCTGCATGTTAGTGGAGTCCCATTGAAGCAGGTGGAGAAGTTTAAGTATCTCGAGGTCTTTTTCACGAGTGATGGGAGGACTAAAGCTGAGCTTTCCTGTGGGATTGGTCAGGCTAGCTCGATTTTGAAACAGCTTGGAAGATCTGTAATCAGGAAGGGCGAGCTTGTTGTCAAGATCAAGTTAGTCGGTTTTCAACTTCAACTTTTTATTTCAACTTTCACCTATGGTTATGAAATTTGGGCAGTGACCGAAAGAATAAGATCGCGAATACAAGCTCCGAAATGAGATTTCTTCGTGCTGTTGTGGAAGTTACTCGGCGAGATAGGGAGAGAAACACTGCAGTTAATGTAGAGCAGCTGCTTCTTCGAACGGAAAGGGCTATGCTTCGATGGTTTGGTCATGTAGCACGAATCTCCTCATCATCACGACTTCCGAGGCGTGCCTTGAATGCGATTCCATCAAGTAGGTGACAGCTTGACAGACCCAGGACGAGGTAGTTAGACCAAGTCTAAAAAGTCGCCTGGTTACGCTTGGGCATAACGCCTGATTATAGAGTCGTTAGCGGAGGATCGAGTGGCCTAGAGATCTCTAGTGCTTGCATTAACCCCACGACACCTGTAGTGGATCTTGCGTGTCAGAAGATGATGAAGATTCTCATAGACTATGTGCGTCGAGGAAGTTGATGAGACTGCTGCAGAATGAGAAATTCTACCCAAGGCATTGATTAAGCATACGTTTTTCGCTTTGTCCTCGGCCGTGAGAAAATTACGATCACGATGCAACAAATTTACGCTGAAATGTTGTACACGTGAGCCGGAAACTTCGATCCCGAATTTTCACAAATTGTCATTTTTCAGCAAAACTAAAAAGAAATTTATACTTTTTGGTACATAAAATGCGAAATGCGTATTTATTTTTAGAATTTCGAGAAAAATCTACACAGAAATTCAAATACAAACGTAATTAACCATTTAAAATAGTTTGTCTGCGAATTAATCATTTCTTTGGCATCTTGTCAAACTAAAAACGCGATCAACAAAGAGGCAGACGCGATACACATCCTCATATGTGTGTCATATCTTCCGGAAAGCATAAAGTGTAACCCAGAGGAACCCCCACATATTCTGTTGGAGACATATTGTATCACTTCCCAACTAGACTCGACTAGTGTCAGCAATGTTTCAACCGCAAGCTGAAGGCCTTACTACACATGAACGACGGAATACATATCATAGAGCAATTGGATCGCTATCATAAGTTGTCCACCTGTCTGCCTAGCTGGAGTTAGGGAAAGTTAGTCGCTTTACCTCTAATTCGCGGCACTTGACTGAACTGGATACACTAGGTGGCCATTTGATTTAATCAATGCAATCCGTAGAATGACAATGAATTTCCGACCTGCCGCCGACTGACTATCTCGGCCATTTATGGCCCCCTTTGGTAACACTTACGAGGGTTAATTCCGAGAGCAATCTCACTCCGCCATTAGAATTCACTCTCGTGCAACCAGCAGCAAACTACCGCCGCCGCCGCCGTTTCCCTAATAATTTATGCAATAATCCTTAACTGCTCATTAGGCGGAGTTGGGGACAGCGACGACGGTGGCGGCTGCAGTCACGAGGGAGGACATAACAACTGGAAATGATACGGCCACCATCAGTGCCACCAGCTATGCGATGCCGACACTGTGGTCGTCGCCGGCTCGCACCGGTAAGGCACAGGTCTGAGCAGGAGGATTTATAATTTGTTTATGGGCTTCATGCCTCCACATACGGTACATGCTCGCTTACACCGTTGGCCTAGAGGCACTCGTTCATGATATCATTGTGCACGGCTAAACTGGTTTCCAGAGGCGGTGGCAGTGGCGAGCCTTTCCGTGAGTATCGGTGTTTTAATTAAATGATTGCCAACTGCCTTTTGCATATGTGAGCATCAAGTGGAATAATTTATGAACACCACTCATGCACGGACGCATACTTGTCCTGATCGAAACAGGTCACAGTTACTCGCCGAATGCGACCTTAGGGTACGCTCACGGTGTGGTGATTAATTCACAATCATCGCAAAGGAATTCCGCACGAAAACCCGCCGAGAGGAGGCGACCGTTCGCGAAGACCCACATAATCCGTAAGATTGATATTCCCGGAATCAAATCGCGATAAAAACCTGAGAATTAATGTATCTCCGCGGAAGAAAGAGGCATTCATCCGCAAATCCGGCTGCAGTCGTGCGAGGCACCGCAGAGAAGCCGAAAACAAAGGTTTTTTGCATAAATTGATACATCCCAGCGGTCGTATCCTCGCAGTGGTTGCGTAAGGTTACCATAAAGTCGCTGATTAACTGACAGCGACCAAAATAGCATCGCCGGACATACAAGTCAAGAGTCACTAAGCAAGCGACCAACGCCCCGTTTTGGGTCATGAACCTTCTTTGACGCAAGGTTGCCGTTGGACCCGATACGTGTTTTATTCTCGAAAATAATAATAATTAATTAGAGTTTATCGCAACGGAGATATACACGTTCGCTGCGACGGATGGCGACCATTCATCATTTCTTTTCGACACACACTCGCTGCGCTCGCGTGGCGTGTAGTGCGCCACCGCGCGACCCTTGTTTGAGATCGCGATGCAGGCATGCTTGTTTCTTCTGGGATCTTGTAGTCGCATAGTCGAGTCGTGTGACCGAATTCCTATCATGTCGACTTATCTATCGGTGCTGCGTTTAAATGCCAGAGTTGTGTGTACGTCGGCTGCGCACATTTGCTTAGATGACGTAAGTGACCTTTCGGCACAACTGTGCACCGGACAGCTGCTGTGCATGTTGCGAAGGAGTGTTCTGACGGTGGTCGCGCTGTACTTGCACCACTGAGCGATGTGATGTCTTAATTATGGCCGACATTTGACTCGATTTGCTGACGTTTGCTGCCATCTCTTGTGGGTGGTATCTTGATGATCATTTTGATAAGGATTCATTTGAATGTGGAGAGACTCATTCGCACGATTGATTGTTTGATTAGTGATGAGAATGAGGAATGACCGTGGGATATAAATACCGACTTATTCCTGGAAGTGGGCGGGACTCAAGCTCATATGGAATCGGGATTGTTCTTGTTAAGCAGTTTTGACACATTCGTGGGGAAGGGGTATCAGCTTAAACCTTGACAGATCTTTGAAGCCAGTATTCTCAGACCTGGACCTGAGGCATCTGAAGTGGAAGTATTCATTTCATGTTTGTGTGCTTCTTCTTCTGCTCTGGCTACCGAACTGTAACCCAACCCAGCAGCTGTTGCTGCTATAATTTAATTCATTGACCTTTAAACGAGAACCGAACTCGTGGTTCATGGGCAAAACCATGCCTGCTTGTTAATTAAATTTCAGGACACTCATCCGAATGATAGCAGCAGATTGCGTTGTGCCGTGCTGTTTGGGTACAGTGACAGCATTTTGTCGTGAAACTGACAGCCACCGAGATGGCTCACGAGTCACACTCTCCGGTGACTGTACTCACGGCCTCGAGTGTGTGACTGTTGATAACACAACTGTGCTCAAATCATCGAGAGGAATTCAGGAAAGTATTTAATTATTTGTTGATTTTCTCATGGATCTTGTCAAGAGATCTCTCTAGCTGGGCAGGCATGGGGACATCCTGGGCCCGGATGCAGATATCTTTCGTTTTTTAGTGCTCATAGCAATGCTCCCGCTTTTGGAATCCAGCCTCTGGCAATGTGATCTCCTATCGGCCAGTACGCAGTTGGCGCTCTCATAGTGAAATGGTTCGAGTTCCAATTCTATAAACAGGTCTTTTCGTCCAACAGATCACTACTTATTGTCACCTCAAGCAAACTGCCTTTAGGAGACATTTTGTGGTTCTTGCTTTGACCACGCCAAGCTGAATAAACACAGTAACCACGGCAGTTCGTCAACTGGTTCCCAACCATCTACTGTGCTAAACCGGGGTTACTCTAGAGCTGTCTCGTTCGGCGCTCGATAATTTTGGTGGTATTGTGGCCGAGTAGTTGATGTCATCTTGACTATCTTATTCCATTTGTTTTGACGAAAGGTATTGCGTGTATGAAAATGCGCTATTGGAGAACAAGTGCGTATTCCAGGAGGTGTTAGACTGCAGAGATGCCCAGGGGTATTCTGAAAATTCGTCCACACCGAATCCGCAGTCGTCTGCACGTCAGCTTGCTTTTGAAATACAGCTCATACGACCATTCTGCTCTCGTTGGAAATAGTATCGGTGTTCGAATAAGTCTTAAAGGACTTTCAAGAGATGTCGTTCCAGTGGTAAATGGAATCAGACAATGTTGTAACCAACTTCGTTCGAAAGCCTCATCATTACTATTTCCTGATTTCCTGAAACATAGTTTGTGTGTGGTCTAAATAAAGGGTGGGCAAATTTATATTTTTAAAAATGCAACAAAATGACCAAAATTGCGTTTCATTTGACATTTCTCAATTTCAGACTAACTCAATTTGAACCATTGAAAGATACCCAATCGAGCAAGGCGTCAAAGTTATTCAGGCTTATTATGAAAATGGGCGTTCAAATAAAAATGCATATCGTGCACTTCGTGATTTTTTTTTCCTCTTGACCATTTCAAGCGTCGTCAATGGTCAGAATGGTGGCAAGAAATGGCAACAGTGGATGATCAATTTTCGAAGAAAATCATCTTCAGTGATGAGGCACATTTTCACCTCAGTGGATTCGTCAATAAGCAGAATTGCAGCTTTTGGGCGAATGATAATCCAAGAGTAATTGTCGAAAAAGCAATGCACCCACAAAGAGTGACTGTTGCGGTTGCGGTTTATGGGCTGGCGGCATCATCGGGCCGTTTTTTTTTCCAAAATGAGGCCGGTCAGGCAGTTACTGTGAATGGTGTTCGCTATCGTGAAATGGTATGAATTGGAAGATATGAATGTGGACGATATGTGGTTTCAACAGGACGGTGCCACTTGCTACACAGCTAACGAAACAATGGCTCTTTTGCGCGACAAATTCAATGGCCGTGTTATCTCACGTGGGGGTGATTGGCCGCCAAGATCATGTGATTTGACACCGTTGGATTTTTTTTTGAGGTTATTTGAAAGAAAATGTGTACGTCGATAAGCCAGCAACAATTCAAGAGCTAAAGGATGAGATAATTCGGCACATTAACGGCATAGAACCTCAATTATGCTTCAGCGTCATCGACAATTTGGACCATCGGATGGTGGTGTGCCGACGAAGTCGCGGCGGCCGTTTGGCCGATATTTTGTCCCACACAGAATTGAACCATACCAATATTATCATAATAAAAAGAAATGACAATAATTTCCTAAATAATTTGTGTTTTATTCAAAATCAACACCGGCCCTTTAAATTTAACCACCCTTTATTATGGCTTTATTAGTAAGAACGAACGTTCCCATTAACTATGAAAAACAACGTCGTTCAAGGCTTCGCAGTAGCGCATTCCATCACCCCAAGACCTTGTTGATGATTTCGGGCTGCAGCTCACGGAGTACTTAAATGATATTGGCCCTAAGTGGTTGAATCGTTTCCGAATCGTTGGCATAACATCGGTACTTCACGGTTTCTCAAAGGGGTCAAATCGCGTCTCCGAGGCGGCCAATTGACATCGCCAAGACGGCTGATAACACGATTTGGGAATTTGGTGTGCAAAAGATCGATTGTGGCATGGGCTGTGTGATTCCTGCACGAATCATAGCTCGTCCAAATCCATGTCTTCAATTTCAGTAAAAGAAAAAGGCGGTTAACATGGCTGTGTAATGGCCACCGTTGACCGAAACGTTGTTCCCAGTCTATTCCTAGAAGGAGGCCACAGCAGTCACATTCTCATCTGTGCGCACCGTACGACGGCGGCGACCATGAGTATTGTCCGCTAGCATACTAGTCTCACGAACTTTTTGCACAAATAGCGTGCAGCAGTTGTGGTGGGTGCTTCATGTCAGCAAAAATGCACTGTTTGGGCTACACTCACTTTGGAAATAAGTTTCCAATATTTCCCAACGTTGTTGTTCAAAAGCGACTCATTTCGTTCCGCACTGACTTTCTGTCAAGATTTCAAGCAGAATACGGCTTTCAGTGCCCAGAAAACGCAATTCGCGGAAAAGCTTACTTTTCTGCATTCATTTAAGGAATTCTGCAGCTGATGGACATCGAATGCTGCAAGAATCTTACTTGTTTCATCGATTTCCGCATGTGCCAGGCCATACACCAAGGCCGAATGTTCACGATGACTAGGTCATGATCTGTACTTGGTGGGACCAATTGGGCGTGACCTACATACTTTGAGCTGCCTAAAACCGGATGAAACCGTCATAACAAATGGCCACAATGCGAGCAAAGACTTGGCACAGTGATGACGCGCGGTCAAATGTTGCGCAAACGGTCGAAACATGCATTGAAACGCTGAAATGTGACTATCCCACCCGCTGTATAGCCCAGACATCGCACCTTCCAACTACCAATTGTTTTCGTCGTTGACGCATACCCTAGAGGATCAGCACTGCCGCTTGTTTGAAGTAGTTCAAAATTGGATGGATTTGTTGATCACATCAAAAGAGCCATCGTTTTTTCGAGATGGTGTCCGAAAATTGCGTCATTTGTACATCAAAGGTTAAGCCTTAGGAAACGTCCCTACTCCAATGCTAAAGTTTTTGAATGTCTCAAGCGCTCGGGGATTTTTGTTTCCATTGACTAGGCCCAGTCCTCTACTAGATTGTGAGTCGTTGAATGGAAATCACATAAAAATGTCACTAGTCCTGGGTGTTATGACACCTAAGCGGTGGTCACCATGTGGTTACTTAAGCTTCACCAGAAGTTGTGTTCTTGCACCAGACTAGCCCCTAAAACTAGGAGCGGTTTCTGACTAGCGTCGTGGCGACTGTGACTTAAACTGAAAATCTCGGAAGGAAATGGAGATTTTACTTGCATGTCATTAACTTGCGACTCTGAGGCGTGAGTCTAACAACCGGGAAACCCAGGGACCGGAAAGAGTTTAGATAGGCCTCGCACTTCACTAAAAAGAAGGGCCTGTCCATAAACATGAACTCAATTGGTATTTGAGTGCGCTTCTGGAAGCCTTAAAGAAATGGACCTCGTGGTCACTTCTGTCTCGTATTTTAATCGATCCCTATTTCGCGGTAAAAAGAGGGAGTGTTTTCGAACGATCTTCAAGTTGATGACAGACATAGTTCTCGGAGATTTGTACCCAACTCCAATATACTGATCGCGTGACCGCCTTTTAATCACTCTTCTACTTGTGCTTGTGCTTAGCACACTTCTCCATTGTCACACACGATTGCAGCACCTTGACAAATTGCTTATTTTCTCTGCTTTCATGTGCTCAACTGAGACAGAGTCAACAGACTCATTCGTTAAGGCTTCGATGGAACGTAGCATTCTTCTACTTTTACTTCGAATGAAAATAGGTGCAGCTTGCGGTGTGATTTATTTACGTCACATACACAGTAATTCAATTAAAGTCTAACCACCGTGACATGTCACCTCGTTAGTGTGTCTTGTTGCTGCTTGCGCTTATAAAATGTTCACATTCTCTTCGTATCCGCATCGGCATTTCCAAGACTTTCGAGAGTGACTTAACGATAAAATGCCTTCGCTTTTAGAATTCCATGATGATGCTATTACCAGGGGGAAATTTCGCAACGCAAATGCAAATGGAGAGCACATAATCAATTGGGTATTTGCAGCAATTTGTAAAGTACCCTGCTCTGAATGAAATGGATGATTCCACGGTCTGCATCTACATACATGACCATGGGTAACCAGACTGAATGTTGGCAAGACAAGACTAGATGAAGTCGGTAAGGAGGTGTATGATAAATTTTCCAGAAAATGGTCTAAGTTCTAGCCAACGAGGATTAAGCCTCCCGTCTTTCGACGTTAGGAATAAGTGGGGACGACAAAATGCGTGGACGAGGTGGTTTGACCGAGTGTGAAAACTCACCTGGTTGCGAGTGGATTTAACTGATAACTTGGAGTCCCTGGCACTTCACCAGAAGATACAAAATCCTCCAGTTTGACCCCCTAAAACTGTGCTGCACTACCTTACAACTAACTGCCAGTGTGAGTCTCTGAGTCTCACAATTGATAATAAGCTAAACTAGAAACTCAATATCCAGGATAGGGTCAAGAAAGCCCCTTCTGCCCTTTTTAGCAGCAAAAAAGCCATTGGATGCAAATGGGAACTACAACAACGCAACGCTCCCTGGATTTTAATCTCGATTGTCAGACCGACACTTCTGTTTGGAGTGTCAGTTTGGTGGATAGCACTAAACAAACCACAGGACACTGAATCCTGAGCTCACACGCAAGAAGAATGGGAGCTCCCTACAACGACTTCTGCTGGAGCTGCAAAGATGGGGAAGAAGTAGGAACCACGCTACACTACGTTGGCACCTGTCTAGCCCTTGCAAGAATAAGTACGCTAGGCGACAGGAAAACAAACTGGCTATGAAGTTGACAATCTGTGAAGAGAGTTAGTTGTCACTCTTACCTAACTTAACGTACATGACAATGTACACATAAAAAGATCTCGGTCCGAGGGTAGAGCAATTCCTCACAATGGATACGACTGCAATGTTCAAGCTTTTTAAGCGAAAATCTTAGATATTGTTCCGCCTAGCCATCACTCTTGATGAAACCTGGATACATTGTTATACAGCACAGCCAAACCGATTGATAGGTTGAAAGTGGCTTTAGATACACTTAGGCCAGTTAAGCCCGTTGTACTGCCATGCGGGTTAAAAAAGACGAGGGATTGAACTGTCTTCCTAAGACTGCCAGTCAGATTTGTCAGTGAATTCTAATATTATCGAAGAAGTAAGACCCCAATGTGCCTTTCCGGATCGAGGCAAGTGCAGGGCAGCTGCATAAAGGTGTTGTATACTTTCCTCGTCTTCTTCATCTCGGCAGCTACTACAGAAATCATTTGAGAATAGTCCTAGTCTTTTTGCATGTAGACATAATAGGCAGTGTCCGGTTTGGATCGAGAGAGGGCCAGATTTGGCATGTATTACGTGTCCTCCATCTGGCATTGACTTTTTGTCTATTGAAAATATTTAGCTGTAACTTAAAGTTGGCTGAGGCTGAGAGGTTTCGTTGACTGGCAGTTTTGTGCTTCGCAGTTTCCCCTAATGTATTTATGGCCTGGCACCCAGCACAGGCGAATTTGAAACGAGAGATTCACGACAGTTAATCACTACTTTAGAGTTTATAGAGCGATGTCAGGGATTTCATTGCTGCCTGGCTATACGTAAAGATACAGATATCGCGGGCGGATATCACGTTCCACCTCAACCAGGTCAGAGCTTTGGTAATCGCCATTATTTCCGCTCGTATCAACTGCAAGGCACTCAAGCGAGTACAGAGACTGGCCTGCATGTGCACCAGCGGAGTGCTGAGAAGTACTCCGTCAGACGCACTGAATATTCTCCTCTGGAAATATTCGGTAAACAAATAGCAGCCTTGAGACTCATACTCCGTCTGTGGTCCGAACTTAACATCGGCCACTCAACCACTCTTAAAGAATTCAACTTCCTTTCTACCGACACTGACCGCCTACTACCCAAGGCTATCTTCGAGAAGAAATTTTCCTTCTAGATCGGATTGGATGTCTGATAGGCAGACGCTGGATGATCCTCTGCGTATTTTCACAGACGGATCGAAGACTAACGAAGGGGTGGGTGCGGGTGTCTGGGTCTCAACATTGATATCTCTTGGAAGCTCTCTGATCACTGTAGCGTCTCTCAGGCAGAAACCATTGCGATAAAAGTTGTCATGGCTCAAAAACAACCATCTGTTCGGATAGTCAGGCCGTGATAAAATCCCTGGACAATGTCATGTTCAACTCAAAAACAGCCTTTAATTGCAGGCTGTCTCTTAGCGAGATGGCAGAGCATTATAGCATACAGCTTATGTGGGTGCCTGGACATTGTGACATACCAGGCAACTGCAAAACCAATGAACTCGCCA
This sequence comes from Eristalis pertinax, assembly GCA_907269125.1. Lineage (NCBI taxonomy): Eukaryota > Metazoa > Arthropoda > Insecta > Diptera > Syrphidae > Eristalis > Eristalis pertinax. The sequence continues at coordinate 34,336,161 of OU026147.1, read as the reverse complement.
GGGGTAGTACAACAATAGCAGGGGTACAACCTACCACCATGCTGATCGCTACAACCTACCATCTTTTGAAGATAGGTAGGTCCCCGCACCGCCTGCCTTAAAACAAAAGAAATCTGGCCATCACTTAACCTAAAACGGTGACTCAGTCAACTTAGGCTCAGCCGACCCTCATTAAGGACTCTCATAGGACCCATAACCGTGCATTGTGCAATTGGCACTCATGCTTGCAGGTAGGGTGTCCAATATAATTATTTCTGCAGAAGCTGCATGGATGAAGAGGAGGTAGAAAAAATAGATCACCTAGTCGTAGGTTCCTACACTTAGATGCCTACTATTTTCATAATCTCAGCGTCAGCATTGGCTAGCTAATTTGCTTCACTACAAGCACCAACTGGTTCGATGTTAGGAGAAGTCAATCCGCGTGGTATCACAATGGGCCTACTTTTCCCTAAGTGTGACAGCCTTTATCAGGCAGCCCCTACAACCTAACCGTGGCGAAGGATCGAGTGGCCAAGCATTGCCCTCGCGGCCACTTTAGCGGATCATGCGAGCCACTGAAAACGATGATGACTCTATCATCCGCCGAAGGTATTTCCTGTCTCTTAACAATGGCTTAGAAGATGTGTTCTAAGAGACGCATAAGTCGTCCGTTTTGCAACACAGCCGAATACAGTATCAAACTGGAGAGTAAACGCAAAGTCGTCTGCTATAAGGTCAGAGTGGGAGTTAGTGTAAAAGCAAAGTGGCAATATCTGCACCTTGTGGTACGCTATGGCTGCTGTTTACATATACTCTTTGTTTTTTGCACTTTATGTAAGACGTAAGTCAATTATGAGTTACCTACTCTTCCAAGACCCAGCATATCATTTTATCTTAGTAGTAGGTCATGTTCCATATACCATATAATTGGCAACACACACAGAATAGCATCCTGGGTTGACAGGGCCTAGCTTCTCAGCAACCTCAGCAACCATTCATATTGTGCATGCTACTGTTCTTTCACGAGTGGAAGGGACCTACTGTTTTATGTGAACTCCGAACGGACAAGTTTGAGACGCTTTTATTGGACAGTTTTATTCTTTGAGCAGTGACTTGAAAGACTTGAGGCTGTGAATATTATTTTTGACGTAATAGATGCCGAGGTTCAAGCGCATAGAAGTCGACGCACAGACCAACAGCGCCACGGCCGCCACTTGTTGGTTGGGCCTTGGCCTGGTTGACATAGCCTTTCTAAATCAAATCTGATTATTTACTCGGTCTAAAACATGGAACGTGCTTTTGTATCGTTTGTATCGTTTGTATCGTTGAGAATGGCAGTAAAGAAATAGAGTTTCGAGCACACATTTATCTTCGCGTGACTCAAGCCAAATAATTAAATCTTTCTCGTAATCTCTTGCTCGAAAGGAATGTACAGAGAGAGTCTTCTGTGAGCGGTGAGTGATAAGGGCTTCCCAACTAAAAATCATTTCTTTCAGCTTCAGCTTTCGGCTTACTTTCATCGGAACAGATTCCGTAAACGGATGCACATAGCCCTAGGATCACCCCAACAGTCGGCTTAAAAGCAATACCGCACTTATGGTTCTAAAATGACGGTTCCATAAGCTGTTTCATTTCACCAACGATACAGCCAGGTGTTGATAATTTGAATTTTCGCAAAAGAAAATCTAACATCTTCATCGTCATCCATATCTTATCCCTAATTGATACCACGACCACTTGGTCGAACAACCCACTTCAATCGATCCCCCTCAATCTTCTTGGAGGCCTTTAACGATCTGGTATTGCAATCGAACCGTTCCTATGCATCCACCGATCGGACCGCCTGAACTACCAGGCAAATGTCAAACATTTGAATCGAACGACAACGTCCGCTTAATGGTTTCGCATAAATGGTCGTGCACACCCACAGCCGGTTGTTCGCAGCGAAATGAATCCACTGCAGCAACATCCAGCCTGCATGTCGTGCATCTTGTAATTGGCCTGTACACAGAAAGTAATGGGCTCACTTTACATCCTGGCCCAAGTCTGCCAGCCTTGTAGAGGCACCCACAATTTTCCGCGGAAATTGTTTACACACATTTTCCACGGGCCCGGCACGCAGTCGCGCCAGTCTCAAAGGCTCCCGCTCGCTGGGTTCTATATGGCATCAGCGCGTATCGTCGCTGCAATTGCACTCGTGTGTTAATTACTATCGCAGTCGGATAGCAGTATGCCCCCCCGATCACTGATGAAGCTGTACGGCTGCTCGTGTTCGCTCCGACATGCGGAAAGGATGTTTGCATGTGTAAGCGCTCTTGTGACTCATGACAAGACGTACAGTTTTTATGGTTTTCGCATCGAATTTTCAAAGCCACCGAAGTGGCTTCTTTTGAGGAATGGCCTCATTCCGATTGAGTGAGTCGCTGCTAACCGGGATGGAATTCGAAGTGACACCTTTAATCCGCGGGATGATGCACCGCTGAATGGGCTCAGTGAATTCGGTGAAATGAGCCCCGAATAAATCCGACGACGGACAATCAAAGGAAAGACGTTGTTCGGTCGGCTGGTTGGCTGGTTGGCTGCTTAGTCCCACGTCCTTGTTCTGCTTTTTAATCATTTGTCGTGACAGATGAGTGGAGATAGTGGGCTTTGCGGTCGGTTTGTTTGTTTTCTACCTGTCAACCCGAGATGCGAGACATTCACAAGTCGATTTGTGGCTGGCGGCATGAAGTGCGCCGGCTTGGAAACGAACGGAGAGCGCACGAATGTGCGACGTGCCTTCAGCGCAGGCAGATGCGAAATTAAGATGCTAATTGAATGTCAGAGTGATAAATTTGGCAAGAACTGCAGTCGAGGAGTGGATGCGAGTCTTGTGTTTTCTTTTCATTCTTTCTTCAACTCATTGGAGCGCCTTGTCGTTTGTCATTGTAAACATAAATTTTTGTTGAAGATGTGGGCCAGAATTAATGCCAACTTAGTGACATGGTGTCTGGCATGCATGTGGGATGTGAATACTCGCAGTCGTTCATGTTAAATGATGATGTCCTAATTTTTTGCTTGCAGACATTTTAATCAACGCCGAACAGGGATAATCGCGACTCAACGTTTGTGGAATTTAGTCCATGGCCACACCGTCCTTAAGTCAGTTGATTTAAATGAGTGCCTCTCAGTGGAACTTGGTGCCATCTTAGACAATCTGTTTTCGAATGCATTTAAATGCGACTACGAAATCTCTTTTGGGTTGCAGGACTGTTTCGGGTGATTTCAAGAGCCAGTGGGGAGTCATTTTAGCAATGAAAAATATATCTGACAGATTTTGGCGGTTAAATTGAGACTCCAATCTTCTAATACGTCTCAATGTTTCACTGTGTGTGTTTTGCCAAGTTGTATGTTATTGTGCATTTCCCTGATATCCTCTTTGACGTGTTCGTATTCTTGAAAGCAGTTATAATTTACTGCACAACTTTACATGCTAAATTTACAGACCGAGTAGCTTTTTCCAAATTTGAAGCGTACGCTGTGTATTGTTTGTATCAAAAACATGTAATGATTATATTTCTTTTCATTTGACCTTAATTAATACAACCGGAGGACCTTTAGCTATTATTAGAACGGATTCTAGGAGATATGTGCGTCGACTTCTGCGTTGTCGGTTCCAGGTTGAAATTCAAAACTCCTCCTCTTTCAAGTCACATACAATGCTTCTCATTGGGCCTATTCCAGTCTAGAAAAATATTCTCAATCTTAGCCCTTCAGAGTCGATTTAAAATTGCAGATCCCACCAAGTCTTGATAGCACAATACGAATGGTTGCTGTAGACCAGGTCAGCACCATAGTAGATTATTCATAACTCTTGCTGAAAATTGCTGATTCTTTGGGCTAATGAAGCGATTTAGTAGGAAGTCCTTTCGCGAAAAACTGTGCACTCGTCCTTGATCATCAGTCTTGCTCTGTGAAAGAACAGTCGCTGAAGACGCACCCTAGGTCGTTGAAAGAGAAAAAGTTGGCGTGTAATTTACCGTTCTGATTGCGTAGGATTGGAAAGGATGCAGTCAAGAAATGAACAAGTTATACGACGACAGGTATCTAGGCGAGCATCTAGGGATTAAGTCACCTAGATCGCTGAGACAAGATCAACACCGGAATACCCAAGCATCGACTCCTAGAGTGTAGAGGATACCACGAGAGACGACGTACACGATCGCCGACATTGATTGTGGCGCACAACGGCTATCTGACGAGGCTTGTTGGTTGAGACTCGTACACACCTCAGACTGTGACACAACAAAAGAATAAGAAGGCGCCAACAATCAAAAATCTCAACTTGAACGTAAATTATACGACATCAGTGATTGCTTTATTTGTGACGAGTAAGTGTGAATAACCTGAAACCTTTGATGTCATAAGCCCCAGCCAGGGTTCCACCGCTGAGTGATTTTTAAGAGCAGTCAATTTCGGTTGGCTTCTGTCATCCGACCGACACACATATCTCGCCCCATAAATCATTTCCACTCGAAACGAATTTATTGACATTCCAAAGTTACATTCTACCAATTCAACCCATCGATCGACTGTATCAAGTTCAATACGCACAGTCCCATGGGCTTGTTCGACGTTTTTACAACACCCATGCGGCCGCCGCCTCCATGATGTTTTTACGAGCACTGCACCGTTGCGTGCGGCTGCTCATGGGCAGTCGAAGGGGGGAAATTTTACACCAATCAATCGATGCTCTGTCACCTCAAGACTGTCTTAATTGAATGAGTTTCTCGAATGCCTGACAAATTGTGACACAAATATTCGAACTCGTCCCGCTCTGTCGCATCGCTTCGATGATGGTTCCCATCACGGTTCCGTGGCAGATGGACTGGAAACCGTAACCGATTACCGGGCAGAGGCAAAGGAAAAGCGAAAAAAGAGAAAATGCTTCTCATTAATTCGGAAATCACGTTCTTTGCTTCTTTTTGTCTTGTTTTCTGTCAGTTTCTCGAGATTTTTGTAACATTTTCTTCGGCCAGACCACTTACACGCTGCCCGCTGTTCAGAGGCTGCATCCGATGACACAGTTGACAGAGGTAATTTGAAAGTCGAAACTCTGGCAGTTGTGTACGATGGTCGCCTCAGATCGCAGATCGCTGGTGCAAAAACAAAGCCCGGCCAGTGAAATTCGTAATTTCATGTCGCTCGCCAAGTTCGTCGTCGTTGTCCCAAAGAAAGTCAAAGTATCGCGTTTCCTTGCCGGGAACGCACGCAATTGTGTCCAAGCAAACAATGCACCACGATGTGTCAATGTGTCAACCGAGAGTGGGTTAGTAAAGCGAACGGCTTGCTGTATGCCAAGCGACGGCATTAACGATGACATAACGGAAGAGATCACGCACGAGATCATCCGCGATCAAGTTACCCCCAAAGGCAATTGCACCGAATGCCTTCGCTTTAAGGGGAGGTGTTCAGCGCGCACACAGCAGCTCATTACGTGCACACGCCGCCGCGTCTCGAGCTGTCAGCATTTTGTGATTACATCGTGGCTGTGCACTGCATTGTCATGCAAATGTCAGCTGGAAGACCTTACATGAAGCGTTTATCGTTTGTTTATTTATGATAATTCGATGTTAATTTGTCGAAAAAATAATAAAAGAATTCTTTTCCAGTTTAGTTTGGTTTTGTCTCGCAGTGAGCCCCATGCGATGTGTCAAATTTGATTGACGACTCTCGAGGGGCAGCTTTGAAAGGTTGTGTGAGGAAAAATGGTAATTAAGCGATTAGGAGGGTTTTCTCTTATTTCAGTGTTCAGCATTGGTTTCGTAATTGCTAGGCGGTTTGGTGCCTAACGGTCTGCTACGGCTGGCGGCAGCTATGACCGAGCGACTGGTTGTCGGTTGATGGAGTTACAGCTTGTCAATACGAGTATGTTGGTTGCACAATTGCCTGCTGGGGAGTTGTTTTTAATTTAAATTTGAAATTCTTTTGTTCGGCCGTTCGATGGGAACGGATTGCTATTCGAGAGCTATGGGAAAATACTTATGCGTATTATCGTTTGACTTTGAAGGCGGTTGGAGGGTTTTTTTATTTTTTTAAATTTATCTCCGTGGTGTATGGTTTTTTTTTTGGTGGACACTTTTATTTTAAGAGGCCACTTTAATGGTCTGGATTTATGACCTTGTCACTGATCGCTCTGATAATGATACAATAACATTTCTAACAGTGATGCTATTTGCATTCTGATTTATTCATCGTGCGAGCTGTTAACTTGTCATCGAACAAATGGCTTTGACGTTTGAGTTCTTATTGGTGAGTCATGATCTGACGAGAGATAACCGCTTTGTAGTTGTTCTGCCAGTGGCAGTATTCTTTTTCCAAAAAAAAGGCGTGTGCTGTTCTGTTTTTGGACGTGCGGATTAGTACGAATTATTTAGAGTTTTGTTTTTCAATTTGCCAACACTGTTCGTAGTGACAGGCATTTTGACAGGCCAACGTGTTGAGGGAATTCCATGACGTTTTAGCATAAATTTAGATCCTCTTCTTGCCAAAGCTTCTAAATGATACAATTTCAAAGCTAAACGTACCATGCTACAGCCCTGGAAGCATACGTTCATAAGCAAAATTGACAGATGGGAGTAAATGTGCATGAGAAAAGAGTTAAGTAACTCCACATGAAGTCCTAGCTTGGTTTGAATCGAAGTCCTAGTCTAGTGGAATTATTGACACCTTTCTTTGAAGATATGAGTGAGGTCGTTGCGAAATATTGCCAGCGCTATAGACCGATGATCACTAGTTCTAAACAAACTGATTTTAATACGCAGTTCCTAGATGCCGCACAATGTTTGCAACAATCAAAACGCAGAGCGATGGACTGCACAACAGACTCACTCAAGTGAGACATTAGCGTGCACGAAATGGCTAGAATATAAATTCATCGATTGCAACTCAATGGATCCCGAGGGAAGACCATAAGCTCGCAAGAATTCAATGTTGCTGTTTCGCTGGTCTAATTGATATAGAGTGGGCGAGAGCTCCACATGTCAGTCTGATGTTCTGGAGGTACCCTTAGTAGCGCGGCAAAGTATGGTGAGTGCTTAAGTTACCTCGGAATGTCGAGCGTAAGGAAATAAAGCTCGAAGCGCCCTGCAATCGATCGTTAGGTTCACTGTTAACTATTATTGACTCAAAACCAACAATTGATTTATGGAAGAAAACATTTGATGAGTCGATCATCTCGCTAAATATAAGGTCATCCAACACGTGATCCGGATTTGACATCCCCTGTTTCAGTTAGATGTTACCTGTCAAAGTCTATGTTTGCTGTGCAGTTTGGAGCAATGTTGACGGTTAAATCATCGCTAATTTTTGTCGGTATGGCCAAATATTAGTTTAAATTTGATGGTTTCAATATAACCGATAGGGATGTAGTCTCAACAAGAGAGTGTCACATGTCACACAACACGACGCGCTTTGACTTTATTGCAAGAAAAGTAAAATTTTCGTTATTTAGAGTTTCCCGTGAACTGCAGCCAATATGTGATTCGTCGTTAGATTCCTTTTTCTGGGGCTATGCAGAAGATCACAATCCAAAATCTCTTGACGTTTTGAAAACAATTATTCATCAATTTATGGCCGAGTTACTGTCCGTTCGAGTCGTTCAACATACAGAATGATGAGATTTATGCTCGTGAATCACTATTCTGGAGTCATGCCGACGTGCTTATGATGGAGTCACCAAGCCCTATTTCTGCGAAAAATGTGATAAAAACTTTAGCGAAAATTTACCAAATGGATAATTTAGAGAATATTGTAAAGCTTCCAATACAATAATTCGAAAATAAGCAGTGGGAATTCTAACAAGTCCCAACGCCCGTTCGTAAAGCAAACACGATGCTGGCGCGGCTAAAAAATAACGTCCCAAGCTTCATTTCCACGATTGAAAGGCCTTGGGACTACAAATTATGGTCCATTTTAGAGAGAATGGCGATGTTTCTGCTGCTTACTGCAATTGAGAGTGGCCAGAACGACTTCGCCGTTGATGAAATGGAAATGGAAGAAATTTCGAATAATTTCTTTTACAATTTCTAGCCATTAAGTGAACTAATAAAAAGAAAGAAGGCTAAGACCAGTGTACCAAAACATTTTCTAGTACAAGGTGTATTTCAATCACAATTAAGCTTTGATTAAAGTCTGAAAGAAAGTATTATTATTTAAATTTACTTTAGGAACCACAAAATGGATGTCCTGTATGCCAGTGAATTGGTGTGACTCTGCATGATACATATAATACAAGGTAATATTTTCCCTCCTCTTATATTTTCGATTGGTGGTGTGCACGCAAATACAAAAAAAACTATGCAGAGGAATGTGATGAAAAAGCGGTGCAACTTATTTCCCTTTCAAAGAGGAAGTAAGTTCATTTAGTTAAGTATTACGATTTTGCTTTTCGAATGCCTAAGAGAATTTTGAGGGATCTTGAAGCAAACTATATAACTACCTACCTACCGGCTAAATCAGACATGGTTGAGATGTTTTTTGGTGTGATACGTGCCGAAGGAGGTCTCTATGAACAGCCAAGTTCTAATATCGTTTACGTTACTATTTAGTCGGTAGGAATGAAGGATAAACATCGGATGGTGCAAAAGTGTAATGCTTTGTTGAATGAGAAACCGATATACTAGCTGGTGTTCAGGCCAAATATGTGGTAAGTAATGAAAGTATATTAGTTACTTCAGATCTTCTCCCCCATTTAGTAATTAGTTACTACTGAACTTCACACCTAAGGTAAATATGAGCACGCAGAAGCCGTGATGGAAGACATCAACGTTATAATGGAAGACGCTCGGGAGTACCTTGCTGGATAGCTCCTGAATATGATTATGATAAAAGTGGGCAATCTTCTGGATACATTAATAGTGAAGATGGACAACAATTACACTTACATGGACTGAAGTGACTGAACCGAATGAGATCTCTATAAACCAAATTTTTTTTTGTATGAGTCAGTTTAAAATTTAATATTTAGATTGTACATATATTCAATCAATGTAATGCTAGTAACATAGAATTGAAAACGAGTAAGAATTATCAGAAGAAAGGCCTGTTTATAAGGTAGTGCAAATTCAAGGTGTAGTAAAGTTAGTATATTAAAAAGTTGTAGCCGTAAGTGTCAATATATGCCTACTAAAGAAAATAAAATCAATTTTGTTGTATTCATATGGAAACAATTTTCAAGTTTTCATTTTAATTGCGTGCATTAGATCAGAAAAAGTCCTCTCTCGCAGAAAACGATATTCGAGTGACTTCATCCGATTTTGACAGGCAAGTGAGCATATTACCTTGTATTCTGTGTATTGGTTGGTCCTCTGTGTGAAACCAGAGACTTTGGATGAAGTTTTCGCCTTCGTCTGTGTTTTTCAAGACGAAGAAGATTTGAAGAAGTTGTAGTGAAAGAAAGGTCAGAGAAAAATAACGATTCAACCTACGGGTGATGCGGGTAAAAATTACATTCATTCGATGCCGGTCTGCGGTTGCCGGTTGTGTATGAAAAAGGGACAACCTTCTGACAAACTATCCGTGGAAATACACTTGTTTTCTTATATTTCACAGGAATGATTCAGTGGTGGCCCATGGCGTTGTGTATATGTTCGTAGACTCCTTCGCACTTACAGTGCCTAGGTTCGATTCCTGCTACGACAAACAAAATAATTTCCACGACCCCACCTCTTTCGAGTCACTGACAATGCTCAAATAGTATAACTGTCTAGAAAAAGCTTCTCAAACTTGGCCGTTCGGAGTCCGCATAAAACATAGGTCCCTTCCACTCGTGAGAGAACAATAGCACGCCCAAACCGAGTGGTTGCTGAGAATCTAGGCCCTGGCCGTGTACGAGCTGTAGCCCCACTCATATTATTATTAATGATTCTGTGAAAGTCAGTTCTCATTACTTGGAAACCATAATTTCAAGTTTCAATTAGAGCTGGTTCCACTTCAAGAACTGCCTTCCGTGTCATTTGTGTGTATAGGTACTGTTCAAGTAGCCTAATTGAAAACGGGATGTACTTACTATTTTACAGCGTTAAATATACTAGACGATCTAAGGCTTCCTCTTGTTAAGAGGTTAAGATGAGATGTGCATGAAGCTAATCATGAACATGAACTCAACACAGTTGGCAGAAACAAACAAAAATTAGGGCATTCTAAGGCTTTGGTGCTCTGCTGTCGCAGCTAGTTCATACTTCCACGCTCTTATGCAAAGTCTTCGAGTCCCCATAGCCAATTATCTACTCTTTATGATCAACAAGAAAACAAAACAATAATACGCCTACTTGGGAATAAAAACGTTGCACTTAATGCAACACAGCGCATACACATACGCAAAGTGGAAGGCATTTCAATTACGACCTAAGTTTCTCAGTTATCCATTTACTGCCATTAGATGAAGTTGAGAACCACGAGAGTGTGGACACACAGCTATAACGCACCTTAAAACCGGAATCACACCTCTATCCAAATGTGTGTGCGTACTTTATGTCTCCTTTCGTAAAGATCAGAAGATCATGTCCCTTCCCAATCAACGAATGCCATATAAAATCGCATAGACTTTATGCAGTGTGTGGATGGGACTAGACATTGTCAGAGTTCTTGAGTCCGTATGATGAGCAAAACACTTGGTACAGGCATAAAAACAGGTAAACTGCATTTAATTTGCAGTGTAGGGGAGTTTGCTACCACCTAATAACTGAAGAACTAAATGGGCATCCTTACATATCTAAAGTGTGCTTCAAGATATTGTCTGTAAATTATAGATGGTGGATTTAAATTCCATTGATTCCTTATTTGTGGACCATAAGTAGCAAAATGTGAAACGTATATACTTTGAGTGCAAAAAGAACATGTGCACCTACATAGGTGGTATCATATTCAAAGACAGATAAAATGGGTTCTAGACGTCCGATTGTGGAAATGTTGCGTGTTGTGAAAAGGTGTAGAAAAATACTACACTAAAGAAACTAAAGAAACAAATTAACACTTAGTATGTTTACTTTAAAACAGCTTCTAATCGTCTTGGCATTGAGTCCGCCGATTTCTTAGTCAATTTGACAGAAGGTTTTTGCCATTCTTCCTTTACAATTGACTGCAACGAGTCTGGAAAAAAGGAAATGCTGTCCCTAAGGAAGGACATAGTTTCTCAATGCGCATCTATAACTACCCCTAGTTAGCTACTTCGTCAACATCAACATCGGCACCTAGATGAAACTCACATGAACTCTAGTAAGGCGCTGTTTCCTTAGGTTCTAGACGAAGGATCAAGCTGACTTTTTTAAAAGACATTGATCATCCCAGCCCTGCTCTACGGAATGTAGGCATGGACAATTTCATTCCCTGGTCTCGGGTTCTGTTTGCGATGATGGATTTGGAGGAGAAGATTCCACCACGAACTGTAGAGGCTGTACAGCAACATGAGACAAGCCAGGCGTCTACGGATCCAACACCTAAGGTGGCTAGACCATGTAGAGCGTATGGACAACTCAGATCCGGCCCGAAGAGTTTTCGATTCCGAACCATTCTGACAATGCAACAGAGGACGCCCGCATCTAAAGTGGCGCACTCAAGTTGAGAAGGACCTCAACCAACTTGAAACTAGAGGCTACTAGCCAGATATTGCGCTAGCTGGAGAGTCTTGTTGGTGAAGGTCCACGAGGGACTGTAGCGCCAAATAAAATAAGAAGAAATGTATCGAGCTAAAAGGAGACTGTGATAAGAAATGTTTTAAAAAAGTCACTGACTTATCAAACTGCCCTCGTAAAATAACTGCGTTCAAAAACTGCCGAAAAACTGACATAAAACATGTTCTAGAGGAAGATAGTCAAACACGCTACGAATCTTTACTTATATTTCCAGCCTTTTCCACTCGCATCCAGATGACATTGCAACTAGTCAAAGTACCAGCGACATGGAGTTGGGCATTCAAGAACCAGTCAGATGCTGTGTACTGTGCACAATCGTTGTTCTCCGCCGTGAGAAAGGCCTCTGATCGGTCACTATTTAGTGTCAATTAATTCTGTAAATTTGGACAACGAGTATTTTGCCATTTACAATTGTTTGTCCTTATTTTCACGCAACAAATTGTCTATTGGACCTGTGTGCAGTCTTTTCTCGTAGTTCCTTAGGTCAGCATGTTCGAAGATTTTATATGAGCATCTGCAGTTCAGAAGTGGGCGTTGCAATGCAATTTGAAAAGTGATGAGTAAAGAAAGCACTTCGATATAACTATCACCATCATGTGAGAAAAAAAAACAACTGATTGTTAAACTCTTCCAAAACAAGATAATGCAGCAAGTTAAACACAAGCAATGAAAATTTCCCCCGGAACAGCAAACTTCTAAAAAATGTTCAGATTTTATGTCAAAAAGCAAACAAACAACTCTGACCATGGGCGTGTTCGAAAGCACACAGCCAACGGGGCAAATTATTGCTTTATGTAGAAAAGATGACCACTAACTGTAAGTGGTTTCTTATAACTTACACCATCTCGTCCGATCACATTTCTCGTCGCTTGGCTATTTTTTTTTTCTCTCACAGTTTTCGTGTGTAAATGTAAGCCTAATTCATATTAAACACCATGATTATCGCTCAACATCGCCACAGGGGTGTGTTCGACGGGTGAGTTTATCATCCATTAAGATAAACGATAAGTATTTTCTAAATTCCTCAGCTTGTCCACATTGTTTCGTTGGCTTTTAATACCGTGCGTCTTTGCGGAGAGCGTGCTAGTATTTAAATCTATTATCTGTGACAGGAGACTTGATGGGCGACACCAAGCCTTTTATGGAAATTTGAACTTGAATCTTGCAGATGGCGAGAGAAATTTTGTGATTTGTCAACGGGGGGAAATTCGGAAGCTAGCTTCCTTTTATTTTTGCTGCACAATGAATTGTCTAAGAGTGGGTTGGTGTCATTGTAGGTCGGTACCCTGATCTGCATGAGAATGGGACTGATCCCTAGCAGGCATGACTTTTACGGCTTCTCAATGAAACAGATAGAAGAATTTATTTTTATTGAATCACTTCATTGCACACATCCTCGGCATCAACCTCAGGAATTAAACGCCGAAAGCCCGACAGACTGGGTTTCCCATTTCGCCACAAACCACTCCGAGATGCCTACAGATACCCAGCGAACCATTAGAATACAGCTACAGCACAATAAAAGTGGTAATAATAATCTGATTCGAATTAGAAGTAAGAGATACGAAAAAGAAGATGCATCCAAGTCGGTCGTCGGTTGGGTCGTTGGCCCGTATGCCATTACCTAGAATCAAACTCAGCCACCACTAAACATCGCAACAAACTATCCTCACAGCTCGTATGTGTGTGTTTTAAAGAGAGAGTGCGAGGGAGAGAGAGAGACGATGTGTGTGGATCTACAGCAGCATGGGATTTGTTTAGAGTTTGCCTGGATAGCTCGTACTATTTTTTGTATATTCCTGCAATAGATGCCACTAACCTCAGTTTTTCCGCATGCTTGCATTCATAATGACGGTGGCGGTTTATTTTTTTTTACTTCGTCTTCTTCTATTTTTGGACTCAAACACAGCGAATTTTATTGCCTAGAAGCTCTGGTTGGTGGGGCGACCGGCGCGGCGCATCAACGGCGTTAGAGAACAAATGTTGCAGAAAGATGTTTCGGTTTTTTGGCTTCGTTTTTTTTTTGTTCATTTTGGAAAATAAACACGCTTGCTTGATGCGTTTGTGCAACAACTGCGAAAATAAATATTACTTGGCGTTGGATGTCGATGCGACTGTGACGACAGACGGCGTGCGTCGCATCGTTTGTATTCGTTGGCCGTAAAATGTCAGAGGAAACTAAAGAGCGAACAGTGTAATTAAGTTTTTATTCTTGCTGGTGGATGGAATAGATTTTCTGTTTCGCATCCATTAATACGTAAGAAGTTTTTATGGTGATGCCAGCGCAGCGATGAACTTGAACTGGATTATTATTGAAGTTGACTTTTGGCACGGAAGCTTGGGTTTCTTTTACGATCTTGTGTAACTGTTACGAACCGGTTGCTGGTCGCTTTTAAGAAGGAAACACTTACGACAATTCCAAGTTCAGTCCTCTCTAAATCGCGCTGGATGTAGGAAGATGTAAGGAGGGTTTAAAGGATTTCAGACGGATACAGTGAAGAATACATTGCCTTTGAGGCTATAGGTTGGATCTGTTTCGCTTACAAAAATTGGAGCTGATTATGGTGTAGAGTTGCTTGCAGAATTCTTATTCACTAGCCATATCCCAAATGAGATTTCTTATCGCATGGCACTTCGAATCCAAAGTTGTCTCTCTACAGACATAGAGTGTCGAAATTAGAACTCACGTTCAGTGTAAAAGAAGCTCCTGTTTAAAACTCAAAAGCAATTTTTTTAGCAGCCGAGTGCTTCTTCTTTTATTGCACAACAGTCAGAGGTGGACATGGGCCTCAACCAATAAGCCTCTCCAGCTAGAGCGGTCTCTTTTCCGCTCTTGTCGTTGTACAGCCCCACAGTTCGTGGTTGGATCTTCGCCTCCAGGTGCCATCTATGCGACAAGAGTTATTCTGTTCTTGATCTCGGTACTGATGTTGATGCAATTGTCTGTCGAATTTAGTAAGTATACGCTACAGTGGCTTAAATGACCCTACTGACAACATCTTTAATTAGTTCGCTGCCTTCAAATATTCATTTGGTCAACAAATCAAACAACCCTTATCTAATGAACAAAAAAAAAAGAAGAAAATGCTGCTGATTAATTGCTGATTAGATGACAACAGTGGGTCATCAAACTCCCACTTCAAGACGGGTATTCGTTTCATTCTGCTGTCGGATGTCGAGCGCTGAGGAAATGTGATATCAAAATAATTCTGTCGGCTCGACTTAATGTTAAACTTTGAAATGCCTTATCTAAACAACTTGTCACTGCACTGCCTTTCAGATCTTCAATTTAATTCAGTGTGATATTCTCGGTTAAGATATTTCAAGCAATCGTAATGTAAACAGCCGCCACACGATATCTATTTTGGTGTCGTTCAGTATATGAGACGCCGCCGTTTTTGTTTTTTACTTTACTCAGCATCCATGCAAGTTTATAATCTGATACGAAGAGCACTGCACTTTTGTGAATCTTGTGGGAACTGTCAAATTGTCGTATTCTTTTTAATGTGATGTGTAAGAAGATGCATGCGTTAAGTTGGGTACATATACAAAGTGCTGGTCAAGTACTTGCATTTCAGAGGTTCCGTGTCCTGCGGATATTTTAAAAGCAATAATTATGAGTATTAAACAGGGCTTTCAAGTCATTTCCTTTCGATTTAAATCGAATGAACATGCCATCAACATACGTGTCCATTGCCATTGTGTGTATCGGTTTTTTTGTGCTTCAAATGACACTATTATGCTAACCGTTCCCACATAGCGAAAGGGATTTTTACCTAGTAAAAACACCTCCCCTAAATTAAAATGTATTTCCACTATAACTAAGTTTGACACTTATCTAGCAGTTTTACTTTCTTGATTCAGACGCGTTTGGCAAGACATTCTCCACTGAGAGTTCTTGCTAATAGCGCAGCTAAGCGCGGATTGAATTCACCGTGCTAGTTCAAGGGATTTAGTCCTTTGAAGACGGCGTTAGCTTTACTTTCGTCCAGAATTGGAAGGACAGCAGAGTTTATATGCTCTTTCAGACGACGCTTATGCTTATGACCTAAATTCTTTATTTCATCTTGGATTGTAATCTTAAGATCTCTGTGTATATCGTCGTTTCGTATACGCACCCTGGCGTTGACGATGGTTCTTAGTACTTTATTTTAAAATGTTTGTAGTATATTTTTATTTGTTTCATTGGTAAAAACCCATAGTTGTATACCATACGTCCAGACGGGTCTTAGCACTTGCTTGTATATAATCAATTTGTTGGCAATGCTTAGCTTGGAATATTTTCCAATAAGCCAGTACATGTTTATATATCTTAATTGAAGCTCTTCACGTTTCTTATTGACGTGTTCCTTTCATTTAAGTTTTACATCGAGAGTCATTCCGAGGTATTTCGCTTCATTATCGAAGGGTATTTGAACGTTATTTATAAAAACGGGCAAGTTATTCAAATATATTAACAGATTTAGCTTGTTTAGTGTTCGTCCATTCATGTATCCGGTCTAAAGCACTTTGCAATTTTCTAGTTGACTCTTCGACCGTTTTGGCAGTTACCAATATGGCGGTGTCGTCGGCAAATGTGCCTACGTCCTGCGGTATATCGCAGGAGGGAGACCAATAACATTCCAGCTTGTATAGGTTTAAATAGGGAGTATTCTTTCCCATATTTCACACGGAAGATTCATCAGATAGATAGTTTGATGAGAAATTGTGTAAAGTTTTCTCGGGAGGAATTGTCGAAGCTTGTGTTTCAAGCCTTCGTGCCAAACTTTGTCAAAGGCTTGCGAAACATAGAGAAATACAGCTGAGCAGACTTGCTTTTGTTCAAACGATTTTTCTATAACATCAGTTATTCGATGTATAGTTGGTCAATAGATGAATGCTTGCTTCTAAGACCGAACTGGTGATTAGAAATAAGGCGTCTTTCTTCCACAACCGGAGTTAAACGTCTAAGAAATATTCGCTCGAACACTTTAGACATTGTCGCAAGAAGTGAAATCGGTCTATAAGACTTTTTGTCTGGTGTTGTTATTATTTCCGCAACTTTCCCCTGATTAAAACATGTTCCAATCTAAAGGCGGCGTTAATACGGTAGAGAAACATAAGAAGCGCTTTCTGAGGTAATTCTTTCAGAACTTCTCCTGTGATTAAGTCATAACATTTATTTTAGGTACGGTTGAGGCATAAGGAACAAATCCCCATATTTTCTATGGACTTCACGTCTTTTCTTACACGGTTTTTCTGGAGCGTATCTACCGTGTAAAATCAGAGTTAGGTGCAATGACTTTATAGTTCATCTACAGATTTACAAAAGTACGATTTTCAAAATTCGGAAGTGATTTTTTACAGATTTTTAGGTACGTTTGTTTACAAATGGAAGTCGAGCATAATATCTCAGAAGTGGAGCTCTGAATCAAACAATTGCAAATGGAATATTTAATTCATTTGAAATGGCAAATTAATGGGCATGTGTATATAGAGAAAATTATATGTAAGGCGCATTATACATATATGAAGGAACTATTAAAGTGCGCCTGACTTGACGGCGAACCATAGAAAGAAATCAAAAAATATTTTTACCAAAAATGATTTGGAAACTTATAATATAGCAAGCAAATTACCCGGCTTTCAGTTGGTTCATCATGAGTGGTCTAAGAACAATTTATTTGATTGTTTTTATTTGCACATGCAACCTCACGGCTCTTCAAACAAATATTTGTCTTATGGCCTATTTTAACAACGGTAAGCTCTTTTTATGTAGAGAGTATCTAGTGAGAGTAATAGGATGAAAAGCAATTTAAAAGTTGTTCATAAAGAGAAAAGTGTGACCTTTTCATCCACCTGCTCCTTTTTTTGGAATCCTCGCTTAAAACGTGATCAAATAGGGAAGTTTTTCGGTTATGCTCGTGAAATTCAACCGACCGAATTTCACCTTTATTTGCATTTTTTCATGATAAGTTTAAAATTCATAACTTAAAGCCAGAAGAAGAAGATAAAATATGAAGATTTAATTAACAATAAAAGAAATTGATAATATCAATTTTTTTTCACACTCTGTACTGAATCTGCGCACTGTGTGACGGATGAACGGATACATGAAAATTATAAACGTTTCATTTGAAACTCTCATTCAATGATTTCGAACTTGATTGCTGATGCCACCACCTGAGAAATGATTCGGTGAGTATCAGCATCATCATCTACTGACCCGCATAATCCACTACAGGGGTTAGAGTTAGAGTTGGAACAAATACTGAATTGAAAACCGCTAACTTGGCTTTGACACCAAGCTCGGCCTTCCTAATTCCAGATCCAGTGGAAAGATCAGCATTACTTCTCCCATCACTCGTGAAAAAGACCCAGTGATACTTGAACTTCTCTGTCAGCTTCAAGGCGTTCTGGAAATTACCATAACCTCTGATTTGACCACGTTAACCTTCATCCCAGCATCTGCACATCCGTCAACAAACCTATTGAGTGCGCGCTGGAGTTCCGCCTGGGAGAATGCGAGGATCACTAATTCATCTGTGAGTAGTTTAAATTAAATACAAGCCAGCGTCCACTGCAGTTTTTTTTGTGTTATTAGCGAAATTACAGACGTATCGACCGATTTAATCGTAGTGGTGGTCAAAATTGAGATGAAATAACCTTTATAAATAGATGAAAAGCATTGATCTATCAAGTCAAATAAAGACCAACAAACTTTTACAATTTTTCTGTTTAAATAGACCTACTTAACACCTTGTTCGATATAAACAAGTGAACTTAAGTAAATGGGAAACGACGCAGAATTGTAAATGAATTAACTCCTTTATGAAAGTAATTCTATTGAATTCATCCAGAATAAGTTTGACTTCTTAGAGATTGTTCTTGAGAAGATCGTGCAAAACTGATCTGAGCCAATATTAGAGGCATGATCTTCTAGAAGTCCGTACAAGTTACAATTGTTAGCATACGCGGATGACATTGATGTGATTGTCAGAACATAGAGAGCCATGAATGAGGCATTTGCTGGCATTGAGACGGAAGCAGCTAAAATGGATTTGATTGAGGGCAAAACGAAATATATGCTGTCTTCAAGAAAGCACACCGACATCTTGGGCAGAGAGTTACTATTGACATCTATTACGTGGTTAAGGACTTCGTCTACCTCGGCTACGCGGTAAACATTGTGATCAACATAGAGTGATGGAGCTGTCACTCGAAGAATCAAGCTGACTTTTTTAAAAGACACTGATTATCCCAGTTCTTCTGTACGCATAGTTATTGACAATCTCAAAAGCGGATGACGAAGTCCTTGGTCTCTATGAGCGAAATGTTCTGCGTGAGATCTGCGCTGATGGCATTTGGAAGAGATGATGTTACCACAAACTGTAGGGGCTGAACAGCGACATGAGCTTAGGCACAGCACATGCTAAGCATTGTATTTATTGATCATTGAGGCGGTGACGAGGCCCCCTCACGCTCCCTATAGAATCGCTATCTTTGTTCAATCAGTTCCATGTCATCTCGGTTTGCTATCAGTTCTTTGGGAGAATTTTTGGAAGATTGTGCCTCTCCTGATTTTGGGCACTTTCTAATGAACGAACTTAAGTTTGATTGATGAGAAAAAACCATCGAATTATGCCACACTGCCCAGAGACAAATCAGCACCACAGCCTCTCTGATCACCGACTCCAAACGCTTTCTCTTTCATTCCTTATATGCCATCGGTTTTTCATTTCTGTAATTCTAGCACGACTTATCATCGATATTCTATTTCCATCAACGCTTTGACATCCAGTCTGTCAGAGCTGTCAACACGCACAACACGACTCACTCCGAATCAGAAATTCAACACTTCGCGTCGGTAGGAGTGCCTGTGGACTAGCATTTCCGCCGCGTCAGACCGGCCTGTTGAAATGCTATCCACATTAGCTAATACCCTCTTGAGACACCTAGCTCAATGATAAGCTGTCAGACAGGCATGGACCACACCTTCTCCGGCCGCAGTAGTCAGCTGTGACGAAACGAATCATAAACCAAGATTTAACAAATTCCGAATGTCTTCACAAAAATCTTTGTTCATTCCTCCTGCAGTCGATTTATTGCTTCACGTGAAACGCGATATTGCCAAAACACTGTTCGTATTCCCGGTCTAATCTCACGGTGTATCGACCGTACCGAGCACAATGACGTAATAATTCTTCCGAACCATCACTTCATGAATCGCTCAATTCAGATCTTGTGCTCGTAGAGCACAAAGGATCGCTGAATCAAAGTGGATGCGCTTCTCCGCAAGTCACGTTCTAAGAATATCACTCGAAAATTTGATCCGGTCATCGTGCGCTGTGGCGACCCAACCCTTTTGCGAAAGAGATGTGCTTGCGCCCGTCGCTGAATAGTCGCATAAATAGTCATTAGGCGGGCGCTGGTACGTCGTAAATTATGCAGAAACTATAAAAATATCGCAAGGTGAACCGAACCATGAGGAGATCCTTTTAAGACCACACGCCGACACGGAACAGGCAGCAACGAAATGTGTCTCCAAGAGTATTTCGAAAACGAAGGCAAAAGTGTTGCGCACACATTTTAATCGATTGGCTACATGAGTGCGCATCATCGGGGGAGGGGCGAAGTGCGGGCCACGACGCACACGATGATCAGTGAATTGGACAGATCCTAGCGTGAAGAGACGCAATAATTTATTGCCAACACTGCGTTGCCACGCAAGAATGCAATTACACTCGGAGACATTTTCATAAATTCACACTTTTTTTACTTGAAATGGATTTGGCGGAGTAGTTTAGTGAGTATGTTGGCCTGGAGTGGTTTCACAACTATATTTGCATCGCTTTTGCCGGTGGATGTTGGATGGTCGAGATCTGAAAGTTGTTCAGAACACAACCGATCGATGTAAAATAGAATATCTTCTAGAAAGATCTGGTCTTATGCATTTGAAGTCGTTAACAGGGGCTCAGTTTCCCCAGTCTCAGAGTAGTTAATATCAGCAGAATTTTGGGACACTGCAGTGCTTGAAATTGAAGCCTCTTAATGCATAGTCAAACTTAGGAAGTTGTAGGGTTAAGCAAAAGCTTCCTATTTAAGAAGAATGCACATTGATGGTAAAGACACTGAGCTTCACAGCGACGCCGACTGTTGCTGAACGATGAAGTGCGAGTGCCAATTTTGGATAAGTGCCAACAGGCAATTTTCTTTGTAGACAACGAATGAAAGCGAAAACGACATGACACGCTCAGCTATTACATAACATTGATGGGATTCTTGTCAACAGTGCGAGAGCGATATTTATGAACGGGTGAGGTGAGAAGTTTGAACGTACACGTGTTTTTATGCACAACGTAAGAGATGTTTATCCCTTCACTTGCTGCTGTGTTTGCAGTGTTTTGTTGGTACTCTATTTTTATTCTCTATCACTGAGTGCTCCCGGTTATTAAATTTGTGAATCTTTGTCAGGACATAGTCTTAATCTCAGTGATTCTTCAACTGTCATCATTGGCCCTGGTATGTGTATAACCCTGGTAATTGAAATAAATTAAATGTGGATTTCATATTCGGCGGGAGACAGCATTAATGTCTGTGCTCTATCTGTGAACCTGTGAGAGTGTCAAATTTGGCCCATTGTGTCCTAAAAGCAGAATACTATCAACCCGTTGACGTTAGAACCACTTAAGTTTAGGTATACGTTTCGGTTGCTCTTAGCTCCGTATACTTTTTAGCACTTAGCTCATTTTCTACTTGTCTCGAATCTCGTCCGATATTTTTTTGGTCATTAACTACAATCTTCTCCTCATTAGAGCAGACCAGAGCCGTTGCAAAGCACGTGGCGAACAAGTACTCCTCCTTATTACTCCTACAAAAGTAGCCGAGGACGATTAAAGAGCTGCTTCTCGTGGGCTCTAGTCGCACAATGGCCAGTAAAGCGACCACACCGTGGCTGAAGTTCGCCAACATCTCCGTCTGTTTAAAACCTTCGCTTCGTTACAACAGTTTAAGATTAAGCAATCATCTTGTATCGATTTGATTTATCTGTCGATTTGATGTGTTTTCTAGAGAGCTCTGCCTTATTAAACGGAGATGACTGCGTCTTCAGTCATCGGTTAGTGTAAGGTAGTGCAGATTGAAATCCAGATGGAGCCAATGCCAGGATCGGTGTGAATTCGAAGGTTTGTGGAGCTTTACCTCGTAAAAGCCGTTTGAATTCGCATGTAAGGAGGATAAGGAGAAAAGGCCACAAGAATTAGATAATCAGCGACAAGAAAAAAATCATCAGCTTGTGATCGGCGTCAATTGGTCAGGTGAACATAGCTTGAGAACGGGTTGAATGAGTAATTAAAATACCTTGCAACTGATGTCGAAAGATGGAAGTGGACGTTTCCCAAAAGAGTTTAAAGCCTAAAACTAAATGACAGTGAACAGTGGAGAAAGACACGCGGTCGTTGTTAAAAATGGGGTGTAGACTTTGCAGAGCCCTTATGCTCCATAAGGGGATGTATGACTATTTAATGGATCGTCTGCTTTCTTCTTCTAGTGGCGCTACAGTCCGAGGTGGACCTGGGCTTCAGTCAACAAGCTTCTCCAGCTGGCACGATCTTTATCCAGCTGCCTCCAATTTCGCGCGCCAAGTTGGTTGAGCTCCTTTTGAGGCCATCGGTTCCGTGGGCGTCCTCTATTGCGTTGTCCCACTGGTTCCGAGTCGAAGACGCTTCGGGCTGGAGCAGGGTTTTCCATGCGCTCTACATGACCCAGCCATTTTAGGCGTTGAATACGTAGACGCCTGACAAGGCTTATGTCGCTGTACAGCCAGCCAGCACAGGTTGAATATTCTTCTCCAAGAAACCATCAACGCAAACAGGACCAAAGATGGAGCGCTGAACTTTTCTCTCGAAAAGACCAAGGACTTCTTCATCTGCTCTTGAGATTGTCCAGGCTTCTGCGCCATAGAGCAGGGATGATCAGGGTCTAGCTTTTCTCTAATCTGCGAGCTGAGAATTTTATTAACGAAGACATCCAGTTGGCAGTTTCACGGGAAATCGCTGCTGGAGCTGCCTTTATCTACAAAATGGCGAATTATGGTGACAAAAAATCCATTCTCAATTGACGGATTGACTGTCACTTAGAACAGTGCTATCAAGTGAAAAATCAAATGTCGAAAGAAAGCTTGTTTAAGCCAAGAACGAATGCTGCGCTCGTTCAAGATATTTCTGCAATTCTCTCCCCTAAGCTTGAAGTCTTTACTTGTGAAGCCCCAGTCTGCTCCTTTTTAGTTGGTTATGGTTCCCTAAAATGTTCAACAACGCCTGATTATCTGTTTATGATTTCACGGCTCCAATCTGATAGCTTTGTCGAGGCTCATAAAGGCATGTACGCAAGCCCCTTTTGCCTCAGTGACCATTGAAGGAAATGATTGCTATCATTCATCATTCATCAACTTACAAAAATCCAATCCAGTCAAACCGCGCCTTAGGTGGTGCACACAGCATACGGCATACCCTTGAACGTTACAGTCCCACAATCGCTCAAGTGTAGTTCTCCGCAACAGAAAATAACTTCTAAGACTTCTTTTTTGTTTAGAAATCACTTGTGCCGAACAGCCACTTGTTCGACATGCGAGACAAGTTCTTCTCTCATCCGGTTGAATTTACGAACAGCAGCCGCTCAATCGGATAGTGGCCACAAACTGGAATGCAATGTTCCACCATCCCACCATGGAACCAATCCAATTATCGACGCCGTAGCACTGCGCTTAATTGCTTACTCCACAAATCCACTTTCCACCCAACGACCAACAGTGACCAAGGTCAACGCGGATCGTGCTTCCAGTCGGGACAGGATCACCAAGCAAGCGGCAGCAGACCCCCGATTCACTTTTCCCACGAACTTAATTAAAACTCCATTCATTTGCGCCAGCAGCTGCCCAGACTCTGGTTCGTTTCGAAACGTTTCCTCAGCACACCGTCAGCTCTCAAGTGTGTGCTGGGTTGGAGGGGTGTAACATTTCAATTTACCAACGTCATGTGAGTCAAGATCAAGCAGCACTTGAATGCGACACGACTGCCACCACGATCGATGTGTCAAATTTGTGTCATCGAAGCGCACAAATCAATCGACACTAGGAAGCGAAACCCATCAACGCTGCTGGCGGCTCCTAGTTAGACCGGCTAAGGCGGATCGTGATGATGGGCCATTAATCGACTGCCGGTGCACGCAAGCCAGCCGACACGATCTAATGATCAATGAAAGTAGCAACGAGTTCCGAGCTCCGAGCTGAGAGGATTATTATTATCATTACGTGTCTGGCAGCGCT
Organism: Eristalis pertinax; assembly: GCA_907269125.1. Taxonomy (NCBI): domain Eukaryota; kingdom Metazoa; phylum Arthropoda; class Insecta; order Diptera; family Syrphidae; genus Eristalis; species Eristalis pertinax. The sequence continues at coordinate 34,312,206 of OU026147.1, read as the reverse complement.
GCCGATGCTGACGAGCCTGCCGCTGCTGACTGCCTAGCCTCGCTGTCTGTCGATGATCGTCAGTGATCGATGGATCACTTCGTCGATCATTCATCATTTGAATAACGAAAATTATTTAAATGTGCAGCTGGATGGGATTGCGCCTCCGAAGAGCTCGAGTGCGGCTGTGAAGGCAGCAGTGGTTGCATAATCGGTGATCGTCGGCTTTGTGCAGATCATGTTCAGACACCTCCACTCTGGCTGGTGATCGTTTCGCAATCTAGCGCATGTGTGTATGTGTTTATTGTTTCTGCAAGATATTAAAGAAAATGTTTTCCTCTCGCGGCTCGCCCGGCGATCAAGTGATCCTCGAGTTGGCCAAGTGAATTGGGTCGTTTCTGGCCACGAAATTGATTTGAAGTGCCTGTCTAGTGGCCCGCCACCGACACCACCACCATCGCCGCCGCAGCCGTCGAGTCGGTGAGCTGCACGGCTACTTGGGAGGTGTTTGTTCAATGTTAATTTGATCTGGGCTAAATTGCAATTCAATTGGGCGTGGCGTTGTAAAAGCACTTTTTTCGGCTCATGATCATGCCACGCGATCGTGGTGGGTCATGTTAAGCTGCACGATCGGTCGGTTGGCATGCACAAATTGCCTGTCATCGATTCAAGGATAATTACCGGACGGCAATGCCTCCATTTCTGCCAACGATCCCTGTGCTTATCGGCGGTAAGTGATCGCTCTCGCGCCCATTAGAGACGGCAAACAACGAGAATGCGCCTAGGGAGTGAATCCAATCCAGTGAACCATGTCTTCTGGTTCTCTTCGGACGGCGACTCCGCAGACGGCGCATTGACAAGAACCTTTTTTTTATTTCGTTCCCATGGAGGGAGTATGGGCACAAGAACAACAAATGAGTAATCTGAGACTTTGGCACGAACGTAATTCAATGGATGCAGACGGCGGATTGGTTATGTAAGCGCGGGGCTTTTCCTCGCTGGCCTAGGGGGGGTCTCTACGCACAAGGGCAAGCCACAAGAACGAACGGTGATTTGTGGTGGCTGCTGGCTAAGAGAAGGAAGATGTACACGAGCATGGACGGCGGATTCGTCGTGCTACGGTTCGACTGGTGTTTCCGGGATGACGTTATGGTTAGCTTGTTTAGAGCCCTATCAAGATGCAATGGGAAGCGGGAAGTATTGTTCCTGTGGAATGTGGCGGTTCTTCTTCGTGTTCCGAGGGGATTGACTGGCTGTTGGTGGTTTTATGGCTGGTGCCTGCCTGATTGAGTTGAAGTGGCGCGGTGTGTTTCGAATTCATTTGCCGGATGAGCGATGGGTGAGACGAGGAATTTGATACTTTCAGCTGGAATCTTGCGTGCTTTGCCTTAATGACAATTGGCGTCGTATTCTTCTGTGGTTGATCTTGGCTATTAGAATCATGATGAGGATTGAGTCTGGCTGAGGGTATCACTATCGTGGGCAAATTCCAATCAACTGCCTTCTTTCTTCTGTGCGCTTGAAATGGAGGCAGCGATGAATCAAATGTCTTTGTCTGAGCCTGGTTAGTGCGGTGTTTTGCCAAACCTAAGACGATGAGTAGCGTCAGAGCTTGTCTTAAAAACTGTTCACTCTTGACTTGATACGTATTCGTGTAGTGACAAACTCCCTACAAATTAAAGGAGACACATACGACTTCGTACATGAAAAGGTACGTGCAAGGTGTCTATTGTAAATTCCTTGGAGTTCCATCGCAATAGTTCGTGGATCTTGTTGTGAGTCAGAAAAACGATTCCTAGACATTAACTCTCTTACGTTGTCAAATAAGGGAGGTCTACAGTCTATTGCTTATAGGTGAAGTTAATGTGGCTGCCTGCATAGGCCCATTGTGTTACCACGAGGATGTAGTCGATCCTACTCTGGAAGCCAGTTGGTGCCAAATCGGTGAAGATGGATGGTCTGTTTGAAAAGGTTATCAAAGAAGAAAGCCTCTATGTGACTATGCCTTCAGGAGGAGAAGGCACTGCAAGAAGGTTCGCAATGGCTTCCTTCACTAGCTCGTCTCTGTAACTTATGCAGAAACCGTTGCAAGGCAGACCCAATCTAAAAGTGTGTGCTTCAATGGCACAGGCTGTGTGATCGGTTCGTTTCGGCCTTATGCCTGGGCATTATTGTTTAGTGACGTGTTGGCGAGACATGGTGCCCTCGCCTCGATCAGTGTGATCAATTCATTTCAAACATAACGTGGATGGCAGACCTCCGCCTGGAATGAGCGTCGAACTAGTGCATTTTCTAGCGACGTCGGCCTTCTTCCAATTTTCTGGAATGTGTTCCTGTCCCAGTTCAGCGACAGTTCAGGATCGCCGGTAGAACACAATGTCTCTTTTTGTCATGAAAAGACAAAGCTTCCTTGATAGCTACAGAAAGACGCTAGTGGTGCCAATCGACAAACGAAATGTTAATTTGATTTTTAGATCCCTTGAGTAGACGCCTCGCACATTTTCGATGCGTCTGTGAAGATTCACAGAGAACCATCCAGGGTCTGCTAATCCGACTTTAGCTCGAAACGTTCGTCTCGAAGAAGAGGAAAGTGTCTCCCGGTATGGATCTAAATCTGTCAAGGCTGATATAGTGCCCAGAACAGATTTTATTATTTGTAGTCCAGAACAGAGTTTCATCCACATTTGCAATGAGTTCAGTCTGTGCTGGCCGCTATCCGGGGAAGTGACTGAACTTACAACCTTTAGGATACATACAGATCGTGAGATGTACCAAGGTATGGGGATTGTTGAAGAAGACACGGACTCCTAAGGACACTGCCCACAAGTCAAATTGGATTTAAAATCCTCCGAATTCCACTTAAGCCCCTAATAAGCCTAAAAATATAGATAACACCAACTCACCTATCTAAGCCCTTCGAATCAGTCCTTCCGTCGAAGCCACCACCCTTGCGTCCGCCAAAACCAGTCCCGTACGGTCTCTCCGTGGTGGTGGTGGTTGTTGATGTCGTCGTCGTCGTTGTTGGTGGTAACGTGACCAATTCCGGTTCCATCCTGTGCATCCACTCGTTGTTCAAGGTATCCCCGCTAATGTGTTCGACATCGCGCATTATCCCCTCTTTGCCATCAGTTGTTGGCGCTGATCCCGCATAGCCGAGACCGCTGTCGCTCAAAGACCTCGTACTGTTGTATCGTGTTTCCCAAATTGGTTTTGACGAGAACACCGATGGGACACCGCCACCGCTGCCGCCGCTCCTTCGCGTCGCGATGTTCTTTCCCGTCCAGTCCAATTGCCAGCCGGGATTGGATGGAACCTCTGGAGCGCCACTGCCTATGCCTCGGCGCGTCTCAAAGTTTCTCCCCGTCCGATGGTAGCTCCTGCGATGCTGAGTGTTGCCGTCATAATTCCATCGTCTCAACCTCAGTGGCCGCTCGTCGGTGGACGGAATGACTGCCGCTCCACCAGCCGCTGTCCGTGAACTATCAACGGCATCTAGCGCGGCGCTCCTACCGTGTGCAGCGGCGGCAATAGCGGCAACGGCGGCGGCTGATTGTGATTTGTGATTATGATGGTTGTGATGCTGCTGCAATTGATAGTGATGATCGCCGTGCGCCCGCGGCGGGGTTTCCGATCGTGCATCAAGGTGACTTGTCGAAGCAATCACGACACACACCGCTAGTGTGACTAAGGCTAATAACTTATTCATATTCCAGGCTCAAGTTGTGTTACTGGTGATGGGCGCCTTCCGGTTTGAGAAGGAAAACAAAATGCTGTTCTAAGTTGTGCTCTGCTGCTTACGCGTCTGGCTCCACCAGCATTCTACTGGCCCGCTGGCACTGGAGTAGTTGTACGTGTACGTGTACGTGAATGTGTCCGTGCTGTACTTGTACTTCAATTGACCGTGCACTCTCTTGATCCGTGGCACAAAGAAGCTGGCTGCAAAGAAAAGAAAACAATGTTGATGAATATTTATTTTCCGCTTAATTTTCAATGGGACGCCCCTCATCGGGGGCGACCTTCGCTGAACGAGGGCGCCCACAAATCAAGAGCCAATTCGACACGAGATGTGCCATTGCACAGATCAAGGGAATGCACTGGCAAGTGATCTTCCCGGCGCGGCGCGGCGAGCGGCTTGCTTCAGCTTGTGAATGGTGAAGGTTGAGGGGTTTTGTTTGGGTTTCGGCTTATGTGTGGTCTTTTGTTTTTCTTTCGTCGTGCCTTCCAGGAACTTTCATCAGTGCTTTGTGCCCTGCGCTGTGCCCCTCTGACGGCTTGCGGTTTTCGTATTTGTCTGTGGACAGCGGCAGAAGCGTGAACTGGATGATTTATTTGAATTGTTTCTAGATGACCGCAAAATTTTCGATTGACCTTGGGAGTAAATTATTCGGATGATCGTGGTATGTTCTTTCGTGGTGGCCTTTGCTTTAGCCGGCGATGTTAAATGGGAACGGATGAGGGATGGGCTTTGTCTGAGTTTGAACATGGTAAAGCTGGGCAATATTTGTCATCGATGACAAGGACGCACGTGCAGTTTTTTTTTTTTTTTGGTTAGAATGTGGCACAGGTATGGTCAGAAGAGCACTGGGCCATTGAAATGACAGACAAAGTCGCAGGGCCATAGAGGGTAAGCCTGTAAGAAGGGTAAGCTTAAGAGGTGCAGAGTTACTGGAAGTGTACCCCACGGTTCGGTGAGGGGCACTCTGTTTTTAAGCGTAATGTGCGATGACATCTTCTAGTCCTGCAATAAATTGCTTTGGTAACAATAGCTATGATGGGAAATTGCAGACTCAGAGTTTGCAGGTCATAAGACCAGAGATCTTCGCATTACCAGCAGAGGAGTGTGAGCGGTTATCTTGTCCATATCATGTTTTAATGCTTGATTACCGAATGTAACCAAACGTCCAATGTGTCAGTCAGTAATTTTGCAGCCAAGAGCGGACAATTGTCTATACTTCTAGGTTTTTCTCTGATTTTACTAGATTTCCCGTGGAGACCTTGAAGATGACGAATGGTCACCGAAACCGAAACCGAGGACCTCGAGGCGTGAAGAAAAAATTGAGATAGCCAGAAAGGAGAGTTATAGAAGAGATGACTGCCATGCAATCACTCACCAAAAGGCACAGCGCGACATGAAAATCATCAGATGATTCAAAAGGGAAGAATGCAGAGCAGATGCTCACCGTTTTCTTCGATTCCACGGGCTGTACGGAACCAGACTGTGAATGCTCAATATTATTTCGGTCTCCTGCTGAGATTATGGGGCAGAAAACATCGTACTCGACTGGTTCACAAAAGAAATTGGCTATTGGTTGCATTACAATGCGCAGCGGCGCGCCGTCGCACAGTGCCTAAATTGAAAGCTAGTTTTTGGCAATAAAAGGCCTTACAGCACTCGAACAACCGACTTACTCGCCTAAGCTCAAATTAGAGTTGAATAGGGATGCCTACATTACGATTCCTGTCATCTAGAGGGCTGCGACCAACATCCTCAAGGTTATGCGGGCTCTTAAGCACCAAACATCGATGGAAGAAGAAAAGGTTTGCACTAGCGCTCTTGGACATTAGACATGGCATGATTTGAAGCAAACGCTAAATCAACGAATTTAAGGACATTAGACTCGAATTCCACACAGTATGGTGTCCTTAAGGACAGCAGTCACACTTAGATCAGCGTAGACCCATTGTGTTACGTCGTGGATCTAGTCGATCGCACACCTCAAACCATTTGGTGCTGTTGATGCTTATTTGGCCTGGTTATCAGGAAAGTCAGTGACATTGTTTTCTGGGAGGGAGGACGATGCAAGTCGAAAGACGTTCCAATGTGGTTTCCTCGTCTCTGCGTGTGGGCACTACCCCGTGATGACCATGATGAGAGTAATGAGAGCCGGCTTGGTCAGTCTGATCAGGCTTTGTGATCGTCTTAGATTAAGAGTAGTCTACGATTGGTGTGCTTAATCGTTTCAAGCATCAAAAGATGGTTTGCTGTATAGAGAGACATGGATGACAGATCTCCACCAGAAAGAATACAGAACTCCTGCCGTTCCTAGGGAGTTCAGCAGCTTTGCCATTTTCTGGAATGCCACAGTGTCCCGACATCGACATATGATTGATCTCGCCCATCTCGTCAAGGGATAGGCGGCAGTTTAGGGATCTCTTCGAGTTAAAATTATCAAGAGACTTGATCGCCGACTGGCTATGAGAACATATGGCGGAGGACATTGACGTTATTTTGTCGAATTCAGCGAGCTGCGATCAGTCGTCATGAAGATGGTTCTTAACAAGGACAAATCAAAGAATACGAAGTCTTCGAAAAACGATGCACAACATCATTCATGCTGTAACTTCTGGAACTCCGTACACATTGGCTGTGCAAAAATGAGTACAAACAGCATCAGTAGAGATAAAACACCGAATAACTCGTGCCAATAGATGTTTCTTTGAGACCAATAAACAACGATTGTCCGATAGCGCCCACTTTTGAAAGACAAAGCTAACGCTGTACATCTTACATCGCGTAGATCATCCTAGCCTTGATCGACTTCTCGACAGAAGCATGAATAATATCGAAAGCGGATGGAGTAGTCCATGGCACGAGTATTTTCAAGAGGAAAGGTTTGTCTTCAATCTCTATGCCAGTTTGGGTTGGAGGGTGTTGGAAGAGAAGATTCAATCACGAAGTGGAAGGACTCTCCAGCGACATGAGTCCAGTCAAAGGTCTACATATATGCAGTACCTACAATTTGGCCGAGGGTCCATGGCCCTTTGACTTCCAGACTTTAGAGGAAATGAGGACATCCCTTCGTGATAGAACAGAAGCACTCACAACACGAGTGGGTGCTGTGGAAGCTAGGCCCAAGTCCACCTGGGACACAATTGATGTGACTCTTGGATGTAGAGAGACATCAACGAACTAGGTGTGAGACGAGACGGTTAGCAATGGATCGTGCTTGGTAGGCTAAATAATGTGCAATGAACCTAGAAATCGTGCTTACTACAAAGAGTAGTGATTTATAGCTAGATGAGCACCGGGCTGTATATATACGTAGAAGAAAATGAAGGAACGTAGAGTGGTGACTGTATTGTTTGTCTGCCTAAGTTCACGTGAACTTTTTTTCCCACTAATGACGGATGCAGCTTTGGAGTGTGCTGACACTAGTAACACGGATCTATGGTCTGAACATATGTCCATTTATACCACATTCGGATGTGTGGAACCTAAGCCTAGACAGTAGCCAATAAATCACCCTTGTTCCAGTGGTCACATTTGTAACACCTACCATGGCGTAGGAACGGCGTACTCCTCATTACCTTTGCAAGTGGGATTCGGGATAGCCTTGTATTAAGCTCACAAATCACACATCAGCCACGAAGTTGACTCTAAATCTAACTCTACAACTCTAACAGTCCGTCTGCCGGCATCTCCCTTCATTACTCGCACTCAAGCTCTATCCCCAAAAACATTCAAAACCGCCTGCCTGGCAGTGAAGTGATCACTCATTTCAAACGAAAAAAAAAACCCTAGACGAACTCTGACTCGTGCAGCACTCATCGTAAGTGATCTCGATTCGCAAGCTGAGATCACTGTTTCACGATCTGTTGTCCAACGCCTTCGGCATAGACCTCGGCGCGTTCATTGCTCTTCACAGACTGCAGCCACAAAATCAGAGGGACTCCAACTGCAACGATTTAATCGAGACTAATCAGAAATGTCGAAACCAATTCAAAGCTATGATCAATCCAATTGAACTCCGACTGCAGGGCGCACTCTTCCAAGTCATTAGATCCCCCGACTATAGGCGCAGTCCGCTTGCATACAGTTCGCCAAATGCAATCGCGAACGCAGTCAATTTATCGTGTGTGATTAATTAAAACTCAATCAATTGACAATCACGGAATTTTTGAAATAGAAAGTCCCGCCAGACAGTTGACTTGAGGTGACTTCGTGCCGCAGCGACACAAGCGAATACCAATAGTTCACGCCTCGAATAAATACATCGTGCCGGAATCTGTCAGATTCGTTTATTTAATTACAGGCATTATCTCACAGATTGACAAGTGGACATGTATCTAATACCAAGCGCAACCAGAATCGAACGCACTGAATGCGCAACTTCGCCGGAGACGTCAAGAACACATCGAGCAGCCAGCCAACCAGCCAGTCCTGCACGGGACCCGTTCACAATGAGCCAATGCCAATCGATATGGAAATGCTACATGGCCGGACTGACAGCGTCCGCGGAGCTGTGAGGAAATTAAGGCGACTGCTGCTTGAATGATTTACACTAGAACACGGACCCGGCTGCATGCAGTTTTTCTCACTTACTTATGAATTTTCAATTTTTCTTTTTTGTTTTTTTGTTTTGTTTTTTTTTCGTCGAAATGGCCGGCCGACACCCCGGGAGGCGGGTCTGCTGGCGCACCGGGCAAAACTCATTAAATTCTCATGCACGCCGTCTGAGTAATGAGTGGCGATGGGATATTTCCCAGCTGCAACTGGTTCTTTTTTCCTCGATTTGTTTGCGGTGGTTTTTTCTTCTTTATTTGTGTTGCCATTTATCGATTTAATTGTTTGGCAATCGATTGAAAGGATAAATGATTGTTTTTCCGGGAAATATCTGGGTGGAGTGTAATTCATTTTCCCACTAATTGGTGGCGAAAGGCTGCGGCAGCGGTGCCGGTGGCGGTGGCAATGGCGGAAGGGAAATTTATGACACTCCAAGTGACTGACGGAAAACAGCAATCCACACGATGTGGGCCATTGCGAAGTGCTCTCATCTCATGCGTGCTTTAATGTCGGACGCAAGACATTTTGACGAGATGAGTAAATACGAGTTAAATTTGTGTGAACAAAAGGAAATGCGCACATGTTTGTGGGCTGCAACTCGCTGGGGCATAATTCATTCTTGTATTGCCCAACTAACGCTTGTCCGCTAGTCAGTTAGACGTAAGTGACATAAAACTGTCAAACATATGGGGCCGTATGGTGACAGTTTTGTGACTGCGGACATTTAATTATTTTTCGCTTCGGCAGAGAGAGCGATGCATGTATTTGGTTTTATTTTTGCAGAAATTAAATTTAGACATTTAGTGACAAGCTTGTCAGATAGTTTCCCATTTGCATAATTAAAGACCGGGTAACGGTGCGTCATATCAGATCTTTGTGGATACTTCCTTGTCACAGCATTTTTAGTGTCAATGAATCAATGGAGTTATCGCCCTTGAAAGAGTGTCAATATTCAAGCGTAACACATTTGTGAAGACGGCCAGCCTTGATGCAGAGCGTGGGATTACTTTACCATGAGAGTTTAGAAATTCCCCTTTGTGGTATGTAGGATGACTAGCAATTTAAATGCAGAAACTATGATCCACATAGGGTCACTTCTGCAGGAGTTGATCGATGATGTTTCCAGAGTCGCTGGTCTATAATGGGTTGGCTTGTCTAGTGGTATTTTTTTTAAAGTAGGGTATTTTGGCACTGACAGCTGTTTGCCGTTTGAAATATTGACAGAAAGTCTGCATCATACCTCCACGAAATGAGTCCATTTACGCTTGAGTTGGGAAGTATTGAAAACGTACTTGAACAAAGTGTGTGATGTGTAGCCCCAACAGTGCGTTTTTTTGAATAGAAGAAGTTATGGCCGAAATGAAGCACCCACCGTACGCTACTTTGTGCAAAAAGTTCGTGGGACTGCTATGCTAGTGGACAACACTAACGATCCCCGTTGTCGTACGGTGGGCACAGATGAGAATGTGGCTGCTGTGGCTTCCTTCGAAAATGAGACTGGGAACAACGTTTCGGTCAGTGGTGAGCGTTACAGGGCAATGTTAACCGACTTTTTTTTTTACTGAAATTGAAGACATGGATTTGGACGACCTCTAATTTTTCCAGGATGACGTATCATTCCACACAGCCCATGCCACAATCGGTCTTTTGCGCACCAAATTCCCAAATCGTGTTATCAGTCTTCTTTTCGATGTCAATTGGCCACTTTGGAGTTGCGATTTGACCCCTTTGAACTTCTTTTTCTGAGGAACCGTGAAGGAATATGTTCTTTTAACAATCCGGAAACGATTCAAGCACTTAAGGCCAATATTATCCAAGCACTCCGTGAGCTACAGCCCTAAACCATCAACAAATCAACATGGTCTTGGAAAATTGGAGTGACAGAATGCGCTACTGCGAAGCCAGCCGAGGCAGACGATGTTGTATTTCATAATTAATGGGAATATTTGCTCTTACGAATAAGGCCATAATGTATGGACAAAGTTTAATTTTGATTATTTTATTGCATTTTTAAAAAGAAACTTGTATTTGGCCCACCCTTTATATAAAACAATAGATATTTCGTCCATCGGACTCATTGATAGTCAGAGGCCTCGTGAACTGCAGTGATTCGGTGACTTTTTCAATAAAATATATTCTGTTCGCCAAAAAAGCACGTTTTATTTCTCAACATCTCATTTTGGCCTCCTCTTAGCTCAAAACAGTAGCAGTAAATGACAGTCGTGCATTTTTCCAATTATGTATTCCCTCCAAATAATGGGTCTTCTCAAAGCCTTAAAAATAGTCGCCTGTTTCAGTGATGGCTTGATTCATTAGTCTAGCTAAACTTTTAATCAGAAAGTAGTCCCATTTAATGAGGGGAAAACGATGGCCACAGCGTCACTATATGCATCAGTTTTGAGATAGCCAAGCACTTCATCTATTTTGGCTCTCAAGTAAACAGTCCAAAGCCATCAGTACTGATTCCCTGTTTCCTTGGGCACAAGAGGTAATTCAGTAGAGACCTCTCTCGAAGAACTCAGCTGACTTTATATAACACCTTATCCATCCCAGTCCTGCTCAATGGATCGAAGATTTATGGGCAAGAGCGGATGGAGAAGTATGTAGGATTTTCGAAAAATAAGTTCTGCGTTGATGGCATCTGAAAAGGATGGCAAAGAAGAAGCAACAACCACGAACTGTACCGGCACTATGGATCCAATGCCTAAGATGGCTGACCCATGTAGAGTGTACGGAGAACACCCGAAGAGCGACTCCCAACCAGTTGAACAACGCAATAGGGGACGCACCTGAAACCGATGGCGCACACAAGTTAAGAAGGACCTTAGCCAAGTTGGCATGCGTAAATGGAAGCAGGTTATGGCTAAATATTGTTCCAGCTGGAGAGGCTTGTTGGCTGAGGACCACGTTCACTCCGGACTGTAGCACTAGCTAGAGACTGTTGTTTTATTCTTTTCAAGGTAGACGATGTGAATGACGCCGTGTACATCCCACGTACGTTCCCCGGAGAAAACCACTGACATCCACACCTTTGAAGTGGTCCGACGTTTACGCTTATAGTTGGGTGTAAGGAATCACGGCAACCATCGGGCGGATAGCCTTTTAACTTCAAAATGTTCATGTAAAATTTGATGATCGCTTGATATGCGTGCAACCTCTGCCCTCTCACGCACTCTAATTCTCCGAGTGTCCAATATCACTCCATGGATTTTTTCGATAATTTCTGGAATAATGACCTTTTTTGCACCACCCGAACGTTCAGTGAACAATGCTGCTTGCTGCTACCACCGTCTTTCTACAAAAGCACAGGAAGCAAAATCAGCCAAAATGCTGAACCAATTTAAAATCGTTCATTAGGACATTAAAGCCAACTTTTGATGAGACTTTCTCGATAAAAAAAACTCGATAAATTAATGCGCAACTTTTGGCATACCGAGCAGTTGAACTTTTTGTTTATATTTGCTGGAGAATTGTTATTTCTGGAAATTCTAAATGTTCAGCACACGAAATTCAGAGAAAACGCAAATAAATTGCATTCATTGGGATACCGCGAAATAATTTGCATCAAAAAACCGACGGTGCAACAAAGCCTGATAATGAGAAGGCCTGTGAGGAAATTGCTAAAATGTTCAACATTTCTTCGTCAGTGCCGCCTGGCGATTGGGAGCGGATATAAGTCAAATACTTGCAACAACTATAGAGGTATATTCCTGCTCAACGGCGCATGCAAGATCCTGTCCAGCGTAATGTTTGAACGTCTAAAGCCGTTTTGCACCGCACTAATCGGCACGTACCAGTGCGGCTTCCGGCCCGGCAAATCGAATTTAGACCAAATCTCCACACTAAGGCAAATCCTGGAGAAGACCAGCGGTACGCATCACATTTTCATCGATTTTAAAGCGGCGATCCGTCGTAGAATCGCCCTTGGCAACCGGTGGTACTTCGGTTTGCCAAAAAAACTGGGCTTAAGTCTTCTGACGCCAAGGACCAAAATCATGCTCTACAAAACTCTTATTTTGCCAGTCCTGCTCTATGTAGCCGAAAGCTGGACGCTAAGCAAAACTGCAGAGCTGGTTCTTGATACCTCCGATAGAAAAATTCTACGTCGGATATGTCTGCGAGGAAGACGAATGGAGGAGAAGACATAACCGCGAACTCTACGAGCTGTACCAGGATGTGGATGTAGTCCGGAAGGCAAAAATTCGTCGACGGCACTGGGTCGGCCACATCGAGCGCATGGAGAACAATGCTCCAGCAGAGAGGGTCTTTGAATCCGAGCTTCCTGATTCGAAAAGGAGAGGAAGACCGAATCTCCGGTGTAAAGGCCAAGTAATAGCGGATCTTGAAGACTGGAAGCAGCGTGCCCAGGACCGCCAACGATGGAAGGCAGCAATTGCTCAGGCTCCGACCCTCCATGGGTCGCCGGCCTCATAAGTAAGTAAGTATGTGTGAAATGTTTACACCCGAGTAACAGGTCCAGTTATTAACAACGATTTAAAACTTATACCGCGTTTAATTGCAAGGCAAAGAATTCTCCCTCAGTTGCAGGGCGATTATTGTCGTGGACTTCGAAAGACGAAAATGCGTAAACAAAGTCATAAAGTTGAAGCTGTCAGCCTGGAGTGAATACAAACAGAATCCCAATTTGTAAATAAAAATCCTCAAGTTGTGTTCAACTTCTAGTGACCCCTTAAAGTAACTGCTCGAGAAATTCAAAGGGTCACTAAATTATCAAACTCCCCTTTACTAATCTAAGTGATTCGACTGGTCGCACCCGAGACCTAAGTCCAAGAAGGGACTTCAATACTTCAGCATAAAAAGATCCAATGGCTTTCAATTCCAGGCAAAATTTCGGAAAAAAAAACTCAAAAACTTACTGAACCGATATTCCCTCGACCATCCTTGCGCTTGTCAAATCTGAGCCAACTCACAGTATCTCCCTCGACCTTGACCACGACGTCCGCCGCATAACAAAACCTCAATTCCACATAGCCACCAACGGACAAATTGCCAAACACGAGAGATTTCTAATTTTCCCCAAAGGCCCCGACTTCAAAGCGTTATCGCCGAATTGTCTCCAATTCATTTTGAACAATGAAACGATTTCCTCTCGGTAGTGGGTGTCTAAACACTTCTTTTATTCGACGCATTAGCTACCGGCATGAGGCCAATTCCAGCATCGAAACTCGCTCGTGGGTGTGCCGCATACCCCGAGCTGCATTCATCGTTAGCATCTCTTTACCGCCGATAATGTATCTATTTTGTAAAGACCCCAAAAAAACGCATCCCATCGACGGCGACGGGAAATAAACAACAAATTAACATTTTATCGAAACCAAACCATGCTCTCCCACATTGACACGCACCACACGCCAGTGCGGTGCGGTGTTGTTTGTGTTGAAACTGTGGAAAGACACACCATCACCTGGTACTTTCCCCGATCGCAGCCCCGATACGACTGGGCAAATAAATTACATTTTCGAGGCGATAGCAAATTAACAGGCAATCTGTTTGTGGAGCCATTCGTCATCCGAAACGTATGCCAATCGTGCCACGCAAAGCTCTCATAAATCATGAGAGTGTTGGGCGTTACATAAACATAAACTTATGTTTCTGCAATTGGAGGCACGATCACCATCTTGGCGATGATCTCGCCTCTCGTAAATTGAGCGCGCTAGTGTGAACCAATTTAACGAATGATGTCACGGGGCTTCTAATTGATCTCCCAGACCAGTCGGTATCTCCAAGGGTCCGGTCAACTAGCGAGACTCTTGGGAAATAAATTTTCACGCGAACCATCATGTGATCCACGCGCCGGTAATGAAAAGGCAATGATGGAAAGTTTTCGAATTCTCTCGGCATTCTTTCGGAAAATCTGAGCAACCGGCCGTCTGGACAGCGAGCGAGATGAGTTTGACGAGTGGCAGCGGTGGCGCTTGGCCATTCTGAGAATAGACCGAATGACTTCAAAGGAGCAACAATGGTAGTTGAGGTAAATATTTACATTTTCGCACATCCATCGTTCTGAGTGATGGGAGGCGTTTACGGGCACAAGAAGCTAAACATTTGTCAAGTTAATATTTAGTTTGGAGCTGTTTTTTTTTTTTTTTCGATGGGACACGGGGTGATATACGAGCAGACTCGCATCCATCGGGCAGATGGATGGTGACATTTATTGATGATCTTTACATCTGCCAGATGGGGCCTTTATAAATAATTCATGCTCTGTGGGGACTGGGGATAGTTAATCGAAATTTTTTGTTCGGTTGTGGTTCACACGACGGTTTATATTTCACACGCTTGCCACTCGCGCATAGATCTGGCACCTCATGAAGAAAGTGGAGCAGTCGATCAAGGAAATTAGTGCCTAAACGTGACATACTTGTAGCGTATCTCGTGTGCGACGTCCGAGAAGTTCCAAAAAGAAAGCTGTCATCGGGAAACGCTCCGCGTTTTCCGACAGTTCTCGTCGATGGGTGTCATGCGTTCCCAAGATGTTCATGCATCATGGGATTGGGATCTTCCCTCAGCGACACTCATCTGGAGCCGCTCGATGTGGGATAAGGAGTGCTGGGCATTTAAAAGTTTACGTGGACACAATGTCTGATGGTGTGGCGGGTAATAAAGTTGAGGTTACGACATACATAGCTTTGGGCACACCATGGGCGCGGTCGATGACCGAGTAACGACAGACTGTTCACTTAAATTCGCAAGCAAATGCAGTTTGCATACCTAAGTGAATAGACAGAGCAGAACATCGTTGAGCGGAGTCCTATGCTTGCTTGCTGTCTGTGACAAGGCATATTTCTTATTCCAATCGAGGTTGTGACTATCAAGTGGTTCTCATGGGAAAATCGAAAATCGATGTGGCAACGGTTTTTTTTTGTGCATTTTTCAAAATGTTGTTGATGATGTCATTTAAGACGAGTGACAGTTTGATACGAACAGGGGTCATGCAGAGTCAGTGGCTAGTTTCAACAGCGACTACTGATCTTGGGCGTTTCTTTGGATAGCTTTATGTTGGCGAATTCCGGAAACAAGGATTAGCAAGAGTGCATTGAAACTTTTTCCAATTGCTATTTACGTTTCAGCACCTGTCGAAGTTAACATTGGCAATGGCAAAAATGAATTGAAGCCGGAAGATCATAGACAACGCGTGCCGTGAGTTTGCTAATTGGAAATATTGGCCGGATATCCGAATTGTGGGCAAAAAATATCCTTTTTAGACAAGGCAATTTTTTGGTTCAGTGGCTATGTCAACAAGCGAAATTGCGATCATTGGAGCGAACAAAATCCACAACTGTTCGACAAAGCGTCAATGCATTCACAAAGATTGACTATTTGGCACGACTCTCAGCGGCATCATCGGATCTTATTTCGAGCATCGGTGTCATCATCCGAGAGTGCCATAGAGCTATGTTAACCGATTGACGGCCAGAGCTCGACACGATCGTAGGATCCAAGATGTGGTTGCAAATCGGCTCTTCATGCTATTTGGCGACTGGGCCATCCATCTCACAGAGATCATGCGACACCACTAGACTATTTTCTTTAGAGCTACGTCAAGTTCTTAGTTTGTGCTAACAAGCCAATCATATTGGATATGTTCGAGGTTAACTTTTCGCTATTGCCTGAGTAACGCCGCGCCGCACATATTGAACCGACCGCTTGAAGTACTGCCAGCGAAGACGAGGCGGCGAAGGATGTGCTATTTCATGCTTAATGCCATGAATGCAGCTCCAGAATAAGTCTAGAATTAGATGTATATCTCACACCGTTGTTGTTTTATTTAAATTCGTTTGTCTATCGTTCTTATCTGGTCACCCTGTAATCGACTGAATTGTGGGAAATACATATTACCATTCTTGCTACACTAACGATCCATGAAGACAAATCACTGTTTAAGTGAAAGAGCTGTGTATACTTAAAACGGCCAAGGATTAACTGACAACAAACCTTGAGTTAGGAGGGGGTGTACAGAGTGAAGTCCGAAGTGGACTTGGGTCTCGTTATACTTCCTGAGCATTGCTTGCATGCTTATATTGCTCGTTCCAGGAAATGAACCAAGACACTCAGCGTACAAATTAATGCACCTACCCATCAGGCCTTGATGGCCGCCATGGAAGTCCTTAGCTCAGATTATTTAAGAACAACGCAATGGATCGACAATCGACTTGTGTGGACACTTAGCTTAAAGATGGGTGCTTTCTTTGACATCCAGTTGTCCCTTGTATCCAGCATTGTCCCATACTAAGATGGGCTCAGTTGACCCTTAAACCCCAATATTAAGTCACGTACAATAATGGATGCCCTCAAGGATCATGCCCCAGGAATGGCAAATAATCAAAGCGTCTATAGAGAAGTTACACCACAGAATTTGCTTCATTCACAGACAATAAATTATCAATTCTCATTTCTGCGAATAAATCAAGAGATAACGTCATACAATTGTAATTGAAGTGAAACAGAATGAAGTGTAATTGAAATGAAACGTAATGTCGTCCAACAAGACAATTGCTGACTACAAAGTCATTTGATGATTCACGGGATCTTGATTGTGGCGATCTGATGCCATCACCATTGAGTTCAGACACAGCGCCTTCTGACTATTATTTATTTCAATTTCTTCAGAACTGCATCAATGGATGCTAAAATGTTTCCTAGACATAGTTTTAAATGTAATGTATTTGTTTATTAAGTGTAACGTAGGATAATTAATCCCTATGACAATAGGCGATGGGAACGAGTACATGCTGCAGTGTCCAGATCAGAGCGCCCTTTTCAGAAGTTATGATCGACGCGCGAAATATTCGAAGAAGAATGAGTTTTCATGCTATACACTACTTGTACTGTGCAAGGAGTTAGCGAAGACAAGACCAAATCATTGTTCTTTTTATACAGGGTGATCAGATAAGAACAATAGTACGTACGCCATACACCGCACCAAACAGCAAATCTTTGTGGATGCATTGTTGCTTGGTCGAACACTTGTGGATGGTGTTTGCCCAATTAGCGATCTCACGGTTTCAATTCTTATGCCAGCTCAATCTTATATGAATTTAGGTCGAAATGCAACCGCAAAATAAACTCGGTTCTCTATTTATGGGTCTTCTTCAATGTTTCATCAATTTTTCACGTGTTTGGTGACTTCAGGTCTAAAACAATGTGCTCATGCTCGACCTTTTCCACGATGCAACGAATAGCAACTGCAGTGCACTGAAGCTATAATAACCGAACTCAGGACTAAAATCACGTTGCGCATTTACAAGTTAATCGGAATTCGATGAAATTTCCTCGTGAAACCATGCTCGATGAAATGACAAAGCTGGATGTTATTGGCAACTCTGGGAGCTGCTGAAACATAACCATTGGTATCTGGTCAGTGCTATCTGGTCAACCTTTAGTACAATCGAAGAAGATGAAGAGAAGTAGTCTGGTTGCTTGTTACATTGGATAAGTATGGACTTGGACAGATATGGCCATTATATAATAAAATCTGTAATTCCTAACTTTAGAAGTTTTTTTGTAGGCGACAGCTCCTTAAAAGCTATTGCCTCAAGGGGTACCCCAGGGTGGAGTTGTATGACCTCATTTGTGGATTCTAGTCATAAACGATGTCCTAGAAGAACTTAAATACTCGAGCACCAAGGCAATCGCCTAAGCTGACGTAGTGATAATAGTACGCGCATATTTCTCCCCGAAATTAGTGAGTTAGTAGAAAACATGGGCAAAAGCCTGAGGTCTATGGATTAATCCGCGAAAAAAACAAAGTGGGACATATTCACCAACAAAATCGTCATTCAGAGCGATTCAGATACCAGTAATTGAGGGCACATCTCTCACTCGAATTGATAGTGCGACACTGCGAAATGCATTGGAATAATCGAATGAAAGAGCCTGTAAGGCGGCGGGTGCCTGTACTTGAGCACCAGAGTATTTTGGCAAAAAAACGGACCTAACGCTAAAACAATATTGCGGATGTCAGACCTATATCGTCTTAGAGCAACTTAGTCTTGAGGCAGGCCTCCCTGACAGCCAACTTACCAACCAAATGACATTAACTAGACTCCAGGGACTTGCATGCCTGGGTTTCATAGGATCTATTAGCACTACTCCAACAGCGGCTTTCGAGGCAATATTAGACTGATTATCACTTTACCTCTACATGCAGACGATTGCTGCTGGGATGGCCATAAGGATCAGCCAATCCAGTGGCTGTGTACCATGAGCCACTGGTCATGCTAGCCAGTATACTTTACTACAAATTGAACAATTCGAAAGCGGCTACATACCTCCGTCGTTCCTTGATTTCGAAACACCCTTTGGATGCTGTTTCCCATCAAAGGATGCGTGGACTGCATATGACTGAAATCTAGTGCTTTTTTTAAAGCTGTTTGCTCGAATTCTTAACCGAAAGTCAGTATGAATCGTTTTTCGCTCGAACAACGTTGTAAAACTGTGTAGCCCAATCAGTGGTTTTTTGAAAAGAAGAAGTTATGGCCGAAATGAAGGACCTACCGCAACTGCTGTACGCTAGTTTGTGCAAAAGTCTGTGAGACTGGTATGCTAGGGGACAACACTAATGATCCCCGTCGTCGTACGGTTGGCTGGGATGAGAATGTGGCTGCTGTGGCCTTTTTCGAAAATGAAGCTAGGAACAACGTTTCGGTCAACGTTGGGCGTTACAAAGCCATGATAACCGAACTTTTCTTTTACTAGAATTGAAGACAAGGATTTGGACGACCTCTGGTTCAGACAGGAAGGCGCGCCACGCCACACAGCCCATACCAAAATTGGTCTTTTGCGCACCAAATTCCCTAATGTTATCAACCGTCCTGGCGATGCCGCCTCGGAGCTGCGATTTGACCAATTTCGACTGCTTTTTGTGGGTAACCGTGAAGGACCGATGTTGTGCCAACAATCCGGAAACGATTCAAGCACTTAAGTTTAATATTATCCAAGCACTCCCTGAGCTAGAGCCCGAAACTATCGACAAGGTCTTGGAAAATTGGGGTGGCAGAATGCGCTATTGCGAAGCCAGCCGAGGCAGCCACTTGAACGTCTTCGTATTTCATAATTAATGGGAATATTTGCTCTTACTAATAAAGCCATAATATATGGACAAAATTTAATTTTGTTCATTTTATTGCATTTATAAAAAAAAAAAGAAATTTCTATTTGCCCCACCGACAAGAGGATACTCCTCACTGCCTCTGCCAATGTTCCAGTGTCTGCCAGTTGCAACAAGTATTTGTGTATGCAAGACCTCCAGAATCTAACAAAAATTCCACTAAAATCTCTTTTCAGATTTATAAGAACGTCAGGATGGCGGAACAACATGGGAGTAAAGAGGACACTATTCTCCAATGGGTCCAGCAGAACCTAAATGAGACACCTGTCTACCGATCCAAAGTTATCCTAGGATGTAGTAAATGTGTGTATTCGGGCTCAGTTTGCTGTCGATGATGATAATCAAAACTTTGGTGAAGGAAAAGAGGACACTTTTATCGATGAGATGAGAATAGTTTAAAATTTCCTCGTGCACTAGCAGTAGTTTGTCCACATCGGACTTCATGGAAAGAAGAATGAAAATCCGAAATTCCATCATGTACACGAGAGTACTTTTCCCAACGTACGATAATCATCAGCATTTAAAACAAGAGATGCTGCTGGGACCAGCTGGTCAGAGTAAACCTCAAAGGAATCATCTATGTAACATATCTAGTGGGATGATCAAAGCCAAATTTTGCAGCTGTACTCATAAGTGGGTGGGGGAAACTATCGTGGAATCTATGGAATTAATTTGACAATCCTGTTGTTTGGTTCAGAAGATATTTTATCTTTGACAAGACGAAATTCACGCTCAAACTCGTCAGCATGGATATACGCAGGAGCAAGTCACTTGGTGGTGTACAGCTGAGAATGCAGAACATCGGGCAGAAGTTAGGGATAACAATACTGAGAGACCTACAGGAAGAAACTGTATCGGTTTGTCGGTAATCAAGGCCAATGGACGCAGATTAAATATTGGCGATGCAGACTACATTGCGGGGAGTTACCGAGCTATTAAACAAAAAACACGTTCCACAGATTCACTGGAATTTAGTGCTGTAGAGGGACAATGCAATGATGTGACCTTGATTCCGAGCGGGAGCTTCGTATGAGAAGGAAAACTTGCATCAAATTGTACACACTACAGCAGGGCTGATTGAAAATCCATTACCCCATACCGAATGACACCAGTTTTCTTGGGGGCCGCGCCGTAGAGAAGTCTGCGGATCAGTACCTTCGCAGACTCATGAGCAATCAAATTTGTTACTGCCTAAACCTTATTAGAGCTCAGATACGATCTAATCAATCAATCAATCAATGCGTTCTCAGACTGCCTTCAATAAGCGGTTTCCGGACCGGGACTGCGGGGGTCTTCTGTGATCTCTTCGAAAATTTCCTGGCGCTAAGAGACGACGTCAGCGTCTTTCAAGTGGATGTGGCTGCAATTCATGGGGCAACACTGGCGCTGAAAGTTCACAACGTAAACAGCAACAGCGGCAATAAAAGCCGAAGCATCAGGCATACTGACGTCGAAGCTGGTTAAACTGTGCAGACAGAGCATCAGTGAGATAGCTTTGGTGAACTCGGTGACTCTCTATTGGGTACCGGGACACACTGGTATGAACCTACCACACAACGAATTTTGTTGAAAAAGAAATAGAATCTAACCAACGTCTGCCCATGCAAAGAAAAGGAGGAAGTTCCTGGATAAACACCTCTTCGAAGAGCGTAAACCTCCTAAGATTGATTTCTGAATCCGAGCGGTCTTAGGACTAAACTAAGTGTCACGGTGGTAAACCACCCCAAAACAAAGACACAATGTAGATCCCAGCAAGTTAGTCTAAGTGAATCACGCCCTAAATGGGCGACAGGGCACCCTGTCACCTACCTACCTACGTTGAGCTATTTTCTTGTTGGGGAGCAAATCGTTCAGATCATGAGCACAATCTTTTGGACTTCAAGCCACCACACAGTCATGTGCAACATAGCCGCTATACCGGCCAATATCGAAGAAGTGACAATGAAATGTTGATCAACTGAATTGGACGTCGTTAGAGGGTCAACTCGGCTTATTTTGAGCTGGATTTGAGCCTACAATCCTGTGCTGCGAGTTCGAGCTGTAAATGTTGACCGGGGATCCGGCCCAAAGAGGCCCATTTTTAGCTCAGCGGCTATGTCAATAAGCAAAATTGCAATGTTTAAAGTGAACATATTTCACCCTTTTTCGACCAATCATTAGTGCATCCACAAAACATTCACTGTTTGTCTGTACATGGCGGCATCATCGGATCTTATTTCTTTGGTAACGAGGAAGGAGACACTGTTGCCGTCAATAGTCTCAGGGATACAGCAATGTTAATCGAATTTCTTCGACTGAAGCACAACAGCGATACGAGCTGAGATTCCAACAAGACCGTCGTCTGCATGAATTTGAGTTTGGCGACTGGGTCACCTCACGGTGACCGTTCATCAATTGGGCATGACATGAACATGCAGATTGACACCACTCGATAATTCTTTTTTTTTGGGCCACGTCAAGTCCTTAGGCTACGCTAACATATCGCCGAATATACTGGACTGCGTGAAGAACTGCCAGCAAAGCCAGAGCCCCCATTTGAATAAAGCAATATCCCATACATAATTGCATTAATGAAGCTTCAAAATAAATCCAGAATAAATTTCATGTCACACATCGCTGGTGGATTATTTAAATTTATGTTCATACCGTTTTTATCTGGTCATACTGCAGTTGCGTGCATATGTCTGAATGATTGGTTTCTGCTGTCAAAAAATCAACACTTAGTTGTCACACTCCTGTCTCTGCGATTGTAAAATTCGTGCATCTATCGATTCTGGAATTCATCCAGACACACGTTCAAATGCAATGCGATTCTCTTGCAGCAGCTCAGTACGTTATATTAAAAGTAGCTTTGCCTGTTGTTTAAGGCTACAATTCGCCCGTGACCTCACATACCGTTGACTTGTGGGAATTGCTCATTGAAACACCCATCAGCTCGAGTGACAACTACCCAGTCGTCTGTTCGCTCACTGTCACAGATAATGTCGCGACAAAGAAGCCCTAAATGAGCGTCTTTGCTTAGCCCAGAATCGTGAAATCCGTCTGCGAACCTGTCACGATGTTCAAAGCATGAGATGACGTATCCCGTCAACACGCCGACTAATTCCCTCGGGATTGCGTTTCTTTTCCAGACCAATTATTCATCGGCATAAAATCCAAATATTTTTCTGGGATTTTAAATGTGAGACCATGCGACCATGAATCATACCGCCGAGCGGGAAGTTTTGACGTCACTTCGCTGACACTTCAACTTTCTCAAACGAATTATGAGCTCAAGAGTGAGTATCTGGAGCAAAGTCATGTTGGTTGGGCAGCATGCAGCGCGGACAAGGTCACGCTTTATCTTTCTGTTGAGAATCACCGAAATTTCAACTAAAAATACCCTCCTTCGAGGTTGAGGTCGGTTGTTTTTTTTTTCTTCAAATTTATGTCGATTGAAAGCTCAAGACGGCCGTGTCGGTGACAGTGGCAGTGACAGTGACGGCGACGGCGACGGTGTTGGTTTTACGGCAACCTGGTCACGTACAATTGTACGTTGGGTTGGCTGAGTGGGCTATCACCGGAATGCTGATGGCAATTTGTGAGCGCACATGTCCACCGGTTGTAGATTTGCCTTTTATGAGACAGACAATAAGAAGAGAGACATTTGATCTTTATTTTGCACGAAATTACATTTTTGTTTGATGACTCCGAGATGACGGACAGTCTGATGGTAATTATGCATCGAATGATTGAAATTGTGTGAATTATTTAAGTCAAGGCGTTCAATAAAGTTGCATTCCACGAAAAGTAGTTTCGAAGGAATGCTGACTTGAAAGCAAAGTGGGATCTTGAAATGAAGGATTGATGAACGGTATCTCCTTATTAGCTTGCCTAAAACTTCGCGTGCAAAATTACCTCTTAGCTCTAACCAATTGGACGAAGATGTGCGGCTTAAATGTGACCGTGACCTGAAATGTGTATCTTGGTTAAAACTTCGGATGCAAAATGCCCTCTTCACACGCACCAATTGGAGGAAGATGTGCAGCCTAAATGTGACCGCACAGAAAACCCAAAATCTCTTACCGCACCGACATTCCTTCAGGTTTGGAAATAGGAAACAGTTGCTGGGGACTAGAGAATATGTTGGATGGAGTCAGCAAGCCAGGGTGACTAAGCCCCATGTGCACCCGTGGCCTCTCTTGATGGAACAGCAATTTGTTCTTTGCCAAATGCGTTCGTTTGTGCTTCAAGTCAACATTGAATCTATCGAAAAACTACTGAATAATCGTGATGTGGCCACCTCCTTGTTGACCGACAGACTTTGGTGCACGTTCACCAGGAGCAACCCACTGTTTTGATTGTTCCTTGGTCTCTGGTGGTTGTGCTGGATCCCTGTTTCATCCTCGATAACGAATCGAAGCAAAAAAAGGCACTAATTTATGTCTCTTCCCTCGATGTTGCCTTTACTCAGAAATACAAGATCACGCATGTAAATGGTACCAGCTGTAGTTTCTCAAACACTGTCAGGGCTGCTGTTGGAACAGAAGGCCACTATATTCACCAGCAGGAGTTTGGAGGTCCTAGGCATATGATCTAAGTCCACATAGTTAGGCATAGATTGATTGTAGGTTATTGTGGTAGCCTGGTAGCCCGTATGGGATAGAGCTACGCACCTAAACGCCGCGCCGTGAAGGAAGTGCAACATCAAGCCTGCATATGCATCAGTGGCACTATTAGAACGACTCAAATGCAACGAAAAATTTTACTGAGACTCTATTAAATGGTGGCCCGTGGCGTTGTGGGTATGTGCGTCGACTCCTACGCACTTGGACCAACCTATCTAGGTTCGATTCCTGGGACGACTCTTTCGAGTCACTGACAATGCTCAAAGAGCATAACTGTAATAGAAAAAGTTTTTCAAACTTGGCCGTTCGGAATCGGCATAAAACTGTAGGTCCCTTCCACACATGATAGAGCAATAGCACGCACAACACGAGTGGTTGCTGAGAAGCTAGGCTCTGTCCCTTTACGGGCTGTAGCGCCACCAATATTATTATTATTTATCAAACTGAGACTCTATCATCAAAACTCTATTGATCGTTTCAGGGAACAAGTGTACGTCTGTGCACAATACGGGGCTACAGAGATTTTTCAGGAAACAGTGTGGCGGACAATATTGCAACGATTGATGGTTGCTTTATGATTATCTATAAGGATAACCCGCGATGGCATGCTCTCGGAACAGCACGTCTAAGATGATCTGGCCTAAAACCTCAGCACCATCCATAAATATGCCTTATCTCAGTGTCGGAAAAAACAATACCACTCGTGTAATGTCTAAACTTTTTTTTATTTTTATACAAGTAAAACAAGGAAACAGTAAAAACAACCACCCGCGACCTCAACCACCCTTCACTGAATAGGTCTGCTGGAGATGGCCAAAATCTGTTTAGTTCCTACAGCTCTTGCAGACATGAATGGATAACTAAACTAATGAATTGCGAAGAATTTTGAAGAATAAATTAAGATTTCAAATATTAAAGACCAAATTCATTGACTCGCGCTTAATAGACCCAAGCTGGCAGTTGAATTTCCTAACCCAATGGATGGTTGCTTATATTCTTTGTCACAGATCACAATCTACTTTTCGATTCGTTCAGAAGAGATACTATTTTCAACGAACTGGTTATTCGCCTTAAAGCTTAAAATTAAACATCGTAAAAAGGCGACTCTGATCGTTATCCTCGCGACCCTTTATGGGTGATTAATTGAGACAAGTTCCCGCAGATCGTCAAAGCATGAATAGAACATCGTGGACTGCTGGATTTTATCGCCCAATAGCATGATTGCCTAGATATGACATCTAATCTAATCTAATTTCATGGCTTTTCTGTGATTTAAATTCGGTTCTGGAGAAGATTGGGGACTGTTGAAGGCAATTTAATGGGAACATGTTGCTTGGCTTCCATTGACAGTGAATTGGAGTTGTGGTCGACTACCGGCAAGAAGCAGTCACACTTAGGCCAATGTAGATCCGCTGTGTTACCTAGTCGATGCTACTCCTTAGGGCAGTTGGTGGTCTTGATAAAGCGGTGAATATGACTGACAATAATGCTCCTTTCTTTGTTTTTTTTTTTGTCGCAGTTTTTTGGACACTGCACTGGAGCACTCAAACTCAAAAACTGGTCCATTGTACTACCAGGCAGCAACCTACATTTAATTAAGTTTCATGAACTCCTGAATGAATACCATGAATACCAGCGCTTCTGCCTACATCGTCAGCTCTCACCTCATCAGCACCAAATAAGTGCCTCCTGATCCGAGCAAAGGCGGGACAGTGGCAGAATAAGTGCCCTGCAGTGTCGACGTCATACGGTTTCATCGCTTAGACCAAGCACATTTAGGTGTTTGGCGAAGGTGTAGTTGCCCTTTGGTACGACAGTAAGTAGTCTGCAATCTTGTCTGTCAAGAGACAACAAAAATGCCGCGGATTTCTTACAGACATTAGGGAGCATGCGCTTGGTTTGTCTACATCCTGGAGATCCAGTCACCTCCGGTTTTGCTCTCAAAAAACCCAGCCATCGATGGAAGCCTTAACCGAGGACGCCGGTAGTCCAAACGCAGGTTCGGGTTCAAATAGTATCTCCTTTGATCCTTGTCTAGCAAGTTCATCGGCCATCTCATTTCCCATGGCGGCCGATCCAATCCAGAAAAGACTTGCATTCCTGGACTATCCTGGAAGTGGTTAAAGGGTTGATTAGAGCCTTAAGCACAGATAGGCTGTCGCTCCTTCTGCTGCTTAGTTTCAGCAAGGATGCTGAAGAAGTAGACCTTAGTGACCTGTTTTTTTGGGAGGAGTGAGTGCAAAAATGTTGCAATAGTTTGACCTTCCTCGTCTCTGCAGCTTTTCCTCTCTGAATGCGAGAGTTCCAATGGCGCAGTGCCCAGGGATAAGAAGGTGATAGGAGTCGGCTCATTCTGATCAGACTGTGCGATTGCCTCAAATGAGAGCAGGTCATAATTGTTTCTTAGTGAGGCACTAGAAGACATTTTCGATTGGTGTGACCAACTCTTTCGAGCTTCAGAAGATTTTATGTGTAGCGATAGGCATGGATGGCTGATCTCCCCCCGGAAATAGCGATAAACTAGTCCCATTTCTATTGACATCGTCGACTTCGGAATTTTCTGGAAACACCCCGAAATTGATCTCCGCCTGGCTATCAGCACAAATGACAGGGGACAATCTATTGTCTGGTTGGCAGACTTCCAGTGGGATCTGAAGGGAATGTTGATTGAGGAGTTCTTCTCCAAGTAGGAAACTGAATCTGTCAAAGATGATGGAGTATACATAACGGAGATCCTTACACATTTGCTGTGGTTTCATGTCTGCCGATGTCTATCGACGGAAAATTAAGGAGTATGTTCAAAGGGGCGGAGGGGGTCCATCAGGCCATCCGCTGCATGAACACAAATAATGCCGCATTTGGCTGAAGACACATTAGTTGAAGTACATTACTTGAGGCAAAGGTCCACACAAGCACTTAGTCCCACTCTATCGAAGGCAACGTTTTAAGCTACAGTTCGTCTTGTAAGAAATACAGTCAATTGACGACTAAGAAATATCAGCACTGTTCTTTAATCCATTAGCCTCAGTCGGTCACTTGAGGCCAAACCCACGTACTGCCCGTGTAAGCCTTATGAATGTGGCGATCGTATTTGGGATCTGTGGACAACTGATCCGTTAATGCGGCACCAAGTGGACCTTCTAGTTCGGACCAATGACTAAATCCATCAAACTGATGGGTTACGCAGACGATACAGACATCGTCGCGCGTTCCTAAGTTGCCGCTGTGGAATCTTTCAACGAAAAGAAGAAGAAATAGCGAAGAGTACTTGTATTGAAACAAGAATCGTTCCGTCACACACCACCTTGGTCAAAACATCACGATCAGGAGCAACTATTTGGAGGTAGGAAAGGAGTGTGTCTACCCCGGGCAAACGTGAACTCCACAATCGAAATCCTAGTGGAAATCCGCCTTAGAATCGCCCTGGCAACCACTGCTACCTCGGTTTGTCTAAACAAGTGGGCTCAAATCTCCTGAACAGTCAGCGCCAGTCCTGAGGTATGAAGCTGAAATCAGAGCTGCCCCTTGATGCCTTCGAAAGAAAAATTCGGCGTCAGATGTATGGTCCTGTCAGCGATGAATGTGAATGAAGGGAAGCCGAGCTGTACCGAGATGTGGATCCGTCTACTACACTGGCTAGTCCACATAAGGCACATTGACATCAATGCCCAAGCTAAGAGTGTATTCGAATCCGAGACTCCTAGTTCAAGAAGGCGAGGAAGACCGAATGGACAATTAATTGCAAGACAACTCAACCTTGGTGACTGCAAATAGCGATCCCACGGCCGTCAAGGATGGAAGTCTGCTCAGGCTGAGACCATCTGTGGGTCATTGGGATAAGAACTGAGTGAACTTTATGAATCCATCGTCGAAGATTCAGCTCGAACTCCTCTTAGATATTCAAACAAGTTCAAAACTTGAGAGAGTAAATATTTGTCTTCAAGCTTCTATCGACGATTTCCCACCATCCGTGATCAACGAAAAGTCAGCATGGAAGTCGAAATCTCGTTCTCGAAATTGAAAGACGTGCCTCTCGTCTGGCATTCCGTCTTCACTCAAGTGCTCTCATTTCCGATCATTCGAAAGTAAGTGAAGTTGATGCTGATGATGGGATCAAAACCCACAACACCATCAGGTCATCCAACCTCTCGCAAAGAAAGTGAACTCTAGCTAAGCACCGTGGGACACAGACACCCGCCGAATAATGTCAACGATTCACGCTCACAGCAAACTCCGCTTCATAGATTCGTTCCGTACAAACAATCTTTCACCGTGACATGTGTTGTTTTAATTCCAAAGATGAACCCGACAAACCAGTCCCGTCGTGCGGCTGTACATAACGACGCCTCCGGCAAAGCCAACCACTTCACTCGATCATGTGTGGAAATAGGTTCTTCTTTTGGTCGAAAAGATACTCAAAAGTAATCACATCATAAATAAAATTTCCAACACGTACACCAGAATCACACGTACTTTGTCAAGTCGATAATGCGATAATACCCCCCAAGCCACAGACGATCACAACAGATCGCAACAGTCCATTCATGAGCCCAACCACCTTCCTTTCCAATTTTTGTCCATCCACGGAACAGGGCCGCAGAGGTGACGCTGCGAGTACGAAACCAAAAATAGTACCAGGATGATCGCGGCGGCGATCTTCAAGTTTAAAAATACAAAAAAAAAAAAAAAAAATAAAGAAGAAAAAACCATCGAAAGATCAGTCCTTAAGCCCACGGATTGTGCGATCGTGTCTCTTTGTTTACAAAGATCTCGAGGGGTGTGGGGTAAAGCAAAACAAAACAAGAAAATCCACACAACTCACATTAATTCACAAATATAAAACTCCAATATCCGGCTAATTGATAGCGGTAATCCACAAGATCACTCCGAAGTATCGTTTTCGTAATTCCACGCGATCGTTTAATAAATGTGTTGGCTCGCAGCGATCTTCGATCGACCAGAGTGGCTGCTACAAAATCGAACAACGTTATGCAAAACAAAATCACTTCACAATTTGTATCTTATTGGTATTTAATTTATTTTCTTCCGAAGATCGGTTCTGACAGGGATCGATAATTTTTGAACGCTCACTCGCACCGACGACAACCGCTCGCACGCTTTGTCCCGAAACAACTGAAGCGATTGACTGAAACTGAAAGTCAATTAACCAACCGAACAGCACTGCACTGCCAGAAGCCAGCGAGGTTGTTAGTTCGTTCGTTCGTTCGTTCGTTCGTCGTCGTCGTCGCCTTTGTAGCGCTCCCAGTTGCAACCTGAGTGAAGGCACTTCGTGTTCGGGTTGGCTGCTGTTTTTTGTGTCTTGCATCTGGAACAGGTTGGCTGGCATTCATCGAACTCTTCTTGGAATCTTCTTGTCTTGTCAGAGAGATGCGGACACCATCACGCAGCTCTCTTGGACTTCGAAGATCGGTTGCGGCTTTTCGTAACATTTTCGAAGATCTGAGCGATCTCACTCAACTCGATCTCAACGAAGCCGATCGGGCACTTGTTGTGAGTCAACGGCGACCGGGCCTTGAGTGGCATTTAAGGAATGACATGAGTGAGATATTTATTTTTTGACATATTCGCGCAAATGGTCGTACGGTTTTCGTAATTACCGGGTGACTTGTAGAATTTCGTTGAGGTCCAGTGGGTCGGTCGGAGCTGTGAATGGCATTGTTGAGCAACATTCGGCCGTGGAGGGAACAATGCAACAACGATATTGTGGACGCTCGCCGCCCGGAACTAAGTGCATTTTGGCGTACATGGAGTCGTGCGGCGACATTTGACGATGCGTCTTTGTGCGCCGCATAAGGCAGGGGCTTTGTGAATCGAAGACGGCAGATGGGAGGTTTCCTACAAATTGACAAAGCTTTATTTAATTGACGTAGCCAAGTGTATTTGGTAATCTGACATGGCAGTGGAATGGGGCTTTGTAGCATATTAAGTGATAAATGTTTCAATTTCGAGATGAGATAAGATGGCTCGGTCTGTAGCACCAGGGCGGCAAGTTTGGAGGATGTCTGAGTTTCAAATTTACTGCAATTTCGGAGATATTCAGCACCTTAACTGGTTCATTTTTGCGTGCTCGTTGCACAATTTTTTGCTGTCGTTTTTGCGCTGTTTGATGTTGTTGGATGCATAAAAGCGTACCCCATGCTAGTATGCCATACCTTGTAGCATTACCACATTATGTGCACAGAGATTGATCAGGTAGAAGAGTGCGAAAGCTTCCTTTTCAGTGCTTGCATGTGGTAATTTCACTTAAAGTTGTAATCAACCAATATTCCCGGATAATTATATGTTGAAACGTTGTCTATACACCTGGAGCAGTCGCCATCTTCTTTTATTGTGTCGTTATGACCAGTTGTGTGCAAACAATCTTTGTGATGCATTTTCATCGAATGTACATTTGATACCTTAGTCTTAAGTGCGTTGTGACACCAAGCTGTCACTCTGTTGAAATCTTTTTGCATAAGTTTTGCAGCTTCGTCAGTGCTTCTATGGCTAACTACGACGATCCCTGTGTCGCCGGCATACGCTTATCCCGTACTGTACTTTAGCACTAGGTTATGTTAGGTCGCTTATACTGGCGCTATTTAGATCATAGAGATCCAGAGCGACTATCCAGAGCGCTGCACGAGCAGAGTAGGTAACCTTTAGCACCAACACTGGTTCGTTGACGTTAATTATAAAGAGAAGTTGACCCAACTTTGATCCCTGCGGTACTCCATATTCTGCCTTTTCGTCGTCACAGACATGTTCAACAATTTTTACCCGGAATGATCGGTTATTTAGATAGTTTCTAAGCCATGCTAATATGCGACTGCGAATACCAATCTGTATCAGTATTGACCTTATTCCATCCACCTCCGACGTCTTATTGCCTTTCAACGGCTTAAGAATATTGCGTACCTCGGCAACAGGCGCATGTTCGGCATAAATGGAGTGCTGCTTTTCCTACGATATTCGAAAAGTCCGTTCAACTACTAGTATGCGCAGATAACATGGCTTAGTCAAGGGGAGCGAAATAATGAAGCGTAAATGACAGTTCACTCTAAGAAATGACGCAAATACTGATGACTTGGCTAAAACTTCACAACAGGCGCTTCAGCCTCGAGATAGTCGAGGACTTTGTCTACCGTGGCTTGCTAGTGAACGGCATGAATAACATCAGTTCGAAGATCAAAGGCAACCTCTTTTTCTTGGGGCCTTTTTCGAAGAACCAAGATGAGAAGAAGACACAAGACACGTCATCCCAGTCCTGCTCTATGACACAGAGGTAAGCACAAGAGAAGATGAGATGTAAGATGAGAAGAAGACACAAGACACATCATCCCAGTCCTGCTCTATGACACAGAGGTAAGCACAACTTCGAAAGCTGATGGAAAAGCTCTTGG
The DNA here is from genome assembly GCA_907269125.1 of Eristalis pertinax. NCBI lineage: Eukaryota > Metazoa > Arthropoda > Insecta > Diptera > Syrphidae > Eristalis > Eristalis pertinax. The sequence goes on along the minus strand of OU026147.1, from coordinate 34,280,805 downwards.
TGTCTGCGAGAAAAGGTGGCTGGGTGCTGTGGGAATCGGGTAGGCACTGACTGGCGTCAACCTGGCGATGCCCAGTGTTGTAACTTTTTCTACACACCAATTGTGCTTATTTTACCTCCAAGTGGTAGCCATCGGGTACTGGTTGTGGTTCACCCGAGCTCAACTTGCCAAACTTATAAGTGCGACCTCTTGCCCTAGGGGTTACAAAAAAGGAACTGGCCCTCCAGGTTGGGGGTTGTGCCGTCGGGGTAACTGCCCGGCCACACAAAAAATTGCTAGTTACGAAGCAACAACAAGCCTCGGAAACGGATGATTTTACTGATGACGACCCCTGCAAACGATATACGGACAACGATCTTCGGATTTGTACGTGGAATGTAAGGTCCCTTTATAGGCCACGTGCAGCCGAACAACTAGCGGAAGCCCTAGACTGCTGCAAAGCAGATATAACCGCCATCCAAGAAGTGCGATGGGATGGACCGGGCAAAAGAAGGATGAAAAACTGTGATATATACTACGGTGATTGCTACAAACAACAAAAACAGCGCCTATTTGGATGTGGATTTGTCGTTAGAGGCAGACTTAGGCAAGAAGTCCTATCGTTCAGGTCCGTGAACGAGCGCCTCACGACAATTCGCATCCAGACTAAATTTGCCAACATAAGCCTTATATGCGCACATGCCCCCACAGAGGAGAAAGATGATGACACCAAAGACAGGTTCTATGAGCTCCTGAACAAAACGTATGAGCAATGCCCTAGCTACGACATTAAAATTGTCCTTGGCGATTTTAACGCAAAGCTAGGAAGAGAGAACATCTTTGGTAGTACGGTCGGAAAGCACAGCCTACACGACACCACATCCGATAACGGATTTAGGCTGATCGATTTTGCTGCGGGGCGAAATGTTGTAGTAGCTAGTACAAGATTCCCACATCTCGATATTCACAAAGGAACATGGCGATCTCCTGATCAATCAACCGTCAATCAGATTGACCATATTGCGATAGACGCAAGGCACTCCTCCAGTATCATAGATGTCCGAACGTTCCGAGGCGCCAACATTGATTCGGACCACCACCTTGTTGTAGCCAAGGTAAGGTTGCGGATATGCCGAACACCGCCAAGACAAAGAAATGCTGTGAGGAAGTTCAACGTCAGCCGGCTACAATCGCAAGAGATAGCCAAATCCTTTTCCGATCGTGTCTCCCTTAACCTCTTAAGAAATCCTACGCCGCCAACATCAAGTATTGAAGACCAGTGGCAGCATTGCCAAAAAGCCATCAGAGATGCCGCCTCTGATGTGCTGGGTTTCAATCCGCCACCACAACGAAACCCCTGGTTTGACAACGAATGTCGGCAGGCGAATGCAGCCAAGCAAGAAGCATACAAAGCGGCACTGCAAAGAAGGACAAGAGCTGCTCGGGAGCTCTACGAGCAGAAGAGGAGAGACGAACACCGGCTTCTCAGGAGAAAAAAGAAGGAGCATGAGAAGCGCGCGATCGGCAGAATAGAGGGATATTACTGCAGGAATGAGGTGAGGAAGTTTTACCAAAGGGTAAAGTTAACCAGTCAAGGTTATAAAGTCCGAACCGAAGCCTGTAAGGATGATCAAGGGAACATCGTAGTAGAGTCACAGTCGATGCTGAGGATATGGAAAAACCATTTCTGCAGACTGTATAACGGCGACGTGGAACCAAATCCCGCTGTCAGGCAGAACGAACCATTCAACCCCAATGAAAGGGACGACGAAGATCAACAATTCCGTCCACCCGACCCGGATGAAGTGAGGATTGCCATATCTAAACTGAAATCCAACAAGGCTGCGGGAGCTGACGGCCTACCCGCCGAGCTTTTTAAAGCCGCAGGCGATGATTTGGTAAGGCGCATGCACCAACTCATCTGTAAAATATGGTCGGAGGAAAACATGCCCGATGAATGGAACCTCAGCATTGTTTGCCCGATCCATAAAAAAGGAGACCCTTTGAACTGCGCCAACTACAGAGGCATCAGTCTCCTAAGTATCGCATATAAAATCTTATCTGCCATACTGTGTGAACGCCTAAAGCCATTCGTCAACAACCTGGTCGGTCCATACCAGTGTGGTTTTAGGACAGGAAAATCCACCATCGACCAAATATTCACACTACGGCAGATTTTGGAGAAAACCCAGGAGCAACAAATCGATACCCACCACCTTTTCATCGATTTTAAGGCCGCGTATGATAGCATCTATAGAGACGAGCTATACAGAGCAATGTCTAGTTTTGGCATCCCTACCAAACTCGTCCGTTTGTGTAGGATGACGATGGAGAATGCACGCTGCTCCATCAAGGTCGGTAAAGACCTAACCGAGACCTTTGATGTCAAAAAAGGATTCAGACAAGGCGACGCGCTGTCATGCGACTTTTTCAACATCGTTCTTGAAAGAATTGTTCAAAACTCGAACGCCAACACCAGAGGAACAATCTTTCAGAAGTCCGTCCAACTACTCGCATATGCCGACGATATTGACATTATCGGAAAAACGCAGCGTGATGTCAATGGCGCTTTTGTGGGTATTGCAACGGAGGCCGCGAAGATGGGTTTAGCGGTAAACGAGGGTAAGACCAAGTATATGCTGTCAACGAGAAAGGACACCCAACACCGACGTCTCGGTCAGAACGTCACAGCAGACAGATATAACTTTGAGGTAGTCAAAAACTTTGTCTACCTAGGCACCGCTATAAACTCAGACAATGACACCAGCGCTGAAATCAAACGAAGAATAACCCTTGCCAATCGCTGCTTCTTTGGGCTAAGAAAGCAACTGGTAAACAAAGCCCTCTCTCGAACAACCAAGATAACGCTCTACAAGACCTTAATCGTCCCAGTCCTGCTATATGGCGCGGAGGCATGGACTTTGTCAAAAGCGGATGAAGCTGCCCTTGGTTGCTTCGAGAGGAAAATTCTTCGTGTGATTTTCGGTCCCGTCTGCATAGACGGTGAGTGGAGGAGGAGATATAATGACGAACTATACGGGCTGTTCAGCGACATCGACTTAGCCAGAAGAGTGAAGATCCAAAGACTGAGATGGCTAGGTCATGTAGAGCGGATGGAAACCAATACTCCGGCCCGAAAAGTCTTCGAATCCACCCCCGAGGGACGGCGCAGTAGAGGAAGACCGCGACTCAGGTGGCGCACGCAAGTGGAAAGGGACCTCAACCAACTATGCGTGCGAAACTGGAGACAGCTAGCTAAAGATCGAGCTGGCTGGAGACGCTTGTTGGTTGAGGCCCAGGTCCACCCCGGACTGTAGCGCCACCTTAAGTAAGTAAGTCTGCGAGAAAAATGTTCTGCATCCAATCGGTGGTCCTATTTACGTTGATTGGGAGGTGGTGCTTGAGCATTGATAACTGGATAAAGCTTTTGGTTAACACAGGTCCATCCCAGCCTGTAGTTTTCTTCTGTCACACGAAGAAGGAATTGAATTCATTGTTTGCACCAGCCTACACTTCAACCAAATCGTAGAGCGGTCAGGTTTAGTTAGGATTGGTGGCTAGGCTTCGTGTCAGACAATGGAGAGGTCTTAGGTAAGTGGGTAGCAGTGGCTACCATGGAGGTTATCTACGACTATCATAAGTTCTTTGTACTGCAAGTAGTTGCGGAATGGCGATTCCCCAGTTACTCTGGGAAAGTTACCAGTAACCTGCGGGATATGACACACAAGTGGAGAAGGACCTCAACTATCTTAGTGTGCGAAGCTGAACTGAGGTTTGTCAACGAGTTTCTGGTTGATAATCGATTAATACAACTTCTCTCTTGATCCACTCGTCCACACCGATGTTCTGAACTTTAACTTCCATAGTAAGGTCATACCTATAGACTGCGATCGCGTGTTAACTCAACCACTTCAACTTGGAAGTCAGTTCGGGTGGGCACTATTGGCTATTAGGGCCCACGAAAATTTCAAAACAAACTTTAAGGAACAATTTTGGATCAAAGTAATGGAAATACACTTGCAAGTCGCTCAAAAGGCCATTGAACAGCAGAACTTTCTCTGACAACACCAACCTCCATTTATATATGACACCAAACATGACGGCTACACAACGCCGCGCCGGAGCATGGACATTAATTGTAAAATGCTTGGACAATTGATTCTACATTAGAGCTTCATCGTCATGGCTAGGCGTCTATGGATCCAGGTACACTAGGTACACTAGGCGTCATAGCGAATAAACAACGCTACTTCCACTGGATCATCAGAGATAAGGAGACACATGCAGTTTTAAAGAGACCTCAACCAGGTTAATGTCTGGCTAGCTTGCTGAAAGTGATTCTTAGTTGAGGTCTTATCAATTTGTTGTACAAGTAGTGTCAAACGACCACGATCCGAGCCTGCTTTCCTATGTACGTTGCATGTCTTAATGGCAAATGGTTTGAGACGTCATAACTTGCCTTTCCATAGACGTGAGCAATTTGCGTTGTTCTTTGTCCGCATCCAAAGTGCACCAAACGAATAGCGAAGCAAATTTCAGTGAAGCCATTCGTCATCTAATGATGACAAGAATGAGAATAGGAAACGCTCGTACAGCAAAGGAAACCGATTTCAAGGGCAGAAGGCACGCACACACGGGCACTGGTCATCACAAAAAGCATCATCATCCGTCTGAGTGCATTCTAAATAATTGCTTCCACCGTCGAGTGCCCCATCGACCGGTCTATCGGGCATTTTCGCCAACCAACTGGACAATGACATACTCCTTCCACTACATCATACTTATTTTCCGCGTGTTGCCTCTGCACTCGTATCGCTGTCAGCTCAGCCCACACTGCACAAGGAAACTTGAACTGCACTGCGCCAGTCAAGCAAGATCAGCAGCACAGAACAATATTTGAGGACGTGCAAACGCATAAGCAAGTACTCTGCCTGCAAAGAGTCGCAGCGCAATTTCACAGTTCACACCAACCTACGAGTGCACCTGAAGTAGGTGCCCGTGCCACACAAAGGATAAACCACTCAAAAAGGATCATAGAAACGACTTGACCGTGCAGCAAGTGGAAGTGAATGTGCACTGACGTGCCTCCGCATAGCAAGACCCAACCGAATCCCAGTCCGACAAGAGACAACGATCTCTGTACGTGCAAGTTAGTTGCTGGTCAAGATGCGGCTGGAGCTGATGGCAGCTCCATGAGCATCGCACAAAGTCAACATTATTTGTTGGATGCATTTGTGCTGCAGATAAATGGACAGATATGTACGACGAGGAAGCAAAACTGTCCCTTTTACTTGGAATGTTCTGCGTGTGTGCACAGAAGCTAGGCGCTGCTGGTTGAGGTGAAACCAGTTTCACTCGGACGGCACGACCGGCATGCGAGAGAAGAAAGAACACTTTCGCACAGTGCCGCGGTCGGTGATTGAAGGCAGCAGAAGCTGTCAGAGATAGAGTCAGAGGTGGCCAAAGGGCCCTTCAGAGGGCAGTGTCAGGTAAGTGGAGTGGTTCGGCCAACAATAGAATTGCGCACACTTGACAGGAAATGATAGAGGAACGCTCAAAGAATGGAATGTAAATCAATTTGTGCTTGCAGCGGCGTGTCTGGTTGGTCTGGCTGGAGGATGAACTTTATGACCTCAGGGGTGGCGAGACAATGAGCTGCTGGGGTCCGTGCCGCGAAATAAGAGAAACGATGGGGTCTAGGAAGCATTTCTCGGAGCGTGTGGCTTTCTAGGCTTGGTTGGCTGTAGAATAAGTGCACGATAGTCGATGTAAACATCATCAGACCTCGGCAAGGATCAATTCAACTAAACAGGAAACCGGGGTTCATGTCCTTATCGCCGATGTATTGAACAGATTGTACATTACCCACTAGAGGACTGAGGTTGAAGAAGTTTATGTTTTTATTCGTCAGCCATTTGGAACCTGGAAAGTTTCACACACGGCCGGTCTCTCTCCAACAGATCGGACCTAAAGCACCCATCAACCACAACTACTTTTATTAGTCCTAGATAATCAACGACCAATGTGTACTTAGAACGTCTGAGCCTGAGCTTCAGCTGTCGTCAATCGTTGGCGGTCACAGCCACACACCTTCCACTCTGCCTCGGATCGGCTATGACTTACCCTTTAGGCCGAAGATTCGGTATTTCTCTCCTTCTCCAACCAGTGGGATCGGATTCGACGACCCTCTTAACTGGTGTATTAATGTCCATGCGCTCTATGAAGGCGAGACACTGGAATCAGCGGATCTACATCTTGGTACAGCTCGTTGAGTTCGCGCTTATGGCTTCTCCGCCATTTACCTTCCTCACACACAAATATCCGAAGTAGAATTTCTCTTTCAAACGCACCAAGAATCAGCTCTGCTATTTTCATTATCGTCCAGCTTTCGGAACCATTTAGCAGGACTGGCAAAATAAGAGTTTTGTAGAGCATGAGTTTGGACCCTCGGGTCAAGACAAACCCAAGTAGCAGCGGACGATTCTTTGTCGGGTTGCGGGGTAAGACAGGCGCCATCAATGCTTCAAAATTGTAGCTGCCGATTGTGAATTATTGTCAAAGGATGAAACGATTCTTGCTCGACAAAACATACTTCGTTTTAACCACATTTTCCTTGAGGCCAGCTGATTCCGTCTGTGAAAGCTTCCACCACAGCATGTTGGCAATGCGCGACGATGTCAATGTCATCTACATAATCCAATAGTTGGGCTGAATTGTAGTAGATAGTGGGGTTCGTGTTTACAGCTGCTCGCCGCAATATCTTCATCAGTTTCCGGTTTGAAAATACCACGACGAGGCATCTACTTGCCGAAATCCGGTGCAGTTTTCAAATGGTTTCCTTGACCAACCCGCATCGCGTATGCTTAGCGTGGTGCAAGACAACTGAATCAGATTTCCAGTGATACCGAATTCGGCCACGGCATTGAAGAGTGCCTTGCTATGAATGCTGTCGTACCCTGACTTAAGATCGATGAGAAGATGGTACCTATCGATCTGAAACTCGGTAGTCTTGTCCAAGTTTTGCCTTAGTGTGATGAGTGGTCTATAGTGCATTTGGCCTATAGTCGATTTGGCATCAAATTTCTGGTTATACGCTAAGAAAATGTTCAGTTATATATGAAAAATATGACAATTTTTTTTACGAAAAAGTGCGGTTTGAATTTTGTTGAAAATAAACGACCTTAAATTTAAAAAAAAACACCAGATGAGTCCAATGTTTTGTGAAACAACTATAATTAGCTGGGCTAAGGTGTTGCAGGCGCGGTCTATAACTATTGTCGAAGGGGAATGAACAGTGAGGGTTTCGACACGGCAGAAGTGCAACCGACTAGCTATTCACTCTAAGAACGGTACTCGAGAAAGCTTGGGAGTATGCCAACCCGATCTACAGCTGTTTTGTAGTTTAGGAACAAGCATACGACCGAGTTCATCGAAGTAAACTCTGGAATGTTCTGCAGGAGTATGGGATTGAGGGTCTTCTTTTGAGGGCCATTTAGGCGCCTTATACGGTGCTAATAAGCACCTTTCACAGTGGGCATTGGATTTCATCAAGGGTGAATTGGATGTTGCAGCGCAGCCAAGGCGAGGAATGTTTCTCATTGGGAGAGTTTAGGGTAAGTCATCTTATTTTTGCAGATGACTTAGTTATCCTTAAATCCTCCTAGACGGAACTTCAACGGGCGCTAAATAGGTTTGTGGTCGTATGTGCTGGTGCTGGAATGAGGGATCGCGAACACAAACTGCTGAGATGAGATTTCTTCGTGCTGTTGTGGGAGTTACTCGCCGTGATAGGGTGAGAAACATAACAGTGCGCGAGTAACTCAATGTTTAGCAGCTGCTTCTTGGTTCGGAAAGGGCTATGCTTCGATGGTTTGGTTATGTTAAACGAATATCCTCATCATCACGGTTTCCGGGGCAGGCTTTGAATGCGATTCCACCAGATAGGCAACCGCTTGGCAGGCCCAGGACGAGGTGGTTGGACCAAGTTCAAAAAAACTAGTCTAGTTCCGCTTGGGCATAACTCGTGATGAGTTATACATATTTGATCGCGGAGGATCGAGTGGCCTGGAGATCCCCCGGGACTCCTTTAGTGGATCATGTGGGTCAAAAGAGAACGATGATGATCGTTGGAATTACAGATGGAGGGATATATGAATGGGGAGGAAATTAAAAGAACAAGCTTAGTAACTTGAGATGTTGTAACAGAATTTAATTGGTTGGTTATTTGGTATCGATTTATGACGTCCTCCTTTGCCGCATTGAAACGGATGAATTGGAGAGGATTAATGGTCTGTTTTATTCAAAAATGACATGAAGTTGTTTTAGAAATATTTCAAATTTCCCCAAAATGTTCCTTATTTGGGTCCCAGGTCACAGTGACATCCCAGGTAATGAGAAGGCGGATGAACTGGCTAGGCAGGGATCTGCCCTTCAATGCTCACCTGCAGATGAGGTGCATATCCCAATACGAACAGTCAAGGCTAATATCTCCACGCACTTAATTGAAATAGCAGACTTCAGATGGGTCAGATTGACAAACTGTGCTGAAGCAAGAAAGTGCAACCGATGCAAAACAAAAGATCTCCTTCGTCGAACTCGACACGATGTCGCTAGGATTGTGACGGGACAATGGCCGATAAGAGATCATAACTAGGCATCCCACAACCCACATATCCACTGTTGCAACTGTGTAACTGAGAGGGAGACCTTAATACATTTCATTTACACCTGCACAGCCAGACAACAAGTGATTTGTAGTCCCTTCTTCAACTCACTTGATGAGATTTTTGCGAAGGATATTAAAGAACTAATGTTCTTCTCAATAATACACGGTAATAGTCGTCTGGCATCCAAGAACTCCCGCTACTCATACATTAAGGTCGGTAAATGCCTCACAGAGACTTTCAATGTCAAGCAAGATTTTAGACAAGCGTTGCCTTGTCATGTCATGTGCCATATGACTTCTTCCAGCTATTTGCGAGAAAATCGTCTAAAACAGGATCCTCGGTTAGGGCTTCCAACGATGTCTGGGCTTCTCGAGAGTACAACCGGAGGTGGCATGACTCTCCAGGATGTAGATAAACCAAGCGCATGCTTCCTAACGTCTGTAAGAAATCCGCGGCATTTTTGTTACCTCTTTACAGAAAAGAGTGCAGACGACTTACCGGAGTCTTAACGGGCCACTACACCTTCGCCAAACACCTAAATGTGCTTGGCCCTAACCCTAGGCTCACGTCCGAATCACCGCTCGTATTCACGGAGGATATTGAAGTGATTATGGGAACAGAACAGCAGGCTGGCATTAAATCGGAGACGGCCAAAATGGGTTTTGGGATGAATGAGGGCAAAACAAAGTTTATTGGAAGGACATAAACCGTCGGCGACATGGCCACATCGGTAGCCAAGTAAACACTACGAATACCACCAGTACAGAGATTAAACGCAAAATAACTCTAGCCAATCGCTGTTCCTTGCTCTACTTCCACGCTGCAGGTTCTATGATCAATCCCCCAATCGATCAACTTTCATAAATCACGGCTCCACCTCTCTCGTGTCACTGACAATGGTCGGCTAAGAAAATGCTGTCTAGAAAAAGCTTTTCAAATTTCGTATAACGCATAACTTTTCGCATTGCTGAACGGCTCCCCCCATCCCTGTACACTCTTCTGACATTTCACAAGCGCACCCACAACGTCTTCACATTATGTTGTCGTTGTGGAGTCAGTCTGCTAATTCTGTCTAAAAGCCATCTAGACAACCACTAGCCTTGTCCATGTAGAGCAGTGATCAAATCGCTCCAGGCATACAGTAGCGTATGTCCCAACTGCTCTTGTTGAGACTATCCACAGACTAGCCCCGCGGATGTCACCTTAAACCGACGATTTACACCGATCATTACCGCCAGTGAGGTAGCGATCTACAACTTCGCCCTGTATGCACACGTCCATCCATTGTGGACCACCTCAATCAAACTCCCGTCCATCCACTCAGCCAAAGTTAATTGCATCCTAACCCAATTGGAGGGCGGCCAAAGCGAGTGTTTAATCAAAAAGATACTTTGTTCTCAGCAGTTCACGCAGGAGAACTAGGGTCTGTCATCAATTAAGCCTCGGCTACCAAAGAGCAAACAATATTTTCCACTTAAGCGCCCATCTAGCTTCGTGGCCTTATCTGCTGGTAATCAATCAACTAATTCAACATGAAGATAACTGTAATCAGGGAACATAAACACGTTGCATACATTCAAAGAAGCAACAGGAGAACCCTGAACTAATCATCTCTCACTCCCATTCACCGTCAAACGCAGGGTGGCATGCCATCACGCACGCAAAGCTTCATCTACGGACTGGCTCTGACTGGAGCCAGACTATCTCGGAAGGTACACGGAGGTTCATCATCCCGAGCAAGTCCTCTCTCCCGCTCTCTGCAGAACAACACGTACCTGAATCTATTTATCTTCCGTGATTATTAATAGAGAAGTACACAAGTGTAGAACGCGCTCGGGAGATTGATTAGTTCAGATACCGTTGCCGCTCGGTGTGGGTGCCATGAGAGCGGCCTGAGCCTCAACACATGTGGAGTGTACCTTTAGTCTTTCCAGGAACCAAAACAGGAACGAGATAACATGATCACGACCTACAGAGTAGCTGTCAGATACGAGCCCTCGCTTCAGTTATGTATGCATCGGCTTCCTTTTTGCTGTTTTTTTTTTTTGTTTTTATTCCACGCTACCTTTCAGGTGATTAACGTTGTCCACGATTTGTTGCAGGCGCAGGCGTTCCACCTCCAACGGTATGCTGACAACGGTGTTCTGTTCTGGGTGAAACGTTCTTTTGTAGGCATTCGACAGCCATCGACAGCAATGCTACCTGAATGCAGATCGTTGAACTTTCCCGTTAATTCCGAGTAGTCAGTGATGTGTAATTCTCAATGAATGCTCCTGCTCGTGCTTATCTCGCGTGGAAGTGGTTTATCTTGACCGATATTGTGATCTTTATCTCGCTAGCGGTGTTTGATGAGTACACAGGGGTTTGGTTTTGATTGGTTGCTTGGGTGAGGGCACGCGCGGCAGGGTTAAGGGCAGATAAGACAAGTGACTTCATTTGACCTCGACCGCATGCGGTTCAAGTTCAACGCCAGGGGCGCTTTTGACATCTTTTAGGGTTTTCTTCTAATTTGAGTGAAGCCAAGGGCCTTAATCGTGTTGTATCCATTCTTGGGCACTTGTTGGATGTACCGAATGAGTGTGTGCGCTACAGATCTGATTGGATTATAATATGCAGGTTTAGCCGTCGATGTCAAAAGATTTTCCATTTCTTTAAGTAGAGACAACATTTCTCTCAATCAATTCTTTTCAAACACACTTCCTCCATTTTACAATTGGGCTAAGACATGCATGATATATCCTCTCTACCCTCTCGTACAAAATACGCAACAAAGATGCAAAAGATCAACTGGTTCAAAACGCACTTCTCACGCAGCCAGTTATTGTTGGAAGCCAAATGGACCCATTGACTATGATTTACGCGATCACCTGCCGATTAGGTTTATACCATGAGTTCTTTTACATCTAGGACCATTTTTCGACGCTGGACTAGACGCATTCAGTAGTAATCTGAAGTAGCACGTTTTGAAATAAGTTTATGGACTTATTTCTCCACCTTGATGTTAAGGACAATCTAAAGCCTCTGCTACTCTTTGGGTCGTAGCACCCGGTTGTGTTTTGCAACTCCACACAGATTTGGATGATGAACCTGCCACGTCTAGCAGTCGCACATGCTATCTCAACAATAGACACTGACTGACTCTCAGACATGTAGTTATAATCTCCACTTCTCCCCGCGACTTTGGGTTTTAAACCACAGCCACCACGATACTCCCACTTGGGGGCCAACTTTAAGCGGTCAGACTGAAACCTATGCCAGTCTAAGGGACTTTCCTTATCTCCCGTCGTACCAGACTATAGCCTCTAGTCAAGCTATCAGTAGGATGCCATAATACCCAGGAGTGGCCGTCTGTGTTCAAAAAGCCACTGTTTTGTACCAATCTATGGTTGATATATGGCACTTTTCATCTTTTTCTTTATTTTCTTTTGCTAGCTTGGAGGCGTCATTTTCAACGAGCACTGCAGTAGGAGCGTTTCCTAAAACCAGTCGATATCAGCTCAGGGATTAGGTTAAGTTAGGTAGTTGGGCTGCCAGACTACTACCACTGATCGACAAATCCAATGATAGTGCCGTTAATTTGATCCCAACTGCAAATGGTGACTGAACCGGATTCGAAAACCAAATAAAGCGTATTAACTTTGCTTTCACTGGGATTCGAACCGGTAATCCTTCTAACCACGGGCGGGCACTCAACCAACTGCGCCATCCAGCTATTATAGTCGCCTCTTACGACAGGCATGCCTTACCTCGGGTAACTAACGCCTGCCGAAGTGGGGAAAGGGTGGCGAGTGGGACAGCGACACATTTACACTTGGGAGTCTAAGTTTACCCGGACAACAATCTTCGGATTTGTACGTGGAATGTAAGGTCCCTTTATAGGCCACGTGCAGCCGAACAACTAGCGGAAGCCCTAGACTGCTGCAAAGCAGATATAACCGCCATCCAAGAAGTGCGATGGGATGTACCCGGCAAAAGAAGGATGAAAAACTGTGATATATACTACGGTGATTGCTACAAACAACAAAAACAGCGCCTATTTGGATGTGGATTTGTCGTTAGAGGCAGACTTAGGCAAGAAGTCCTATCGTTCAGGTCCGTGAACGAGCGCCTCACGATAATTCGCATCCAGGCTAAATTTGCCAACATAAGCCTTATATGTGCACATGCCCCCACAGAGGAGAAAGATGATGACACCAAAGACAGGTTCTATGAGCTCCTGGACAAAACGTATGAGCAATGCCCTAGCTACGACTTTAAAATTGTCCTTGGCGATTTTAACGTAAAGCTAGGAAGAGATAACATCTCTGGTAGTACGGTCGGGAAGCACAGCCTACACGACACCACATCCGATAACGGATTTGGGCTGATCGATTTTGCTGCGGGGCGAAATGTTGTAGTAGCCAGTACAAGATTCCCACATCTCGATATTCACAAAGGAACATGGCGATCTCCTGATCAATCAACCGTCAATCAAATTGACCATATTGCGACAGACGCAAGGCACTCCTCCAGTATCATAGATGTCCGAACGTTCCGAGGCGCCAACATTGATTCGGACCACCACCTTGTTGTAGCCAAGGTAAGGCTGCGGATATGCCGAACACCGCCAAGACAAAGAAATACTGTGAGGAAGTTCAACGTCAGCCGGCTACAATCGCAAGAGATTGCCAAATCCTTTTCCGATCGTGTCTCCCTTAACCTCTTAAGAAATCCTACGCCGCCAACATCAAGTATTGAAGACCACTGGCAGCATTGCCAAAAAGCCATCAGAGATGCCGCCTCTGATGTGCTGGGTTTCAATCCGCCACCACAACGAAACCCCTGGTTTGACAACTAGTGTCGGCAGGCGAATGCAGCCAAGCAAGAAGCATACAAAGCGGCACTGCAAAGAAGGACAAGAGCTGCTCGGGAGCTCTAGAATAGAGGGATATTACTGCAGGAATGAGGTGAGGAAGTTTTACCAAAGGGTAAAGTTAACCAGTCAAGGTTATAAAGTCCGAACCGAAGCCTGTAAGGATGATCAAGGGAACATCGTAGTAGAGTCACAGTCGATGCTGAGGATATGGAAAAAATATTTCTGCAGACTGTATAACGGCGACGAAGAACCAAATCCCGCTGTCAGGCAGAACGAACCATTCAACCCCAATGAAAGGGACGACGAAGATCAACAATTCCGTCCACCCGACCCGGATGAAGTGAGGATTGCCATATCTAAACTGAAATCCAACAAGGCTGCGGGAGCTGACGGCCTACCCGCCGAGCTTTTTAAAGCCGCAGGCGATGATTTGGTAAGGAGCATGCACCAACTCATCTGTAAAATATGGTCGGAGGAAAACATGCCCGATGAATGGAACCTCAGCATTGTTTGCCCGATCCATAAAAAAGGAGACCCTTTGAACTGCGGCAACTACAGAGGCATCAGTCTCCTAAGTATCGCATATAAAATCTTATCTGCCATACTGTGTGAACGCCTAAAGCCATTCGTCAACAACCTGGTCGGTCCATACCAGTGTGGCTTTAGGACAGGAAAATCCACCATCGACCAAATATTCACACTACGGCAGATTTTGGAGAAAACCCAGGAGCAACAAATCGATACCCACCACCTTTTCATCGATTTTAAGGCCGCGTATGATAGCATCCATAGAGACGAGCTATACAGAGCAATGTCTAGTTTTGGCATCCCTACCAAACTCGTCCGTTTGTGTAGGATGACGATGGAGAATGCACGCTGTGCAATGCATCAAGGTCGGTAAAGACCTAACCGAGACCTTTGATGTCAAAAAAGGATTCAGACAAGGCGACGCGCTGTCATGCGACTTTTTCAACATCGTTCTTGAACGAATTGTTCAAAACTCGAACGCCAACACCAGAGAAACAATGGCGCTTTTGTAGGTATTGCAACGGAGGCCGCGAAGATGGATTTAGCTGTAAACGAGGGTAAGACCAAGTATATGCTGTCAACGAGAAAGGGCACCCAACACCGACGTCTCGGTCAGAACGTCATAGCAGACAGATATAACTTTGAGGTAGTCAAAAACTTTGTCTACCTAGGTACCGCTATCAATTCAAACAATGACACCAGCGCTGAAATCAAACGAAGAATAACTCTTGCCAATCGCTGCTTCTTTGGGCTAAGAAAGCAATTGGTAAACAAAGCCCTCTCTCGAACAACCAAGGTAACGCTCTACAAGACCTTAATCGTCCCAGTCCTGCTATATGGCGCGGAGGCATGGACTTTGTCAAAAGCGGATGAAGCTGCTCTTGGTTGCTTCGAGAGGAAAATTCTTCGTGTGATTTTCGGTCCCGTCTGCATAGACGGTGAGTGGAGGAGGAGATATAATGACGAACTATACGGGCTGTTCAGCGACATCGACTTAGCCAGAAGAGTGAAGATCCAAAGACTGAGATGGCTAGGTCATGTAGAGCGGATGGGAACCAATGCTCCGGCCCGAAAAGTCTTCAAAACCACCCCCTAGGGACGGCGCAGTAGAGGAAGACCGCGACTCAGGTGGCGCACGCAAGTGGAAAGGGACCTCAACCAACTATGCGTGAGAAACTGGAGACAGCTAGCTAAAGATCGAGCTGGCTGGAGACGCTTGTTGGTTGAGGCCCAGGTCCACCCCGGACTGTAGCGCCACCTTAAGTAAGTAAGTCTAAGTTTACCGAATGGGTTGCTTAATATCCCTAACACCTAATATCCATAGCGCCTTAATGTGTCTTGAAGAAGATAAAACGTGAAAAGAGCTCCTGTACCTCGGATAAATAACAAAGTTAGATGGACTTTATAAAAACCCGAAAGGCTCAAGAAGAAAATATACGTAAACTGCCTTCACAACAAAGGAGAGTAGAAAATTAACTGAAACGAGAATTAGACTAGCCTAACTGACATATGTCGAACTACCGCGATCATAAAACTGTTTGTCCTTTCATATTTAGGTAAAAGATATGCGTTCACGACCCAAATGGAGTCAATGTGGAGAATGGCTTTTGGTTACTCCGCTAGTCACCCTACCTACTTAGATGAGTACCTCTCTACTCAGTATTATCGAGGTTAAAAAGTCTTTTGGGGGAGCCAAGAGCTACCTTCGAAGGCTGACTTTCAAGAGGTCTATAGCGAAATTTCTGGATTGAAACTGGAGTATGAACGCGTCCCGGTTAGAGTTCTTGAGTTAGAAAGAAAAAAACAAGTAGCTGGAAGATTATTTGGAAAAATTTATGCAAAAAAGTACGGAATCGAATGTCGTGCTCCACATTCCTGCTAATGGAAATACTATCTTAAGTGAGAAAGTTAAATCAGCTTGTGGCTTGTATTGCCTTTCACAAAGCGGTCCCACAGAAATTGAATATGCTCGTACAATAACAGCTAAGGATTCCCGATCTGCAATCATTTTTGTTCGGACGAGTCCTTGGTATGCAGTCCAAGCTTCCTACGGTGCAATAACATTGGAGGGAGACTCAACTAAGTTCAAAGGTTGGCATGCCTCTGTATTACAGGGGCCATTTGAACTTGCTCTATAATACAGAGGCTGTTGGCGGTTCTATTGCAGCTGACTCCATTACATCTGGTGGTCGCAGAATACGCAAATAAAACAATCATAAGAATGGCAAAAGAAGGGATAGGAAAAGACAGGCGCATTACATCGAGACAATTCGCCATTCTGAAGGATGACGCGATTAGGAAACTCAATTTCCAAAAAGAGAACCACTAAGCTCAGCACCAAAAAAGACTTGAGCAATAAATCCATAGTACAGTCTGAGCAGCAATACCGTAAAATGGTTTATGGATGGATCAAGAATTGATGAAGGAACAGGGGTAGGAGTATTTGGACTCCAGACAAAGTACTATGAACTCATGAGCAAATGCACCAGTATCTTTCAAGCAGAAGTCTATGCCATAGACAGATACGCTCAGATCAATCTTGACAGGAACTATGCCAACTGTGACATAGCAATAATGTCGGACAGTCGTGCCGCTATATAGGCACTAGACTCTTATATCATCAATTGCAGGCTCGTGTGGGAATGTCTACAGAAGCTTAAGTAGCTGAGTAAAAGAGTAAAACTCTGTTGGATACCTGGTTGTACAGGGATAGAAGGCAATGAAATGGCCGACTTGCTGGCTAGGGAAGGAGCATCGGATCATTTTATAGGCCCCGAACCATTCTGTGCTGTAGGAGATCACGTCCTCAGGGAAGAATTCAGGGTTCCAGAAAGAAGGAACCGATTAGAAACCTAGAACAAGACTCATGGTATGAAACAAGCCAAGAAACTCTTAGGTCAGTATAACCGAAAGAGATTTGAGGCACGAATCAAAATCAGCTAGAACAAACTGCGTATCATAACAGGGCATTGTAGACTCAAGGAGCAACTACGGACGCTAGGGATATAAGAATAAGGTTTCTGTGGAGATTCTATGGAAATTCCAGACCGCGTACTAGGATTTTGTGAGACACTAGCCCACAAAAGACAAAGATATCAGGGCAAGCACCTGATATCAGAGGTAGAAATGGAGTCAGTAGACCAATCTCTCATTCTCAGATTGCAAAAGGTAGCTGGCTCTCAGAGAATAATCTAGAACAAATCTCTTCCACCTAAGACAATAGGAGCCCATAACTTTCAATACAGCTCCGAAAAGAACTGTATGTGAGGGGAACTCATAAAAGAGCAAAGCTAGCAAAAGGGGATACAATAGATGTAAAGGTCGCAGTGCAATATATCCTCAACTTTACATGCTACTACCAACTATACAAAATGGGGCAAATCAACTAAGGAAACTGTAGACCCTGTGGACAATTGGAACACCGACTCGTCGAGTGTCCAAATCTGATATCAAGCAGATACAAAGTAACGAACAGAATTACCTGAATAGGAACAGACTGTCGGGACATTCCATCCAGAGTGATTTTTAACGGTATCTCTAAAGGATCTAACGTGATCGCAGTTGCTCCTTCAATACAATTCAAGAATGCTCACTGGAATGAATAAATTGCTGACGTAGATTTTCTCATTTTCAGTACCTCGTTGGCCAAGCAACTGTTTTCAACTGAGTTATAAAGGCTAGGATGTAGGCACCCATCCACACAGAAGATTCGCATATCAAATTCCGGCCAACACACTACTCTTCAATCACGACTCCATTTCTCTCGAGTCAATAACAAAGCTTAACAGCTGCCATATAAAACGTCTCAATGTTAGCCGTTCGCAGACAATATGAAGCCATCCTCTCTGCTCGTGAGATCACAATAGCACACACAACCCGAGTGGTTGCTACTGCTAAAAAACCTAGGCTTATGTGCACCTCGCACTGCAGTGAAACTCAATTTGCAGAAATAGGATGCAAGTAATCACGTCCAGTCAATAAGACCCACCTTCAATGCAATCACAATTGATCGATAGGATTCTCATCCCGAACTGTTCTTGAAATATTTCACGGTGAGCACTAATTTATTACATCTGCTGGGTAGTCTGCATACCAAATGCTTCGCAACGCAACTGCATCAAGCGAAGTGCTTTGTGTGCCAATTCGCATGTGGATTTTGTTAGCTGAAGCATTTTGACTTTTGCAGTTGCTGGGAACACTTTTTGCATGTGGATGAAGCCATTCATGGCTTCAGATCTAACACGGTGAAGGTAAGTGGTCCATAATGAGCCGCTCTGCCTTTTCTAAGTCATTGCTTTCAATGATCAATAAATGAGTTACAATTCGGACAAGTAATCCATGGACACTCTCTCTGTCCGTTCGTAATGTCACAGTCATTGAGTTGAAGTAAGATTTGGGCGGATGGTCCCAAAGATGATGTGTGTACATCCAATCATAAAATCAACATTACTTCGTTGTGACATTTCATGGAAAAGCTTCCGCAGTCGTTGCTACATCGATTCAAAAACAGACCAACACTCATTTCGAGTGTATACCTTAAGAATGCAGGAAGTGAACATCTTTGTCCACTTCCTCTTGAACATCTTTGTCCACTTCCTACCTCCAGCAAACAGTATATATTTGAGCAGCTGAATTAGTGCGAATGATGTCTGTTGACTTTAATGCGTTGTTCTTCAGATCAAGTGTGTGATGCACTTCAGGTTGTGTACCACTTGGTGGAAGTGCATAATTTTCGAAGCGAAGTGTCGTGTAAGTAGTTATACCCGAACACACAGTTCATTGAGCAACGCTGTTGGTAGCCATGAGAACAGCTCGCATAACATGTTTGATTACCATAAAACATAGAGGCCAATGCATGCAGCCGTGATGCTGCCCGCAGATGGTTGGCTCTTTAAGGCCGGTAGTGATGTTCTGGTAGGGAGCATGCACCAGATCCATAATTTGCATAGACGAAAGCACGCTCGACGACTGCAATATGCCCCATCCACAAAAAATGCCCTCCTACACTCGCACAACTGGCGACCAGAACTTCTCCTGACAAGGAGTGATTCGAGAACTTTGTCCACCATAGTTCCTCAGAATCATTTGAAGATTGCGTACTTCCCACATCCGAACACCAGATTCTTCAAAATTCCACTGAAATGTCTCCGAATTCAGTAAAGTCGACTTAGCAATCCCCGGTCACCCAAGCCACGACACGGTGCTTTACGCCATCGGCAACAGACACACACACACGAATCGCAACACGATGAATTGACCCAAAAAATAAACTCTCCGAAGCTTATCTCGCATCTCATGGAGTTCTCGAAAAAAAAAAAAAACTCACACGACTCGAAATAATCTGTGCCGCCGCACAGCACAGCACACCAGAAACCTGCATCCTTCTGCTGTTGCACTCAATAGATACGTATCTCCCTTCTTAGCTTTTTGTCATGCAAATGCATCCACCTTCGAGCGCAGAGAAGCTGTCACACTTCCAACTCTGCTGTCGATACAGCGCGGCACACATGCTCTACATGACCAAGTCATGTAACCCAAATCGATGTGGCCTGCCCTGGCCCCGTGCAGTGTCGATGGTTGGTGTTGTTGCCGCTGCTGGTCCAGCATTGAGATTTTCATATTCTGTCAAGATTCAAATACACCTGGAATGCCACATGACGGCCGTGGCGTCGTGGTCTTGTTCTGAAATTGAGTATCGAAGCCTGCCGACCGCCAAGCCCATTTGTCGTAATAAGGTCGAGTTGTGCCACTGACGCATGGAGTTCTTGTGTTTTGTGCTTTTTTTCTCCTTTTTGGCAATAAATCGTCGAAGTGTGGTGTACTTAGCAAATCGCTGAGCCACCAGTTGTGTGCGGAGGAGGAACATGTGGCGCTCTGAAAGGGAAATGAGACCCAATAATGGCCGGAATGGGATACCAAGACGGGCCTCTGTAACTATGAACTCATGACAAATTGCTGCGGAGTAATAAAGTCGAAGTCGGCTTGGGCGTTAGGTGTTTGCTCAAATTATGGGAGCTGTGGTCTGCGATTGGTTTCGCCAAGAAAGCGGAAAAAAAGAGAAGGGAAGGGAAGGGCATTGCGAAATAATTGGATGTAGGTGCGATGGGAACACGACTAGAGCTTGTGCAATGTCTGTGCTTCGAAAGGGACCGAATGAGTCAGTGAGGTGACTCTCCGAAGGCTCCCAAATATGGAATGTAACATTAGCTGCATAGAATCCCCCACGTGCGCACAGTCAACGTTTTAAATTTCTTCCCGATTTCAGGTGGAAACTTTCACACCTCGAACACGATCGTCAGAGGCGTTGTCCATCCAAATTAATTTAGATTCAATCACACGGTTACCCCTCATTTATTGCTGTGACGTGGTTAAGCTCTTCTGCCCACTGCAAGCGTTCCGTTGTGACACCCAACACAAAACGAGGAAGAGGCCGGCTATAAGACCCGGAGACTAATGATGATTTATGCTTATCCAACGCGACTATCACCGGCCGTTATCAGATCGTTAAGCGTTAATGATCCGCATTCAGGGGATCGATATGCATTTGCATGCTTCGATACGGCAGCCGCTTGCGACTGTGGGTCTCGTAATCCCGCCAACGCGTACAGCGACTGGGCCATGTGCCTGGGCATGCACGCGACCCGCGTCTTTAGGCCAATCCATTGTATTGACAAGTCAATTTGGGGTAATTTTTTTTTTCTGGTTGGTTTGTTGTTGTTAACAAAAGACTGCTCCGATATTCGGAGTTGAATTATTGGCGGATCAGGACTTTTATGGAATTTTTATTGTTCACTCGGATTTTATTGGATATTAATGGTGGCTATTGGAGATAACGTAGATGCTGGCTGATTGTGTTTTAGGACCACTTAATGTGCTGCTATGTCGTGTCTAATGGGGAGTCATTGGTGGGAAACAAATTGGAAATTGGGAACCAGATTCCATGATCCATGGCATGGAATCGATCACCTGTATCAAGATGGCTTACGAAGATTTTGGTTAAACGTGATCTGTTCTAGACTCCATACACACTCACCATCGCTTCGTCGATTTAAAGGCAACGTACACAGAGACAAGCCATGTCTAGTTGCCACATATGAACCTGCCAGTTGCTTTCCATAAAACTTCATGCCACGGCTCGGCATAAATTATGAGTCATCGAATGGGAATCAATTTAACCCTAATCCGCCCAACCGTGTGACTTTTGGTCACTTTGGTTCAGTTTCGAAAGTAATTTTCACAAATTTTTGAAAAAACAATCCCATTCGAACTCATTGACTTTGTTTCCCAATGGAAACACTACGTAGAAATGGAAAAAAAAAGTTAAGAATGTAATGCTGTACCAACCCAATCCACCCAGGTGGTGACTTACAGCCACCTGTATTTAAAAAAATCGTACGCATGAGGATATAAGAAGGGCGATAGAATAAACGACGAAAGTGACTTTGATTATTTGGATAGTGACGATAGTGAGGAAGATGCTACCGAAATCTTTGAGGAATTGACCGATAAAATAGAGCTGGATGACGAGAATGATAGTTAAAATTATCTTGGGAAGGATGGAACTGAATGGAAGTCTGAACCGTTCAGTCAAGGAAGATCGGTCAGTCATTACATTATTAGATGCCAAAACTCGAACGCCAATACCAGAGGAACAATCTTTCAGAAGTCCGTCCAACTACTCGCATATGCCGACGATATTGACATTATTGGAAGAACGCAGCGTGATGTCAATGGCGCTTTTGTGGGTATTGCAACGGAGGCCGCGAAGATGGGTTTAGCTGTAAACGAGGGTAAGACCAAGTATATGCTGTCAACGAGAAAGGACACCCAACACCGACGTCTCGGTCAGAACGTCATAGCAGACAGATATAACCTTGAGGTAGTCAAAAACTTTGTCTACCTAGGTACCGCTATCAATTCAGAGAATGACACCAGCGCTGAAATCAAACGAAGAATAACTCTTGCCAATGGCTGCTTCTTTGGGCTAAGAAAGCAATTGGTAAACAAAGCCCTCTCTCGAGCAACCAAGATAACGCTCTACAAGACCTTAATCGTCCCAGTCCTGCTATATGGCGCGGAGGCATGGACTTTGTCAAAAGCGGATGAAGCTGCCCTTGGTTGCTTCGAGAGGAAAATTCTTCGTGTGATTTTCGGTCC
The DNA here is from genome assembly GCA_907269125.1 of Eristalis pertinax. Lineage (NCBI taxonomy): Eukaryota > Metazoa > Arthropoda > Insecta > Diptera > Syrphidae > Eristalis > Eristalis pertinax. Next base: position 34,258,620 of record OU026147.1, on the reverse strand, counting down.
CGTCTGCATAGACGGTGAGTGGAGGAGGAGATATAATGACGAACTATACGGGCTGTTCAGCGACATCGACTTAGCCAGAAGAGTGAAGATCCAAAGACTGAGATGGCTAGGTCATGTAGAGCGGATGGAAACCAATACTCCGGCCCGAAAAGTCTTCGAATCCACCCCGAGGGACGGCGCAGTAGAGGAAGACCGCGACTCAGGTGGCGCACGCAAGTGGAAAGGGACCTCAACCAACTATGCGTGCGAAACTGGAGACAGCTAGCTAAAGATCGAGCTGGCTGGAGACGCTTGTTGGTTGAGGCCTAGGTCCACCTCGGACTGTAGAGCCACGTTAAGTAAGTATGTAATTAGATAAAGATGTTTTACTGCCTGGAAAGAATATTGACGACATAAGTGATACATTCGCCCTCCTTTTTGGCAATACAATTATTGGTATCATTGTCAAATTTGCCATGGTGCAGAAAAGGAAGGGGAGATATGGAAGCTCACCGACGACATTGAAATAAGAAGATTTATAGGACTACTTATTTACGGGGGCACTAAAAAGGAAGGTATTTTTGACTTCACAGACTTCTGGGATGAAGTTCATGGCCATCCAGTGTTCAGGGCAACAATGTCAAAGAATCGGTTCACCAAGATTTCGCAACATTTCAAATTCGGTAACATATCAACTAGGTCAGATAGACAAATTTGCACCAATAAGGGAACTCTGTAATTGTGTAATGACAAATTTGAAGAAGACGTATGTGCCTGGTATGAACCTTACAATTGATGAGCAACTGGTCCCCATCCAAGGTAGAGGGCAATTCAAACAATTCATCCCTTCAAAGCTGGATAAATATGGCATGAAAAAATCTGGTGGACTTGTGATAGCTCTACATATTATCCCTTGTTTGGTATTCCTTTCCTTGGAAAGGAAGGGAATAAAAGAGATTGTAATCAAGCGGAGAATGTGGTGTTGATGCTTTCCGAGTCTTACTCTGGGTCGAACCGAAATCTGACGTTTGATAATTTTTTTACATCATACCATCTGGCAAATGCATTATTGTGCAGGGGTCTCACCAGTGTTGGAACTCTAAGAAAAAATAAAGCATGTATTCCAAAAGAATCTCTTTCCAATAAAAGCAGGGATCTGGAGTCAAGTTTATTTGGGTTCAGGAAAAAAATTCATTAGTGAGTTAAGTCCCAAAAAAAACAAATCAGTTTTGTTCTTATCAACGATGCATCATACCAAACAATGGACATTGACAACAAAAACAAACCAGAAGCTAATTTGTTTTACAACTCAACTAAAGGGGCTGTTGATACTTTGGGTGAGATGTGTCATGCATTTTCAGTCAAACGCAAGTCAAACAGGTGGCGCATTTTGATTTTCCACAACCTCATTGATGCTGCGGGTATAGCTGCATATGTGATTTGGATGAAAACGTATCCAAATTGGAATGCATCTAAAAAGCGCAAAACAAGACCGCTATATCTAGGTATTTATCAGGGCCACTAAAACAAGTCGTCAGTGAAATAGTGCCATCTGCAGCAAATAATTCTGAAGGCAACAAAGCTGACACATCTAGAAGAGGAAACGATGTTACATGTGTTCTTATGATATATGTAGGTTGCGTTTCAAAGCAAATATATTGTAAATGCAAGAAGAGCGTCTGCAACGAACATTCGAAAAAATCAGTTGTATTTTTTAAAAACAAATTAGGTAACCAATAATAAAATAAAAAATTAATAACAAACTTTAAATAATATTATTCAATTTTATTTCTAAGAATAATTAGCATTTTTCACCCAATTGTTAGTAACCACTTGGCTCCCTTGAGGGGGCGTCGCACAGTGGTCTGAGAGCGGAAAAAAGGTATTTGCTAAATGCATATATTTATCAATTGAAAGACTTAATTCAACATCAGAGATGGGATTAGGAAAATATTTTTTGCACTAAAACAAGATTTTTTTTTTTAATAAAATTTTGATTTTTGCTTTCCTCTATAATTTTTAGACAGACTCGTTCCATTTGTAATATTTTCCAAAGTTTATTGAAATCAGCACACCGGTATCGATTTAACAGACTTTTTTTCCGCTCTCCCATGCAAACCATCCCACTGTGCGTCGTGGTGACTGTGGCTTTAATTCAAATTCGCGGTTAGAAATTAAGACTATACCAGATTTTAGCACGACTAAAGCGTTTCTACTCGTGGGCGTCTCTGAATAGACCCACTACTCAACCGGCTGCTGCCAGGGGTTTTAGATCGAACTCACACTTCACCAAAGTGCGGAACTGTCCATAAAACAAGAACTCAATTGGTACCTCAGTGCTCAAGCCGTCGGCTCGGCGCTTCTGAACTCCTCAGCTAAATGGAACTTATAGCTTAAGCCTTAAAGGGAAGAGATCACGTAAACCACGTATGGTGGCATTGAATTTTACCGAAGTCAAGTTGCAGCAGGATATGTGTTACTATCGGAACTAATCTGATATTATTAAGTCGGCGACATACTTAAGGGTGGTTAAATGTTAAGGGCCGATGTTGAATGTGAACCACACCGTCAAGTTTTTTTCTTTTCTGCATTTCATTTGACGTTTCTCAATTTCAGACCAACTCAATTTGAACTCAAAAATACGCAACGCAACGCGTTAAAGTTATTCAGGCTTATTATGAAAATGGGCGCTCAAATCAAAATGCATATCGTACACTTCGTACACTTCGTACACTTCGTTTTTTCGGTCAATTTAATCGTCCAAATGTGCGTACAATCGGAAAAATCGTGCAAAAATTTGAGCAAACCGGGTCTGTAGCAGATGTGAAAACGCCAGTGCATGCTCGTACAGCTCGTACTGCAGAAAATATTGCTGCTGTTCGCGATAGTGTGGCTGAAGAGCCGTCCACCTCAACTCGTCGTCGTGCCCAACAATTGCACCTCTCACGCTCGTCGTTGATGAACATTATGCAGAAAGACTTGCATTTACACGCTTACAAGGTGCAATTGACTCAAGCAATCAACTAAAGCCTCTTGACCATTTCAAGCGTCGTCAATGGTCAGAATGGTGGCAAGAAATGGCAACAGTGGATGATCAATTTTCGAAGAAAATCGTCTTCAGTGATGAGGCACATTTTCACCTCAGTGGATTCGTCAATAAGCAGAATTGCCGCATTTGGGCGAATGATAATCCAAGAGTAATTGTCGAAAAAGCAATGCACCCACAAAGAGTGACTGTTGCGGTTGCGGTTTATGGGCTGGCGGCATCATCGGGCCGTTTTTTTTTCCAAAATGAGGCCGGTCAGGCAGTTACTGTGAATGGTGTTCGCTATCGTGAAATGGTACGAATTGGAAGATATGAATGTGGACGATATGTGGTTTCAACAGGACGGTGCCACTTGCCACACAGCTAACGAAACAATGGCTCTTTTGCGCGACAAATTCAATGGCCGTGTTATCTCACGTGGTGGCGATGTCAATTGGCCGCCAAGATCATGTGATTTGACACCGTTGGATTTTTTTCTTTGAGGTTATTTGAAAGAAAAGGTGTACGTCGATAAGCCAGCAACAATTCAAGAGCTGAAGGATGAGATAATTCGGCGCATTAACGGCATAGAACCTCAATTATGCTTCAGCGTCATCGAAAATTTGGACAATCGGATGGAGGTGTGCCGCCGAGGTCGCGGCGGCCATTTGGCTGATATTTTGTTCCATACATAATTGAACCATACCAATATTATCATAATAAAAAGAAATGACAATAATTTCCTAAATAATTTGTGTTTTATTCAAAATCAACATCGGCCCTTAAAATTTAACCACTTTATATTACATTCAAACTCAAACCGCTGCTAACTGCTCAATGGTAGATAGAAACAACGTCGTCACTTTTCACAACAAACGCCTCGTCGATGCTATCCTTCGTTTTGTGCGCCAGTCCTACGCCAGTTTTTCCACACTAGATGGTTTATTTCAATTAACCCAATTCTCTCGATCTCGACTGCAGCTCAAAATCAATTCAAAACTTCCCTAAATGTTCAAAAACACTTTCACTCTCATAAATTGGAATTTAACACGCTCCACTGGCAACTTTCAATTGCACTTCAGTTTGACCCAACTTCACATGGACCCACGTATTCTCAGCCACATCGCAACAAACTCCTCACTCCAAAGCTTCACACACAGTTGGGCAATTTTTTAATCGTCGTCACTGTCATCACGGCCCTCGTGTCGTTGTAATTCGAAAACGTGCATGTGTGCCCTCTTGTTTTGGTTCAGTGTCTGACATTGACCCATTTTCCCCGGTGTCGCCTTTCACGAGGCGACAATTGGCACCGATTCGGCGCTCTCAGCGCACAATCACAACTAATTGACATCCTTGCTGCTGCCCCTTCACTCTCCCCTATCAGTGCTGTGTCACATCTCACAATAAATTATATTCTTTTTATTTCCATTCTTCCTTAACAAGGACTTGGACTGGCCGATTGTGGCGGTGGTGGTGGTGATGGTGGCCACTACACATGTGAGCCAAATGATTAGAGCACAAAGGAGTGAGGCTTATGGCTGCTTTCGAATGGAAACAACACAATAAATCGCACCGATTTCTGACGTCATAGTGTTGAAGATTACTTCCCAAGGACGACAAGGACAAGGACGAGAGCGAAAGGAGGCTATTCCGGATATCGATTAGAGATTTGGTTGTATTTCTCTATTCCGAGCTGGCAGACATCGCTTGATTTGCTCACGTAGCAGACATTGTGGCGCCATTTGGTAAATATTGATAATTTGCTGGTCACTTGCGATGGGGCGGTGAGAGATGGAATTAATCTAAGTCCGACATAATGGGGCTAAAGAGAGAAATGTATCCATTTTGTTGGGCGGTTAATTTCTTGCGGATTATTTTACTTAATTTGCTGAATTTGCTTGTGAACCGATTGGATGTTGATATTGAAATGGAAATGGCGCAGATGGCATAATCAGTTATAAATTAGCCATGAGGTGTCTACTTCAAGGATTTGTCTGTGCATGTGTAGTTCTTGTGAATTGATTTTTCAGACCAACGGACGGCTGTTGTTTTGTGGCAAGTGGTGGGAAAGAAGAGCTTCAAGGGGTTTCATTATTTAACCTTGAATTGTTTCTCAAGCACCAGCAACGATGTTCAAACACAGAATGTATTTTGGTTTGAGTTGTCAGGCGTGTCTTGGAATTGACATTTTCTTTCTTCTCATTTCGACGTGGTCTACTAAGGATTGGTGTTCCATTTGTTTAATTAAAAAAATTCCCAGGGTATGTACATATATTGTGCAACTGAGACATTTCAATTGAGTTCATTCTGTGCGCGATGTTGTTGTGGACGTTAAACTTGGCATTTTTTTCTGCTGTCTTCGATTGAGCTGGCGTTTGTGTTTTTCAGCTTTGAACTGCCTAATTCAGACTTCTGTTGTCCCACAAGGGGAGAGTAAGATTGACAATTTTGGTGTACCAGGCTGTTGGAATGGGTTAATGGTCAAACATCCTACGGTCCTTGTGTTGTTGGTTTCTGTCTGCTTGTACAGATTTAGTGACATTAACTTGCGGCGTAGTTCGAATCTGACCATGGGATCCTCTTCTTGTGCCTGGGGCTTCTAAGTTCGATCCCCGACGCGAGCAACTTTCATAATTCACGGCTCCACCTCTTTCGAGTCACTGAAAATACTCAAGGAGTATACGAGGGCTGTTCGATAAGCCAATGAATTTGAAATTAAACACATTCTCCTTGTTTTTTATCGTGTGCCTTTTTTGGAGCACGTTTTTCAGAGGATGTGCACTGTTGTGATTGTCTCTTGATTTCTGGTGTACCACTATACAGGATTCATCAACTGTTACGAAATGTGGTAAAATTTCACTTGCATGGTCCCAAATTCTGTGAAATCTTTACCCGTAAAGCTTCTTATTGGTATGGTGCTTTCGTCGGTCTCTGTCGAACTGTACATATTCGCAGTATTTTATTTTCGAAAATTGGGAGCTTCTCCAAGCTGGTCTTAAACATCGTGTGCCATATTGGGAAGCCGTACGTTAAGATTTGCCATATTAGCTGCTTATAGAGTAGAAACTTTGTTTTCTGGAGTAATATATTTTGTTCAGGCATCAAAGGATAGATGCGATAGGAGCCTAGGTTGGCCTTCTTTAGGATCAGTTTCGAATGGCGGTTGAGCTTCAGCCTTTCCGTGAAGTTCTGCGAATAGACAACAGCTCACTGTGTTGGTTGGAGGCGGTTAATCTGCCGTAATGATAGATGTTGAAGAGCATCGGTCCCAGCTTGGACTGAATGCAGAAAGGAATACCATCTGATTCAGCTCGTAGATAAGACCCTCTATCCAGACCATGTCGAATGACTTTTCCACGTCCAGCAAGCAAGCAACGGTGACTTCGTGTTTGTTCAGGGCAGCTACAACATCGTGGTGGAACTGGATTAGAAGATGTAGCTTAACATTTTCTTCCCGGAATCCATACTGCGTATTTGAGATGATGTTTTGGTCGGTGGACCATCGCTTTAGTTCCTTCGCTATTAGGTACTCCAGGATCTTGCTTATATTGCTCAATAGCGATATAGACCGGTACCCTGAAGCACAAGTAGCAATCACCTTTTTTATCCCCAATTTTACCTACTTTCCACTTGCTAGGAAAGTAGCAATTATTGATACAATTGTTCATAATGATGGTAAGAAGTATCATCACCGTTTGTGGCATCCGCTTCAGAACGAAATTCCAGGTTTTGTCTGCACCGGCTGCCTTCCTCGTTGTGCTACGTTGAATAATTCCCGTGATTTCTTAGTTATTTTAGAAACATTGACCCGGCGATCAACCATCACAATACCGTGCATCTTGTTGGCAATATTTTTTTTCCGTTGTCACGACATTTGGACGTCAAGGGCGCAGAATAAACTTCGTCGTCCGTAATACCCCATCATTCGTGAAAGAACAGAGGCACAAAGTGACTGATTGCACTTGAAGGTAGGCCAGAGATGGTCCAACAAGACCCTAGAAGGCATCATGTGCCTTAAAGATAAAGCTAATATGGCCAACACTCTGCCTCTCTGATTCAGACTAGGTAGCCATCACGCACGACTCTAATCACCATTATTACAGGGCGCGTAAGCCCGCAGGATGGATATCTCATATGAAGATTTCTTCAGCAACTGCTTGAATGAAGAGGAGGAGGAAACCATTTATCACCACCTCTGCTTGTGCAGGTCTCTGGCTAGGTGTAGGAGCTCCCATCTAGGTCCCACTTTTTCAAACGAACTGAATGACTTTAGCAATATCCAGCTTAACCCAGTGCCGGATTTAGGGGAAAGCAGAAGAGACTGCAGCCCCGGGACTCAACAAAACAGGGGCCCCCACAAAAGTAACGACGAGTAAACACCAAAAACAAAAACCAGTCAAAATTAAAGCGCCATTTTCATCAAACACAGGACCGCCGACGGTCAACATCATCTTCAACATCTTGGAACTAGAACATCAATATTTCAAAGACTCATTTGGAAACAGTAATGAGTTTAGAGCAACGGGGAAAAGTCACAGGACGTATAGATCAAGTGCTACCGATACAATTGGCAAAAAATCTTCAAAATTATTGTTAGTGCTATCAAATTAATTGCTCAGCGTGGATTAGATAATTTACTAAAATTTTTAGGTGACCATAAAATTGACATTTTGGATTGCCGCGGCCAATCATATGACGTGAATGGCAAATACAAAGGAAAGCAGGCTCTAATTTTGGAGAACAATCATTTATCGGCGTTTGTACCCTGTTGTGGACATTTTCTCAATTTAGTTGGAAAGGCAGCGGCTATTCAATTGTTTGAATTCGTTCAGGATATACGTTTTTCACAGCATCCTGAACGATACCAAATTCTGACTGAAAAACCATCACAGAAAAAATGCTGACAATCTTACGTTTTAAAAAAGCCTAGCGATACTCGTTTGTCTTGTCGAACTGAAGGTGCGGAAGCCATTGTCCATGGTTATTTTGAAATCGAATTTGCTCAAAAACCAGCATATTTTCTGATAGGGAGCAAAAAGGAGGAATTAAGCATCGCACTTTTTACAAAAGATGAGTTGTCTCGAAACCGATCTATTTGTTATCGCTTGGAACGGCATCTTGGAGCGATTCGATGCTAAAAAAGAAGATGTTGCAGGACCCGAAAATGATTCCTGAATCTGCAATGCGTGTGATGATGAATGCAAATGAGAAATATGTCGTATTGATTACTTTTACAATCACGTACCAGAATAAGAAACCACTCGATTACATGAAAGCACGAGACGCAATCTGTCACCAAAAGAGAAATTCAAAGTATCCGGTTTTATCCCAGTAATCGATCAGCTATGTGTTTCTCTAACTGAAAGATTACATGCATTCGAAGCTGTATGTTCGAGATTTGGATTTCTCAATCACATGGAGAAGATGGATGCTGCAAATTTACACAAATACAATTTACACGCTGCAAAGATGACATAGAGCCTAGTCTGCGTAAAGAGTTCGTTCAATTTGTATCTTTGATCGACTTATAAAAAAAGGATTATAGAACAGACTAATCTACTGAGTTAATTTACTAACACATTCAAAGACCAAAATTTCAGTGCTACATTCCCAAAAATTGAAATTGCACTGAGAAAGTATTTAGTCTTGATGGTGTCTTATTGTACTGCAGAGGTAATTTTCAAAAATATGCCCCGAACTACTATTAGACAAAACCTATTAAAGATATACCTACTCAGCATTTTTTCTAAAAAAAACACCGCAAGGTTGCAATTGTTAGCGCTCTAATTTAGTTTTATGTAATTCTTGTTTTTGTCTAAATTTATTTCTTGCACGTCTCGAATGTTGGATGAACAAATTAGTAATCATATCTCTGTACCTACCGCTTACCGTTGTATGGTAACGTTGATGTACTGGGGTTTCGAGAATGGCTTCTGTTTGAGGGACTCGAAACTAACCTCAAAACAACCGAGAAATGTGAAATCTGCAGTCACAAAAAACAATGCCGCCAATGCCAAGTCCCCGCAACAAACTGCTGCGATTAGACCAAAATCACTGCAAATGTGTAAGGATCTTCATTCTGTACACTTTATCGCCCTTAAAAGATTAAGTAATCTACCTGGTGCCACCAAAGCTCTACTCTGCGAATCTTCACTGATGGATGGGTGACGGCGCGTGGTCGCTGGCACGATCGTCTACTCTAAGGACTTAAATATCCAACTATCATTTCGATTGACGAACCATTGTAGCGTCCTTGATGCAGAAACTGTAGCGATTTCACTTTGCATTCATTTGTTTCGATAGCCAGGCGATAATCAAATTCTGGATACGGTCACTTTTAACGCGAAGACTCACCTGAACTGATCCCTATCTCTTGACGAGATGGCCGAGTATTTTAGCATCAATCTTTTCTGGGTACTGAGACCCTATGACATTCCAGAAAATTGAGAAGCAGATGAATTTCGTTTAACACTCTATTCGGGGGAGATCTCCCACCCATGCCTACCTCTTCTGTAAAACGGATCTATCTTGATGCGTGAAATAGTTACTAACACTAATCGTATATGGTCTTCTGGTACAGTATTCTTAACTACGAAAGAATTAAGGCCTGCTCTCATTCAGAGGATCACATAGCAGGCCGGTTCATAGGACTCTCATTGGCGCTGCGTGATCACTGGGCAATGCGTCATTGTCAGATCAGCACCCACGTCGTTAAGCAGCTGTTCAAAGTGAAATGTCAATCAATGTCAGACCTCCAAGCGAAAATTCACGCTTTGCCTACAAGCGGGCTGCAACTGACTTCTGAAGAGACGAGGAAGATGAGAAAACCATTGTTCCCCTTCTCTGCAATTGCCGGCCACCCTTCTGCAGAAGGAAAGCCAACCCGAACTAAGCAGCATTAGTCATCTCCATCGATGTCAGATTTCAAAAGCACCTACTGCTGTGTGGAATAGGGTCTACTAGATTGAAAAAACAACGGGCATACAGTAGTTTAAGTGATGGTCTGACTTTCGCTGGTAGTCAGCAGCATCAACCTAACCTAACCATGCCTTCAACATTCATAGCCATTACTACTCAATTTTCTTCGAATTCGTGCCTTCATTTGATTCAACGGAGTACCTAAACAGCCAACAATTGGTTATGCTTCCTTCCAATTTAGTAAAAATTAAGTCAAATACCTGGTGCCCATACCTCCTTCTCCTAACAATTGCGACAATGATTTCGAAACGTTGATCGATGCTGGTTCACTATGTTGCAACAACTTTACAGTTTCCAGCATCAAAGTGACAGTTCTGATAAACTCGTCCGTCTAGACACTGTCTCGTAATTCAAGTCAAGAGCTCAGTGAAATCCTGGCAATCTGAGTGCTGAATCGCATCGATGACGTCCAATCGGCAATAAACGATCCAGCGGCATAGCTCACAAATTTGCAATAGATCCGATCTCTTTCTGATGTCTATCGCCTTTCTCGCCGCGTTGATCGTGTGACACTTTAGTCTGTTGCCTTGGCATAAGAAATCCTCATCTCTCATTCACATCAGACAGTGAAGGCATCTTCCGCTTACTGATCATTTCACAAGCAGCGTCAACTGCCGAATAGCTTTTCTCGACACACTTTCAAAGAGAGAGAGAAAGAGAGACTGCCGACAGACAGCAGAGAGCCGATCTGCAAAATTGATCGCATCATGTCAGATCAGCACACACGTCGTTGAGCAGCTGTTCAAAATGAAATGTCAGATCGATAAGCGAAAATTCACACTTTGCCTACAAGCGTGCGCCCCCTTTCGCTGACACGGGCACTTTTACTTCATCCGCCGTCGACGAGGCCAGTTGGCAAGGATTAGAACTTTTCACACACGTCCTAAGGTGAAGGTCTTGTCTGGTAAAGCAGTAAGCGGCAGATAAACCGACACGAAGTAAAAATCATACCAACTCACATGGATACTCACTTTCAAAAGCCGACGGCGCAGATGCAAAGACAAATGAGCCGAAAATGAATTGACCTTAACGCGATTCAGATAGCACGCATTAATTATCCTACCCTTGATGCAATAAAACTCTCGTGAACGCGTCTTATGGCCGTATGCGAGTTACGCCGCGCCGCTGTGACGCAATGCATTCAATTTTGAAAGTACCTCTTGTTTTTGTATAAAACCCACGCTGCCGGCCCATTGAATTATACTCATCTGAGGTACTTCTTGTGATCAACAGCTCAACCACAACAACCAATAAGCCAACGAACCATGTTCCGTTTTGTAAGGACTCTCCGCAGGATACTAACTTGTGCTTGTGCTAATGTAAAGCTTGTGTTTTTGTTTTAGGCATCTGCTCTTCTCGCTGTCTTGGCCTGCGCACAGTCCGCCCGTGCTGGTATTCTGTCAGGCGCCACCTATGCAGCTCCAGCCGCTCAGTACATCTCCACTGGATACGCAGCTCCAGCAACCTCCTACATTGCCAGTGGATACGCCGCCCCAGCCACTCAACTGATTGCCTCAGCTCCATACGCCGCTTCAGCCACTCAACTGATTGCCTCAGCCCCATACAGCCGTTCGTATGCCGCTCCACTTGCGTACTCTGGATCCGTGTTGGCCTCTGCTCCAGTTGCTCACACAATCGCTGCCGCTCCAATCGTCCGTTCGACATCACTGATTGCCGCTGCTCCAGCTATCCGCAGCTACACCGCCCCCATTGCTCAGCAATACGTATCGGCTCCATTGACCCGCTCGTACAGTACTCCTTTGGTCTCCAGTGGACTCTACAGCACTGGCTACTCGGGATCCTATGCCAACTCGTATTCTAGCCTTTACTCTGCTCCTCGTGCTGCGTATGCTGCTGCTCCATTGACCACCTATGCCGCCCCACTGGCTGCTACCACTTACTCAGCTTCACTGGCTCATGCTGCACCCTTGGCTACCGCCTACACCACTTCATTGGCTCACGCTGCCCCACTGACCGCTCGTCTCTCAGCTTGGTAAGAGGATTATGATGCATTCTACTGGAACACTGTGTTTGTAATTTGGTTTTTGTCAATAAAGAATTTGTTATACTAAATTATGTCTGTTTATAAATCCTTGGTGAAGGATACGCGGAAAGGCTTCTGCTTAGAGGTAAGTCTTAGTAGAAATGGACGCCGACTTCCTTAACCTGACCTAACTGGTAGTCAAGCGGGTTGACTACTCCGTGGAACCAGTTCATGGCAAAGCGGTTTAGGTGGCTAATGCAGACTCCATTCAGTTCGCTGAGATTTTTGAAATAGTTTGCCACTAGATGCGAGTACCTATGTCTTGCAAGAGCGCTACCCGAGCAGAAGAGGTGGAAATTTGTGATTTCTGCCTCAGAGGTATTTTTGTTTGATCTTGGAGGTCTTGCAAAAAGTGTGGGGCAGTGGCAAAGGTAGAGAGAAGAATTTTCTTTTTCTTCGTCACCGCAACCATCTTCGTTTCATGGCGCTTCAGATGCTTATGGCCAGTTAGTTCTCCAACTACCATCGTTGGCAACTTTCCGTCGCATTGAAGGAGTTTTTCGATTTTTGCAATGCTAAACGTGGGCCTCAGCATCCGATTGATTTTGTTTTAGATTAGATTAGTAGCTTTATTTTTCATCAGTTATTATACACAAATGGCTTACAACTAGACTTATTACTAAGGTAGGTATGCAGGCTCAACAATAGGGGCCCGGCGAATTTCACATGACGTGGTCAAAATTGTATCATTTTACAATATATGAATTATAATTTATTAATTACATATGGTTTGTGCTTTATAATAAAAGGAGGAGAAAAAAATATATATATAAGTATTTAAAATATTGCAATTCAGTGGGACTAGCCACGGTAGTGTCCAGTGTTGTTCTTTTTTTAGAACTGTGTTGTGTCGGGATTGAATAAATCGTTAAATCCAGGGTTGATGATTGCCATTGTGTGAATGTGCCATTGGGTGACTGCGCTCGAGTGGAAATCGTTGCAGTTCCTGTATGCCCTGATTGGGGTAGCTGTTAATATTATTTAACAGCTTACTGGATAGTTGAAGGATGTATTCATCAATTGGCAAGGTCTTCGCTTCTTCGTAAATCCTTTTTGTAGGGATGAATTTCAGTGTTGAAGGGTCTCTGTGGAGACCGGTCCACATTCTTAAAATCTTCCGTTCAAACAGACTCCATTGCTGTGGGGTTTATTGTGTACCAGATCGGGCATCCGTACGTTATGACTGGTCTGATAAGTTGCTTATAAATAAGCAGTTTAGTCCTCTGACTGAGACCAGTCTTTCTTCGGAGCACTGGATGTACCAAGTGTAGGGCAAAAGCTCCTCGTTTAATGATAGCATCCACGGGGTTCTTAAATCTGACCCTTTCGTTGAGCAATATTCCCAGATTTTTGGCGTCCTTCGTTGGAGTGATTGTCGTGTTGTCTGGAAACGTTAATTTAAGATTGTTTCATCTTCTGACCAAGGTCCTACCCCTGCTTCCTCGTATGTGTGCGACTGGTGTTCTGAAGCATATGACTATAGATTTGTCGCTGTTGATTTGTAGTCCCCAATTGAGGTTGTAGTCCCGTCATTGGTTGATGTTCTGTCCCACTCTCCTTAAGGCTATCTCCAGTGATTATGGAGTCATCGGAATACAGTAGTTTATTACTTCCACTTGGGTTGGTTGGCTGGTCCGCGGTGTAAAGATTGAATAGGGACGTTCATTGTGGTACTCCCGCGTTCATACTCTTCACTGTCGATCTAGAAGTGCTTACCTGTACAAAGAAAATTCTATTCCAAAGTTGAGAAGTTTAAATATGAGTCCTTTGATCCAAACGGTATCAAAGGCCTTCTCAATGTCCAACAGACATGTCACTATCGTCACCTTTTTGTTCAGGCCTCGCGTGATGTCGCGTAGATTGTACCATGCTTAGGCCTGAAACCAAAATGGTAGGATGGCAGAATGCCGCCCTCTTCGCTAAATGTGGTAATTATTTTGAGCATTATCGACTCCATGACCTTACTCAAACAACTAAGCAAGGCAATAGGTCGATAACCGATTGCATCCGATTGCTACCATAGCCCTGCTTTTATTTGCTTCGTGTCGTCCACTTTTTTCTTCACATCTCGGGATGGATCGGTTGCGGCCCCTTTCCTGGCGAGCTTCGCTACCTCATTGCCGGTCAGCGCCATCACACTTTCTACGTTTGTCCTTAAGACCATGGAGAGACTGATAGACCTATTCAAATCTCTATCTCCGAATCAGCACGCATATCGAATAGGCTACTCTAGGGAGACTGCAGTTCACTCTCTGGTCAGCACCATCGAAAAATTAATTGAAAGCAATGAGTTCGCGATGGTAGCCTTCCTAGACATAGAGGGAGCTTTCAACAACATCTAATTCGAAATGATTGACAACGCCATACGAAAGCTGAACGTTGAAATCTGTACCCGGGAATGGTTAAATAATGTCTTAAATAACAGAAGAATTGAATCTTAGTTAAGCAATTACAGTGCAGAAAGAAAAGTTTTCAGAGGCACATCACAAGGAGGATTCGTGTTTTCTCTTATCTGAATTATAAGAGTTGATGATGTCCTTAAGAGATTAAGCACGATCGGATGTAAACCCATAGTCTATGCGAATGACATCGCACTAGCCATCAATTTCCCAAACACCATCAAAGACGTGATGGAATCGGCCCTGAAAATATTCGAAAAGTGGACAAGCATTATCGGACTTGATGTTATTCCATCCAAGACAATAGTCATGATGTCCACAAGGAAATATAAAATTCCAAATATTACTCCACCGAAGCTTAAAGTGAATTTCACTGATCAGGCCAAGTACTTAGGTTCCATTATCGACAGCAAACTAGCCTGGAGGTATCACATTCAAGAGCGCATCAGGAAAGCATCGATTGCACCGTACACTTGCAGAAAAATGATGGCACCCTATTGGGGAATCCGACCAAATAACGCACTGGCTCTGCACTGCAATAGTAAGACCAATACGGTGTCTTAGTATGGTAAACGGCACTAAAGGCTAAACAAGTTCTGACTAAGATAAGCTGAATACAAAGATCGGCATGCATCTGTACTACAGGTGCACTCAGATCAACCCTAGAAATATTACTACATCTCCCCATGGATATATACGGGAAGCTTATGGCTACGCATGCATAAGCATAAGGCTGAGAGAATGCAATCAATGGGATAAAGCCCACATCAAAGGACATATGGAACTACTCCAAAATTCGAAGATCCCAAAGACATCAGACTATCTGACGCCTCTTGAAGACTTCGAAGTAAATCACAAAATAGTAATTTCTTACTTACTTATCAGGCCGGCGACCCATGGAGGGACCGAGCCTGACCAATTGCTGCCTTCCATCGTTGACGGTCCTGGGCACGCTGCTTCCAGTCATCAAGACCAAGCTGTCTTGCATCCGCGATTACTTGGTCTTTATACCGAAGATTCGGTCTTCCTCTCCTTCTCGAACCAGTAGGCTTGGATTCACAAACCCTCTTTTCTGGAGCATTGTTGTCCATGCGTGCCAGTGCAGTCGACGAATGTTTGCCTCCGGACTACATCCTCACCCTGGTAAAGCTCGTAGAGTTCGCGGTTATGTCTTCTCGCAGACGGGACCATATATCCGACGTAGAATTAGCTACCAAGAATCTCTGCAGTTTTGCTTAGCGTCCAGCTTTCGGCTCCATAGAGCAGGACTGGCAAAATAAGAGTTTTGTAGATCATGATTTTGGTCCTTCGAGTCAGGAGTTTTGAGCCCATGTTGTTTTGACAAGCCGAAGTAGCACCGGGTGCCAAGGACGATTCTACGACGGATCTCCACTGTGAAGTCGTTTGTGGAGTTCGCGTTTGCCCCGAGGTAGACAAACTCCTTTCCTACCTCGTAATTGTAGCTGTCGATCGTGAAGTTTTGTCCAAGGTTGTGTGTGACGAACGTTTTTTGGCCGACAGCATATATTTCGTTTTGTCCTCATTGACCTTGAGACCAGTTCGTTTCGCCTGTTCTTCAATCGCCGGAAAAGCCTCCACTACGGCACGTAGAGAACGCGCGACGATGTCGATGTCATCTGTATATCCCAACAGTTGGACCGACTTGTAGAAGATCTTCGCCAGTACCAGATTGAAGAAATCACACGACAGCCGAAATACAGTGCAAGTTTCAAACGGCTCGGAAATCCTTGAGCCGAACTGCACGGTGCATCGATCAGTTTTCCCGGGATCCCGAATTCGGCCATCGCATCGAATAGCGCCTTGCGATGAATGCTGTCATATGCGGCTTTGAAATCGATGAAAATGGGACGGAGATAACGTCCGTAATACGGCTGCAATGGAAGTCTACACAAACCGGATCCAAATCGCCTGACGCCACAGGTTCAGGTGTATACGCTAGGTCGCCAGTGTCCATGGCTTCCCGTCTACCTAATCACTGCAGTGTGTTCCAGTCAGAAGAAACAGGACAAGAGGCAATCCTTCAGCAATCAATGATTTCGATGAGCGGTAGATCTTTATATACGTGGACAGTCAGGCGGCCATAAAAGTTCCGTAAACACCATCTCTAAATGCAACCTTACCCTATGCTGGGTCCCATAAGCAAGAAGCAAGAAAGGAAGCCATTGGCACAAAATCAGGAGACACCTGATCTCCCATTGAAAGCAATAAAAAAAGCTTCTACTGACAAGGTGATGGGCGGAAATGTATCTCTGTAGGACATCGAAAACTATGTGGTCTACACTAGTCCCAATCAAAACTAAGGCTCCCTAGAATTAGACAGGAAGCAAATTAGCTAACTAGTAGACGTAGTAACTGGCAATCAAGCCAGAAGACTTGGAGGGCCCTGCAACAGTTTCTGTATAAGCTGCATGGATGAGGAGGAAGTGGAAACTGTACTGCACTACCTCGCGACCTGCCCCGCCCTTGCAGAGACAAGAAGAAAATTACTAAGTAACAACAATGGTCAAAGAGTATAACTGTCTAGACAAAGCTTCTCAAACATGGCCGTTCGGAGCCGGCATAAAACTGTAGATCCCTTCCACTCGCGAAAGAACAATAGCACGCACAACACGAGTGGTTGCTGAGAAGCTAGGCCCTGGCCCTCTACGAGCTGTAGCACCACCCATATTATTATAACAGCCTTGAAGACTTAACGAACGCAACCTTGTGCTCTTCGCGGCAGCATCCGACCAACGTGGGCTTGATTTCTATTGCCGAAATTGCGTTAGTGGCCGTTTGCTTGTCGATTATAATGGTAATTTCAGCCGGTGGTATTCCCAACATAACTGCCAGGACGTCCGCTTCAAAAACACATGGAGCTTCAAGGAGAGAGCAATATTAAGGTCTTTGGAATAGGCACCACCACCCACCCCTTCGTCCGTCACCAATCCGTCTGTGTAGATCCACAGGGCATCATACAGAGTCTGATTGTCAGACATCCAATTCGATCTGGAATAAATGCTGTTGGAGAAGCTCTTCTCGATATTGCTTGGGTAAGATGCCTGTAGGTGTCGTTGCGAAGGAAGTTGTATTCGTTAAGAATGGTTGAGTGACCGATGATGAGTCCAGACCACGGTCGTAGTGATGTAAGTCTCAGGACTGTGCTAGATGCTACTTGTTGTTGTGCTACAAATAGTTCCAGTAGAGCAAGGTGGAGGAGTATATTAAGTGCATCAGACTGAGTGCTTCTCAACGCTCTGCTGATTCACAT
This sequence comes from Eristalis pertinax, assembly GCA_907269125.1. Taxonomy (NCBI): domain Eukaryota; kingdom Metazoa; phylum Arthropoda; class Insecta; order Diptera; family Syrphidae; genus Eristalis; species Eristalis pertinax. The sequence goes on along the minus strand of OU026147.1, from coordinate 34,240,924 downwards.
TCAGGCCAACATTAAAAGCAAACAGTCCCAAAGATGTTTTTTACGCCGATAAAGCACAATTGGTCCTTATAAGAACTCCTTAAGGGGAACTCTTTTGGAGTCAATGTTGACAAGATTTAAGACGCCGCTGAAGTAGAAGTATTCTCAGACTACAGGGCCCTATATCGGTCCTATTGTATACCCGAGACCCTTAATGTACACTAGTGGTTACTTTCCAACCGGAAAGCTCAGTCGTGTCCGCAAATAATCAATGGCACAGTGTTATCAATGACACCAAATGCACGCATATTCAGTTTACTCACAATAAAATAGACAATCTACCTGTATTCAGTAATAAGCAAGCCAACGATCTAGCACGTCAAAATGAACAGTATGTGATGAAATCGATGATAGATGAAATCGATAAACGACGCAACTTTTTTTAGCTGGTCATGCATTGTGTCCCAGTCTCTATGTGCTTCCACGTTCCTCCTAACATGGACACATCAACACGTCGGAAGCAAGCGTCCACTTCCCCTGAGGCAACAGCAACCAGCAATCATTTGCACATCGGGCATCCGCGCTTCCTGCTCTCGACAAATTGTCGCACACGCTCCCCGATTAGGGAACATGTAATCATCCTCGAAATAGGTCAATGGAATTGCCCTCCACTCGTTCTTGTTAACTGCATCATCACGATTTGAGTCCAATTAAAATGCTCTCCGTCGGATGACTTCCCCGAAACGTCTTCGTCACGTCGTCCAGACCTCCATGGGAGGCCGAGGCGTATCACCCGCTCGCATTCATGTGTCCGAACGTATTAAAAAGTCATAAAAACAAGATTCTAGATAACAGATCAGCCCAGAGCTAGACGCCACGCCAAGTGCCTTCCCCGTTGCAAAGCCACGCCGCCTCGCCGATGCCGCCGGTCACTCGATACATGACGCGTCCGTCCAAGCCAATGAATCATCACACCGCGCACACAGGTTGTGTGCGTTGGCAGCTCCCCAGTGATTCGCGGTGGCTTCCTCTTCTTTATGACACTGCCTCGCTGATGTGCATTAATTAAGCGAATTACTGCAATTGCTTCATATGGTCGGGTCGGTTTCAGTTGACAAGGACTCCTCGCGCCTCATCGGGGACGCTCGACACCTGGCGGCAGTGTGTGTCTATAAATCATGACACCATAAATTAAAGTGGAACTACGAGTAAGTATCATCTGCCGCACGACATTCTAATTGCGGGCCTAGAATGCTTCACGCCCAAGGAATCTCCACTCGCACTGGCTTCCTGGATGAGGGGCTTTGTTGGCTGTGCTCACTCGAGATACCGGGCGCTGCCATTCGGAGAATGTCAAGTGATGAGCGCACGCCGAACTTGAACTTGCGTGGATATGGAGTGTACTGCTCCCCTTGGTTGCGCTACAATTGGAATTGCCTCGAGTTACGAGCGTAATTGTGCCGAGATCGGGGTTCTATTTACGAATATGTCACGCAAGGCAGTTTGATTGCAGGATACGATTGTCGGAAGCGGAAGATGGGACGGAAATCAGCGCTGATTTCAGATTTGTGACATAATGGACGGGTAAGTGGGGGCGTCCTTTTGCGGGGCAAAAGTAATTAATTCAGCGCTAATTCTCTGGGGTATGTTGAAAGGTTGCCGCAGTAGCGTGACTGAATGTTGCATGATTTGAAGCCTCAGGAAATCTCATAACTGACTTGTGAGCCTATTTCCAGTTGCTAGTTGATGGCCATTATCAGTAGAAGGGTGACTGCATGGAAATTATATCCTAATGGGGCAGATATACCATGACGGGTAGGGATGGCAGTCAAAAGGTCCCCCTTGGACTATAATAGCTCTACAGGATGGTGTAGAAGGTGGTGGGTGCATTATAGTGTAACTCTACAGGCTTCGACTTGATTTCAGTTGGTTACGAGCTGGTGAAAGGGGAGAACGGATTAATCCGTGCTACATCTGATGAAGGCACTGCCGTCTGCACTTAGTCTCTGTCAACGAACTCTTACTCTCAACTCCACGTGGTGAAATGTGGAAAGCGAGCACCTTTGACCCAACCCCACCTCAATGAAAAGTCATAAACGGGTGCAAGTGAGAGAGGGGCGGAAGATGAGCCTGTACCACGGCACATCTCTCTTCATGGTTTGCGGCAGAGGATCTGAGCAACTGCTCGGCCAACAGCTACAGTCAACAGCAGTTGAGCAAAAAGGTGACCTAAATTTTTTTTTAATTTTGAAAAATCGCTCATTTCTCGAAAACTTTTCGTTTTTCGGCGGTCTCCGTATGGGTCTCGTCTTACGGCCTCAATTTTAAAAAAATCAAAACGATTGCGCTGAAGAAGGTAAAGTGAAGGCGATATGTTGGTTTCAATATTCTTCTTCTTCTTCTTTGTTTGGCGCTACAGTCCGGGATGGACCTCTCTCTCCAGCCAGCACGATCTTTCGCCAGCTGCCTCCAATTGCGCAGCACGATCTTTCGCCAGCTGCCTCCAATTGCGCACACCAAGTTGTTTGTGGTCATTCTACACTTGTGTGCGCCATCTCGTTCGAGGACGTCCTCTGTTGCGTTGTCCCAATGGCTGGGAATCAAAAACTCTTCGGGCCGGAGCTGTGGCGTCCATCCTCTCTACATGACCTAGCCATTTAAAGCGGTGGATCCGAAGACGTTTAACTAGGTGCATGTACAGCCCGTACAGTTCGTGATTGAATCTCCTCCTCCAGACACCATCAACGCAAACAGGACCACAGATCACACGTAGAAAGATCAAAAGCTTCTTCATCCGCTTTCAATACCATTCATGTCTCTACGGCTTTCAATACCATTCATGTCTCGTCAGCTTGGTGCTTCTAGAGATGGCTCTGTTACTCAATTGCCTCTTGAGCCCAAAGAAACAGCAATTGGCAAGAGAAATTCTGCGCTTGATCCCGGTACTGGTGTTATTATCTCTGTTTACCGCAGAGCCGAGGTAGACGAAGTCCTTGACTACCTCAAAATGTCTGCTGCCCATTATGACGCTCTGTCCGAGGCGTCGATGTTGTGCGTCCTTCCGTGATGACAGCATGCACTTTCGTTTGACCGGATTTACTTCCAGACCCATTTTATCCGCTTCCACTTCAATGCCAGCAAACGCCTCATTCACGGCTCGCTGTGGTCATCCAATCAGGTCAATGTCGTCCGCGTAGGCAAGCAGTTGAACGGACTTTTGGAAGATCGTGCCTCTGGTGTTGACGTTTGAGTTTCGCACGATCTTTTCAAGTATGATGTCTAAGAAATCACATGACAGCGTGTCGCCTTTGTTGACATTGAAGGTCTCGGTGAGTTCGTTACTGACATTGATGGAACACCGAGCCGCTGGGCCGTGGTACAAAGATCGTTTTGTACATCAAGGAGGACCAGACTGAGTACCTGGAGGAGAGCAAGATCAAGGAAATCGTGAACAAGCACTCCCAGTTCATTGGCTACCCAATCAAGCTGCTGGTTGAGAAGGAGCGCGACCAGGAAGTTGACGATGACGAAAAGGACGAGGAGCAGAAGAAGGACATGGCAACCGACGAGCCCAAGATCGAAGGCGTTGGCGAGGACGAGGATGCCGACAAGGACGGCGACAAGACGAAAAAGAAGACCGTCAAGGTCAAGTACACAGAGGATAAGGGTTTTTAACAAGACCAAGCCTATCTGGACAAGGAATCCCGACGATCTATCCCAAGAGGAGTACGGAGAGTTCTACAAATCGACGAGCCCAAGATCGAAGACGTTGGCGAGGACGAGGATGCCGACAAGGACGGCAACAAGAAGAAAAAGAAGACCGTTAAGATCTAATACACAGAGGATGAGGGTTTGAGCAAGACCAAGACCATCTGGAAAAGGAACCCCGACGATATATCCAAAGAGGAGTACGGTGAGTTCTACAAGTCCTTGACCAACGACTGGGAGGATCATTTGGCTGTGAAGCACTTCTCCCTCGAAGGCCAGTTGGAGTGGCGCGCGTGTTCCATTCGATCTCTTCGAGAACCAGAAGAAGCACAACAACATCAAGCTGTACGTGCGTCGCGTGTTTATCATGGACAACTGCGAGGATCTCATTCCTGAGTACTTGAACTTCATGAAGGGTGTTGTCGGCTCTGAGGATTTGCCTCTGAATATCTCCCGTGAAATGCTCCAGCAGAACAAGGTCCTGAAGGTGATCCGCAAGAACTTGGTCAAACAAGTGCATGGAACTGTTCGAGGAGCTGACCGAGGACAAGGAGAACTACAAGAAGTTCTACGGCCAGTTCAGCAAGAACTTGAAGCGGGGTGTCCACGAGTACAGCAACAACCGTGCCAAGCTCGCTGACTTCCTTCGTTACCACAGGTCTGCATCTGGCGAGGATAGCTGCTCGCTGGCCGACTACGTCAGCCGCATGAAGAAGAAGGACACCGAGGACGCATCTTACATGGAGGAGGTCGACTAAGCACCTTAGCACCTAAGCCGAACTGCGAGATGACGATGCAGCATGGGGACACAACGACCTTCTCGACCTTGCTGTCCAAGATGGACTTCATAACCTTGCAGAGGTTCTTAGGTCATTACTCCCGAAGCATTCCTTTACTTCGACAATACTGAACTCATGCAGGATGTTCATTTATGGTGTACGCCCAACAGCAGGCAGGCGTCTCTTTGACTAACCGGAGCGATCTCTGCTCGAGAATGGAAACAGTCTGGCAAGGAATGACTATATAAGCTAGTCAAACATGTTAGTTAATGAATTCAAAATAAAATTAAAATGGGAGCCGAGAAAAACTAACTTGTTCTTCGAAACTGGAGGCAACAATCCAGAGATTTTGAGAAGCTTATTGGTTGAGGCCCACCCCGAACTGTGAAGCGACAAGAAGAATGAATCTCTTGAATAGATTGACTGTCACACACGCACTGTCCTCTGCGCCAAAGGGACGGCTCACACGTATCACACACAAATCACACAAAATGACTCAACAAGCGCTAGAATTATCGAAAAACCATTTCACTCCATCTAGTCTCGGTGCACACCCAATCCCGTGGGAGGAATTTTCGATTGAAGCCTAATCTCTGAATAACATTTTAGCGAAGCAATCCGTTCTGATCTACATCCTTACACGATTTCCCTTTTTTTAACGCTAGACTGGAGCACTCAGACTCAAAACTGGTCCATTGCACTATCAGCAGCAACCTCGGTAGGTAGGTAAGTGGGCTGTCAGCGAAATCGCTAGCACACTTGTGACCCCTGTAGTCAGACTACTACCACTGATTTGAATTTGAATGGTGACTTGACAAGATTTGAAAACCGGATTAGACAGTTGATTTCACAGGAATTCAAACCGAGGACCCCTCTAACCAAGGAGAGGCACTCAACCAACTGCGTCATTCAGTACGTTCTACGATTTCACTTACATTTAATTATTTTCCAAAATCCAACGCAGCCACTCAGCCAAAAGCGCTAACAGCTCTCGACTAGCAAAGACACTCAGAGTCAGAGTGTGAAGATTCAACCTTAAATCGTTGATTTTTCAGTGAAAACTGCTGACAAACGCGTTGAATAGCATTGCATCATTTATGTGACAGTCGAGGCAGTCTTCCAAAAGCAGGTCCCCTTCAAAATTACGGCCTCTCCATAAAATCGAGAATGTGCATGATTTCGACGAAAAAGTGCAGTAATTTAAGAAATCAACTGAGTCGACATTTTGTGCATCAAAAATGGAAGTTTCAAGAAATACGATTTATTCGAAAATCCTTCTGACTTTTGAGTGATAATCGAGTGAAATGTAGTGAATGCGGGGGTAGCTTGAGGTGTTGATCGTAAATTTGAAGAAAATCGGCTAGGAAATGCGGAAATGCGGAAATGAGACGATGTCTCTTTTGGTCGGAAGCTACATATAGAAGGCAGCTTGAGGCTATTTGATAAAATCATAACAAATCGAGAAGATCTTTGTCAACTCTGTCAGTTGTCATTCAGGGTAGACAATACCGGCAATCTGTGTACCTGAGCTCAAGGATACGTTTTGCACACGTCCTTCAAGACGACTTGATCAGAAATAGTAAGATTTTTGGTTGAAGGCCTGGCACGCGCTTAATGATAGGCCCTAACTTGATATTTGCCCAGCTGCTGAACTAGTTGTCTGAGCTTTCTAGGACTGTCTAGGTTGGATCTGACCTGCTTCAGCGCCCCAACATGTTTCTCTGAAGGACTCAGGAACTCAAGCACACATACAGCTGAGAGAAAAGACCAATCTTCTAACCTGATTGTCATTGAATGAAAATCACACTTTAACCGATGTTGGACAGGAGCCACAGAAACTCATCACTGGATTCAGCCTGACTAGAGCTTATGGCAGTCTTGTGGGATCCTCGTGGTGGCTATAGTATATATATAGACCCATTCCGGGTAAGAAATTGGAGACTAATGCCATAATGCCAGCTCAGTGTGTACTTACATTGCAACAGGTTGCTGCTACAACTCAGTTACCTAGCTTGGACGCAGAATAACTCTTGCCAGTCATAGTTTATTTGCCCTTAAGACTCAATTGAATATTAGATCCTTTTCTTGAAGCATTAGGCTGAAGCCAGGCATGCTGTACCATGCAGAACCATGGACATTCAAAAAGGTTTTTGATGAAATTATTGGTCTCTTCGAGAGAAAAGTTCTGCGTGCGGTCCTTAGTCATTTTGGCTTTGAAGGCATCTCAAGGTATACTGAACTGTGTGTGCTGTACAGCGATGTAGAACTTAGATCCGACCCAAAGAGTCTTCCGACCCCGAATCTGTGGGACAACGTCACAGACGACGCACGCATCTCCTGTCCTCAATCTTCAAAATTTACTTTCGAAACCACAAAGTAGATGACAGGCCTTTGCTTACTAGAAGGCTTTCGATTACTCTCTAATCATGATGTTACAGACAATGATTCCATGCAACAACTCTCAGTTGATTATTAGTCGCGTTGATTAACTAGCAGTCACACCCTTACTACGAATGCCAATGTTGGACTCCGAGACTGTCATTCATTACCACTTCGATGAAGTGAGTCAATTTCATGCTAACCCTGGGCAGATCCTTTCTATTTAATATGCAAACCAACAGTGAGAAACCAATCAAATCACATACCCATCAAGGCACAGCAGTGAGTAGTGACGCACCAACCCGCAGGACCCTGGTGTCATATTTCCATTTCAAAACACCTCGTTGCAAGTTTCGAAAATCCCCCATTTGACACTTGGCCTTTCCCGAGCGTGCCCTTCTCTAGTTCACTGGAATATTGTGACGTTCGCGTGCACAGCTTCACCCTCCTCGTCATACTTCTATCTTTATAGGCATTTCGTAGCACAGAGCCCGTCAAGTGCTCTGCCACCATCATCGTCAAGCTGCATTAATGACATCTGACTCGGTTACATTGACGGCATAGAACCGCCAACCAGACGAGAATTTACATTGACAAGGCAGCCACCACGAGGAGCCACCAAGTACCAACCACAAATACTGCAAATGTTATGCGGGGACATTGAAGACAGGGATGCTGATGTGAATGCGTCACATAATGCACGTTACTGGCGTTTAGGTGGCAATTTAGCTTAGAGTATGTGCCCCCATCGTTGACGCCATAGTGACGGCTTGTCAACATCAAACACTCTTTACTCACTTTGCGCACAATAATCCTGTCCGACTATGACTGACTGGTATCAATTGATATTCGTTGAGACGCGTCCTTCCGCTTACTCTGCCGTGCGTTATCCAATTCATTATCAGCCTAAAAATAGACAAGGAAATTTCACTATTCCGGTAATTCATAAATGCGTCACCACCAGCCGGCGCGTCGCATCCGAACCCATGACCCAATTTTAAAACCAAATTGATTTTTTTTACTTCTGTCCTCCTCACCCACACCGACGGAGTTCGGTTGAAAATTATCATCTCCGAGTCCACGTTGCTGCTGCCGGAGGCACGAAATCAGAGGTGAAGGTCTCTTTTGGGCGCATCGCTGAGGGTGGTGCTTGTGTTGCGCAAGAACGGCGGTGAACATGGTTAGGTCCTCAGTGTGGCATGTACTCGTTTGGCGATTAAATACAATCCACCTTCGTCATGGACACGTGAGCAGGTCACATAGAAATTGCTTAGCCACTTTGGTCATAAAACTGAACGGGTGAACGAGTGATATAAGAGGCAAGGCTGGTCGCTTTGGTGCACGATTTATGACGTCCTTTGCGTATTTAATTGGGGCCAAGTGATGGAAGTAAGCTTGTTGTGCTTTGGATTTTGTCTTGAACTTGCACATGACAACAAATTAGTGAATCGCGAGTTTTTGTTGGCACAGCATCTGTCAAACTGGGACTTACATGTGTCCAAAAATAAATGAGTGGTCTTGATGCATCAATCAGCGTCAGCGTTTGGTTTCAATTTACCCGACGAAAAGCTCTCCATGACAGAGATCGTCAGTGAGGCCTGCGTGTCACACGCTCGATGCGTAAAGCGTTTGTTTTGCACCAGATGTATTTTACGTGTCCACTTTCTTCGCATCGATTCCATTGAATTTGATCCCCTTGCACCGTAAGTTGTGTTCGAGTGGTGTTATAGCTCGGGGCTGAGTCGGGTCTTAGTTCAAAAGCTTCTCAGTCTTCTCATCTGTTTATATCCTAGCTAAACCTGAGTCTAGCTTCTGCAGCGACCACTTTTGTTGTGCGTTGCTACTGTTCCTTTTCGAGTGACGGTGTACTCTTATGTAGACGAAATTTTACAAGCTTTTCCTTGACAGATACATATGTACATTAATTATCTTGAGAAACTCGAATTGTTCCTGTCGGCGATTGAGCCCAGAACCTCCCGCTTATTAGTTGACGCATAGGTACTTGCCCATGTCGTCAAAATTCTCTAATGGTCATTTATTAACGAGGCAAGGATCAAAGACGCGAGACTTGTTGCACAGCTGCGACCGTTATCGAACGTCGCATTCAGGGAAAAGGCTAATTGCACTGTTGTATGCACACACACGCATTACGTCTGGGCATCGCACACAGGGCCTATTGCAGATACTGCAGAGATAAAGAAGAAATAGAATCTGTTAAACATCTGTGAGGTCTCTGCAATTGCCCAAATCCAACTAAAATGAGGTTGCGATTTCTGCACAGAAAATTGCTTAACGAGTTGGAAGGTTTTTATAAGTTTGAGCTGAGGACCTAAACCTCAAAGAGTAGAGCAAGATCAACCGAGTCAGTCAGAAAATGCTCATGCTGTAGACGAAGGACACAAGTGGAGAAAACCTCAACCACCTTGATGCGCTTAAAGAAAGACAGACAGCCAGAAATAGCGTGTTGTTGGCAACCGATGTCCACCCCAGTCTGAAAGATAAAAAACGGTACAAAAATCAGGGTTCAACTCATCAACAGCACAATGGATCCAAATCGTTGGTCTAATATAAAAGCGGCTATAAGCTGCAAGGGCGCCCCGAGTTAGACCTACCTACGAACTTACAACGAATGCCATTATATGTGCCTACTACAGAAATAGTTCAAAGAAATGAGCTTTTTAATCGATAGATTTCATTTAAATGTTGACCGCAACTTAGTTTCAATTGGTCCACACAGAGTCCAATTTTTAGCCAGTTTTTCGAGGATATCTCACTAACGTGTAATGTTCACTTCTAAATCTGCTATTGTCGCTATGTTATCCGTATACACAAATTGTATAAAGACATTAATTCGCACGATCTGGCCGTCCAATTAACCAGAGCAAAACGATAGATCAATTCGTTCATAAATCCAGGTGCTGTGCGGCATGTAGCACCGCCCTATGTTGTGCGACTACATGTCGACCAGGTCCACCTCGTACATTTCGGGGGAAAACCTTTCGAAAATACTGAATGATAGCGTGCCATAGACGGTAACGTTGTTCTCACGGTTATATTTGAAAAAGAAGTACAGTCCAATGATTTAGTCATCCTTAGACACTACGTTGTCGGTCCAAAGGATTCGGTGAATACTAAACAGTATTGGCGAACGTTTTAGTTGTTGGACAACTTGGGCAACCACTGGTGCTTTATTTTAACAAACAAGTAGATGCTGCCCTGGCCAAAGCCCGAGGTGTTTTCATCTTTCCAAAGAGACTGATTCGCAATAGCTGATCCTGATGATTCTTAGACATGTTGCAAGGACAATGATCTCGACGAAAAACCGAGCGGCCATGGGACTGGCTTTATCTCCCAGAAGCATTCCCCTTTTTCGATCAATAAGGTGTGATCCAGGACAAACAAGTGGTCCCATTAATATTCCATTTGCTCGGATAATAGTGGTTGCGCGATTAAACTACAGCCGAGATGTAGTGCACTGAGCGCTGAGGATCGATTTCGACTCAGGATAGGTTTTTTACCAATCGGCCGATATATTCCGTTTTCATGGCCGACGTGAAGGAACGTCTTTGATATTTATTAATATTTGCTTAGCACGTATAATTTTAATAAGTGTTCAAATAAAAATTAAATTAAAATTTTATTTGCCCCAATGGCGACAATTATGTTTCCTAATAAAGCCAATTAAGTCTTGTTCAATGGCCATTGCATACCGCATCCACTAAATGACCAAATGCTACCGAACCTCAAACCAATTCGCTTTCACTTCATTTTGTTGCGTCAAAAGCAAATTTTTGTCAAAAATCATCATGGCCTTGGCAACACTGTGCCACACGAGCTTTTACAAATTTTCAAACGAAAGCCCCCTCGCTCATGGCAAACAACGAAGGGTTCCTAACTCAACGAAAGTGTCAAATCAATGCTCATTGATAAATAACAAAACCGTCTTCCATGTGCGAAAATTCCCATCGCCAACAAACGGGCGTTCTGTTGTCAGTTCCCTGCTCTCACCACTCACACATTGCCACTCGCGCTCGTACTGCCGAGGCGATTACTTTCGTCGAGAATTGAAAAGCAATCCTGCGCACTCCGCACTGATCACACAGAAAAAAAGGTAAGCACAGAGAATGTCGGAAAGAGCATTTACGGGGTCCGTTGCCATAGTTTTCCTTCACATTTTCCACCCATCGCCATCAGCACCAACAGACACGGGCGCCACGACTGCCACCACTCGATCTGGGAGAGCAGAAAAGCTTCGTTTTCATGTGAGAGAAGCACAAGGGAAAAATAAACTTCCACCAAACGACGACCACTGCCTCAGTTGATGTCGAGATTTTAAACGGAATTGTTGCAAAAGAAAACTTGAAAGTACCCGAAACGGAGGTGTCGACATTTTGCATTCTCCAACATAACAAGGACATTCCCCCGGGGAAACACTGAAAGAAAATTCACCTCAAACCGTCTCTTCACGTGAAAATCAACACAAAAATGTAATAGTTCTCGAATTTTAACGTGAAATTTTACTAGTTTTACCGCAAAAAAGGAGAACAAAGAGAAAAAATAAAACAAAAATAGAAGTAAAGGAAAAATAAGAAATCTCCAAAGGAAGGAAAATCTCGTCCTTATTTGATGTGTGTATATCTTTAGTTTATCAGTTTCTCCATTGTGCGGTGTGGATTTCTCCTTTCGTGTATATTTTTTTTTTCTTCTCTGTGTTCTCGTATTCTCCTCCTTTACGGCTCAGGTGCACCCATACATACACATGCCTAGGCAACCCAGCAAGGATCCACAGAACGGAAAAAAGTAGGTGGAAAAGAATTTTATTCAATTTTTTTGTTCCTCTTCTCATTCTTTTTTGTTGCTCTTTATAATAAACAATTTATGATGGATTTTTTTCGATTGTGTCCGCCGTCCCTGCAAATGTCAATCAATAGAGGGAGCTTTTTGTAAATAAAATGATTTTTTTAAGGGAATAATTATTCCTGCACGTCGTACATACAACATTTCACCGGAGGAGTAAGGGGGCGGCGGGTTCAGAAAACTGTTTTTTTTTCTTGTTGTATCCTGCGTCCCGGATTTTTCTTCTGAGGTTGGTCATAATGAAAACATTAAAGCAACAACAAGCCATAAAAGGATACACACGCACATGCACACACACGCGCAGGCATAGATTGACTACGAGCCTGCTGAGAGTAAGTAGGTCCTCTCCTGGCTGATACGACTGGCAAAGGCAAGGCAGAAAAAATAAAGGATATTTTAATTTTGCTCTCGCTCTCATCATCATCTCATCTCCTCTTGTCGTCGTCGTCGTAGCCGTAGTCGTCGCTGGCCATTCGAATTCAATTAGCAAGGACTTTATATTCCTTTACTAGCTATAAGGACAGAGCTGCAATGCTGTGTGCTCATCAAATTGAAATCCTTTTATTGTCAAGACGTGACGTATAGACAACAGACAACAACTGGCCAGCGAATGTGTATACGAGTGTATTTCAGCTTGAGGTTTTTGACAGGCTCTGTTTACAGTGCTTTGGTTGCGCTTACCCCCTCCCTTTGGGGGTTGGCTTGGATAGAGTTGAATAAAATTAGGATACCTAATTTTAGATACTTCTCCTTGGCCCACCAGCGTAAGTACTCCACAGACAGAGTAGAGTGTTTGTTCGACGGGCTGACTGCGACCAAGTGACAAGTTTGTGATCGATTCAAGGATACAACAATGAGGTGAAACATGAAATTTGTAAGTTGGCCAGAAAGAGGCGCCTTCGGCTTGGGGTTTCGGCAGTGTCTCGTGTTTGCCTCAATCGATGGCCGATGGTAGTGAACTTTGAAGGTTTTCTCCAGTGAAGGTTCCAAGAAAACTAAATGTTGTGGTTGTGGCTGCTGACTTTGAGTCCTTCAGTGCTGGGTGGTATCATCGCATTCGACTGCGGATTAGACAGATGTACCGAGACACTGCAGGTTGGCATTTTGTTATTGCTTAAATCGGGTTGGGTTAGTATAGGGGTTATAGCTGAGGCTCATCTTAGTCCAATTGCTGCCGCATTATAGGGTAAACTTGGGTGTTGCCGGCAGAGCCTAATTTTTTTAAGGCAGAATGTTCCTCAGGCATTTTGTGACTAGGTGTGGTTTTATAACATCGTCCACAGACCCGAAAAAATTCCGTTGTAACGTTTTCTATCTACTTTTAAGGTTACCACAGTCACAACAAAATGGAGATGGTTCAGAGTTTCACTGACCACTGGCGTTATTCCGGCAATAACGTCTCGAATTTTGGCCTCGACTTTGTCCAAAGTGGTTGACTTGTTAACAGTGACTAAGGACTTAAACGTTGTACCAGAGATAATAATCGAATGATGTCAAGTCGCATGATCGCGGCGGCCAATTGATGAAGGCGCGCCGTGTGGTTACCCAATGCCAAAATTTCTCTTATATAGCAAGTCGTTCCGTTACTTTGAAACCACAGATCGGTGCCGTCGAGTCGAACTCTGGGCACAGAAAGTCGGTTAACATCACTCTATCCCTGAGACCATTGACGGCAACAGCGTCTCCTCCCTCATTTCGAAAAAAAATAAGGCCTGATGACGCTACACCGCGCAAAACAGTCAATCTTTGTGGTTGCCTTGATGCTTGATTGAACACTTGTGGATTCCAATAATTGTTTATTGACAGGCACTGAGCCAAAAATGGACCTCACCCGAGATGACTTTTTGCTCAAAATCCAAATCTCCGTCTAAAGTGTGCGGCGCCCAATTAATCCGCGATGTGAAATGAGCCGCTTTACGCATGAACAACGTTGGGAAATATTGAAAATGTATTTCCAAAGTAAGTGCTATGTAGCCCAAACAGTGCGTTTTTTTTAAAAGAAGAAGTTTTGGCCGACATGATGCACCCAACGCGACTGCTGTACGCGAGTTTGTGCAAATAGTTAGTGAGATTGGCGTGGTGCTAATGAGCGCATAGATGAGAATGCGCCTGCTGTGGCTTTTTTCGAAAATGAGGCTGGGAACAAGGTTTCGGTCAACGATGGGCTTTACAGAGTCATACTAACCGTTGAGCCTAATTTTTTTAAGGCAGAGTGTTCCTCAGGCATTTTGTGACTAGGTGTGGTTTTATAACATCGTCCACAGACCCGAAAAAATTGCGTCGTTACGTTTTCTATCTACTTTTAAGGTTACCACAGTCGTATAAAAACAAAATGGAGATGGTTCGGAGTTTCACTGACCACTTTCGTTATTCCGGCAATATCGTCTCGAATTTTGGCCTCGACTTTGTCCAAAGTGGTTGACTTGTTAACAGTGACTAAGGACTTAAACGTTGTACCAGAGATAATAATCGAATGGTGTCAAGTCGCATGATCGCGGCGGCCAATTGATGAAGGCGCGCCGTGTGGTTACCCAATGCCAAAATTTCTCTTGTAAGTTTGTGCAAAAAGTTAGTGAGATTGGCGTGGTGCTAATGTGCGCATAGATGAGAATGCGCCTGCTGTGGCCTTTTTCGAAAATGAGGCTGGGAACAAGGTTTCGGTCAACGATGGGCTTTACAGAGCCATACTAACCGTTGAGTTTTTTTTTTTATTGAAATTGAAGACATGGATTTGGACGACCTGTGGTTCACGCGCCATGCCACACAGCCGTGTTCGTTTTATCAGCCATCTTTGCGTGTAGGACCGGAGTTATGCCAACAATCCGGAAACGATTCAAGCACTTAAGGTCGATATCATCCAAACAAACCGTGAGCTACAGCCCGAAACCATCAGCAAATCTACAAGGTCTTGGGAAATTGGGGTAATTAAGCTACTTCAAATCCAGCCGAGGCAGCCTCTTGTATGACGTCTTATTTTATAATTAATGGGAATGTTTGTTCTTACTAACAAAGCCATAATATATGGAAATATTTTGACTCTGTTCATTTTACACCGTGTACATACTTCATTTTGCCCGTCTCTGTGTACGACTTGAAACCGACGAATGGGTACCTGTATCTGATCTATTGTGGACTTCCCTGGCTTGAAGTCACACTGATATGGACACTGGCTTCAGGAGATCACACAAAATGGCAGAGATGTGCCGGCGATATTAAAGAGACTTATTCCATGATATTTGGTGCAGTCAAGAGGTCTGCATATTTTTCATCCTGTGTATGCGACCAACCAGATGTCAGCGGATAGTCCGCCTGCACCAGTAGCTTTGTTGGACTTCAGTCTCGGCACTGAAGATGATTCCTTCTAGGTCGAAGAGAAGAAAATCTCATCTCATCTAGCTATCCAATTTCGCCTCGTCAGGCTTTTGTCCGAACTTTATATCCATTGGAAAACTGTTTCACCCTTTATCACAACTCTCCATCTCCTCGATCACGTAATTTTCATACTCTTCCTGCCGAGAAGCCAGGTCCCTTCCATTCGTCTTTGTTCGTAAAGCTCACGTACAGCAGTCGTTGTTCCTTGCAGCGTTGTCTTGAAGGCTTCTAGCTTCGATGAATGTGCCTGCTTTAGCAGCATCATCATCTTCTTCGATTGTGTGTGTAGGCGACACGATTACCATCAGAAAATCGAACAGGCAAACCAGGACTGTTTCCATAACTCTGAAGCCTAAGCACCACCGACGGCCTTTAGAGAATAGGGCTCGTCCGGCACCGAATCTATTCCAAAGCTCAGCCTAGCTGTGAAAGATCAGATACTCCGCAGATATCCGTTAGGAGAGATGAGCAGGTTCACTCTCTTTTCCCTCTCTCGCTTGCAGCCATCCACGACGTCCCATGAGGGTTGTGGACCCCATCTCCAGTCGAAGGTGTGCGGCTCCCAGATTTCATCTGAGTAAGATTTTGTTAACAGAGGCTAGACGCTGTCCCCGCATGAGATGCCGTATCAACGCTTTCGTTAAACCCATAATTAATTACTGACTGCAATAAAAATGCTCCTATCTATGATTTGTGCGTCCATGAACCAGAGGCTCAATTCTCTCCGTCCAATGACCGGGCAATAAATGATCATGGACGTACACATCTCCCGCGGGACGTCTTAAATTATTATATTCCCAACGCAATAAACTGACAAACAAAACAAGCGTTTTAAGACGTTTCACGTATCCGCTTGCTTTGAAGTTAATTCTCTCAAAGAAGAAACTAAGACATAGTCGCACTTGTACTACGAATTGTTTCATCTGAACCGTCCACAGGAGAGACATCAACACAAAATAGGTAAAAATAGAATTTCAAATCGTTTCAGATTGTCGTGTCGTTTCATGTTCTGGATTAAGTTCCGTTGGTCTACTCTCGCTCTTGACGTCTCTCCTCCTCGGCGATTCTCATCGATTCACTCAGACGTATTTGCTAAACACAAATAACATTGTTATTTGTGTGTCCACGCTCTTGGCAGTCCATTATTTCGTTCGATCTCTCTAATGGATACGTTTTTGCACTCCTCGGAACGTGGTCCTGTGAACTTAAAATTAAATTGTTTTTCATTCTGTGCTCATGACTGGATGTGGAGGGCTGTTGAAATAGAATACAACTGTTACGAGTCGACAATGGGGGGACATCTAAATACATAGAAACTGGGTCATAATTGATTAGAAGTTTTTATCGTTGTACATACAAGTGTTTAGCAATTAGACAGCATATCAGCACAGCGTGGCCTTGCGTATTGATTCACTGTTGTCATTCAGTTCGGAGGATTTAGGATGGAGTGCGGGATGTTACTGCTGAAGCTCGACTGAAGTCCACAGACGTCATTGATACGTCATGTGCATCGAGGCTTGTCCGATTAAGACTTCAACTTAAGGTGATTCTTTAGATTGACGTAAGTTTCACAACTTGATGCTATCGCGGGGTCTGAAAGTTTTGTCGTTATCACCGGCGGCTGTTCATTCGATCCGAATACTTCTTTAGCAGACCTCTTTGCGATGTGCGATGGTTCGGCACAGTCCAAAATCGACTAGTGTCTTCTTATAGTCCACGAACTACAAATAGGAGCTCTGGGACATGACAGATCCTAAATTGTCGGTGTCAACATGAAGACTCCTGGTTGTGGCCAATGGTTTGTGTCAAGAAAATCTGTTCAATTTCTTGACTTTAACTCAAACCCAGATAAACTTTGGTAAAAATGTTCGGTCTTTGTCAACATCTCCCAGCAGAAGACTCAGATTTGATTTATATTTTAGACGGAGCATGCATATGCACGGCAGAATAGTGTTTTGTACTCCTCTTACAGTTCACCCTATCCAAAAGACAAATAATAAATTGAATGAAATGAACCGGGGTTCTGTCTTAATCCCCCTTTCATCTTCATGATTCCTTCATTGAACATAAAAGAGCACACGACTAACACATATTTTTCGCTATTCGGTTTCTGAAAACTGAACAAATCGTATCGCAGTCGCCTCTGAGAATTTGTAAGAATCATTTCGGCAAACTAAACGGCATCGAGGACCCTAATAACAAAGTCAGCTCAAGTTGTACCGAGGAACATCGCTTATAAGGTCTTCTCTGCCATTATGTGTGAGCGCCTAAAACCATTCGTAAATAACGTGATAAGTCCTTAATCCTTATCAGTGCAGTTTCAGGACGAGGAAGTCCACCATCGACTAAATCTTCACATTGCGGCAGATCCTGGAAAAAGCCCAAGAGGTGCAGATCGACACCAACCACTTATTCGTCGATTTCAAGGCCGCAAATAACAGTGTGTATAGAGACGAGCTATACAATGCCATGTCTAGTTTTGACATTCCTGCCAATCTCCTCAGCTGTGCAAGATGACAATAGAGAATTGTCGCTGCTCTATCAAGGTCGGAAACGAACTCACCGAGACCTTCAATGTCGAAAAAAGGTTTTAGGCAAGGCGCGCTGCCATGTTACATCACACCTGAGAAGGTCGTGCCAAATTCAATCGTCAACACGAGAGTCGCTATCTTCCAAAAGTCGGTACAATTGCTAGCCTACGCCGACGACATTGATATGAGTGGTCGAACACAACGAGCAGTCAATGAATAGTTTGTTGGTATTGAAACGGAGCCTTTCGCGTTTAGCAGTGAATGAAGGCAAAACGAACTACGTGCTGTCTTCGAGTAAGGACGCACAACATAGACGACTCGACAAGCATGTCACCGTAGGCATATAACTTCGAGGTATTTAAGGAGTTTGTCTACATCGGCCCCCAAATAAACAGTACGAACAACATCAGTAGCGAGATGAAACGCAGAATAACTCTTGCCAATCGGTGTTTCTTTGGGCTCTAGAGGCAATTTAGTCATAGAGCCCTCTCTCGAAGGACCAAGCTTGCATTATGTAATACCTTGATCATCCCTGTCCTGCTCTTTGGCGCGAAAGCCTGGCCAAACTCAAGAACAGATGAAGAAGCCCTTGGTCTTTTCGTGGGGCAAGTTGGGCGTTCAATCGTTGCTCCTGTTTGCGTTGGTGGTTATTGGAGAAGAAGACTCTACCATGAAATGTACGGGCTGTACAGCGACATGAGCATAGCCGGGCGTCTACGGATTCAACGCCTAAGATGGCTAGGCCATGTAGAGCGCTTGGACTATACCGCTCCAGCCCGAGGAGTCTTCGAATCCAAAGCATTGGGACAATGAATTAGAGGACGCCCACGGAACCAATGACGCACACGATTGCAATATTCTAGCGAACTTATAGTGGATTATATGGTTTGTCATGGGTTCAATGGGTGGTCGTTGACTTCTGACAAATTCACTGATTTCGCCTAGTACTTGGAGATCTGAACGTTGATGAATTAATTCGCGGCTGCTACACTGCTCCACTATGGAGGTATAAGTACGAGGTACTTAGTTATTTACCTGGCTGTATTGTAGGTAAGTAGGAAGTGGCATTAATGCACTCAGGCCAGAGTAGGCCCATTGTACCGCCAAGTGGGTGTTCAGCAAATTTGACTAGCGCTATGACTGGTATTTTGCTGAAGTCGTTTAGCCTTTCCTGATTGAGGCAAGAGCAGGACAAATGCAAAGGAGCTCCCCTTCTTCGTCTAGGCAGCTTCTGCAGAAGTCGTTGAAAAATATACCTATTTTTTTCGCGTGAAAGCCTAGAATGCAGTGTCCGGTAATGATACCCACTGCAGTGCTAATTTTGGACCTCTTTAGGGAGATAAGATCGCTTAAACTTTTAGGATCAATATTAGGCCAGATTTGTTTTGAGATTCGACATGTAATATCTGGCGACCATCTGGCGTTGACTTTCTTTGCGTAGATATTATTAAGCTGTAACTTGAACGTAGTAATAGGGGTATCTTTTTGCTAGTTCATCAGCTTTGCAGTTTCCCGGGATATCTCTATGGCCTGGCACCCAGCACAGGCGAATGTTGAACTGTTCGGATGTCTCGTGAAGAGATGAGCGGTAGTCGATTACTAATTTAGAGTTTATAAAGAACGATGCCAGGGATTTAAGTGATGCTTGGCCATCAGTGAAAATGCAGATATCGCGGGCGGATATCACGTTCCATCTTAGCCAGGACAGAGCTTCGCGAATCGTCATTACTTCCGATTGAAACACGCTGCAGTGATTGGGTAGACGAACTGATTTCTTTAGGTGTAGACCCTCCTAGAAAACGCCACTTCCTACTCCATCATCCGTCTAGGATCCATCTGTGTAAAAGTTACCAAAAGAAATGGTGCCGCCATACCACAGGAATCAGGGTTTCGAAGACGTTTTCTGGAAAGTGTCGTGAATATTGTAAGAAATTATTCAAAATTTACCCAATTAACATCAATTTCGTCAACTATCGTAATCAATTGCAAATGTTCCCAATATTTGCATTCAGTTTGCCAAATCCTGGGTTAGATGCGCCTCTGATAATTTCTCTAATATCCATCTGTATTCACGCTTTATTTTCTACAAGAACTTTTGTGTCGTTTCTTCTAGCTTGCAACTTGGTAAGAGGAAATTTGTATGACAAGTGACGACGAGTAGACACTCGACAAAACCTATCCATGTAAAACAGATTCTGTCTTTACTGCGAATCATTCGGGCTTCATTAAGGGCAAGTTTCCACCCTCTTTGCCTCAAAAATTTATCACTCGGCATAGTGACTTTGCACCATCGTGACTTGAACTCTGATCGTGGTTGTCAAAGCCAATGTGTGATAATGGTAATCTTAAGCTGAATATTGTGTATAACAATGCTGCTTTTACTTTTTAATGACCTTTCGACCTGACTATGGCCCTGAATCTCAGTACGAATGTGTTCATTCGGAATGCGCTGCCAATCTTGCCGAAGTGCTAACTTTGGCGCATCAATACTTGTGAATTTTCTTGTGCTAACCTGTGTCCCAGATAAAGAAATCCGGATCTGCAGAATTTGCTGTTGAGGATATAAAGTTAGGAACATAGTTTTGAGGCTAATCTTGCTGTATGAAACTGCACAGAGCCCTGGTAAAATATCCATGGCCTGCAGTTGAAATGTTTACGTGTCCACAACTTTACAAAAGAGAGAACGGCCGTCCGCACTTACGCCGGACCAAAACCATTGCTGCCGGTAGTGCCTTCTTTCTGATGGACAACCGGACGTTCGAAAAATGTCTTTGGCAAGTAAAATCGATTATTTTAATTGTTCATATATTGCTCATCAGACAAGACGACGTTGATTTTTTTCCTGCACCCCTGTATGTCAGCTTTTTTTTAAATTTTGCCCCACTGCGCGGCGCTATAGGGGGTTTCCTTCAGACCCTGGGCAACTTGAATTTTAAGGTCCCGACACAGTTCTTGTGCGCGTTGCGGAATTGACTGCCTCAGTTTTCCAAGCGCACTCGCGCACTCGGAGAGTAACGATGTTCTCGGCGTATCTAGAGATTTGTTGATGTACCAGTCTTGCACTGATTGATTCGACTGCAATTTGGCCACTACACGATGAAAAGTTGGCTGGGAACGAAGAATGATGGGTGTGCAAATTGCTTAGCTTATGTTGTTTGTCACGGAGACTTATCTGAAGTGAAAGATAAAAGATTAGGGAAGTAAACACCAAATAAATGGCCGCCATGAACCCATCGGCATTGGAAAATCTTCTATAATCTGACTTCGAGTCGTACGATCATGTCAATCCCGCGTTTGAGTCATTTGATTTTTGAAACGTCTTTGGCAAGTAAAGTCGATTATTGTGGTTGTTCATATTCTTCGCTATTCTGGGAACGGACCCTCGTCGAAAAAGACGATGTTGTTTCTTCAGCACTCCTGTATGTCAGCTCTTGCTAAATTTCGCCCCACTCTGCGGCGCTGGAAAAGAGGCGGCACTCCCCTCAACCGACACAGACTCACTGTGGAACGGTTTAGGCATGAGTGTATGGCAGCAGACTTCATATTCGATCACGACTTAATGGGCCAATAGATTAACGCCCTTGAAAGTGGTCGTCAGCTTATCAGTCAGTTAATTTATCAGACGTCAACGTCAGACCACCCATTGAACCCATGACAAACCATGTAACCCACTAGAAATTCGATAGAATATTGCAAAATAAACGCATCTTAATTGAAATCGTTACACAGCCAAGGTAACTTGCAGCTCCATAAGTCGATTTTCCCCGTACCTCTATCAATTTGTTGTTGCACTTAAACGTTACCAACTCACTACCAAACATTACTACGAGACGGAATGCCTAAAGGAAGTGATTAAACTTGAATTTCCCAACAACGTCACGACTCTACACTACAGACGTGCATAGTTCACGAGTGGTGGTGGTGAATGCCACCAAAGGCACTTCTTGCGCTCAGATTACGTGATGCAGTGCCGGTTACATGATGAAAAAATTAATATTTCAAGACTGCAAGCTCTTGACACATCACACAACTTGTGCATCGCCATGGTCCTTCTTGGAACTGTGCCATCTGAATATTTGCTGTACATCGAGTGCTGAGTGCACCAGTTTCCAAAGTTTAGAAGGTCACCTCAGCTAGCGCATCGTCGGCATTGTGTCAAGTCTCGGAATGGACGAACAACTGCGCCGTACAATGACCTTTGCGAGACCACCTCTCATTATGTCCATCGATTGTCCACTGCGATATGTTTCCGTGCTTGTATACCCCCTTCGGAGTCCAACTGAAACTGAATGTAAATAAAAACAATAATCACCAAATCGATAGCAATTACCTACTTACGCGAGTGCCTCCCCGTAAGCTGTGTGTGGGGTCGGGTCGGTGGTGGGGTGTGTGTGTATGGCGATGTGGTGGGTGGTTGGCGGTTGGTTGGTAGAGGAATCGAATCTTTAGTCGAAGACGCCGCGATGGAAGGGCCCTCCAATGCCATCATAGCTGTCGTCTGATACGTAACCCATAATGCAATTTGCAGCGCAACTAAGTCCACCACTTCTGTCACCATCAGAGCACCCATGAGTGCCATAGAATGTGAGTATCTGCTACCGCCCCCCTCCCCCTCTCCATCCTCACCCACTTTCTCTCTCACTCCCACACACACGCACACATTATCGACTGCAGACAATGACGAATCAATAAATCACATGTACAATCAATTTTCCCAATGACCGTAGCCACTGACAGGCCGACTGTCAGTTCTGGCGAACGGTTGGTCGGTCGACTGGGCTGTTCCATTCATCATCCACCTACCCTATGCCTCACGCAACAGAGCACAAAGGACACTCGTGACTCGGGAACGGCAGCAGCAACGACCATGAGTAGTGGACCCCCTCGCGGTGACGACACGGTGAAAGTGCGACGGGAGAAAGCTCTCCTTGTAAAGCTTAGCTGCTCCGTTTACCTAAATTTTGTGTAGTTTTTGTTGTTGCCGGCTGAGTGGGAAGGATTTCTCGGGACAGAGGACAAACACACACATACACACACTGCCGAGAGAGCCTCTCGTTTTCTTTTGACTTTCCGTTTTGTGTATCACTTTTGGGCCGCGTTTTGTTTTGATGTATTTCTTGTGGTCCTTCTCCCTTCCTTTCTCCGTCCGCCTGTGCAGGGTTTTCCCTTTTTTTATTTCTGGCTCGTTTTACCGCGCAGTGTCGTCCTCGTTGCCGTCAGGCATCCGAGGGTGTACGAGTTTCACTCTCCGGTGGATGCTGGAGAGAGTATTGATCCTAGTTTTGGTTGGGCAGGGTGTAGTGATGGTGTGTTGGCCGTTTCGTTATCCTCTGGCCTAGAGCCTGCACGGTTCACATCTGCGTGGATTCTCTCAAATGTGCTCTCTCGTTCGTGCTCTCTCCAAAATGGTGTGCTCTCATTTACGGAGGAACGGCAAGAGAGACTTTCAGGCGTCATCCGTATCCTTTGGGGAGTCTTTACTCGTTAACCCACACCCCGCCCCACACGAGTGGTGGGTTTGGCAAGTGGTGGGTGTGTATCCTTGATGGTGGGAGCGTGAATGAAAATGAATTTAAAATTGTTTTTCGCTGCTGCTTCACGTCGACGACGCCACAGCGCCGCCGTGTAGATACACAACTCATAGAAACGTACGCGAGCGACGATAACTGGGTTTTATTAATTTTGTCGTGTGTCCTGTTTTCTCTTCGCTTCTAGTCGTTTTTTTTTTTCTTCCGTCATCTTCCTCATCGTTTCGACAGAACCACTAAGTTGTGGTGGTCAGTCAACGTGCAAGCTACTGTCCCGTGTGAACAAACAGAACAGTGTGTAGTGTGCTCCACATGTGACGTGTGACGGGGGAGGTAGAAGAGAAATCGAAGGCGGAACTCACTGTCAGTTTGAAGGACGGTTGCGGTTGTGTGTCTTCTCGTTTTTCTGCAAAGTACCCTTCGGTTGGCTAAATGTATTCATAACTTTACTGTCAAGCGCCTGTGTGTGGTCGTGTGGTGTGTGTTTGTTTTTCTGTGAATAATTCAAATTTATTCGAAGATTTAACGGTCCAACGAAAGGAATCCGCTTGCGAATGTCAACGTTGTGCTAGGTGAGGGCGCCTTGTGCTTTACGATGTTTATGATATTTTGTATACTATTTTGTTTTTGTTCGTGTATTTTTATTGCCAGCAAATGGGCTTGGAGGACAGTGGTGGAAACATGTTTATGTGTCCTATGCGCACATAAAATTGCTCTTCGTGCCTCACTGATATGTTTTCAGAGTCCAAGGAGAGCGGGAATGATATTTATGATTTATCAAATCGATAGAGTCGTTAAGAATGGCTGACGACTGGCGACGAATTTCCGAGATTCTACGTCGTCGAATGGAAATGACACATGGTCCGTGCTTCTGATTGAGGAAGAGGGGCTAAAGCTTCGGTAATGCTGTCGTCCACCCTAAATGGCATGTGTTCCCGATCGCTTGGGTTTCATACTGCAGCCTCAGTCTTCCTCTCCTTCTGGAGCCAGGATGCTTTGATTCAAGGATCATCTTAATGCCCAACCTGAATATGATCTAGAGATTATACAGAAATGACACACTGTAACCATAAGAACCACTTCGTTTAGTTTCGTTAAGCTTCGTCAAGTTTCGTTAAGTTTCATTATATTGATGTTACATGCAAACCGATTGGAACTGAGTTAAATTTATGCCAAACCCACTTGCTGAAACGAATAATTGAACAACAAAACAGCAAACTCTTCGACTGGGTGTGAACATATAACTCACTTTCGGTTGGTCGCTATGTAGGACGGCGATGACGTTGTTTTTTACTCCCACTAGGAGTCCTTGCGACTAGAACTGACAATTTGAGATGATCGCTTCATTCTCAGCGTCGGCCATTAAGCAATCGACATCAATCCGATGTCATCCAGAGTCAGCCATCGTTCCCAAAGCTTAGGTCTAAGTAGACACTTACTCTGACAATTCACGATTTCGCTTTGGTGAGTGAGTAGCAGTTGAAGTGCATATTTCTTGTAAGAGAAAATAATGGACACACGCCTTAAGTTCATCTTCTTGACTTGAAAGTCAATACGCCTCTCAACTAGACTGTGTCAAATCACTTTCACGATTTGCAAAAAGTACGCCACGAATAGAAGCGAGCTACAGCAGCTCCGACAACTGCGGAAAGTGGTTTATGATCTGTCGCTGTAACTGTCACTTTCGCTACTGCTCCACTTTACTTCATTTTTGTACAAATCTGCTAACAAATCTCACATGATTGCATTGACACAGATCGCATTAGCAGTCCTCCGTGGCTACCTTCTCAGACCACTTCTACCGACGGCGACGTTATGAAAATCCGGTTGCACAGCACATTCCAAGCGCTTGCCTCAGCTGCTTCAGAAATCAAATGCCCTTGTCCGCCGTGGCCACATGAGCACGTGAAGGCTCAATTCAGCTCTGAATGTCCAACCTGTTGCCTGACACTACATATGACTTTCGTAATGAATTAGACCTCCGCTGCACGTCCCGCTGCCATAGGCTTGCCATATACCATTCTGTTGTAACGATGCACCGCCAATCGAACCAAGAGGTCATGTACCGAATTCGTGAAAAAATCGCCGCACACCGCCAACTTGAAAGTTTTCAATTGCTCTTCAACACACTTTTCAATTTCGCAATCCATCCAACCGCCGCGGATGCGATCTAAATTGTAACCCTCAATAAATCACGGAACGTGAATGAGATACGAGTGCGACGCAGCGCAGCCCTTCCGCCGCTAGTGTGCATAATTTTAGAAACTCGTAATCGTAGAGCGTACACCGAGAGAAAATAAAATAAATTTTGAGAATAAAACATTTAATTAGCCATTTTGCACGTTAATAGCCGCCATTAATTTGTATCGTTTACGGAGTCTGGCAATGTGCTGCGCTCGTCTCTGGTTGAACAGCGGGATCGGACCCAACGCTTGGGCTACTGTGTCCGGATGTTTAAAATGCTTTCAATATCATGGACGTGATTTATGTGTTGTTGCTGACGATGCACACTGTTCCGGCGCAAAGAGCAGTGAATTAATCGGCATGGTGGACAGTCGATTGGTGGACGGAAGGCGAATTTGAATGTCGGCCTTGTGATGGAACTGAACACATAATGAGTTGAACTCGGCAACGAATTATGTGCTTTGGGGAACGGATTCTTATCGGAAAAGCAACGGTGCCCATCAGCATTCGGAGGGGGCAACTGCAACAGCACTTGCACAGATGTCTTCAAATTGGTCGAGAGGATAAATTGTCGTTGTGGTGTGTGCGTAGAAAGTATGACCCGACATAGCATGGTGCTATGGGTTACTTGACTGCTTTGCCCTCGGCTGCGACTGTGTCATTTTTTACGCTCTAAGTTCAGGGGACGGTGCAGAAATAAAATAAAACAAACTTCGGCTGCAGCTCTGAATAATTGTTCGAATGGCTAAGTGGGTTAAAATGAACGAGTTGGACATCAGTGAAGATTTACGGACAGCTTCGCGTACCATTTACGAAGTGGCAACATACATGGTTAGGTAGGTGGGCAGCACATTTAGACCATGTTGGTCCATTGTGATACCCATAGTCAGACTACTACCACTGATCAACAACTCCAGTTATAGTGCCGTTAATTTGATCGCAATGGCAAATGGTGACTGGACCCAATTCGAAAACCGAATAAAGCGAATGAACTGTGCTTTCACTGGGACTCGAACCGGGGACCCATCTAACAAGAGCATGCGCTCTACCAATAGCGTCATCCGGCTATCTAAGGCAACATAATAGTCCTACCAATCGCTCTACGTTCTGCATTGTATTCTGAAGCAAAACGCCAAAAAGTAATGAGAACATTGAGACAACTACCAAATAGGTCGCTAGTTAGCCACAGACGCGAAAGCACTGAGAGGATCACGTCCTGCAGATTGTGTGCTAATGTGGATGTGAAAGCCACAATCAAATATGCAGAATCATTCATTTCGTGGTTTCGAAAGTAATTTCCGTTTATACCTCGTCTCTGCAGCTTTTGTAAAAGTCGTTGAACAATGCATGTGTCCTAAACTCTGATCAATGGTGATGATATTTTCTAGCGCCACGTCAGCCTTAAAGCCCTTGCCATTACTCAAATAAGCAGACCAAATCATGGAGCTCTGGCTCCATCCAGAACATCGTCTTCCATTTATTTCCTTATGGAGCTAAGCCGCGTATATGGTAATGGATTGCCAGAGATCTTTTCCCTTTTGTTGCCTTTGATTTCAGTATGTCTTGGTACTTAGCACAGGGTCACTGTGATCACCAATGATATCTCACTGACGCTTTGTCTGTATAACCTGACCAGTTGCCTTGTCAGAATGTCTGTGCTATAGCTTTTATTGCTGCTTCGCTATCGGAAATCTCTCAACAAAAGTGCTGCATCATGTATCGCAGCCACTTCGGCTTGAAAAACGCTGCAGTTGTCTCTTGGTGCCAAGGAGTTTCCGTCACAGAATACCCTTCAGCAAGTACCCATGGTCGTTTTGGAGACGTCAGTGTATCGGGAGATATCCCCCCTCACAAGAATGTTTCCCGCAGATTTGGACGAATTCTTTTATTGTCCCTATACACAAGAAATGTCCAAAAAACGACATAAGGAACTATCGTCCTATCGGTAAGTTATCTGTTTCTATTCGAAAGCATTGTGTTCTATATTTTTTCACTGCAAAGCATTATGTTCAACTTCCCAACACGGTTTTCTGAAAGGCAGATCGACGACTACGAACCTTGCTGAATTTGTGTCTAAGGCATTATGTGCATTTGAAGATGACAAAGAAGTCGATGTAATAGCCACCGACTTTAGTAAAGCATTCGATAAAATTTCACACCCAATCATTATATTTAAACTGACAGTCGTACGTTTTCAACCTCACTTCGTCAAATGGATCAAATCCTATTTGGAAAGCAGAGAATACTCAGTTTACCAATCCCATCAAAGCCACTTTTGGCGTACCACAAGGTAGCCACCTCAGTCCACTAATATTCGTACTTACCAACAACCATGTTGACTGTATTATTATGAACTCTCATCTCTCTGTCTACGCCGATGACATGAAAATCTATTCGTTCATCTCCTCCCCCTCTGACTCCTACTCTCTTCAAGATGACCTAAATAGATTTTCTATTTAGTGTCAAAAAAAGGATCTCCAACTTAACATCACTTAATGTCAATCCATTGCATACTCCCGCAAACGTCCACCGCATCCACGTAGAAACTATTTCCTCAGCAACCAACTAGTCCCTTCAGTATCATCTTTACGCGACTTAGGCGTAATCTGTGATCAACTTTCGTTCCCATATTGACATGAAAGATTACAAGTGGACCAAATTCTGCACTTGGCTTTATCAAAGGCTGGTCAAAAGCATTTTCGAATGCCTATGTCACAAAATCTCTATACATCACCTTCGTCAGACCCATTCTCGAATAGGCCAGCCAAGTATGGTCACCTCATTACGTGGTCCACATTCGTCGTTTCGCGCTACGTGATCTTGCCTGGACTGACAAAATCAGCCTCCTTACTCTGATCGCCTTAAGCCTATTCGCCTTGAGTCCCTCGAAA
This sequence comes from Eristalis pertinax, assembly GCA_907269125.1. Taxonomy (NCBI): domain Eukaryota; kingdom Metazoa; phylum Arthropoda; class Insecta; order Diptera; family Syrphidae; genus Eristalis; species Eristalis pertinax. The sequence goes on along the minus strand of OU026147.1, from coordinate 34,212,716 downwards.
ACAGTCGCAAAACTGCCGATCTGCTCTTCCTCCACCAACTGATTGCTGATAATACAGACTCCCCGCAATTTCTTGAATTTGTGTCTCTTAGCGTCAACGCCTACAATCTATGGTCTGCAGCCCTCTTCCGCATTATACCACATCGGACTAATTACGGCTTAAACTCACCGGTGTCAAGAATGTTAAGCCTGGCTAACACTATGGCATACTCTATTTCCACCTTAGCAAAACCTCACTTCGAAACCACCTCCAGTCTCGATCTGAAGCCATAAAACTTCAGTTAACATTGGGCTACGGCTATGAGAACTGAACTTCACCGTCATCGACCAGGATTGTTAGTCGCACCGGCTCTCATGGAGAGTTTCAATAATCCACTTAGACCGCGGTATATCCTTTGTGGTGCGATTAGTCCCGGAATGGCAAATCCCCAGATGCTCGATTTTCTATCTAGACCATGTCTAGAAGAATTGAAGACAGGAGAGAAGGTGTACCTGTGCATAGTTTATACAGCAACCACTTGTATTGTGCGTGCTATTGTTTTTGAGTGGGTGGGATCTACAATTGCATGGCAACTCCGAACGACGAGGTTCGAGACAGGAATACTCTTTGAACACTGATAGTGATTCGAAAGCGGTAGAGCCGTATTCTCCTAGCAGCTCTTTCCTAGTAGGGGCACATGCCCGGATGATGGCTAATAATCTCTTCTTCTTATTTGTCCCTGCAGGTTCTGCAGAAGTCATTGGAGAGAGCTCGAATTCTTTTCACATGAGTGCCCATAAGACTTTGACCCGCAGTTAAACTCGCAATCAGCTCGCTTGGTTTGAGCGAGGACCAGCGAGAGTTCGCTTCGTCTCGCAAGTTTCCATTAATTCCCATCTATAATTCGGCGTTGTAATGACATTCGTTAGAACGTCTCCTGATTCATTGATGTTGCCAATGCTCACCCCGAGTCTTACTAATTCATCGGTTCCCTCATTGCCTGCCTCTTCAGGGACCCATGATTAAATTGCAGCTCTTTTAGAGATTTATGGCAATGTCTTGTCATCCTTGAATTGATGGATGTTGTCGCCAGAGTATTGGTGGCGACCTGGCAAATCTATGACTGTTTACATCTGTCGGACCCATTGGCAGTAAGCGTGAAGCCTTTGGAATCCCTTTGACTTCTGCTTGAAATACACTGAGATGTTGGGCAGTCAGAGTGATACGGATATTCCTCAAGTTGTGCCAAAGATCCCGATGCTTGTTCGTCTCACCCATCTATGTAGACTTGCAGATCAATCATGTTTCTAACCGAGTCAGCTGTCTGTCTGTGTAAGTAAGTTGAAGTTGATTTCAAAGTCCTTGAAAGGTGTTATATAGTCTGTCCACTTTGGGATTTTCTCAGGCCTGGCTGTATGTCTTACAATAGTAGTCGGATTCTCTTAAGTTGTTAACTTTCTATTCAATTCTGATGGGAGGAGGTGAAGGATTGTCTTCAGAGCAGCAGAGGGTGTAAATCTTAGTATTCTCGTGAAACTAGTAAGTTCTCACCCACTATATCTTGTGCTAATGTTCTTGGGATTGTCGTTAATATTGAGTGCTGGCCAATAGACTGAAACCACGGATGTGTACAACCAGTGACTAGCTTAAGTTGTAATCCCCAATTGGTGCCGACGCCTTGTCATGGCAGATGTCCTATTTGTGAGCTCGTCACCACTGAAATGGGGCTGCATTTGACCTTGAAAAGACAGAAGACTCGTCGCTCTCTCTTCTCCTCCATCCACTGTTCACGGATACATCATTTTTTGCAACGTTTTGTTGTTGCCATGAATCGTGTGCAAAACTCCAAGTGGAACATCATGTCAACTTCACCATGAAATATGTTTTTAACACTGAATTACCCGCCCGCTGCCTCATCCAACTGTCAGTTCATATCAAGGGGTGTCTACTAAATAATCACAACAAAGTAAATCGTGTGAGCCATCACAAGTCCATAATTTATTCGAAACAATCGACAGAATTCATGTTCCGGTGCCATTTGCTGCGCACATTTTCGCTCAATGCTACCAGCACCCGATATTAAATATCCTGATGGAATGCAATCAACCAATGAACTGAAATAAAAGCCCACGAATTAACCATAAATCATCTCTCGGCTTTGTTTGATCGTTAGTGTCGTGACAATTCTATGCAGCAACATCGTCCTGTCATGCCACCCAAAAAGGGAGGGGATACAAAATACCAAACAAAAAAATTGATAAAACGTATCCTTGCCTCCCCATATGATTGACTGTCAGCGCGGAATACCCAATAAAGCACTAAACGAAGCTCGTACAAATCGCCGTCTATTTATTTCCCACAGCAGCGCCGCGCCGTGCCACCCCCGCCATCAGGGTCGTCCTTCTCAGCGTAAAAATAGATCACGTGTTGAGCGCTCTCATCCTTGTCGGGTGTTTTTTCCCTCGATTTGGGCCACCCGTAGGAAGGACTTTTCCTTTCTTCTCGAACATCAATCCAGCACCGTCGCCCTACTCAGCTGCAGCTCGAGCTGGAGCTGGAGGCGTAAGTGCAATGTCACGCTGCTGTGCCAATGCACAATTGGAGGAGATTCCCTTATTCCACGACGACGCTTCACTTCGCGCTAATTTGCATGCAAACAGCTAGTTAACTCATTTTGTCTTCCACTCGCCTCGGAGAAGGGGTTCGTTTCGGCCCCACATCTACATCCATATCCACGGCCAGTGCCAGTGCCCTGGATGTACAAGTCTCACTGGCGGGTGAATAGAAAGCGAAAGCGAGTGGGTGGCGCTGCAGATGATACCCGTACAGAGAAGCATGTGCACACAAATCGTTTCCGCCGACTGACGGGCGAATCCTTTCTACGTGCTTTGACCTTTAAAGGTTCGAGGTTCGCCGATTGCACCACTGGAACACAGGCATGTACCACAAAGCTCCTCGCATTTATTTTTTTTTCCTCATTTTTCATTCTCTTTTCAAGTTCATGCTGCTCTCGCGTCTAAGTGACACTCAGTGGGTGGGGGACTCGAAGTGGCGTCTAAATATAGTTAGGAGCGAGCGAGTCATCCTCGTTTGTTTTGCCGATTGTATTTCGGTGCTGTTGTTCTCGCTTTTTATAGCCACGCCGCCGGAAGATTGACTGCGTAGATGAATGCGTATAAATCACGATCAAGATCATGTGCAAGATCAGATAAGCTGCGTATACACACACCAACACACACTCTGTACGTTCTGTCGCTGAGCAGCTTGATGACTGGTTTGGTTGGGAGAAGAGAATAAATACAAATCTTTGCTGACACGGGGTGTCGCGGACTGCGGAGCGTAGCGTGACAGAACTTCACGAAGCGACAGCTGAATTTGTTAATTGGTTGTGAGATTTTAATCTTGATTGTCACTGGGTGTCAAAACATGCTGACGACACATTCAATTATCTGCTAGATGGCAGTCGTCACTTTGTGAAAATGAGTTCCGTTTTGATTCGTCACCGATAAATATTGGAGTCTTTTCTTTGACTTTGACTGCACATTTGTTTAGGAGACACACCTTGAGACGTTGAATGAGGGTTGGGACGTCGTAAAATGCAAACCGGGTGGACTATGTAAATGCTTACAACTGCAGTTCTTAAAACACCTTGGACTTTTCTCAAATAAACGGGAGTCCTTCGGGCTAAGAACGAAATATTTGTATTTTCTTAAGTCCATGTTGCAATGAAAAATTTGGGACTAACATGTCAACGCAAGTGTGGATGGAATCAGAGACTAGTCCGTATGCTGGCATAGTGTCCACCCTCATGGCTGTGTGCAAATGTACCCTCCAGTGGGATTAGATGCAACGACGCCGCTTGGCCGATGTAGTTTCTGTTCTTGCTACACGATTTCAAGCGGATGTAGTTTGTTGTATCTTTTAAATGAAAAGCAATTTTATCATCTACAAATACTGTTCAAATATATGGTATATGCTGTCCATTAAGTTCCCGCCTCTAGATATGACGCAAGGTCAAGTTTATCTCAGCCTTAGAGTTGGGTCTAGTTGGAACATCCATCAATCAGTGTCACCACCGTTGAATAACAAAGTAGATCTTGACTCATCGGAATGTTCGATGCTGGAGGAGTGCCTGACGCCGATCGCAGCGTGATCAGTCTGGTTGATGATCAGGGCCTGGTGTCTGGTGGTTGATCAGGGTCCTTTGTGTATGGTGACGTGTCGGAACCGCCCCGTGACAAATTCCACCAGTTTCAGTCCCTTATCGGTTGTGGTGTCGTGCAGGCTGTCTTTCCCGATTAATTTGACTAAAATGTCTTCCTTACTCAACTAGGGTACTGATCATACCTCCTTTCTCGGAGATCATCCTTGCTAGTGCCATCCTTGTCCTCTGTCGATGCGTGAACGCATATTAGCCCGAATTTAGCGTTCATACGGATTCTTGTTAGGAGTTCTGTTGGCTGTTTTCCTAAGTCTGCCTCGAACAACATCGAACAACATCCAAATAAGCCTCTCTCTCTATCTGTGGCATTCATCGAAGTTTTATATCCTCTTTTTCGACGGCTCACTCCATCGCATTGCCTGGATTTGTGGTGATGTCTGTTTAATAGCATCAAAGACGTTCGTGAGTTTTTCGGCTGGACGTGCTCTGTTAATCGCTGCCCTTTATTCCTTTGCTCATCTGCAGGAAATCCGGCACGATCTCACGAAAATTTTAAAACAGACAGGGAATCATCGTCATCATCATTTGATCCACTACTGGGGTCGCGGGGGTAATGCACGTACGACAGATCTCCAGGCCACTCGATCCACCATCGACTCTAACTCATCATCAAGCGCAACCACACGAGTTTTTGGAATTGGTCCAACCTCGTCCTGGATCTGCCAAGCTGTCGTCTATCTGATGGAATCGCATTCAATGGCAGGGAATAATTAACGTATTTTGGCAGCACTTCCAGCAACTGCTTAACGCTCATAGCCGGGATAGGGTGATAAGTGTTGAAGGAATTCGAACCCCGCGCTGTGAAGGAGTCCTCCTGACTAGCATTCATGGCAAGGAACTATCTGACGGTAAGGCTTAAATTGTGATCTGAGGAATACGATTGAACATAGAAGGAGAAAAGGAAAAGTGTACGATTTCGAGGAAGAATCCATTCGTCGGATGTCAACTGGTACGGGACGTCACCATCGACCACCACAATTTTGAGGTAATTAAGGGATTTGTCAGCCTCGATGCAGACGTGAACTCCAAAGACGACACCTCAATACAGATTCGCTGCTAGCAACCATTCCTCGGTCGGTGTGTTCAAGAAACGTTTCATCCGAATAATAATAATGCTTTTACAGAATAAAATGAGAACGATAGAAAAGAATTGAATAAAATAACAACGATGCGAGATATAACATTGATTCTGGCTAAAAAGTGAAATAGAACTCAGAACTCATTCAAATTGCAGCCACGGCTTCGGTCGGATGACTCAGTCCAATAAGTGCGGCGTTATTCCGGCAATAGCGTCTCGAGTGATGATCTCGATCTCGTCCTAAGTGGTTGACTTATTTGCGTAGCCTAAAAGCGTGACGTAGCCCCAGAATGTTGTCAAGGCGCATGATCATGGCCCAGAGATGACCCAGTCGTCAAATGTGTCCTTCACAACTTTGAGGTTTGTGTCACTTGCATGGCATGTAGCGCCGTCTTGATTCAAATACAACTCGGATACATCGATGTTGTCGAGCTGAACCTATTGACGGTTCCTTCCTCTTCTCCTTCATCATTTACAAAGCAAAAAGGTCCGATGATGCATTTGAAAAAGTATTTATTTAAAAAATAAAACTTCTGCCATCGAAATAGTTCTTTTTTCCATTTCCTCTCAAAAAATGCGAAAGCCCATTGTTCTTGACGAAGAGTAAAATTAAATGCCATCTATTAACGTCATGCCCCCAATTCGTGCGGCTTGAAACCACCAGAATTTAATGAAATTTGTTCACTTCCGGAATAACTTCAGCAGAACCCCCGTCGCTTTGTCCTTTTTGCAGCACCCGAAGCATTGGCTTACACCAACGCTCCGCCCGTCCAGCGCTTGCTTTCACTGCCTGAATAGCAAATTACGCCACGTGATGATGACTTTACCAGTGAAAGGCTACACTTCTCCGCAGATTCAGGTGTCTATCTACACGTTCTGCGTTCCACCGTGCTCTAGCAGCGAACCTAGGACGATACGATTGAAAAAGTTCTTTCACTGTAGCTGACCCAGATTCATTGTTTTCCCCATTCCAGCATTTTCCTTCGATCTCTGTTTGCATTGTTCTCGCATCAGCCGCGCTCAACGACACGTTTCAGCAGCTCTGAGTGTCCCTGCAGGCGTTGAGCATCGTTGCAAACGAGCCAACGACTCCTCGTTGTCGCTAGAGAATTCGTTCAATTTTTCGTCAATCATTTTCGGCACGTTACAAACATTCATTCCAGGGCTGCACACACAGGGCTCTCCTTCAATTTCCATAATAAATTCCATTCGAAAGAGCTCCGATGCTCTTAACCCCTCGCATGCCGTCGCCACCGCAGGATGACGACGTGCCCAAGGCCAACTGACAGTCGGTCGGACTTCGAAGTCAGTGTGCACGCACGCTGCCAGTGTTTGCCTTTCCTCCTCCTTGACAGCGTCTACATCAATTTTTCATTTATATGTGAATCCTTAAAGCTGCTTGCCACAGCTGCACAGGACAATACCCAAGAAAAGTGGGGGCTGATGCCATTTGCTTTCGAACGACGACGATGGCGGCGGCGGCGGCGACGGTATATACTCGTATTGAGTTCGTCCCCACCACCAGCGCCCGGCTGACACAATCGAGAGCGTAATCGCATCTTTATCCTCTTTGAAGAGCAACGGCTGGGGGACGAATGGTATCACCTGATGACATTGGCGCCTTACGGGCTGATTTAAATATGGATTTAATTTTAAGTTGCTGTCTGATGTGACAGCAGTGGCAGCAGCAGCAGCGGGAGAGCTGCAAAGGATTCTAATTCGCAAACGGAAGCTCTCGGCGCTGGCGACAAAAGCGGAAGGGCAACCAACGAATGGGCTTCCTTTGGATGGGGGTTTGGCATTCGATTTTCTAATTTTAGAAAGGATATGTGCTCATATCGCTTGTGCAAATTGAATTCTGTCTGAGAGGGGATTGGACGGTGCCTGGTGGATGCATTGAAATCGAAATTGAATTGAGCGGGAGCGAGTTGATTGGGGGCGGTCTACTTGAGTATGTCAAATGAAAGTGCCTTCGGATTGATAGTGTCTCGGTAGCTCCCGGCGGGTTTGTAATGTTGTGTGGATAGGCGACGCCGGAAGAGGTGATAGGAGATAGGTCAGTTTTAGTGAAGCGGTTTGACAGTGTAGGTGGTGATTCACTGAAGCCATTTTGAATAGTTTTCTGTCGAGTTCTGGCGATGAATTTGTTGATCATATCGACTTGCAATTCACTCTAATCTAGATATGTGGGTATTGTTCTGGTCTTCGACTCCGTGCGGCATGATGATCTTGTCTTCGAAATGATTCGCTATAATTTCCTGTCTTTTGATGAGTTTCGAGACACACAGACGCCAAAATCCATTGATGAATGTCTCAATTGCTTACCGAATCGTAACCACTTCAAAGCACTGTTTGACGATGTCAGTCGCAATCCGAACGAATTTGTGGACGAACCATGAATCCATCTGAACGCAGACACCAAGGAACAATCAAGACAATTGGAATGTGTCCCAAAGTCTATCGAAAAACAAGGTTGTGCATTTTTTGATGTTACATTCGGTGTTAGGTTAGGTTAGAGTAGCTGGCTCCTTAATGCAGTCACACTTATGCCCATTCACGTGGATTGACTTACTCCTGTCCCTGGAACCAGTTGGTGCTTGTGCAGAAGCGGTGTAGCTGGCTAAACTGACGGGATTCTGTGCGCTCAGGTTGTTGTCAAAGTAGGCCCCGAAATGTGAGTACCTACGACTAGCTTCAGCACTGCACGAGCAGAGGAGGTGACGTGAGGCATTGTGTAACTCCTCTTCATCCATGTAGCTTCTGCAAAAATCACAGTATGGGATACCCATCCTGCGGGCGTGTATGCCCAGATTATCGGCTTTGCGATTGCCTGGTATTGCCTGGTATTATACTGTGTCCCGGCACCCACATGAGATGTATCTTAAAATGCTCAGACCTCTCGATAAGAGAGGAGGGGATTTTTTTGAGTTGAAAATGAATGTCCAGGGGCTTATTTGTGGCTTGATAGTCCGAACAGATCATCCGTATCCGAGGCTTGACCCCTGGACAAGGGGCCGCTGCATACATTGATTCACCTCTAAGCGGTTGCTGTAAAGGCTATCCAGAGGGCGCTACGAGGAGGCTGTATGCCAACTTGACCTGTACAATTTCAGGGATCGTTGCTGTCAAGTTAAGAGCAATCAACAACTGTGACCTCCATGCACAAGCCCATAGATAGGACAACGGAGTAGAGCATGACCAAAATAGTTCGACGTCGAAACCTACAATCGCAATCGACCACTAGGGACTTTGCTTTCAGAGAGTCCAACCCTGCCAGGCGAAACAATCGAGACAACGAGTGCTGGCAGGCGCATCTAGCGAAGCAAGCAGCATACAAGGCGACGCTGGACAGAAGGACGAGAGCGGTTCGTCAGCACCAGGCGCAAGAGCCTGGACAATCTTACTCGTAAGAGCAGATGAAGAAGCCTTTGTCTTTTCGAGAGAAAAGTTCTGCGCTCCATCTTTGGTCCTGTTTGCGTTGATGGTTTTTAAAGAAGAAGATTCAACCATGAACTATACGGGCTGTACAGCGACATGAGCTTTGTCAGGCTTGTACGGATTCAACGCCTAGGATGGATAGGTCATGTAGAGCGCATGGACAACACTGCTCCAGTCCGAAGAGTCTTCGACTCCGAACCAGTGGGACAATAGAGGCAATAGAGGACGCCCACTGAACTGATGGCGCACACAAGTGGAGAAGGACCCCAACCAATTTGGCGTGCGAAATTGGAGGCAGCTGGCTAAGGATCGTGCCAGCTGGAGAAGCTGAAGCCCAGGTCCACCCCAGACTATAGCGTCTCTAGAAGAAGAAGAAGTCCGAACAGATAATGATATCCCTTTTGTATATTACGTTATTTTAAGCTAGGACAGTGCCTCTTTTAGCGCATTGGTGAATTCGTTATGAATAGTTGAGTGTTTGACGAAAAGGTCCAGTGTAGGAAGATGGAATATTGTGTTAAATAAATCCGACGGAGTCTTTTTCAACGCTCAGCTGATACACAGTCATTACAGTTGACACCATTCTTTAGTTGTCTTTGGAATAGACTCCTACGCCCACGCCTTTGTTCGTCTGTCTGGATCTATTCAGACTATCCTTCTGGTGAAGGATGTGGGCTGACGCCAAGTCCGCATGTTTTTGTCCATGCTTGCAGTTTATCGAAGGCATTATGTGTGGAGACGAAATTACCAACTGCCGCAATGGTAACATGCTCCGCATAGGCAATGACTTGACCCTAGTATTATTATGTTCTCAATTCCAAAAAAGGTCATATCTCTTCTGAGTTGTCCCTTTCATTAAGGTTTCTTCACAAATTGCGCATCTCTAATGGTAGCTATTTTGCCTCCTCTACTTACAATGATGCGCACAAATTGTCATCTTTTAAGAAGCCACCCTCCATAGTGACTCCATAGTCAAGGTCACGATTACGGCTCACTTAATATCTAACAAACAAACAACGCACATCACACTCATGTGAAAATAAAATTTCGCCATGCAGACTATTTGGCGCCGACAGTAACAGAGAACCAAAAAAAAGCAAAATGAAAACACACAAAAAAAAAAGAATTCACAGCCATTCCGTGACACTCTCTAGCCTTCAACGCCCTTGGACGTTGGCCCACACGCACACAGCGAGCGCGAAAAGAGATACACAGTATTCTGTGGCGGACACACATAGACGAGGGTATCACTGGACGAACAGCACTCGAGCCTACAACGCATAAGCCCCCCTCCCATTTACTACCAACACGCATGAGCACACTTCAATGCTGCACAGGCTATAGCGGCACATCCGGCTGACAAGATTCGGGAATTTAATAGTCCTTCGATAGAAATACATCCCAACCCAACCCCATCGGCTCGCATTCCGGGAAATCACCGTGTGTAATGGTTGTACTCTGACCAGGGACGGACGGGAGGGGGTATTTAAATTTTCAATCAATGGAATTCCGCATGCTGCCGTTAACACGTGCATGTGCGCTTGTTAAAAATACTCGAAATATTATCCGATAGTCTCAAGGATAATAAGTAACACACTCGCACGAGGTTTGGCCTGAACTTTATGTAACTCGCCGTGTCGGTAGGTTTGTTGTGAGAGCACCGGCAGGTGTCGGATGAGCGCCCGTGGGCGGTTGAAGCGTCGTCCATTTTTAAATTCTTATTTCCTTTTTTTTTATTCCATTTCGTTTTCTTTTCCCTGTTGATATTGTATATTGTTGCTGACCTTCATGGCGATGCCCTTTCGACGTCGCAGTTGTGGGTTGCGCGACTTTGCCGAAGGGTACTCCCACATCATGCTTCGGAAGCTGGCTGGAAATAAAGTACTTATGTAGTTCTCTTATTTGAGATGAATGCTGGGATATTTCGGTACCAGCACTAGTGCACACACTCTTAGCGGAGATTCCGTGCGAGCAAGTCTGAATGAGAGGATTAAGTGGATTAGTAGAGAAGATTTAATCGTCAACCATGCGAAAGCACCTTCGTGGAAATGAGAAAAGTACGAGGAAGATTCAACAAAACATGGTATACACGATATAGGACATATTTAGGTTCGGTTAGGTGTGTAGGTAGGATGTGAATGACTGACTACTGAGGCCAGACTAGACCCAATGTGTTATTACGCAGATCTCGTTGGTCCTATTCCGAAAACCAGATGATAAAGCGGGGAAATGACTGACAACAAATCTACTAATTTTATAAAAAAGCTGGAACCCCTTATTACTTCCGTAGTTACTTAAGGTGGCACTACAATCAACCAACAAGCGTCTCCAGCCAGCTCGAACTTTAGCTAGCTGCCTCTAGTTTCGCAATCATAGTTAGTTAAGGTCCATTTCCACTTGTGTGCCACCAGAGTTGTGGTATTTTTCGACTGCGCCATCGCTTCGGACGGATTCGAAGACTTTCCGGGCTGGAGGATCGGTTTCCATACGCTCTACATGACCTAGCCGTCTCAATCGTTGGATATTCACTCGCCTGGCTAAGTTGATGTCGCTGAACAGCTCCTACAGTTCATTGATATACATATCCATCTCCTCCACTCACCATATATGTAGACGGGCCCGAAAATCACACTAAGCAACCAAGAGCAACTTCATCCGCTTTTGACAAAGTGCATGGGCTGAGACGATTCAGGTCTTATAGAGAGCTATGTACTTTGATTGTTACAGCAGGATGGCGCCGTTGGTTGAGTGCCTGCACTTGGTTAGAGGGATCCCCGGTTCGAATACCAGTGAAAGCAAAGTTAATACGCTTTATTTGGTTTTCGAATTCACCTGCAGCCCAACTACCTAACCTAACCTACTTTGATTGTTCGAAAGAGGGCTTTGTTTATCAATTGCTTTCTTACCCCAGAGATTGGCAAGAGTTATTCTTCGTCTGATTTCAGCGCTGGTGTTGTTGTCTCAGTTAATATTCTGCAGAAGTCATTGTAGGAAAGGCCTAATCTACAGGCGTGAGGTCCAATGACACAGTGCCGGGTTAGGTGTGTTTGCTGGCGGTTTAAGTGACCACGGCTACCCTTGCTCTAACAAGCGCTGGACATGCGCACAGGATGGTCGTAGGTAGGTGTAATTGGCCAGCTGTGGCAGTTGGCAGAAGCACTAGGAAAAGCTTGCTATTTACGCTTAACTGAGCCTGTATTAGAAGAAATGTGATATAATTTGTGCATTAAGTTGGAGTGTGTACCTCCGTAGCAGACGAGCTTGACAACACCGCTCTTTGTTTGTCCTGTTCGTCGGCTTTCTCATTACCGAAAATGTTACTAGGCTCTGAACCCAGAATAGGGTAACTTTTCGCTACTGCAGCAAACTCATTGCGACATACCTGGACCAATTTTGAGGTTAATGTGGAAGATGGAACAGACTTTATGGCTGATTGGCTATCAACGAAAATTGCTATACTTGTCTATTTGGGTAGGATCTGATTAGACGACTTGGAAGATACTGGCATAGCTCAGGTGTGTAATGACTGCAGAGATGCCCTGAGTATCATCTCAGAACTCATCTTAAAACCGTCTGTTTACACGCTCGCGTCAGAGGGAAAGAAGATGCGATGCGATGCCAATCTGATCTTGTAGGAAGAAGTATGTCGACGTGTTTTTTTTTAAGATCTAGTTTAGATGGAATATAGTCTGTTCAAGTCAGCATGAATTCTCTCTGCACCGAATCTAGGATACAACTGTGGCCATACGGCCTTGCTCCATAGCTGAGACTCTCGACCGGTGACGCCGATAAGAATTCCGAGATTCGGCTTACTTATTCTAATCAGACTGAGCCTGAGGCCGGAACGTTTCGGATCCAGAGTGCGCCATAATTGTTTCGTGGTGAGTCATCTTGTGTCAGTAGAGCAACTAGAATTTCTATTAGGAAACGTTACAAGCTTGAGTAGATGTTCTCCATCAGGAATGAGTACAGAACCTGTGCCCTTTCATGCGAGTTCGTCCGCTTTACAATTACCTTCAATGTCACAGTGTCACAGGTGGTAATTGAGGGACATTTTTGCGCTAAATGTGACCGCACCCAGAGATTTGACCGCTGGCTGACTGTCAGAACAGATAAAGACACCTGCACTTTAATGTAATACATTGTTTGATTTTTTAAACAGGACAGTGCTTCCTTTGTCGCTATTCTTTCTGCCTGGAAGACATTATCGGAATATCAATTGAAAATTCAGATCCTTAGAGTTGTTACTGGCGCCCACGCTTTCACCCATCTTCGATCCATCTGTGAAGATTCGCAGAGGTACGTTCAGCGTCTGCTGTGCAGACTTCCAGTATTATCTGGGGGGATGCTGGTTGGGAAATCCTTCTCGAACAGGAGCCAGGAGCCGGCTAAGGATAGAGTGTCCAGAACTTAGTTCTTTCCACACATGCAGCGATTTCAATCTGATTGACAATTAAGTTTATCGGAGAAGTTTAAGGAGTATGTTCAGAGCTGCGGAGGAAGTTGTCCTTAACCCTCCGCTGAAACACGAAATAACTCTTCAATGGAATTTTTCTTTTTGCAAACATCGCGAACATTTCTAATCTTTCTCGATTAGTTATGTAGGTCGGTGCAAGTGGTTTGACAGGGATGTCAAATCCGTCCCACAAATAGGATTACCCTCAGCGTGGCTTTATTTTAGGTTCGCCCGTGGTTCATCACACCTTCATTTCCTCATGGCACATGGATATTCACACATTTGTCCAAATACTCTCTACAGCGCTCTAGCTCACACGTGCCGTGCATGCTATTGTTCTCCCACGAGTAGGCCCCTACGGATTTATGCCGATTTCAAATGTCAAAGTTCATGATTATTTAACAAAAATTCTCTTTCTAGTCACAAAACATGAACTTGCCTTGCATCGCTTAGTTTGTGCAGCTTAAATGTTCACCAGTGTCATCAGCAGCAAACTTGTGAATATTCCTGCTGTGCCTTGACATTCTAAGGACATTTATGGCTGCCTGCCCGTTCAGATGCAAGCACATTCCACGGCCACCCCGCATGGCCACCTGCATGTGTCACATGACATCGTTGCAATTTGTAATTCCTTTAAAAAATTCTCGTTTTCCGTTTGGGTCTTTCCCTCAAACATCCCAGTCGCATGCATGCCTCAGTCTACGCCCAATGTCAACAGCCAGCAGCACTCCCCTGAAATATCATGCATTTTACGAGCACTCTCCACACCCACACACTTGACACCAACCATCAGCGACAGCAGCAGCAGCAGTAACTCCATCCCGCGCTCCACTGGGCTGCTCGTGCAAACAAACCCAAGTCACAGGTCGTATCCCATCACAGCACGACTGAGCGCCGAGGATTAGGCCACGAGCACGAGTGACATTTGCAAAAGGGTTGCCTTGCCCTTTTTGAGCTCATTCCTCGATTTGTTTTTAATTGTTCGGAGGTTAAGATCGTCATTAAGGCTTACGAATAGAAAAAAACTTGAGTATAATTAGACTTAGGCTTACTTGGGCCGCATTAATTGTTCTCGTTTGTCCCCAGAATAGAATTTAGCGAGCATGCATGAGAAGATTTCCTGTCCGACTAAATATAGAACTCCAAGGATCCTTGGCGTTTGCATGAAAAGAAAATAAGCTTACGTATGCATTGAGCAATGGAGGTGGGCAAGGAAAATGCCAGAGAAGAAACAAAAAGGATTCCGTGTGTGACCCCACAGCGGCATGCGCGCACTGTGCAAATAGTTTGCACACGAGATGAAGAGCAGCTCACGTATCCTTTTGACATTCTCTTCTTCTGAATTTATGCAAACACATGGAATGGTGCTTATCCCATTCACATGCCAGCAGTGTGCATGCATTCCACGAAGCTGTATGTCCTGGGTACACACTGTAGTGCGGCCTTGACAAAATGAATGAAACGGGAATGAATGTGTAGTGTCCCCGCTCCTCGAGTCTGAATTGGCTGTCCACGGTTGTCATCTCTGCGGACCGCGCTTGCACGCAACACTCCCCACATGCCACCCGCCGTGACGTCAATTGCTGAACTCAAGGTGTACACCACCCAGGAAAGAAAAACAACAACAGGCAGGTGTTAAGTTGTTTGGGGCTATTGCCAGAATGCGGCCAACTGGTATCAGTGGAGTTCCGGGTGCCGCGTTGATTACGCGCACTCCCCGCTCGGTTTCGGGGTGTGATGGCCTCAATTCCACACAACAGCTCGTCCTGCGATAGCATATGACTAATGATGAGCACTTGTGCTGGCTTGGCAATTGTTTCGTTTCGCCGCCCCAGCACACATAGCTCCACCTTCCCCAGAGACCACCGAGACCGAGACCCCAGGATTTCTGTTTGCGTTTTGGTTGCTTTATAATTTATTGCCGGCAATTTATCTCGGCGAAGGACGAGAGCGGCTGCGGTTGGAGATATATTTTCGGGGATAATTAAAAATTGAAATTAATGTTTGGACACTTTGTGGTCATCGTGGGATTGAGGTTTTTTTGTTTTTTTGTTGATTAATCCTTAAGTGCCACATGTGCATGCGACAGAGTGTTGGGCGGAGGCGTTTGCATTGACACTGTGACATATCCTTAATTTAACTGCTTTTCTTCTCTCTCTTTTTTCAGAATGCAAACATGAACTGACTCAACAATCAGAAATCTGTGAGTAAACATGTTTCGTCAATAGACATTAATTTCAATATGTTATCCATGAAAGTCCAAGAATTTATTTTCAGCTGATTGAGACTCCGATTTGAAAAGGATTTCATTTGAATAAAGCCCTTTTGAGAAAGAAATTTCTTACTAATTTTTGGTGTAGTAGATTTTCAATGTAGTAGACTATACGAGTCGGAATCGATATTTGGAGGAATTAATTCAGTCGATGCGGGTCCAAACATCGCTGTCAGGCCGAATACTGCACACAATCTGGACCATGATAGATTAGAATTCCGTCCCTCCAATCTAGCAATATCGAGAATTAAATCTGACAAAGCTGATGGGCCGAACGGGCTGTCCGCTGGAATATTTAAAGCAGCTGGAAATTATCTGGCTGGGGGCATGCAACAGCACACAAGAAAATATACCCCTTTGACTGCATTAACTATCCAAGAACTAGACCCCTTAATATCGCGCCCTCTCGTACTTATCTAGTATCTGCCATTTTGCATTACTACATTACTACTAAGCGGGTCATGAACATTCTGATAGGTCCTGTTGTAACACTTTGTGATCGTGCTTCCTTAGTTTTAAGGGAATAGTACGTAGGTAGTTGTACGAAGGACAGTAGTACTTTTGATGTTGGTTTTTTTTGTCTTCTTGTGAGGGGTCTGCTGTCTTAAGCACATTGGCTGCAACCGTCTTTCTTGAAGGACTAGTGAATTTCTTCACAGGAAGTCAGTATTAACGGCATAAACAATACATTATTAGAGACTTCAAAGCATTGACCCTATTTGAGACACATGGCGGCTACTCTGACCCAATTCCGAATAGTATCACTGTCATGCATTCACACCGGAGCGTCGTTTGTGCGATTTAAGATTTTTGGACTGTAGAAAAAAAGCTTCGGGAGACTTTAACGGGGGACCTAGTTTATCTAAAAGCTGGAATCGTGCTCTATTCATGCATATCCATCTGCAGACAACTTTGGCCTAAACAGCCTTTTAAGTGGAGCAATATGTTGACCTGCAAACCACGTATTCTGTAAATTTTGTATTAGAGCTCCGGAGGGATTGTATTGATGCAAAATAGAAAGAATCAGTTTTGAAATATTGATTTTATTATAAATGGGGATATTTTCATCCCATGTTTATTGCCTGTTACAGTACACTTTTAGTGTATGCCTTCAGTATCGCTTTACACAACAGATGTTTGTTGCGCGACTAATGATCATATACCGATTTTCCATCTCACAGATTACTTCAATAAACAAAAAAATTATCAATCTGAAGTCAATGAAGAAACAATTTTCAAATTCCAAACGAAATTAGCTAAAATCAATTTCGTTGCCGAGTTCAGTCAATGTTCTTTTGCACCTAGTAAGAGGCTCATTGCACCCGTAAATTGCTCTATGCCTTATATCGAAAAAAGGAATTTTTTACCCGAAGAGATCTTTGGGTGAATTTATATGATAATTGATTATGTGTCGAATAAACATGAGTGAAGATGCCTTCCGTCAATGATCTTGCATCTTTCGACATAAGAAGGAGGTCCGTCAAACATATTTAATTTACGGATGGCATACGTCGTGAAATTCTTTTTAATTCTTCCGAATCTAAGTCCTTGAGCACTATACGGGAATCCCAAATAATGGAAGAGTATTCTAAAGAAGGCTTGACTAACCAGCAGTATATAGTTTTAAGGCTATAAGCTTTATGGAAGTCTTTACTATTCTGTTTTAAAAATCCCAACAAAGAGTTAGATTTAGATATGGCATAATCATAATGCCAAAATGAACCCTAGATCCTTAACTTCATCAAGACGAACAAGCTGAAGATCGTTAATAAAACAATCAAATAAGATCGATGTTGCAATGCGGTGCGCTGTAAATATCTTGCATTTAAAAATATTAAGATATAATGCATTATGTTTACACCATTCAGACAATTAATATGTATCCTGTTGAAAACGAATGCAGTCTCTAACAATTGTGATGCTTGCAAACATTTTTAAATCGTCAGCGAATGTAAAAACTTCGCAAAAATTGAACACTTCGTGAACATCATTCATAAACAAAATGAACAGCAGCGGGCTGAGATGACCTGGCGAACACCATAAGTTACTTCTATTACGCCCGATGTTAAACTATCGACCTTCACCAATTGTTTTCTATTACTTAAATAATTCCACATCAGAGGAGTGGTAACCTAATGATTTAGGTTTAGCCAAAAGTAAATCTCTATCACAAGCTTCGTAAGGTCGGTGTAGAGTATATCAACTTGTAAACGATTTTCAAAACTATCAAATAAAGGGTGATTTAAACAGCTGACTCTCGTTTTGTGTTTTGTTTCACTGTCAAACATCATCAGTTTGGTCTATAATTTAACCATGAATCTTACAAACGAACAACGCTTGCAAATTACTGAATTTTATTATCAAAATGCGTGCTCTGTTAAGAAAGTTCATCGCGCGCTTCTTCCATTTTCCATTTCCAAATTGTGTTCAGCGACGAAGCTTATTTTTGGCTCAATGGGTACGTAAATAAGCAGAATAGTCGAATTTGGAGTGAATATTAGCCAGAAGTATTGCAAGAGCTACCAATGTATCCAGAAAAAGTCACAGTTTGGTGCAGTTTATGGGCTGGTGGCATCATTGGGCCGTACTTCTTCAAAGATAACGTAACTGTGAATGGTGAGCGTTACCGTGAGATGATATCCAACTTTTTTTTGCCCAAAATGCAAGAGCTTGACTTGCATGACATGTGGTTTCAACAAGACGGTGCCACATGCCACACAGCACCCGCAACAATGGACTTATGGAGGGGCGAGTTCGGTGAACATTTTTTTTCACGTTCCGGACCGGTCAATTCGCCGCCTAGATCGTGCGATTTAACGCCTTTAGACTATTTATGTTAAAGCTCATGTCTATACAGACAAGCCCGCTTCAATTGACCCATTAGCAGACAACATTTAAGCATTTATTCGGCCAAAATGTTGGAAAGAGTATGCCAAAATTGGACTAAGCGGATGGACCATTTGGGGCGCAGTCAAGGTCAACATTTGCATGAAATAATCTTCAAACATTAAATTATATGGACCGTAGTATCGAATTTTATGTGTTTTCTTTTTAAAAAACTTTCCTATAGCTTTTAAAAAAAATCACCCTTTATATAGTTTGTTAATAAACTTAAATTAGTAGTACATGACCTACCGCGAACAAAGCCATGCTGATTACTGGAAATAATTTCTTTAACCGCAATAAAAACCTTATCTTTAACAATGCTTTCAAACAAGTTTGGTTTTGGAGGTAGTCGTCATGTCATGTCAAGATCGCTTGGTCGACCGATGAATTGCATTGTGCTGTGGAATTATGAAGGAACTTTGAAACAAGTGCATTGAAAATGGGTGGGCGACGTGTACGTGTAACAAACATTTTGCAACATTCCTTATCAGTCTGGCTTTAGCTCAGAAAAGTCGACCGTAGACCAAATCTTTAGACTACGAGAGATCCAGGAAAAGACCCAAGATGTGCTAACCGACAATCACCACCTTTCCGTCTATTTCATGGCTGGATACGACGGCGTCGACAAGGACGAGCTATACACCGCCATGCCTAGGTTTAATATTTCTGCCAAACACGTCAGGTTGTTCAGGATGACGATAGATAACTCTTGTGGCGCCATCGAGCTCGGTAACGAACTCACCAAGGCCTTCAATGTCAAAAAGGTTTTAGATATTACGTGACTTCTTCAGGACCATTCTGGAGGAGTGCAAAACTCACTGGCCTACACTAGAGGCACAAGATGGTTTCAGTTGTTAGCCTACACGGACGTGATTGGCTAAACTCAGCGAGATGTCAAAAGCGTCTAAAAAGGGTCTGGCTGTTAGCGAGGGAAAGAATTTTCTGTCGACAAACATCATAGATGACTTCATGAACAGAACGTCAAGATGGGCAGCTGTAACTTCAGGGGAATTCATTGTCAGCGAATTCGACAAAATATCAATACTGAGATCAAATGCAGAATTATGTGTACGCAATTATGTAATACTACCCTCTTTCGAAGGGTCAAGCCGACTTTGTACAAGACTTTCAAGAACCCAGCTGTATGGCTCAGACACATAATCAGTTTCAGAAACAGATGACGAAGTGCCTGGTTTCTTCACGAGAAAATTTCTGCGCGCAGTGTTTAGTCTTTGACTTGGCACCTGGATGAGAAGATTCGAGAGCAAACTGTTCACATGATCCTAATCAGGCATCTATGGTGGCTGGGCCAAGGAAAGCGTATAGACAACTCAGCTCCGGCCGGAAGTTATGCCTCAGGGTGTCCGAGGTGGCGCACACAAGTGGGGAAGTACGTCAACCCACTTGTAGTGACCATCATCCTCTGTACCAGAAAATGATCTGATCAACATATTGGCCAACGGAGGTACCTAGAGCTACGTGATGTGCACTCTTTTGTTAGCATTTAGGGCCAACGGAGGCGATCACAGCCTCAGCGAGGTTACTGACACTGCAAACATCCGCACTCTTCCACCAAGCGTCAAAGAAAGGGAACTGACCCCCAGTTGGGAGCTGTGTGTGAGTGTGGGAACAACCAGAGGCCGCTGGCCAGATATCGCGGTAGCTGGATAAGCTTGTTGGTTGAGCCCCATATTCATCGCGTCCTGTGGCAATATATTCTGAAAAGTCGTTAAAAGTTTAAGAGGAACAATCAGGGCGATGAAGGATAAACACGTCTCTCCGCAGATTACTTGGGAGCGACCATCAAACGATCAAATGCTTCCTGGAAAATTCGCATAATTGATGTTGTGAAAAAGCCTTTGAACAAAAAGCATTTCTTAATATTCCACAAGCCTTTGACAAAGTTTGGCACGCAAGAAACATAAACCGTATCAACTTTCCTTTTCCAGGAAAGCTGTACTGCATGTTAGCGAAGGCATCCAATACCGTGAATTCAAAGACATAAAAGCTGGACGATACGGCACATTCACGCTATTTAATTCTTTTCTGTCTCTAATGGTCTACATCCTTAACTTGGGCGGATAAATCCAAACCGCATGTAACTGTGGAACATTCTTTCAGTGTAGTGCGACTTGCCAAAAGTCTACAAATTGTGAAATGAAAACTGCTGGTGTTTTTATCATGTTGCACTATAGTAAGAAGTGTGATATTTAATTGCATTTAGTGAGCAAACATCTTCTTCTATCATCACAAAAAAGAACTACCTCTGTCATTGCCCCTGTCTAGGTGACATTTAAGAGAGAGAGAGAATGTACTTCCTCCAAGATCCGCACGGCAGTCCGAATATTTCACCATTATTCAGTCATTTCCGATCCATACGAACTTCTGGATGACTGAACGTCTTACTTACTCACTTATAAGGCCTGTAGTCCATGGAGGGTCAATAGCTGCCTTCCATCGTTAACTCGCTGCTGCCAGCCATCAAGACCAAGCTGTCTTGCCTTCGAGTTGGCTTGGCCCTTGTGCCGGGAATTCAGTCTTCTTCTCCTTTTCGAACCAGTCTGCTCTGATTCGAAGACCCTTTTAGGCACATGCACTCGATGTGGCCAAGGCAGTGCACTCGGTGGATCCGGATTTAGGTGCAGCTCGTAGAGTTGCGCGCTTTTGTCGGTTCCGTCTTTTGCTTAGACAGGACCATATATCCGAAGGAGAATTTTTTTTCGAAGGCACCAAGAATTCTTCTTCGACAAACCGAAGTAGCACCACTGGCCAAGGTCGGTTCTACGTCGGATCTGCACGAAGATGTCGTTTGTGGTTTCACACGATGTTATTAAAACGTCAATTTAGTACAATTTTAACCACGAATCGCTTCACATTGAAACAACGCGCTGAAATAATGACGCTCAAAGTGCATATTGTGGCCAACAAGCACAGTCTGCATGCGTGCGTTTTGTGTCGAATTTCAGCCCAAGATGTTTAGTTGAACTAGTTGATGGTAGGAGAGAGTGTTGCCAAGAACCCATATGTGTCGTATCTTGTGGCGCATTTTGAACCAAGATTTGCATTTGTTTCCGTATAAAGTGCAATTGACTCAAAGAATATTGCCGGCAGACCATTCACTTTGCTTGGAATACGGCCAAACAGTCGCTGGAATGGTTGACACTGAACCTGCTTTTTAGAAGCAAATGATGATTACCGACAAGGCACATTACACACTCTCTCTGGCGCCGTTAATAAACAAATTTGCCGCATTTGGGGAATTTGAGGAAGAGAAAATCCACATGAGATCCGCGAAACACCATTGCATGGCCAAAAAAATTGCTGCTTCAAACGGCGTTTGCGCCAAAACCATACTTTGGGTCATTTTTCTTCAGAATCAGTTAATGACAATCGATATCGGTAGACGTTGGCTCATTATATCTGCCCACAAAATATGAAAAATGTCTGGACGTCTGGACTGGTTTACTGGTAGTTCAAACAAAAATTCTATGGACGCGTGCTGTCAAAAAAGGAGACATTGACTGGTAACGCAGGTCTCCAATTTTGACACCTCCGAACCTCTTGCGAAGTTATTTGAATTGGCAAAGCGTACGCCAGCAAGTTTCAGACTATTGATGAGCTCAATGCAAACATTCGTGTCGATATTATCGCTATCCCACCCGAGAAGTTAGAAAAAATGATGCAAAACGTACCAAAAGGGACACATTTTGCTTTGGCATATAGAAGATAACGTTTCTAGAAGATAACAGTTTCCTTCATTACCTCCTCCGCACTACCTTCTGCAGTACCAAAAACCACACACGTGACTCTACTAGAGAACCGTCGAATATTAGGTAAGCTCTTCACATTTCTGCTCCAAAATATTCGCAATTTAGACTCATTTTTCAAAGTGGAAAAACACACGTCAACTTCGCAAACTCACTCAGTTAATAACCAGCATTTTATCGGTGCCCTTAAGCAGGATGAAGGCCAATTATGGTAAGCACGACAGCGGGTTAGCCATAAAGCCAGTTAATTACCGGACTGTAAATAAGTTTGTCACCTCGACTAAATGACATCCGAACGTTACGTGGCCGCTGGCTATTTTCAGTCGAAATTGGACGCCAAGTTATAACCGATTGGGTAATTCCATTCGTATGGTTGCCGCTTTACTGAGTCTTGACACATGTCGATTCGCGGAATCCACACAAATGCCATCCGGAAAATGACAGACGAATGCATTCGTGCACTCATCCCCGGTATGGCCAATACATATGTCCAATTGCGACTTGCACTCGCATAACCATTCGTCCCATCCCAGCCACAACTTGTCATAAAGTCCAAGAGCACACACTCAGACGCGTTAGCCGGCGCGGCGTGCTAATCAAATAATGGTAATTAGATTTGCTCCCCGGTTGCATTCGCAATCGGAAGGGGTTTCAACTCATCTGGATGAACTCATTGTGTCCATTGTGTAGTGAGAGACAATACGTCGTGTCAACCGCTCCCTATTCATGGCAATCTTTGGCGTTAATGACTTTCATTACGACAATGATTACGCCGTGCCGTTTAGCCGAGGCTGCCTCTGCAACAGTCTTCATAAAATGGATTTAATTGCCCACCGCCCAGTTCACGCTCGCCCCATAATTGCACGAAAGCACTGTGTAGCACTACACCGACGAGTCCATAAAGTATCGAAGTGTATAGCTCAAGCGAACGCACACAGACACAGCTGCTGTTGCACTGCGCCAGTGGGACGATGGACTATCAACAGGAGTCGGTATTCCAAAGGGCCTTTTCTCCGCCACTCATGCATGCATTCAGTTTCCCCTTGACTAAGAAATGCCAAGAGGACACGCAAATTCGCAGACTCTGTGAGGCGCCAGCCCATAGACGAGGGCCAGGCGGAGCAACAAATATGTCCCTAACGATGTCTGGAATTGCATGCACGGGAAACTTCTCTGCTCTCGCCCTGATGAACAGGCCAACCGTGGTCACTGTGTGTTCTCGGAGAAATTTCAGTGCGCCGCCAGCAAATTAGCAACTTCCTGGGGTATAACTCATTTGGTCGAATGCCAAAAAAAAAAAACGTGCTTGTGGGAAGGGCTCCGAAGGACGGGTGCTCCGCAGGGAGACGGTGTTCATTTCATTATCGATTTCCGTGTCATTTTTTTCGCTCAAATAGCTCGGCCATGGGGTGGCACAAATGCGAAGGTTGTGGAGCCGAACCGAGCCGATTAAGTGAGAAAATTGCTGAACTTGCCGTCGCTGAATTGCTGTGTGGATGCATGTGCTATTAAAGTCTCATTAGCCAGTTCGGCACTAATTCGTGAATGGATGGTTTGAAAAGAGTTTATTTGGCAAAAAGGGTGGTTATTCGAAAACTAGCGTGAGATGATTAACATTAATGATGTTTGTGGGGGTGGGTGCAACAATGATGAGCGTTTCAAGGGAGAAGTTGCACGAAATAAGCAAAAGCAGTTGACAGTGACAGTAACGAGTTTCCAGTCTGCCAGCTCTTGACAATAAGCGGGGAAGGGTGCGTCCACAGTTCTTAACCGGATGGATGCAATACGTACACAAAATTGAGCTTAAACTAAACGCTTTAAAGCTCCACTTAAACATTTCGGTCGTAGATCTTGGGCATGTCAACAGAACTCTGCGCCGTCTCATACAGCGCGCATCACCCTAGATTTGCCTCGAAACAACGTTCCTCACTTTATTTCTTCAGCACAATGGCTAGCAAATTCTCCGAATTCGAACACAATGGAGTACTCTATTTGGGGCATTTTAAAGAGCAAGGTCGACACATAACAATATTCGGTGAGAATGGCAGCGTATTCCGAATGAACAGCGCCTTTGTTGGCTCAACAACCTCCTCCAGTGGCTTGGTTGGTAGATGGACATTGTATTCTGTTGCTGGTGTCTCATCGATCTTCTCCTGCTTGGGTGCAACAACGGTTACTTGAGACCAATGTTGTTCTTGAGATCGTATGGCAACATGATTTTGACCATGACGCCCAACACTACTTGACACAGCTGCATATGATGGGTGGCAGTCTCAGCGTAGTCATTGCATGGATCATCAAGCCATCGACGAACTTCATTCACTTTGCACGCTGTCCACGAAGTTTGCCAGTGACTTCGCAACCCTTGGCGCCAGATTCCATTCAATGAATCGGAGCACACCATAGCACGCAAGACAGGCGGCTAATCCTCCGGTGAGCTTGTAATGCAGATATTCGGCCTGAGCATTGGCGCAGAGACCGCAAGTAGCAACCTTTTCGACGTACAATTCTTTGCGACCGGCATCGAAGTTAAAACGCTTCTGGACCAGCGCTTCTGTGGTCAACTCACGAATGAGACGTCCCTTCTCTTCCAAGACTTGTTGGGTTTTTGTGATGGGGTGACACGGATCTCAACATTCCTGCTGCGTGTAATTCGGTTCAGGTCAAAAGGAGACCAAAGCGAGCAAAACTGAATTTGATGCAGAACGAGTTCTAAGCGCTGTGTTTTCCTTGACACAGATTCTTCTCCCGAATCCCACGACGTAAGCACAACCCACTCACAAATGAATCCCAGCATCTTCAGTTACGCTGACCCCAAATCTCTGTTCAGCACAACGACGACTCCTAGATTTCCTCCTCACCTCCTCAACCCCGCCCAACGAAACTAAACCAATTAAATCCCTTCCCATATCACATCGCTTAATGCGTAACCCATAGCACAGGATACAAACAAAAAACATGTCAAATCATTTGACAAGGACGCACTAAGTTTATTGAAATTCCTCTCCACTGGAGCACAATTGAGAAACCATATCCAATCGATTATCCTTATCCCAAGCGTCTTCATCCTGCCCTTCCCATCGCTCTTACTCCGATTTCAAAAATAAATCATTCTCTCCCATGCCGCCCGACCGCCCACTTGCCTCACCTTGGCCGCTCTCTGGCCTCGTCCACGATTAATCGCCTGAAATTAGGTCGATACCCAGTCTCGTTGCTCCGTATCTAATTAAACACTTGATCACATAATTTATGGAAAATTTAATTAGAACCAATGACAATGTCTGTTCATGTGTGCGTTTGACGCCCGATGCCGATGGAAGAGCAAATAAGAGCGGCAAGGATGCAATTCAACATCGTTACCGTTATCGATATCGAATGCCCAGTGGCATGGAAAATTACAATTTTCTAACGTCACATTCAGTGTAAGGCTACCGTGCATGTGAGCTGCATGTTAAAACGAAAAAAAAAAACACCTCACAAACAAGGATAACACGAACAATCCACACGTCCACCCCGAACAGGTGTATCCACATCCATGGTGGGTGGGTGTGTGTGTGGGCTGTATTTATTAATTAACTCATAGGAAGCGATGATCGATGACACATCTACACATGTTTTGATAATGAAGAGTGTCATGCATTCAGTTATCGTGTTTCACTCCACAGCCGGCCGGCCACCCACCCCTGTGAAGCTTGTGAAGTTACCACCGAATCTATTCAGTTTTCATGTTTACTGTAGTCCTTGTCTACCACAGCTGGCCCTATTTTGCTCTGCTGCCATGTGACAGGTGGCACTCATCATAATTTCTAGGCTACCCACGTATCCCAGTACTCTTCCCACTCACGCACGCACGCACATATCCACAGCCGAGTGCCACCCTCACACCATCGCTGCGCCAGGATGCTCAAACAACTCAATCTGGTCCTTGTTCAGTGTGGAGTGGGCCAGGCGGCATGAAGCACTCATTGAGTCTATTATTAGTCGAACAAGTAGTTTGTTCGATTAGGAGATAAATCTGCTGTTTCCTTATTTTATTTCCATCTTTCTCTCGTTTTCAGCGATTTTTTCCTCCTATTGACTTTCTACGATGGATATGACGCGTATGTATACCAAGCCAGAGCTGCCACTGGAAAATGCGAATTAAAAATAAACGAGAACTAACCTCCCGTTGAGTGGGAGTGGGGCTGGTGTTGATTTATCCTTTCCTCCTTTCCACACATGCTCATATCTCCACTGTGTATGTATTGACTTTCAGGGCAGATAAATGGAGCGATTGGTTTATTTAAGGAATCCAGCATTTAATTTCCTGTCCCTTAAGTTCTGATCTTCTCAAATAAAAGTCAATTGAAGATTTTAAGTGGGTCGTGTGTAAAATATTCAGAGAATTCGATTAGGGATAATGGACTCCTGTTATTGTGGCAATTAAATGCGATTTGTTGGACGTCATGGGTGCTTGATGTTTAATGGTACTCGCATATTGTGTTAAGATTGCTTGTGTACTCTTGAAGAATCCTTAATAGCATCAAACAATATCACTGAATTCCTTGAATTGCGAGACAACTATTCTCGAGGAGAAATCTCTGCCTTCACATTCAACTTTTGCATCGATATAGCATCGACTGATAGCCTTTCTTCTAGAAGGCTCTATTTCACATGGATTCAGTCACACTTAGGCAAGTATAGGCACACTGTAATACCACTACTCGGGGAACCAGTGATTCCTTGCTGCCTTGCCCTGATGATCATCCAGCTAGCTCAAGTTCAAAATTCACATGTCTCACATCAAATGTATGTGGTTAGGTAAGGATAGGATGAGGATTTGCCATTTAGGAGCTCAATTTCCACCATTGTGAGTGATTTTTTAATCCATCGACTCCAACCCATCACGAGCGATGCGTAAGTGCAACCAGACGAGGTTTTGGACTTAGTCCAAGCACCTCGTCCTAGGTTTATGGAGTCGCATTCAAGGCATACCTCGCAAGTTGTGATAATGGGGATATTCGTGCCACGTGACCAAGCCATCGAAGCATAGCCCTTCCGTTCTAAGAAGTACCTGCTTAATATAAGTGCCTCACGCAGTGCTTCATTCTCAGATACCGCCTACCCTAATCCGTCAGGGCCCCATTTGTAGATAGGCCTGAATGGGTGGCAGTACGCGAGCGTCTGGTGGTCGGGCTGTCCCGGCCGGTAGTCAGTCGAATTACCAAACAACCTGGCAGTTATCTTGTGAGCTGTCTAGTCATGCACTAACCATTGCGTGCGGGGTCAAAGGACAATTGCAAAAGCGTATACAATTTTGAAATTAATTTCATAAATCAATGCTTGCAAATTAATTTTTAAGTATTATTTCAGACAACGATTGACCAAGATCTACGATTTAAGTGGTCCACACTGAGAGTTCAATTTGGAGTCATTCTTCCGAGCATATTCGCTGGTATATCGTGAAATGTTTTCTCCGAAGGCTGTAATTGACGCTGGTTTATCGGCATAGGGAGGAATTTGACGTATCTTCGCAGAAAATAGTCTATTGATGCCAAATCGCCTGATCAGCGGTCCAAAACGAGAGATAAAGTGCTCACCGAACTCATCTTCTGATTGGTACATCGATTCGCGTGCCTTGTGGTGTTCAAGCTGGAGCCATATATCGACAAGTTTCATCTCGCTCATTTTGAACAAAATATTTCTAAATCATTGAACTAGCGGTCGCCATTGACGGTAGCATTGTTCTCATGACCATAAGGCTTGGAAAGTCTTGTATTCCCAGAGGTTGCCCATCGGACCGTCACGCATTCAACCAGAAACGAGGTCACTGAAGACGATCAAAATAATCGATTCATCACCCATCATTTCAAAGGTCCGCTCACCGAAAATAAGACGCTGTGGCAGGTCATGCGGCTTCAGTTCTTAGTTCTTACGCATGCTCTAGTTTGTAAGATTTTCGAGCAAGTTCCGTTCCGTTTACTATTCGATCGCGTCCAATCGCGCCAAAGGGACACGTAGCTTAAGCATAAAAAGCAATCGTATACAAAGGGTCTTCCCATAGGGACTTCCGAACTTTGACGGCTGATGGCAATCATATTGCTGAAGCTACATCTGTCAAATTGGCTGTCATTTATTCAGGCTGTTTTACCAAATCACCATGGACGCGTTCAACAACACGTGTAAATGATACAATTGTTTTACCAAAATGTGTGTTCTGCTCAGGCAAAGTTCCGCCCGCTTCGCCCATTTTACAGTCGCCATAAGACTAGACCCATCTCTGGATGAATGGGTACGTCAACAAACAAAGTTATGGTATTTGGGACTATATACCAATCCACATCAGATCCCAGCGTCCATGCATCCAGAAAAAAATCACTGTTTGGTGTGGATTTTGGCTGTCGGCGTCATCGGTATTTCTTTAAGAACTTAGTTGGCCAGGTCATCACCGTTAACAGCGGGCGCTATAGATCAATAATTACCGACTTCTTTTGGCCTGAATTGACTTACAACTTGTGGTTTCAATAGGACAGCGCTACGCGCTCTGCACGAGCGATTCGAAGTGAGCGATTGGATGTCAACTGTCCACCGAGATCATGCAATTTGACGTGACTTTTTCTTGTGGGGTTTTTCTGCAGTCGCAGGTCTATTCGAATTAGTCTCAAACCACACCGGCCCTCAAAGCCAACATAACCCATGCCAATGGTCAAATTCAGCGTCAGAGCCATGTTGAATGTTGGAAAATTGGACATTTCGAATGCTCGCCCAGCGCCACTAACTAACCACTACCGATATACCGATGTCATGCTTGCGCGTGCTGAGGATCAGATAATCCGTGTAAATATTTGAATAGTATCGGTGAATTGCCAGCACTTTGTTGTAGCATGAAACTACCAACAGAAGTCACCCTGCTATTTTTCACAACATGTACCCGTCTATTGAGCTTGTAAAAGAGTCCTTTTAGCAAATAAGTGTCGAAGGCCCTTTCCAAATCGACCTGCAGGACACCATTTTTCACCATTTTTAGTATTCACCAAATTAATTATCTGAAACTGCATTATTGTCCTCAACCCACATGAGTAGGACTCTATTGATCACATCTTCGAATACCTTGCAGATTGCAGAAAAGGACGCATCCTTTTCCTTTTTGAGGATCGGTTCTACAACCGCAGCCTTTCAGTGCTCCGGATAATGTGTTGTTAAACAGAATGACGTACGTTACCACTACTGGCAGACGGATATATCGAAGCATAATGTTTGATATGATACCTTTTTTTTCAAGGATGTGAAGATTGTTTGGACTTCAACCTTCGATATGTACCCCTTCCTTGGGGATGGCATTTTGTGCCAACTATTCGCCATTGAACTGGTGGAAGCAGATTCTGATTGCCAGTACTCCACGTATGTTTATTACTTCGAGGGTGGAAGTTGTACTCAAGGGGTCTATTCTCCAAGTCGTAGATCGAGTGAATGCCAGTGCTTGCTTTTGATGAAAAGGGTATAGATCGAGAAATGGATGGGCATGCATGTCAACTAAGTTTATTTGATCTTGTTATTAAAAGATTTGTTAGGAAGAACATTGATTTTTATAATGCCCCATTCGCTTGCAGCGATAGCACTCGATTTTGCAGCTCACTGTCAGCTATAACTCACTGTCCCTTGCACCGCCATTGCCTTTATTACCTCGATGCCAACGTATCTTACTTGGGAATGAACTTTCCTCTCTGCTCCCGCTTATCTCTGGTTCCGTATCAAGCAATTTGGTTTTTATTAGATATGCCGTCATAGGCGCAAACTTTTCGGGTAAGCCCGCGAGCAGTAACAAACCGATCCATTCATCGTTTATATTGAAACCTGTGCAACTAAGTCGTTGAGCTGTCTCCACTAATTGCGTAGCATAGCTCTTCATTGAGTCGCAGTGTTCTAAACGAATCGAAATTAAATTACGCATTAATCTAATTCTCTTCGAAAATCCGCAGTCATCAAACAAGGATCCCACACGGCTTTCGCTATTCCAAGGAACATACAACAATGAGTCTATCGTAAGAATTATCTTAGCTTTAGTCTTTGCATCTTCCACAGCATCTAGAAATTGATCAGCGTCTGGCTTGATGTATTTCAGCACGCCTTCTAAGACTAGAACATTTTCGATGGCAAAAGCCCACTCTTCATAATTTCCTCGCTCTTTTAATTTTGGCACGTTGGTAGAAAAACTGGCAGACATTTTCTGAAGATTTTGTACTAGAATTTACACTTTTTTTTTAATTTAAACTCTTCACACGAGGATCTGGGCACATAACCCGTGTATGTACGTAATAAATTCAATGAAATGAACTGGAATTGTTCGAAAACATTTGAAATTAAGGAGTACCATCAACAATTTTAATCACTCTCATTTCGAATTTACCTCCAAAAATTACAGAAAAATCAATCAAATGCTGCATTTTTGCAATGCGGGGAATGCTTCTATTATTTTTAAATTGTATTTTTGTATTTCTGTTTGGTAGTTAAAATAATCAACATGAAATCTAAATTGGATGTAAGAAAAATTATTATTATGTGTCACTAAGCACATCCAGGGTGAACGTATATAAAAATCGGAACTAAAAGTTAATAGGAAAAGAGTTGCTACTGCTGTTAAGAATTATAAGGAGAACCTGTAAGTTGAAAGAAAAGAGAGACAGGGTCGAAAAGCCGGTTTTAGCTGTCTTTAAAAAAATCCGAAAACAAACAGGAGTCGAATCGGCTAAGGCGATATGCGGTAGTTGATGCAATCGTGATTTTTGCTCTGAGTATTGTGATTGTCAATTGAAAAGTCGTACATTTGCGACCGATTTCATGTGACATCTAAATTGGTGTCGTTTTCATGTATTTTTGTTCAATATTTGTATTTAGAACAAATGCAATTAATTTATCAATGTTTACAAAACCAAAAAAGTACATATTGTAAACAGTGGTATGCAACAACACTTATTTATTCATAAAATTATTCACTTTTTTCATCGAATTCGAATCGATGAAAAACTCAAGGCAAACAATTATAGTCAAGGCGTGAACCAATATAGAGAAGGCATGCTAAATATTCGGAAGCTAACCAAAAAAGCCGCAAACCTTGCAAAAAATCGAAACTTGATTATAAAATCTAGCAAATAAATCCACCAAGTTGAAGTGATGCCACTTTGAGGCATATTTTCTGCGATAGCATTACTCAGAGCGGGGTATAGTTGATAATCGAATGTGACCATTAAAAATATTACAGTCGATTATCGCCTTACCCGATTTCACCCGAGAATATTCAAATTTGTTAGCTCACAAGGTGAAAAGAACTACAAATTTGAAAACATATAAATTGCAAAGACTCCAGATAGGAACGCAAGAAAAATTTGGTAATTGGAATTTGAAACAATAGGCAAAACTTTTGCAACGAAATTGTTTGACCAAATTTTCATTATAATGGACGATGAATCGTATGTTTTTGCTGATTTCAATCACCTTCCGGGACAGCATTCTATACCGTCAAAGGTAGAGGAAATGTTGACGCAAAGAACACAACCTAAAGCTAAATTTCCAAAAAATTCCCTGTTTAGCAAGCAATTTGTTCATGCGGGCTCAGAAGCCAAACTTTCATCACGACTGGCTCAATAACTGGCGGTAAATGAGTGCCCGCAGGGGCGCTTAAGGCCTTTTTACAACAATTATCGAAAACTCCCCTTATTTCGACCTGATATTGTGTCATGTCACTATGGAAAGAGAGCGATGCAATTGTATAAGCTAAACAACGTTTCGGTGGTGTCCAGAGAGGTCAATCCTCCGAATTCGTCAGAACTCTGTGGTCACAAGGAAAAAAACCACTAAAGTCTATTTTACTCATTTTTCAGGAAATGATTTTGAAGTTTTCGACAAAAGCGTAAATGTACGTAAAAGTGACTTAAGCTGTTATGTTCTTTTGAAATTGTGGCCACATTTTTAAAGATAGAAAGCTGAAAATGGGTTTAAGTACGCTGAATCTAATGACATAAAAATCTCAATTTCGTCTAAAGTCGACTTTAACGGTTATGGTCTGTGGCCACACAAACTTAGGCTAATTGAAAGACATTGGGCTCTGATCAAAAAAGAGTTAAGGGCCACGAAAAAAAACTGTCAACCCCCTGGAAGAATTCAAAAAACGTTGAAAAAATAGCTCTAAAACGGTGACAGATGGGACCAAAAAAAAGTGAATAATGGAGTTTGTTTTGTGTGGATTTCTATTCTTCCTAATTTGTTTGTTAATTTTCGGTGGGTACCAACTTTTTTCGATAGCACTCCTTGCTGATGATAAAATACGTGTACGGTTCACGAAACCTTTGATTTTTATTTATTCACAGATTTAATCACATATCTTACGGCTATATTTAATTCAATTGCATTTCTTCTTTCAGATAAAAACGACAATTCAATCAATACTACACAAACGCGCGATGTGCAAGGGATAGCAAATTAATTCTTAATAAATATAAACCTACGCCCATTTTTCTAAGACAAAAAAAAAGCAACAGCTTGTGCAACATAGATACTCCTTCACTCCCACAAAAGATCAAAGATAATCCTAGAGCAAATAGTTGATAATATTTTTCATAAAAAATAAACACAAATAGTTAAATATTTCAAACAAAATCGAGGCCTTAGAAAAAATTGCATTAGACGCACATGCAAAATATAACGTAATAGAATTTTAAACCTTAAAAGTTAAACATAATTTAAATCAGAGAGCATACAATACTTGCATAGGAATATTTAATATATATTTAAACTTAAAAGACAACAATATATACATACACAGAAAGAAATATATATATATACACATAATTGAATATAATCTTAAATCTTCCATTAGAATTTTAAAATTATAAGCTAACAAATAAGAAAAAAGATCAGTATATTATTTAGATGTTAAAAAAGTATTTATTCACAATTAATTAAAGTAGTCCTTATATAAGACCCTCTATCCCCTCTCAAATCGTGTTGTGAAAAAAAAAACTTCTTGAGACAGATTTTGAAGACAGAACAAAACAAAAATCACACAATTCCGAGCTTGTATTCGACACATAAAGCAAATCGAAATAACTTAAACAATCAATCAGCACTTACACAAACAAAATTTGTATCTCTTTACCCTGAAACAAGGACAAAACGACAAGCGTGAAACGAGGAAGGACCTCAAAGCCTATACACATACATCAGGTCAACCTTGCACTTTGTGTTCCACTTCTACTGCAGACAATTCTGGTGTTTTACTTCTTTTTTTCGCTGTTTTTTGCTGTTGCTTCGTGTTCGTGATTTTGGAATTTGGCCCGATTCCAATTGGGCGCATCCCAGATCCTTGGCATTAGTGTTGCCCATCCTTTCGCCACTCGGTCCGGGTGAGCGGTGTGCTCTGTTGTCAGCCCAATTCAGCATAGTATCCAACAACTCTATCTCCGAATGTGCACAGCTATACAATGGCGGTGCTACACAACTGAGGGTGGACGAAGTGGAACAACATAAATAACAAAAGCGTCATGACCGGATGTAAGGTGAGTGTTGCAAACAGGACATGGCAGACGGGCTTGCCTGTCTGCATGTGTCAGCGTGTCAGATCTGATTTTGTGCTAATTTTTTTGTTGTTTTGCTTTAAACTCAAAACAAAACACAACAAATCAACGAACAAAACAGGAGTTACGATGCAGGGTATGAGTTACCTGCAGGACGACTCAAAACTGGAGGCTTTAACGCAAGCGGCATTAATATGCATCCTAGGCATAGCAATAGTTTTTTCAAATTTATTAATTATAGCCACGTATGCTAATTTTAAGGGTAAGCCAAGTTGGGACTGCTCTGAAGGTCAATTTGAATTGTAATTTGCATTGTAATTCATTTTTTTTCCAAAAGGTCCCACAGAGGTCATCAATTATTATCTACTATCGTTAGCCGTAGCTGATCTACTATGCGGTCTGATGATAGTGCCGTTCTCGGTGTATCCAGCACTGTTGGGCGAATGGATGTACGGCGACATTTTGTGCCGATTCACCGGCTATCTAGAAGTGACCCTCTGGGCGGTGTCAGTATACACATTTATGTGGATATCTGTCGATAGATACTTAGCTGTAAGGAAACCTCTCCGATATGAGACGGTACAAACGAAAACAAGGTGAGTTCTTTTCGAAATTTGTGTGAATATCTTTTTCTTTTTCGTCCTTATCAGTCATCAGTTAGATAATGGATAACTTACATAATTTTGCATTTTTTTTCGTTCACCAGATGCCAATGCTGGATGGCGTTCACGTGGATTTCAGCAGCATTGCTATGTTGTCCGCCAATACTTGGCTACAATACACCAATATTCCATAATGACTCCTACATTTGTATGCTCGATTGGGGCAATATGGCTGCCTATAGTGCCACACTCGCGATATTAATCTTAGGTCCTAGTGTTATATCAATTGTACACAATTATGGTTATATATTCGTTATGATGCGTAAATTACGTTCCGGTGAGCCAATACACGATAAAGAATACGCAACCGCTTTAGCAGAAAATTTATCGAATCCTAGTCATATGATGTCATTCGCATTAGTGTTTGCATTCTGGATATCATGGTTACCACTAATATCGGTTCGCATATACGAGGTGGTAACTGGTCAAGTTATTCAAAATACTCTTTTGAATTTCGGTCTCGTCTGGATTGGTGTACTGAATTCATTTTGGAAGATCATCATCATGACCGGGATGTCGCCGCAATTCCGTATCGCACTGAGAGTATTTTGTTTAACAATATGCTGTAAGACTAAGGGCCGTCTGCAAGCTGAACTAATCGGATTGGACCCAGATGACTAGAGTCGTTAGATTTTCCCTTTTAATTACCCTAACTGAGTAAACAATTTTCCAAATTATTCCCAAACTAAAAATTTTAATAAGAAATTAAAAACGAATACAAAGATTATCTAATTGGATATATCCCAAAATAATTGGCTTAATACAATCTTCTACTCAAAAAAAAAAAAAATGTTGCAAACTAATTGAGGAATTATTTTGAAAAAAAAAAACGAAACAAGGCACGCACACTTTCATGTGCGTGAATGAAATTTAAAAGAGAAAAGCTAAGTTGATACAAAGGCCGAGATAAAGTAGTTGCTAATTCTTAACTTAACCAAAATGAAATAAAATCTTAAATTTTTGTTCTTTCCATCCATCGATTAATTAATCTGTCTGTCTGCCAGTCAGCTTGAGTGCAGAATATCGTTAAGTTTGTTTAGAGATCGATGCCAAAACATAATTAAAAAAAAAAACCAAAAAAAAAAGTGAAAACAATTGAATAAATCTTCTAGTTGTAAGTTTTGTTAGTTTCGCTATTAAAAAAAAACAAATAAATATAAATAAAATATAAATATTATAAAAGAGTCAAGTCGAAGAGGTAAACTATATGTACTGTATATAAACTCAACAAATAAAAAAAAAAACATATAATCGATTTTTTTTAAAAAATTAACAAATAAAAAGTGAGGGGAGCGTAAACAATTTTCGACTATATCGGAGAAATAAAACGCAAGAAACCACAAAGAAAATGCAATGCTTTTGAGATTAAGTATTAAATTTGAAATAAATTAAAATTCAAGACCTAAGCATGAGCAAAAAAAAGAAAAACAAATTAAGTAAAAAGTTATTTCGAAAAAAAAAATTCTGAAATATATATATTTATAGAAGAAGTAAAAAAAGTATATATTAATCTACTATTTGTTCAATTTCAATGAAATGCAATTTAGAAAACTAACTATATAACCCTAAGAGATACATAAATTGTTTTCAATAATATAATACAAAAAAAATTATATACATATAGTGCATTTAATGTTAAAATAAAAAAAAGAAACCCAAAAAACAAAAAGCTAAATCGAAATTTCACCAAAAAAAAAAGGAAAAAAACAAACAAACAGAAATCGAAAAACAAACAATCAAGCTGAATTGAATTACAAAACAAAAGAAAAAATAAACAAACGAAAGACAATTATTTTAGACATTTTTGTTTTATGGATTTTATTTGATTTTCATTAATTAGGTGCAAGATGTACGCATAGGACTTAAGTTTAAGTAAAACATTTGTATAGTTGTTATTGTGAAATAAATTTTTTTTTCATGACATAAGCAAACAAAAAACAAAAAAAAATATGAAAATTCCGGACGTCGTGATGGAGGGTAATCGTGTTGTAGTTAAATTATGTAAATCATAAGAAAAAGACTTGTATTGTAGAAGTTGTATTGTTAAAATAATTTACAAATTTGTTGTGATCTCGTCTTAATTGTTTTTGTTTTTCATTCATTTTTTTCAGTTACGTTTTCGATATTTTTTTTTTTTTAATTAATTGTTACACATGTGTTAATTAAGATTTAAATTTAAATATATTTGAAAAATGCAATATGATTATGATTTTGATTTTGTTCGATTTTGATGTATGATTTTTTAGTGGGCATGTGGTTTTTTTAAAAGGATCGCTTGTTGAGAAAATAAACACACAGCAAATCATTTTGACTCAGGAATTCATCAAGCACTTTTCTTTCAGACTCACATGGTTACACATAGTTTTGAAAAAGACTGACATTTTTTTTGGCACATGCCTCAGATGCTTAGACGAAGGAATACATTGCTTTGAAATCAATGCGAGAAATTCAAATTAATGCAGAAGTTCTTTGCAAATAAACGACGTTTATTCTATCTTATCTTTATTCAACTATCTATATGCTCTACCTTAACTTTTTGACATTATTAGCTTAGAAAAGTGTCTGCAGGAGACATCTATTTTTCATCTCCGTTCAAAGTTTTACTTGACATTTGTTTTTTTGTGTCAGCCATCGGGCGATTTGATTGATGCTTTGATGTGGCACCTAAGTTGGTATCCATATTTCACCACAGATTCCAATGTTTCTAAATACGATGTTAGCATCTTGAGCTTCACTAAAGGCTAGTAGGCTGAACTATGTTAATATTGTTGTCCTAATGAAAGCATTAAAAGGACAGCATAAAAATCCATGTCAAGATTGGAGCCAGAGTGGAGAGTGTTTTTGATCTACTTGGGCTGTGTTCTGCAGCTAAGCAAATTTTTGCCTAATCTTTCGCGTGAACCGTTTGGCGAGATATGTCTGCGAAACCTGAGTACTTTTCATTATGTTATTTGTGTCGCGCTGAGGAGTCGCTTCCGTTGCACAGTGTTCGTTGGGCAAAAATGGCATGAGGCCATAACTCGTTTATTGTACTAGAGTGAATTGAATTTTCTAATTCTGTCTTGAATATTTAAGTGTCACATTTCGAAAGCGATGCATATCTCGTTGTCTAGATGTCTCATACGCCTTAGGTGCTTATGCAAATTCTTCTACTTCTTTGTGTGGCGCTACGGTTTGAGATGGACCTTGAACTCAGGGAGCACTCTGACTAACTGGCTCCAGTTCATTGCCAACTGGTCGCGCATAATACTCGTACCTTAAACCACATTCAGTCCGTGACAAACTTTTCTCATAAAATTGCCATTACATCTTTACTGCAGATATTTACTCGTATTGTCTCTGTTCCCATTCATAATTCACGGCTCCACCTCCTTCCAGTCACTGGCGAGTACTCCTGTCAAGCTTCTCAAACTTCGCCATTCGACATTCAACCATAGATCCCCACCTCTCGAGAACTGAAATGCGCACAACACAATTCGTTGCTGTAGAAGTTTGAGCAGGTCCACATCCAAACGTAGAACCAGACGAGTACATCCTTTTTATGGTCGATGATCGCATACGTGATCTTTGTCGTTACGTATGAATTATTATATCGAAGAAGTCGTCCCCTAGTGTCCACCGTGGCGTAGTGGGAAGGGGCATCGACAGTGTAATGACGTGTGGTTGTTGTAGAAAACAAGATCGTTGCACTTGATATTTCTAAGGCATTTGACAGAGTTTGGCATCAAGCTCTTTTGTCGAAAATCGATGAATCTCTTCTTCTATGGATTAGAAATTACCTTTCGAACCGTTCAATTCAAGTTGTTTTGGATGGGTTCAAGTCTGATATCCACCAAATAAATGCTGGTGTACCCCAAGGCTCTGTTCTGTCTCCGACACTCTTTCTCATTTTTATTAATGATCTCTTGTCTGCTACTTCTAATCCAATCCATTCCTTCGCTGATGACAGCACCCTCAGCTTTTCATATTCGTTCCGAGACTCACGACCCTGCCCTTCGGCCGTAGAATTGGAACGGCAGCGTATGTTAAGCACATTGAATTCCGACCTTGACAGCATAATTAACTGGGGAAACAACAACAGAGTGGAATTCAATGTTTCAAAAACTCAATGCTGTCTGCTGTCACTCAAGCGAACTCTTGTTAATCAGCCATTACCTATGAATGGTGCTTGTGTCGATGAAACCGGAAAGCTTTCCATCCTTGGTATGTGTATCAACACAACACTTAGTTGGAATGATCACATATTTGAGGTCGCCAAAAATGCTGCGAAATGGTTAGGTTTCCTGAATCGATGCAAGAAATATTTCACCCCCTCTGATTTGGCTTTCATTTATAAGGCGTATATCCGCCCCAAGCTTGAGTACAACGCTCATATCTGGTCTGGTGCCCCAAAGACCACCCTGCACCTACTAGATAGAATCCAAAAGCGAGCGATAAAACTTATAGGAGACAACAATGTCGCAAAGTCATTAGACTCGCTCGAACATCGACGTACCGTTTCTTCTTTGCCCGTATTTTATCGCTATTTCAACAAACGCTGCTCAAGTGAGCTAGCCAACTGCATTCTTCCTCTCAATGAATTCACCCGCAATACTCGTCTCGCCAGGAATGCTCATCAGTTTACCCTTAAGCATACTTTCGGACGCACAGTTAAATTTAGATACTCGTTCTTCAGCCGTAATACACGAATTTGGAATGCTCTTACCAGTCCTATATTTCCCACAGACTACAACCCGCAGATATTTAAGCCAATGTGCACAGGTACCTCCTCTCCCTTTCTCCCTCTATACCTTCGGCCCGTGCTGTGTCTTGACCCCGGACACTTAAGGGTATTAGCAATCAATCGAGCGCGCGAAAAATATAAAAAAAAAAAAAAAAAATCTAGGTCCACCTCGGACTATAGTCCCATTTGTTAGTGCAAAAGCAATTTTTAACCAAATTTTTTCTGAACAATTTCGCAATTTTCTGGTGTGATTGCAACAATTTTGTTTCAAGCGTTGCCTGTTATCCTTAAGGATCAAAATCATGGTTAATTTATTTATCTGTACACCTTTCCAAGAATGGTGTGCTCTTTGAAAATAAATGCAATGTGATTGAATCATAATGGGATCGCAAATTTGTTGTGGAGCTAGAGTTGGTTGACGTGGCACCATCTGCTTATAAACATATGTTCAGCGGGCTACTTTGTCTCATTGTAACATGTCTCGACACAAGTCACCAGTAAGGCAGCTTCTACACGTGCTGAACTAGTCGCCAGACATTGTTAAGTTATTGGCAAGGGAGGTGAAACGTACAGTGCTGTGTGTGTTCGAGGTCTGTTTGAGAATCAACTATAGAGAGGATATAACGCATGTGTGTGAATCAGAAATTGAGCCGCAATCGAAATTGACTGATTTCAACGTGTAGACGTATCATGGAACCACAATTGGGAATTTGTAAAGTTCCGGTGTAAAATAATCCAACACGTAGAAGGCCCCTAACTTGCTGAATTCAGACGTCAAACATTGCGCAAACGTAGACACATGTAGTGTGAGGCGATAGGTCATCATATTCTCATCAACTGCAAAAACAGCACGTGCAGCCATGTTCAATTGTCGAAGTTTCTGCAACCCTTAAAATCAGCAAAGTGGTCGTCAGTAGTTGTAAAGCCCTCAGGACGACACTTAACACAGACAAATGGTAAATTACTCAAATAAGCAATTATCCACCTATGATTGTACAGGGTACGTTGCTCCAGTCATCAAGTCTAAGTTGTCTTGTGTTCCCGTTGAGTTGGTCTTTCTACCGGTGCCAGGAGTATCGT
Source organism: Eristalis pertinax (assembly GCA_907269125.1). Taxonomy (NCBI): domain Eukaryota; kingdom Metazoa; phylum Arthropoda; class Insecta; order Diptera; family Syrphidae; genus Eristalis; species Eristalis pertinax. The sequence goes on along the minus strand of OU026147.1, from coordinate 34,172,604 downwards.
TAACAGTGCTTACATGGTGGTCAAACTGAACGATTTCCAGGATTCTATCGACATTTTCGACAATTGAAACTCGAGACGTGATGCATCTTTGACATATTTTCTCCCTCTCGCTGGTGTTCATCTTTGACGGCCGCTTAAAAAACCAATCAGAAAACTGTCAGAGAAAGAAGCAGAAGAAAACGTAATCTCACCTTTCTATAGCCAATTAATCTACTTTCGATTGGACGTATACAACAGGGATGCACAAGGATGCAGATTACTTAAGTCATTAATGATAATGTTTTTAAAACCGCGGTACCTTGGGAATGCTTGCTCGCTAGCCAAACAGTTTTGCCTATCCCCTAATTATCACAAAGAGATCTTTGTTTGTTATTAACTAAAGATCATGGAAGAACTAATGGAGCCATTGTTTCGTTAGCTGTGTGGCAAGTGGCACCGTCCTGTTGGAACCACATATCGTCCACATTCATATCTTCCAATTCGGGCCATAAAAAGTTCGTTATCATTTCACGATAGCGAACACCATTCACAGTAACTGCCTGCCGGCCTCATTTTGGAAAAAATACGGCCCGATGATGCCGCCAGCCCATAAACCGCAACCGCAACAGTCACTCTTTGTGGGTGCATTGGTTTTACGACAATCACTCTTGGATTATCATTCGCCCAAATGCAGCAATTCTGCTAATTGACGAATCCACTGAGGTGAAAATGTGTCTCATCACTGAAGATGATTTTCTTCGAAAATTGATCATCCACTGTTGCCATTTTTTGCCACCATTCTGACCATTGACGACGCTTGAAATGGAGAGTTGCAATTGTTGGTCACCACGACGAGTTGAGGTGGACGGCTCTTCAGCCACACTATCGCGAACAGCAACAATATTTTCTGCAGTACGAGCTGTACGAGCATGCACTGGTGTTTTCGCATCTCCTACAGACCCGGTTTGCTCACATTTTTGCACGATTTTTAAAATTGTACGCACATTTGGACGATTAAATTGACCGAACAAAACACGAAGTGCACGATATGCATTTTGATTTGAACGCCCATTTTCATAATAAGCCTGAATAACTTTAACGCGTTGCTCGATTGTGGATTTTTCCATGGTTCAAATTCAGTTAGTGTGAAATTGAGAAATGTCAAATGAAATGCAGAAAAACCGGTTAGGTGTAGTTCACATTCAACATCGGCCCTTACAATTTAACCACCCTTTGTATATCAAATGACAGAAGCTTGGGCAGTGTCAGAGCTAGTCAGCGGCATTTATTTGTTCGTCCTTAGTGCTCAGAAGTCTGCATTTACTGTGGCCGCTAAGTCAGCAAATTTTAATAACGAAACAATCCGATGTTCACCATTTTGATGACAGTGATGCGCCATCAATGCCGATTCGTTAATTCTTTGACGTGTTGATACAATTTTGTACTTGCAGAGCAAATTTCAGATCGGTGTATGAAGCTTAGACTCTTTTAGAGTCATCTTACCCAAGCTACCAAGAAAGGGAGATTTTTTATAAAATTGTATGTCCTTAGGCTTTTACCACACAATGAGACACAAGCGGATAAACGAGCAGGAATTGAGCAACGAGTTTTAGGGACAGATAACCTTTTATTGATCATCATCGCTTAAGCTGTTAGTTCCGTTTATTGATTAAGACCGTATTCACGTAAAAATTAAAATACTCATAGAGAAAAACTCAGCGCTGTTCTAAGATTAATTGAACAAATTGCAGCAAAATTTATTGTGAAACGATAACATATGTAGCTCTGTTACTACTTGGGCACAAACCGGTTTTCTTTGATTTCTTCATTATGTGGCGCTATAGTCTGAGATGGACGTGGGTTTCAAACAACAAGCCTCTCCAGTTAGGACGATCTTTGGCTAAGTTCTTCCAGCTACGCAAACAGAATCTTGGGTGCGGGCTGTTACATTGTTCCACAGGCTCGGAATCGAAGAATCCCAAACGATGGAGGGCAGTATTAGGGTTAGGTAAGAATGTTTGATCAACTGAAACAGTTGTGACAAACTTAGATCCTGTTTGGACCCATTGTTCTTTCACTAACCGGTGATTGATACACCGATTTCTCATTAGCCTGGGAAAATAACTGACACCTAAGAAGTACCTGCTGGTATCCAAGTGGTCTCGTCAGAGATCGTCCACTGCATTACCAGTTTATTTTTCTGATAAATTTAGCAATATGGGCAGTATTACTCAATTGCCTCTTGAGCCCATGGAATCAGACTTTAATCTTCGGTACTGATGATGCCGCTGTTCACTGCGGAGCCGAAATAGACAAAGTCTCTAACCTCGAGGCTGTCCATTTGACGCATTCTCGTCGATGTTTTGTGTCCTTTCATAGTGAACACCATTTACTTTGTTTTTCGTTCACCAGAACAAGTTTAGACGCTTCTTTGCCTGGAAACGCCTCATTGGCAGCTCGCTGCATTCTGCTAATGTCATCCACGTATGCAAACAACTGATCTTCTGAGAGATCATGCCTCTAGTGTAGTGAGTTTTGCACGATCATCTCCAGAACAATCATTGTGAATTCGTTACCGAGCTTGATGAGGCAGCGAGAATCTCTATCGTCATCCTGCACCGGCTGGCACGTTTGAAAGGAATGTCGAAACTGGACACGGCGTCTTGAAAGTCGACGAATTCGTCGATACACACGATCTACATATCTCGGATCTTTTCCAGGATCCGCTGTAGTGTGCTGGTATATTGTGGCCTATGCCCTTATCGCTGCCCGCTTGTAAGGAGGGCGTTGTCAGATTGTTCAAAACGTCAGCGAGCACATAGAAAGGCAGAAAGTATTTTGTACACGATGTTTAGGCTATCCACGATCTCTTTCAGTCAAAAAGGAGCTTTTATTCGATTCTTTTGACAGGTAACCTCAATTTATCGAATATATGATTTAAGGAAACAAAGCATATGATCTGCATCAAGGAGACGTGGTTGCTTATTGATTTCGCCGAACTACCACCGATTTTGTTTCCACTTACATAAATCAATTCAAACTTTGCTCAGTTCAATAGAACTTTCATCGGAAAAAAAAACATCATGGCAACAGCATGACAACTCACAGATACACACCGCATGCATGTCATTTTTGCACAACCCTTCCACTCTTGAGACGACAAAATAAAATACCCCTCTGTACGAGTCTAATTCTACGAGAATTATCCTAATTCCTTAGCAGGATAAATTCAATCTCAAGACCTGCACTGGCGTATTTTATTTGAAATCGGCGCAACAGAAGTTGGAAAGTTTGTCTGCTGGAACTGCTTACGTTACACTCGCAAATTTTATTGAATTCGTTAACATTTTTTTTGCTTTTTTTTAGAAAATTTTAATGAAACGGAAGATGGTATGGAAAACCATTCAGAATACATTTTCCGCGATGCGATTTGAAGGAGATCTTCTCCTAGATTTTTCCGACCTAGTTTTTAACACATATTAACTTTTTAGGGTTCCGTACCAGAATGCGAACTCACACGATATCATTTCTGTTGTTTTTTTTTAAGTTTGTGCTTCATTTTGAAGCCCTTTTTCAAATTAAGAGGGGACAACTGATGATGTTCTGACTGCCATTGTTCTTACCAAATCCACTCCTTTTTGATTTTATTTTATTCTTCTACAGCTTTAGGTTAGGTTGTTAAAGTCAGTGACCAAAGCCATGTGCATTCAGATGGTCCCTAGTCCGGTTTCCAAGATCGCTTCGTCATTGAAATTGTTAGATTGTTAACGGTCATAGCCTGGATTTCACTTTCGAAATTGAACCAATTGAAAAAAGGAGTGAGAACGTGGGAATAAAATAGATAGCTAATTGAGCATACCACTTGGTTCAAAGGACGGTTGATTTAGTTCATAATCCATAAGTGATAATCGGTGTTATTAATAATTCATATCTTGTCGTTGCCGAAATTACAAATTACTCTTTGCATGCACCCAGTACAATCATAAAATGTATCTGTCCGGTATCTCTTTAAGTGTTGCAAGAGCTTTGATGGCCGCCTGGCTATCAATGTGAACAGTCATAGATTTGGTATCTATCAGAACCATTGATAGTAAGCGTGCGGCCATGTCTTATCTTTTGACTGGAATTCACTGCAGTGGTTGAGAAGTCGGAGTGAGATGGATATTTATGGAGTATCTGAAGCATGTCCCTGCAGCATGTTTATGGTCCATTTGTGTGGACTTCCTGGTCAGGCATACGTTCATACAATATTCAAGAGACTTCTTTTAAAAATTGGTTTCTGAGAATATTATAACCTTCGCCTTTTGTTGGAAGGCGTTTGATATTTCTACAACAATGCTGCAAATGATAACACGGTTGCTGAATTAAATGACGTGCGTCAAAATTGTATCCTGTGGAGCCATTTTTACACTTATGCTTTTGTATAGTTTGCGCCAAGGGATGTGGAATCTTCTTCATGATAACGCGTGCTACCAGCATGCACGATTAGCTGGATATTATTCTCCTTTTTCCTCGTGACTACGTCCTAAACCACACCTCTGCACACTCCTGCCGTTAGGTATTACTTCGTGGGCTGGTTATACATATATCACACTATGTATTCCATATTTGCCGATTCGGCTTTCTTTTGTCTTTCGAGCCTTCTTAGCTCGTTCTGTATGCTCGTTATAAAAGTGCAGATCTCCAACCATTTGTCAGCTGACTCTGTAATATGGCTGTCTATGAGCTCGGGGTTGGTAGTCTTGTTCTTGCCCCCACAAAGTGCCTGCACAATGCGTCTTCCTCTTCTCCTACGCATTGTGGACAGACAGGTAAGCTGTCGAGGTATTTCCGATATCCTCTGAGTGAGATGGTGGTTGCAATTCCCATAAGCTCTCGATGTCCAAGGTACTATAGCGGGGATCAGTTTGTGGGTCCATCTGCCTTTGGTTGTCCCATATGGCTTGCAACAGATGTTGCCCTTTCTTCCTTCTTCAGGCAACTTGCGTTAGTCTCTCCGTGGTTTGCCGTTCGCCTTAGGTAGACTGCTTCGTCCGAAATTATACGAAAGCCGCTGATTGTTCTTATTGCGCAGAGCCTATATATTGTCGTAAGCTTCTTTGCCGTCTCCTTGGTAGCGAGAGCTCCTGACCAGACTGGTGCAGAGTAGAAAATGATTGGGCACATCACTCTAGAAAGGAGGATCCTCTTCGCGTATCCAGGTCCTCCAATGTTCGGCAGCATTCTGGAAAATGTTGCCTGTATTCTTGACCGCGTTTTTGCTGCAGTACTCGTGAGTTTTGAAGTTCAACCGGTTGTCGACCCCAGGTATTTTAGATCTAATTATCTGGGAACCAATATTCCACAATCTTTCGGCTGGTTATTAAGACAGCTTCGGTCTCGTGTAGTTCCAGCTAGTTGCAGGTCAGTAGATTCCAGCCAATCTTTGAACCTGGCGATCGCTTCATTTGTGGCGGCTTCTGCCTAGTGTATGTTTTTAGCAACGGTGACCACTGCGATATCGCCGGCAAAGCAGATGATCTTGACTCCTTGTGGTAGCGTTAAACGTAGCACTCCGTCGTATATTAAGTGCCACAATGCAAGGACTGATCCCTGGGGTACGCCCGCTGAAACTTCGTAGGACTTCGGGCCGTCTGTCTGGTACCTAAGTTTCCGATCAGTGAAATAACAGGCGCTTAGTCTATTTTGGTAGTGTGGCGTATGCATTCTGGTCAGGGCTCTCATGATACATGATACATGAACAGAATTGAAGACGTTTTTTATGCCCAGCGTTACTACGGTGCAGTACTTTCTTGTGTCCCATATCCATCTTTTCTCCATTACAGCTTCAGCTGCTGTATATAATACCACTTTAATGGTGTCGATGGTAGAATGTGAGTTTCTAAAGCCATATTAGTGATCGGATAAAGCTCCTCTGCCACGATGATTAGCCTGTCGTGCATAATACTTTCCAGGACCTTTCCTGTTGCGCTAGCAGGCATATTGGTCGGTACACCGAAGGTTATCCAGGTGGTTTATTACCTTTGGGTAGTAGCACCAGATATTGCAGTTTCCATGATTCAGGGAAAATTCGCTCCTCAAGGCAACTTTGCATCGTTGCTAAAAAGAGCTCCGGTTTCGTCTCCACAGCTGCTTTAATCGCCCTATTTGGAATGCCATCGGATCCAGGTGCTTTTTGACGGATATTTTCCTGCATACAGTGCAGTTCTTCTAATGTATTGTTGTTGTTGACACTAATGTTGTGTACATATGTAGATGATACGAATTACGAAAGTGTTATTTATGTTGAGGAATGCTTGCCACTCAATTATTAAAGGTTGCATTTTGACCACAACTACATTGGTCCATACGAGAGAGTTCATTTTGACTCACCTTTTCTATCATATTCAGCGGTATCTCACTAAAAAGGCGTATAACACACACAATATTGCCTTCCAAAGGCTGCAATTTACGCTGATTTATCAGTATAGACGAATGATTTGACATCAAAAGATAGCCGTCCAATTCACCGAAACTCACCGAACGCATTTCTCAATTGGTCCATCGAATGGCGTGCTATGTCCCATGTAGCATGTATTACTCACGATCATCTTGGAAAAATACGGGCCAATGATGCCACCGGCCCATAATCCGCACCAATGGTGGAATTTCCATGTGCATTGGCAGTTCGTGTAATACCTCAAGTTCCTCATCGAACCATAAGCGACAGGTTTGTTAATTAGTATAACTATTCGATCAGAAATTATCGTCGTGACTTAAGACAATTTTTCTTGATACACAGTAGCGGATATTCTTCCTGTTTAGTAATTAATTCAATAATTTATAAGAGTTGTTCGGATGTACGTTTTTCCACGAAGAAAAGGCATGTTTGACTTTGACAATTGATACGTGACCTTTGTTCATGGATTGTTGAAGGGGTTTCTGTGGCATGTAGCCCCAACTTGCTGGAACCATAGCTCATCCAAGTCGATATCCTCATTTTCTAGCTACAAAAGATCGGTTACCAGGTTTCGATTGATTGAAACGATTCTTTCATTGCCGTCTTGGAATGAAAATTGGCTAAATGGTCGGCACTGCAAACAGAAACATGTTCAAAGTGACAGTATGACAATCTTGCTTGTCTACGTAGCCGTGGATGTAGAAGCGTACTTCATTGAAAAATGTAAATTTGTTGATCTAGATCGTCGTCAATTTCGAGCCGCGGAAATGAGGCTACCTTGCTTCAATTCCGGAGTCGATTGAACCTTCTAAGCGAATATCCTCTCCTTCGTAATCAAATCTTCAGGATTTTATGTGCGACTGCTAGCCAATTGCTGTTGTTGGCAGCAACAACCATTGTTTGGAAGATCAAAATTTAAATTAAAAATCCAGGGCTATCATCAAGTAGCTTTGATACAACTAAACGATATCTTCGATGATTTGCTTCATGTATCTCCATCACTATAGTATCGTCTATCTAACTCATTTAAACGTTGACACTTCTTTGGCTGGCGCTACAGTTCGAGAGCACAAGTAGCCCAGAACTTCGGAGCTCATGTAGGGCAAGTCTTTTACGACTTCAAAGTTAACTGACGCTTTGTCCATGACGGCGGTGTTGGTGGTCCCTTTTTATAGGCAACATATAATTTGTCTTGGCATCATTCACATCATTCACATCTTAGCTGCTTCATTCTCGATGCTCTCAAAAGCCCACTGAAAGCGCCCTGTATCCTCCCGGTATTGTGATTCTGGCGTTGACGTTTGAGCAGAGATAAAGTAGTAGAGATAGTCAACTTCTACCTCTCTTGCCCCTTGATTTCATCTGACAGAGTTTTTTTTTATAAAATATTCACAGACAGTGCTTGTGAATACGATTGATCGTAGAAAAACTGCAGGCTGCTCTAAAGCCTTAAGAAGTTAGTATGCGTGCCTTTAGAGCAAATCAGAGATTGTCGAGGGGTATTTTAGTCAAGACCCAAACCCGAGTTGGACATCTCTTTCCTACTTCATTTCTGCGTTTGAGTCAGCAGCGATTATCTCGAGAATGATGTTTAAAAAAATTACATGACAGTGCGTCGCCTTGTCTACATTCTTTATTGACATCAAAGGTCTCGGTGGAGTCTTTAACAACGGGAGCAACGCGTATTCTCCGTCGTCATTCTGCAAAAGACGAATGAGTTTAACAGGGTTGCCAAGGCTGGACAATACGATGTATAGCTTGTCTCTATAAATACTCTATACATACGCCGCCTTAAATTCGAGAAATCTGTAGATGGTGGCTATCGACTTGAAACTCATCGATCTTTGCCAAGATCTGGCGTAATGTGAATAAACCCGCATATTTACCAATCCGTCTGATGACGTTGGGTTTCTGTGACTGTCGTTTCGAATTAAAAACAACACGTTATGCGGCCGCGTGGTAGTGGTCACTGACAATGCTCAAAGAATATAACTGTCTAGAAAACCTTCTCAAACTTCGCGGTTCAGAGTCGGCATAAAACTGTAGATCCCTTCCACTCGTAAGAGAACAATATAACTTACAACACGATTAGTTATTGTAGAAGCTAGGCACAGGACCTGTATTGGCTGTAACGTCACTTTTATCGTGACACCAAAGGGGGTGAGGATAATAACTGACTGTTTTTAGGTTCCGAGACGGAGACAAAGCGATATCGTTCAGCCGTCAAACAATCGTCCATTCGTACTGTTAGTTTCCAAGATCTATGTAATGATGAGAAAATATGTTGAAAATTAAGGAACAGGCTAGTGGTAAGAGGTTCTAAGAGTTAATTTTTTTTCATTTCACCAATTGGTGGAACTTGCTTCAGTGGCAATCCTTGTTTAATGTTTTGTAAATGTCAGAATGTGTTTAATCCACTAATTGGTCGTTATTTTATTGTTTTTCATCAAAGCATTTTACTTGGCATTTTTCCAAGGCTAAACAAAAATTAATGAAAATTGTTCAATTCAACGTTATAAGTGAATCATAAAAAAAATATATATTCCTTAAAAAACAAATCGAAGCTCTTAGGAGCTAATCTAAAAATAGGGAAACCAATAAATTGTTATAAAATTAAAGAAAAGCCTATAATGATAATATTGTTAACTACGAGTAACATTAATTAAAAACAAAAACACCATATAAGCAAAACAAAACAAAAAAAAAAACTTGTTTCCTTGAAATGTATCAATAAAGTTGATTTTTTATTCATCTCACGTTTTGTTTTTCATTTACACTTCACATTTTTGGGTTGACCCTTCAAGGACTGAGTTGGAAGGATCACATCAAGCTTTGTAGTGGTTTTTTTTATGGCATGGCACATGAATTCTGAGAAATGTCTATCCAAACATTGTGTATGGTACGTACTTAGTATTTAAGAGACAACCATTTGAATTTTGTAGATATTTAGAAATCGATGAGTGAGAATCGTTAAATAATAATTAAAAATAAACAAAAGACAAATGTAAATCATATATAAGAGCTTAGTTAAAAGGCTCAAGGGATTACTTGCAAATCAATATTAACTGCATACATTTTATGAAACCTTGGAAACTACAATTATTTTACTATTTCCATTTTACTATTTAGCTTGAACTAACGAAGCATACAAGGTTAATCAGAATAAAACGCAAACAAGTAATGCAAAATTATGAACAATAAGAGAACATGTTTAAAATCGCTTATGGGAGAAAGAAAATAAAACATCAATTTGATTATAATAGGCTTAACTCAAATCTATTTATTATGTACTTCGAAGTTAATTATGAATAATAAAAGAAGGACGTATGGAAACTGTGTCAAATTCCGTTGAAACTTTAAAGCAGAAAAGAAATACACACAGCTTCTTCCTCTATTGCCCCTTAAAATGCAGTAACAGCGATTTTTAATTGATCAAACAGAGAATTGTGTACTGATAAAGGGTGTTTTTATTTAGAGGTATACGATCTTAAGTTGGCAACTCTATTTTAACTGGCTGCCATTTTGTCAACTGTCAAGTGATTTATTTTTAGTTTGGTTTGCCATTTCAACCTGAATGGACGCCTGAACAACGTTTCCAAATTGTGCAAAATTTATTTTGAAAATCATGCTTCTGTTCGAAATACGTATCGCGCACTACGTCCATTTTAACCATGCTCACTTTTTAGTTGAATTGATACGTCAATGAAAAAAACTGCCGTATTTGGAGTCATGAAAATCCTCAAATGTATTTTGAGACACCGTTACATCTATAAGAACTGACTGTTTGGTGTGCTTTATTTGTTTGTTGGGTTCGTACTTCTTTAAAAACGACGTTGGCCAGAACCTTACAGTCGATGGTAACTGCTATAGAGTTATGATTACTGACTTTTTCGTTCATCAATTGAACAACCATGATGTGCAGGAGCTGTGGTTTCAACAAGACGGCGCAACATGTCACACAGCTGGAGTCATTTGTTGAAGGGAACCTTTGGTAACTGCATGGTTTCACGTTACGGACACGTGAATTGGCCTCCAAGATCGTGCGACTTAACGCCGCTTGACTATTTTCTGTGCGGATATGAGAAGTCGATATTCTACGCTGATAAGCCCGAATCGATTGACCAACAAATGTTGGAAAAAGTCTCCAGATCAAACTAAGTCCGAGCCAGCCGTGGTGGTCATATCCCAGAAATTATATTTAAATTATAATGCCAGAAGATTATATTTCGAATAAAGTAAATTTCATGACAATTTAAAAAAATCAGCTTTGTTTTATTTCATTTAAAACTTTTATAGCTCTAAAAAAACACTCTTTATACAAACATGAATTCCTACATACTTAATTGCAGCTTTTAGAGGTATCTGATTGCCCTCGACCAGGAGATTGAGATTACGGCTTTGACGAATTGATGACCTTTGCCAGTGCCATTTCTGAAGCAAACCAGCACACATTTCAATTTGATAGCCCATCTTCTATAGGATGTCATTTATGCTGCATGTGGCCTCTCGTGATGACCCCCGAGTTAATGTTTACTGTCCGTGATACTGCCTGAACTGCAGGAAAATTTAATCCCCATTAGGAAACTACTGTCCGGAATGAAGAGCCTTTAGAGGCACACCACAAACGGGTGTCCTATCTCCGCTTCTCTGGATCATGATAGTTGATGGTCTACTTAAAAGACTAAGTCCGATCGGGTGTAAGCCAATTGCGTACGCTGATGATATCGCAATAGCCGTCATAGGAAAATTATCCAACACTTTCAGGGACGTGATGGAGGCATCCCTCAAAGTCATGACGAAATAGACAGACGAAGTCGAACTGGATGTGAACCCATCAAAGACGGAACTCATGCTGTTCACGAGAAGATATAAAATCCCTAGTCTAGCTTCACCGAAGCTAAAAGGGATAGAACTGACTTTCACTGATCATGCCAAATACCTAGGTGTTATATTTAAGGGAGACTGATGAACTAGCAAGAAAGAGGGTATGCCAATGGCGGCATATCAGGAGACCTCCGAACGTGACAGCACAATGGATCGGATGGTCTAAGTGAGCATGACTTCCAAACCAGTCATGCAGTTGCCTACCTAGTGTTTACTGTAGGGAAATCAGATCTAAAGGGTGTCCCATAATTCACACAAAATGTAATTTTGATAGAAAATACAGAGTACAGAATTAGAAAGCTTACATTTTTTATTGATTCATAGATTATAGAGATTGGGGTTATGTATAGAATATAATATAGCACAGAATAGCGCAGAAATGTAAAATGAATTTCTCTCTCTCAATCCATCCTCTTTCAAGGCGTTCGTTGCCGAGGGCTTGTTTGCATAGACACTAGACTTTAAAAAAACCTCAAAGAAAAAAAGTCCAATGGCGTCAAATCGCAAAAGCTGGATGGCCAATTCTGATCGAAAAAACTCACTCTTCACTGTCTTGTTGAAACCACTTGTTGGCCACATTCATATCTTTTAATTTAGGCACTAAAAACTGAGTTATATTTGGTTATACTGCCTGACCACCCGCATTTTCCAAAATCCGTACCAAACAGTCACGCGTTGTGAATACATTTGTTTCTCAACAATTACGCGTTAACGAAGCCATCAGAATGAAAATGAGCTTTATCGCTGAAGATGATTTTGTACGAAAATTGCGTACTCTAGCTTCATTATTTTGAAAATATTACTCTACGATGCAAATGCGTTGTTCTTTCGTATATTGCTCAATTTTCACTAATCCCTAAATGTTAGCTGTCACATTGTCACATACTAAATTTGCGTGAATTATGAGACACCCTTTATAAACAAAGTTAAAATAAGTTAAAGAGGTGAGGGTCCAGAATATAATCTTGCGGTACACCGCTCTGTACTGGAATCGATTGTGAAAAAAGGTTTTCAAAATAATATACATACTACAGAGTGATCGTTGTGCAAGAAGGCTCTCGATAATTTAAATTAAATGAGGTGTCAAAGCCAATTTGGCGGTTTTCAATTCGGTATTTGCTCCAACTCTCACCTATGGTCATGAAATTTGACTAATGACCGAAAGAATAAGATCGCGAATACAAGCTTTCGAAATGAGATTTATGCGCGCTGTTGTGGGAGTAACTTGGCGGGATAGGGTGAGAAACACAGCAGGAAAGGGCTATGCCTCGATGGTTTAGTCATGTGGCAGGAATGTCCCCATCATCACGACTTCCGTGGCGTGCCTGGAATGCGATTCCATCAGATAGGCGACCGTTTGGCAGATCCAGGACGGGGTGGTTGGTACAACTCCTAAAACTCGCCTAGTTGCGCTTGGGCATAACTCCGGAGGATCGACTGGCCTGGAGATCTCTCGAGCATGCATTACACCCGCGACCCCTGTAGTGGATCATGCGGGTCAAGAGATGATAATGATGATAAATTAAATAGGGTTGGAAGTTCAGACAAAAACAGTTTGTAAATAAGTCCGTAATGCCAAGTAGAATCTCCGGTAAGGTAAGGTCAAAGCACAGGCTTCCGTGCAACTCTCAAATACAATAGAGCATGTTCTGCAGAATGGCCTCTTTTAAAACCAAACTGTTGGGGTTGGGAAAGACCCCGACTCAGCTTAAGAGGAATGACTTTGAAAAGAATTATTTGGTCCAACATTTTGTACAGCGTAGAGATTGGACTATAGCTCTCAACTGAATTGAGCTATTTTCCATGACACCCGGAAATAACAATTGTTAAGACAATTATTGAGAATAATGGTAACGAAATTTGCCAAAACTGTTTTGGACTTTCGAATGATGAAGGGAGGAAAATGCCATTTCCACGCTGTTCACAGATACGTCGTTGGTCATTTGTATCTTTATAGTAACCACCTAGACCATCGAATTTTTCAGCGGCAGAAGAGTAAACTCTAGCACCATAACTATATCGGGACTTTTTACGAACCGTGATTTGGTTGGGCCATTTGTAGATGGTTTTATATTTCTGAGCTTACTCCTCAATTCTGACTCTTAGATGACATTTTGCTATCGCCCGGTGACAATTGCCAATAGTTGGGACTGTTGCGGTCTCCAAACTGATAGACACTTCGGTATGATTAGAAGTACAATTGAGAATTCTCATTGAGGTCATCCATCCTGGATTTCGAGAGATACCTATCGGTTGGAATATTTAAATTAGAAAAAAATTAGAAAGAAAGCAAATTGAGCAGCTAACGAGCAGTTCATATAGCGACCATTTAATAATATAACATGGGTGGCGCTACAGCCCGTAGGGGGCCAGGGCCTAGCTTCTCAGCAACCACTCGTGTTGTGCGTGCTATTGTTCTATCACGAGTGGAAGGGACCTACAGTTTTATGCCGACTCCGAACGGCCAAAATTGAGAAGCTTTTTATGGACAGTTACATATACTCTTTGAGCATTGTCAGTGACTCGAAAGAGTTGGGGCCGTGAAAAGTATTTCTTGTCGTACCAGGAAGCGAACCTAAATAGGTGGGTCCAAATGCGTAGGAGTCGACGCACATACCCACACGACCCATAGATCTGCGAAAAAGAGTGCTGCTTTCGTTGCGACAAAAGTACAACCGACCAGCTTTTCACTCCAAGAATGGTACTCGAGAATGCTTGGGAGCATGACAAACCGATCTACAGCTATTTTGTAGATTTGGAAAAGGCATACGACCGAGTTCCACTAGGTAAACTCTAAAGTGTTCTGCTGGAGTATAGGATTGATGATTCTACATGGACTGGATTTTGCAGCGCAGCCGAGGCGAGGAATGTTTCACATTGAGAGAGTTGAGGGTAAGTCATCTTCTTTTTGTAGATGAGTCGATAGGTTTGTTGCCGTATTTGCGGATGCTGGGATGAAGGTTAACGTGGACAAATCAGATGTTATGGTCATTTCCAGAACGCCTGTTCAACTCTGGAGTCCCATTAAAGCAGTTCAAGTATCTCAGGATCTTGTTCACGAGTGATGAGAGGAGTAATGCTGAGCTTTTCTGTAGGATTCTGTAGTCAATTTTGAAACAGCTTGAATAATCTGTAATCTGTTAGGCCGAGCTTGGTGTCAAAGTCGAGTTAGCGGTTTTCAATCAAGTATTTGTTTCAACTCTCACATATGGTCATGAATGGGTAATGACCTAAAGAATAAGATCGCGACAAGCTGGCGAAATGAGATTTCTTCGTGCTTTTTTGGGAGTTAATCGGCACAGTAGGATGAGAAACACGGCAGTACGCGAGGAACGCAATGTAGGGCTCTAATGCTGTTTCTGCTTCGATGGTTTGGTCATGTGGCACGAATGTCATCATCATCAGGACTTCCGAGGCGTGCCGTGAATGCGATTCCATCAGGTAGGCGACCGCTTGGCAGACCCAAGACGAGGTGATTGGACCAAGTCGAAAAACTCGTCTGGTGGGCGTAACTTCTGAGGAGTTAGAGTCGATGGCGGAGGATCGAGTGGCCTGGAGATCTCTCTCGTGCGTGCATTGCCCCCGCGACCCCTGTAGTGGATCATGCGGGACAGAAGATGATGATGACGATGATGAAGTTAAGAATTTAAGGAAGTATTGAAATGTGCCCAGTTGTCGTTTTTTAAATTACATATTTAAATTTGTTGAGTCGTATCCGGATAGGTTGTAGCATTTGAATATTGAATGCACATAATTACAGAAAATTGATCAAGCGATATTACTACCAGGAATTACGTTGGAAAAGCTGTAGAAAAAGTCTTAATGTTACTCAGAGCTGGGTCTGGACGACTCGATGGCTATCGATGGCTAAGAGCAAACAGTTGGTCATTTCATTTCCCTGCCGGTGATCTTGTTGAGTGTATACATATATGTGGGATGGGAGGCCAGACAAACGAACACGACACACACGCACCAATGTACATACAAACCGTATAACAGATGACTTTAACGAATAGGCGACAAAAGCAGAAGAAAGAAACAAATCACGCGAACGGTTCACGATCAGGCGACTAAACAGATAACAGACCAAGCGTGTCGTTTTGTCTCGTACTCTTGGTTTCGTGAGCCAAAAGATGGAACGCAGAACTTTTCTCTCGAAAAGACCAAGGACTTCTTCATCTGCTCTTGATACTGTGCAGGCTTCTGCGCCATAGAGCAGGACAGGGATGATGAGGGTCTTATATACTGTTAGCTTGGTCCTTCGAGAGAGAGCTCTACTACTCAATTGCCTCTTGAGCCCAAAGAAACAGTGGTTGGCAAGAGTTATTCTGCGTTTAATCTCGGTACTGATGTTGTTTGTACTGTTTACCTGGGAGCCGAGGTAGACGAAGTCCTTAACTACCTCGACGTTAAAGCTGCCTACGGTGACGTTCTGGCCGAGACGTCGATGTTGTGCGTCCTTTCCCGATGACAGCATGTACTTCGTTTTGCTCTCATTCACTGTTAAGCCCATTTTTGTAGCCTCCGCTTCAATACCGGCAAACGCTTTATTGACGACTCGCTGTGTTCGACCAATCACGTCAATGTCGTCCGCGTATGCTAGCAATTGTACTGACTTCTGGAAGATCGTGCCTCTAGTGTTGGCGATTGAGTTTCGCACGATATTCTCCAGGATGATGTTAAGGAAGTCACATGACAGCGCGTCGCCTTGTCTAAAACCATTTTTGACATTGAAGGTCTCGGTGAGTTCGTTACCGACCTTGATGGAGCAGCGAGAGTTCTCCATCGTCATCCTGCACAATCTGACGAGTTTGGCAGGAATGTCAAAACTAGAGATGGCGTTGTATAGCTCGTCTCTATGCACGATGTCATATGCGGCCTTGAAATCGACTAATAAGTGGTGGGTGTCGATTTGCATCTCTTGGGTTTTTCCAGGATCTGCAGTAGTGTGAAAATTTGGTCGATGGTGGACTTCACCAGCCTGAAACCGCACTGATAAGGACCTATCAGGTTATCCACGAATGGCTTCAGGCGCTCGCACAAAACGACAGAGAAGATCTTGTAGGCGATGTCTAGGAGACTTATCCCTCGGTAGTTGGCGCAGTTGAAGGGGTCTCCTTTTTTGTGGATCGGACAAACGATACTGAGGTTCCACTCATCGATCATGCATTCCTCCGACCATATCTTACAGATGAGTTGGTGCATGTACCCTACCATCTCAACTCCAGCTACTTTAAAGAGTTCTGCAGGCAGTCGGTCTGCACCAGCAGCTTTGTTCGACCTTAGTCTCGATATAGCTATCTTGACTTCGTCTAGGTCGGGGGGCTGGAATTCTCTTCCATCATCGTCCATTGTGTGGAGTGGAACATTCTGCCTGACAGCGGTATTGGTGTCTTCCTCGCCGTTTAACAGTTTACAGAAGTGATCTTTCCAGATTATCAGTATCGGTATCGATACTGTAGCTTCTAGGCCTAGTTAATGTTCTCTCACGAGAGGTCTTATGCCAGTCTTATGCCGACTCCGAACGGCCAAGTTTGTGAAGCTTTTTCTATACACACGGTTATTGGCCTTTAAGCATTGTCAGTAACTCGAAAGAGGTGGAGCAGTGGAAATCATTTTTGTCATACCAGGAATCGAACTACGAGTACCCACCGTAGATGCAAGTGCGTAGGAGTCGACGCATAGACGCACAATGCCACGGCCGCCACGAGTGCAGTTAATGGTTGAGTGCATGCAAATACTAATTTGTAGGAGTGGAATTTCAGTATTGTCTGCGCTATCAACAAAAAAGTACAATCCCTTGACTGCACCAACTATCAATGGATAGGTCTCCTTAACATCGTATGCAAAATATTTTTTGTCGTTTTCTTCAGATCAAGGAAGTCAGAATAGAATGACCAGGTGTTTGTCATGCTAAATTCATCATTAGCCTAGAGTCTAGACCATAAGCACGATCTTTCAAAACTCCGTTTAGTTGTGTGGCATACGCGGATGATATTGATGTGATCGGCCGAACGCAGCGAGTGATCAATGTGGTCATACATATGTAGCCCTGAGATGGAAGCAGTTGAAGCGGATCCGGTGGGGAACGAGAAGTAAACAAAGTATATGTTGTCTTTAATAGAGGACACAAACGACGTCGACGATGTTCTGCAGAAAGCTTCGCGATGGGCAAGCACTACATCTACTGTTTATCTGCTCTGAACAGTACTAATAATGTCAGTACTGAGATTAAACGCAGAAAAGTCGCTGTTTCTTTGGATACAGGAGGCAAATGAGTAATACTGCCCTCTTTCGAGGAGTCAAGCAGACCTTGAACAAGACAAGACTAATCTTCATGAAGGGCACAGAGAAATAAACAATTTTCAAAGGATGCGGATGACGCAGTCCTTGGTTTCTTCGGAAGAAAATTCTGTGTGCAGTCTTTAGAACTATTTGCCTTGCAGGTGCCAGGATGAGAAGATTCAAGCGCGAACTGAACTGTCTACGTCTACGAATCCAGAGCCTAAGGCACATTGAGCACATGGTCAACTTGGCCCCAGCCCAAAGGGTGTTCGATTACGACCATGCACAGAAGTGTAGACTGTTCCAGACGCTATCTGGATAGCCTTGTAGGTTAAGTCCGCCCCAGACTGTAGCCCCACATAGAGAAGAAAAGGAATAGTTAAAGTCAACCGTTGACTCGTCGGCCAATCACACAGCTTCTTGTATCTTACTAAGGAGTGTAAAACGGTCCTTGTATGGACAACCATAGCTGGATGGCGCGGTTGGTTCAGTGCCTGCTCTTGGTTAGAGGGATCCCTGGTTTGAATCCCAGTGGAAGCTGGGAAACGCTTTATCCGGTTTCCAAATCTGGTCCAGTCACCATTTGCCATTGGGATCAAATTAACGGCACTATCACTAGAGTAGTCGATCAGAGATACATAGTAGTCTGACTGTGAGTATCACAATTGAATCGCTGGCAGCGCACCTACCTAACCTAACCTATGGACCACCTCTCATGCCTACTCAAGCCTAATTATGTAATGAACGATGGCCAAAAAGAACAATGACATTCTTAGGTCGTGCAACAATCACTGACTTACAATGAACACACAATACGGACGTGATTGGGCAGACACAGTGAGACATTGGCAATGTGGAGGCGACAAAAATAGGTCGACACCATAGACTGGCAGTCGCTTTGAATAAATAAAGAACTCTGTGTACGTAGGCTCGGCAATGGATTCAAAAAATGACAGGGCTACAGAATCATAACTACTGACTAGCAAGGCCAATAGTGTGAGCTCTAGGCACTGTATGTGTAGGAAATGAGAGGAAGATGAGCAATAAGGCCGTCTCTTGAAAAGGAAAAAAATCTTAAAAGTTCCACTTTTATAGCGTGACACAGATAAATGGTGTCAAAGCGAAGGAATATATTCCCTTGGTGGCGAATTCCAGATGGCCTTGATATTATGTATGTAGGTGAATAGTCACACATTAAATCTTATTTACGAGGAGTCTGATTGAAGGTTTATTTTACAAGATTCGTAAAATTGTAGACTTAATCAAAAACATTCGATTAATCGGGTGCATACTCTACTTAAGGGCGAAGTAATCGTGAATGTGGAATAACATGGTCAAACCTAGAATCAGGCACCTTACGATTGTGCATCTACGAAAGTAGAATCGAGCGTTACTGCAGCCAGCTGACTTTACTAGAAGCTCTGGCTCGTTGCTAGGTCCTCCAAGGGACGCTGAACTGGTGAAAGATATCCTCAATATAAGGATTTCGAATTTGAGTGTACACTACACAAATTTCTGTATTCTTTTCGCTACGCTGTTGTATAATAAAAAGAAGTGTTATGCAACACCTCTGCAAGCAAACACTATTTGTTTGAGCTGATTATATGAAAAGCCCACAAAAACACTTCCACCGGGACAAAAAGGTGAAGGTGAATAAAATTCCAGCCTATTTAAGTGTTTCATTGGAATTTTCCTGTTTTTTTTATTAATGCATACTTGTTTGTTTTACAATAATTTTCAAGTCCCTTCGTGGACACTACATTCCTTTACTTAGAACGAGCCGCCAAGGCAGATAAATCGGCAATGCACCTGTTAAGAGTTTCCTTTTCTTGTTGTGGAGTAATCGACTTCAGGACGTTGCCGACGATCCAATCAACCATATGCTTGTGATTCAGACGCCTTTCGACGTGACGGCACTCGACTTGGTAGTCCAAACGACGCTTAACCTGCAAAATGTCAGTGGTTCGATTATTTTCTATAAAAAAAAATCATCTATAGGTGTTAGTCAATGCAAACCTCGTTGTAGACTTTCATCGAACGCTCCCTGAAAGCAGCTTCCAATTGAAGAGCAACGTTCTCCTTCTTGGCATCCATGAGCAGAAGAGCACCCTCAGCACGCCATTGTTCCTTCTTCTCGTCTTCAATTGCGTCAGTTAGGGCTTTCAATTCGTTTTCCCTGCTTTCGTTCCATTCGGATTCGATTCTCTAAATTCATTTGAAAAAATCAAACAATTAAGTCAAACAATGAACACGAGAATATTTACGTCGATCTCGGAATCACAGAATTTGGCAGCAAGTGGACCGAGTTTCTTAACAGCAACAATAGCCATAATGGCTAGTGAAATTCCACTGTAGTACTCATGCTCCATAACGTAGATTTCCTTGGAGCACAAATATGTGATAAGACCGACACCAAAGGTGTATGGTCCGGTGACACCAGTTTTCTCATAGAAAAACTGGAACCATTCTTCTGGGATGAAGCCCAATCGGACCTTGCCCGGCTGTTCTGGACGAACTGGACGCTTGAATTGTGCCGAATCAGAGGCGGCAACAGCAGCAGCCCTCGAGGCAATCAAACCCGTTGGTGCTCTGACTGAAAATTAAAGTAAAAAGATAAATAAGAATAAAAATGTGTTATATGGTCACACGCTTGTCAGCAAAAAAAAAAGGAGCTGGTCGGTGATTACATAAACGTCAGCCGAAACAAATTTTGCTTGATTATTGTTTATGTGCTGAAGGTGATAGGAATTAAAGTGTCTCTTTTGGGTATGTCTTTAAATTTATATTCATTTTACCTGAAAGTAAGGCGGCTCTCGACAGCATTTTAATTAATTTTATTTTCAGCAAAGAAAACTTTTGACGTCCGTATAACTTCCCGTCTGCTCTGAAAGACACAATTCACAATAATTCGACTAGTACACTTAACGAATGTACCGCAAGGTTATATTGTGAATGGTGATAATTTTGACAGGTGCTTTGCCTACTTCGAATTTAAAGGTGGACACCGAATTGGAATCAAAAAATAGAGAACATATTTGTGACTGTTTTTATATTACTATATTTTATTGAAATTCACTGAGTTTTGTTTTGCGTTGTTGTGTTATCAAATTGAATTGAGATTTTTGTATGAAATGCTCACGAACGTTTGATGCATTCGTGTGTACATGGTTTGCTTAGCGGAGTTAATACTCAACAATTTGTCGATACGATTTGGTTGATGTCAAAATGCTTTATCTACCGTACTACAAGTCTGTCAACTTCTACGTTCACATTGACGATTCATCAAGCACGGTTATCAAGCAAATCGTATCGACAAATTGTGAACGCCGCTTTTGGCTTCTATTTTCTTGTCGATGACGATGACTGCGCGTAAAATACTATATATTCTATTTTTTTAATGTGTAAAATTGTTTTACTTACTTATCGTGTTCATAGTGTACTACAAAACGAACAAACCTTGTGTTGTTTACAGATTTTCCACGATTTCCCTTGACATTTCGCTTAGTTCGGTTTTTGATTTATTTTTGATTGAAAATGTATAGAAATCTATTGCCACATCTACGCTACAAAGGTAAAATTGTAAATTAACAAGCATTTAATTCATAAGTAAACATTTGCCATTGGCTGTCATATGTTCTCAAGGCATGTTCGTATGACACTTGTCAAAAAGTCGTTCAGTTCGAATTTCTGCACATGTTGTGTGTTGCTGAAACTACATTTCATAATTTTCAGACAATAATCTCAACTGTCAACGCAAAATAACTCGCATAACAACAACGTATAGCTATAGCAAAGGCATTTTTAATCGTTCCTCGAATTTTTCTGCATATTCCACCTGCCCTGCCGAGCATTCATCGTTCAATGCAACATATCCAAGCTGGCAACATTTCACGAAATTAGAGAGGCAGAGGTGTTTGTCGCAAAAATTTTATTCCACAAGCAACATTTCCAGTTGCATTTGTTCCGTTAATCAGAGTGGTGGAGGTTGCCCTATCGTTCCGCTGTCACGTACACTTGTCAAAAATATCAATTTGACAAATTATTTTTATCAGCGATATTCACGTTCACATTCTTCTGGAAATATTCTAAGCGAAGAAAATATAAATCAATCAATCGATCGTCAAGGAAACATGACAAAGAAAACATTTGAACGCCTCCCAACGTCGATTTTGCCGTGTCATTATGATTTGGAATTGAAGCCGAATCTGAAGGCGTTCACCTTTGAGGGTAATTCCACCATTAAAATTAAGGTAAATATGATTAAACTTATTCCCATATGTTTAGATTTTAAATTGTTCAAATTTTGCCACGTACCCATAGCTAATTGATAGTCGAATGAGCTCGTTCTAAGCAGTTTTAAAGTGAATTGAGGAAAGGGATAAAATGTGGCATGCATCAATGATAGGAAAGGAAACGAAGTAAAAAAAAAAGAATGTGTTTGCTTTCACTTTTTCCTCAGTTTTTTTTTGATTTTTTATGTGCTTGCATTTGTATGCTTTTCGTACATTCATTCCCTCTGTTTTGGCTTGATAAAGCATAGTGTTGACCTGATTTCGACGTTGCGCCTGTGATGTCAGTGATCGACAGAAGGCGGGTTGGATTTAAGTTTATGCACATGAGTTGAGGAAGGGGTTGTGATATGCATTTATACTCGTTTATGAAGCAGGTGCGATTCATTTTTGCATTATATTTATCGGCTGTGTTGGTGGCTGGCTAATGTGGCATTTGAATAACAATTCATAACATGAACTTTTTCGATTTGTTGCCCGAGTTGGCACTTTTCATCTGTTGAAGCGCATGATATCGGCTGCACTACATATGCGTCATCAATATGACAATCTTTGGAAAACTGAATGCATGCAATATGCTAACAAAACTGTTAGCACATGCAATTTGCAGCTGCTGTCGTTAATTCAAATTGAAACATGAACAAATGCTTTTCTGCTTGACACCTGGTCGGTATACTGTGTTTTTAGAAGTAATTTTCATACACGATTCTTTGTGACTTCAAGTTTATCTACAGAGAAGTGCTGATTATTTTCGCGATTGTCACAGCAGCAGACAATGGTCTGCAACGTTAGCTTATTTTACCTTTGCAGGTAATGGCTAGTGTTAGAGAAAACAAAAGAGGAATCTATTGTGAGACAAATTGCTGCAGAATCTCATTAAACTGTTGAGTGTGTAGGAGATAATCCTGCAAGGTAAGGGAACGATTGTTTAGTGCAGAATTGATGTCGTTGAGTTGAGTTCCAAGACCACACGAATTATGTTGGGGACTTGTGGCTAGCGTGTGAATGCGTTTCATTTTCCAAAGAATTGCTCGATCTCAATGACATTTTGTTTAGTTAAGGAAGAGAGGTGATAATGTTCAATCAAGATAAGTATCTGTATTCCGAAATAGGACTGCCGCTTTCTAATGAAGTTGAAGCGGCGTTTCTTGATTCCATCCAGTGCTACACGCTGATTTAATTTACGTCAACCCATGGGACAAAAAAAAACTTCCTATCGTCTTTGGAAAATATATCCCATCATTTGGTGCCTTTAATAAATGTCCCTCACGATGGACTCAGCAGAACTCTCTAAAATGAGCCTCTGCTGTTAAAGTTCACCACTCATACACCTCCACCCGCTTAACGTGCATGAGACCAGCTCCAAGTAGATCTTACGTTTATCAATCGAATCAGACACATTGAAGTGCATTTGAAATTTTCCACTAGAAATCGTGTAGCCGGCATGGTCAAATTTCAGGTTTTTCCTCGTTCATCTTCCAACTGCCATAGCGGCCCAATGCGACCTACCTACGACTTCTGTACACCTCTGGTGATGTTTTCTCACGTGTATCAATCGAAATCATCAGAAAATCTCAATCACGACGCTTAAATTAGAAATAAAAACCAGAAATTGCGTAATAAAAACGTCCATAAAGTCAAAGAAACGAACATACGCCTTGGCGTAAGGAGTAGGTGGGTTGAGTCCTGCGATAGGATGTCCGGATTCAATCTCCGGCACGAAAAACGTCCATACTTCACGGTCACACCTAGCATCCATCTCTTTTTCAATTGCTGACAATGATATGAGTGCGTTGACACCTGCCCTAGGATGTCTGGATTCAATCCGCGACACGAAAAACTTTCATACTTCACGGTCACACCTCGCATCCTTCTCTTTTTCAATCGCTGACAATGATAATAGGTTCCTGTCACTTGTGAAAGAACAATCGGACGCACGACAAGAGTGGTCGCTGTAGAAGCTAGGTCCATGTGAATCAACTGGTGGTAACGATAGCCCCGCCAGGACATTGCACACTGTTCGCCGATCTATAAACCGATCTTCTACACTGAAGCCGACATTTTCATTTAAAAAAAATAACCTCAAGACAAAACAAATCTTGGACACAGACATTACCACTCTGGAATAAATGTCAACAGATGGACCGACCAGATTTATCCCGTCTTGAACTGTAAACAGATTAAGGTTAAGTCCCACAACTCCGCGCCCTGTACTGGTATTCATAATTCCCTTGTCTGTGCACACGTAAAGCAAATGTCCACACCCCCGAAGAGTGCACCACAAGCAATGAAAACATTTAAAAAAAAAAAAAACGAACTTGAACTTGCATAATTTATATTTTATACCAGATATCTGATCTCAATCTCATCCTCTAAGAGACATCGTCTAACATGCAAACGAAACTGCGCCTTCCAGCCATTGGAAAATACCCGCTTTCACTCTTCCAACTGCTTGCTTGTGCATCTTATTCAATCTGCATCGATTATCTACAGAAAGACTTTTGCAGCCCATATGATCTCATACAACATCGTTACCTATCGCTGCTTTTGTCGTGGAAAACTTTTTCACGAACACTTGGCTCACTAAAGGGCACTAATTGACTATTGCTCTCAAGTGAATGGCAATAAAAAATTGCTAAATGATAATTATGGATGACTTCATACACAAAGCTAACCTGAAAGACGTGGCGTAAACAGTGACAATCCGATTACACATACGCGTGTCACAATTACTTGTCATTTATCATGTTTGAAAGTTTAATAACACAAGTTTCGTTAAATCTGGACTCCCTATTCGGATTCGACGTCGTTTCAGACACATGACGTCCCAGGTTGCACAACGACGCAAGTGGAACAAAAACTTCTGATTTCTTTATCGTTACCCCGGCGCATCACGTAATAGTCCGTCAGAATAAAACTTCCTTCGCTGGGTAAGAACATAATATGTATGTGAAGCAAATGAACACCATATGGGTGATATTTCGGCTCGCCTATGGATTGAATGACGTTGGCTTAGTAGTGTTATAAATTTATCCTTTTGGGTCAGTAGGCTTGAACGTTGCTCATAAACACTGCTTGTGATTTTTCATTCTAACATCGTGGCACACTTTTGTCCCAGCACACGTGCAGAATAAGTAATCGATATAAAAGAGCGAAAGAGGAATGAGGAAAAAAAAAAAGATCGCATTCACCTAGTGCCTCTCATCAATCGTGCATTTATTGCTTACTGTAAAATATGCTAAAGAAAACAATAGAATAATTGTTTGGCGGATTTACGAGGACTTGAATTTTAAAGTTTGTTGTTGCTGTTTAATGTGTTTATCGGGTGAGATTTATTTTGTTTGCTCGCTTTTCCATCACATTTTATCTTAGTTAAGATAAGATAGTCATCGTAAGCCTTAGATGTGAGTAAAAGTAGAGTGAAGAGATCGGATGATAAGTGAGCACGTTGCACGTTTCTATTCTATTCTATGTAGCGAATACTTTCATCCTACAATCTGGGATGAGCCTCAACCGGCTAGTACGATCTCTGACTAGCTCCCATTGCACGTCAAAGTGGTTGAAGGCATTCTCCACTTGTGTCAGTCACCTTTGACGCGGTCGTCTTCTATTTCATTGTGCCACAGGCTCGGAATAGTAGACTCTTTGGGCCGGTTTTTCCTCGTTCATCTTCCAACTGCCATAGTGGCCCAATATGACCTACCTACGACTTCTGTACATCTCTGGCGATGTTTTCTCACGTGTATCCATCGAATCAGACACACTGGAGTGCATTTGGAGACATCTAAATTTTCCACTAAAAATCGTATAGCCGGCGTGGTCAAATTTGAGGTTTTTGTTCGTTCGTTATCCCAATCTACCGGGTCTACAAGGCCAAGTTACCTTATAGGCCCCTTACATGACATAGCCACGTCGCTCCAAACCTTACACTCCGTCTCCACTGGCCATGAACGTGGTATGGTTCATGAACATGACATGAAGAAATCGAGTGGAGACAAGAAAATTTGAATTTCGATTTACGACAAGACATGAGCCCTGTTCAAAAGTTGGACATGAGATTTGACGTTAAACTATACGTGCACGTTTTTTTTTTTTAAATGTGGTGGTAGGCGAAAAGAGTAGAAGTAGATGTGTGTTAGTGAATTTCATTTATGACACCACACATTTTTTGATTGGTGGTTCGTTGATCTTGATTCTCTGGCACCCAACGTTCAAATGAAACGACATATCATAATTTGTCCACCAAAAAATAGACCATGGATGGCTGTTCAGATTGGGGGATGGATGTTGGACATCACAGTGGCCAGTGGAGACGGTGTGTTAAGTCTGTGCAAACACCTCTTCGCGCCAGACAAGGTGCAGGTAATCTGCTCGGACATCGTTCGTTGTTGTCGTAGTCGAGTCAAATCTTGGACACATCTTGGAAAGACATTACTACTCTGGAATAAATGTCAACAGATGGCCCGCCCCGACTTGTCCCGTCTTGAACTATAAAGAGATTATGGTTAGGTTCTACAATACCGCGCCCTACACTGGTATTCATAATTCCCTTGTCTGTGCACAGATATAGCACCCGAATTCAACAACCTGCAAAGCACAAGCAATGAAAACATTTTAAAAAAAGAAAACGAACTTGAACTTGCATAATGTTATCGTCGAGTCGGAAAAATGGCACAATTTTCAAAAACGCGATTGTCTATCCGTATTTTATTCATGTTTACGATACGAATTTTCTCGCTGATCTGTGCAAAGTTCACTATACACGACACAGCAAAGTCGCTGCAGACCATGCAAAATTCAAAAATGTTCGAATTCACGCAGACGGTCTCTGCAAACATGCGACATGAATACACACGACACAGACGGTATACGCAGGCATGTGAACAATAACAAAATATATTGGTCTACAGCAACGTGTATGGGCCCTATTAGGCATTCGATCCGTTGGCTGGCTAGACTAGACGCATATCGCTGAACAGCCCATGCAGCTTATGGTTGAATTTTCATTGGATCATTGTGTAAGCTTGACATAATTTTACCCAACGCAAGCACTTATTTGAGTTTAAAGAAAAGTGATATATCTCAGCACCATTGACTAACATTTCTGAGTCATCCTCGCTTTTGTTTACAAAATTATTTGCGAAATATTATCAGCCCAAAGGTCTAATCTCAGTTTAATTGAACACATCATTTCTAAGACGCCTGATCTTGCTTTTTAGTTTCTTTTACGATGCGAGTACCATAAAATGTAACTGCGGTTAAGTTTGGTAAACCGCTTTTATCACAAGCTTTCAAAACACTTAAATAAACTTATTTTAGCATATGCCTTATGCTCGCAAACATTTGTTCATGTTGTTTACTGTGATAAAGATTAAAGTGTCCACGGGAGAACGAAGGCTCGACAAGGAACCTATTACAACGAATAGTGTTTTCTTGAACATTGCGACGAAATAGTGGGCTTATACGAACCACTTCTGAAGTTTCCTCTTAACAAATTGAAGATTTCGAATACATATGCTTAAGAGAACTGCTGAGTTTTAGCTTTCAATTGATTTGAACTTAACCCATGTTTCGCCAATGGCAGCGAGTCAGCGATCCAATTGTTCAAAATCTAATGAGAGAAAGTAACTATTCCTGTTTCCGGTGGCTAATGAAGCCTATCATTCTTGATGTCCCAAAGAACAAGAACTCATTGTATCGGTCTGTTGGTGGATGTGGTCTATTGCCAATTTCAGAGTTGTGGCGTAACGGGTGTCGTAGATGAAGAACTTTTATAATTCTCGGCGCCGCCTCCTTCGTGTGACTGAGAATGCTCAAAGAGTACAACGAACTAGAATAAACATCACCGACGTCGGCTGTAGTGGACTGACCATGAGCAACAACGCATTTCGCTGTCCGTTCCTTGCATGCATCCATAAGCTGAACAAATGCAAGGCCACCTGAGCTGTAGTGGACTGCCGATCAACAACGCATTTCGCAGTCCGTTCCTTATGCATCCATCAGCTGAGCAAATGCAAGGCCACCTAAGCTGTAGTGGACTGCCCATGATCAACAACGCATTTCGCAGTCCGTTCCTTATGCATCCATCAGCTGAGCAAATGCTGAGTAAATGGCGTTTTCGATCAAAATAATGCACACATATCACAAACAGTGCTGATTCCATTCGCAACCAGCAGTAGTAACGAATCATAGCACAGCAAACACCATAGCCCATGCATGCATTGCTGCGGATTTATAAGCAGAGGAGTTGTCTCAGATAGGCACTCATGATGAAACACCTACATTGTCCACACATAGAGCGTTGAACTTCGATTAACATGTCAGTTTAAATACGCTGTGGCGCCTTATGGTTAATCTTGTTCTCTATTCTTTAGCAAAGGGAAACGAGTGATCACTACGAAATCCAGGTCCATCTCAAAGCACACACATTGGTACATAATTCTGTTGCCGAATGTTTAGCACCTCTATAAATGAATACACGAATTTAAACCTGATAACAATAAAAAAATAAACATTCAAACAATTAGTCGAAAATGTGAGAGCCAAGATATCTCTTTTGGGATCTTCCCGTCGACTCTTAGATGCCTCTGTCAGGAAATTTCCTTTCCATCAGCCAGTCTATTGTTGAACAAATTAAAATGAAATGCAATTTTGACCAGATGTCCCCCAAAAAGACTGATTTGTTGATACTCATGCGAAAATATGCATACGTTCTCTGGATTTATTCAAATTAACAGAAAATAAAAAGCATTTATGATAACCGCTTGTGTCTGGCACGCGAACAAAGTGAATTCATGTATGTATGTGCATACGTCAAGGCATGTCATGGTTATACATATTTTTTTAAAATTGAAGAGACAAGAGCTTTTTGTCGTGTCATGCAGCAATGTGAATCAGAATCTATTTTGGTATATTTTCTTATTTTCTTTTGTGCAAAGCGCACGTTGATATTTTTCATTTCGCAATTGCTTTGAGAATATTCAAATAAATCCAAAATTTCGCTTATATTCTTCACATTCTTTCACTGCATTTGCCCGGCTAATATTTGAAAAGTGGATTTTTGATTGAATTAGAAAAGCAACAGTTCTCCCTTTTTAGATAATTTGTGCATCACCAAACTGTGTACAAATAATTTGTTTACATTAATCCAGCCTCATTCTTGAGGTCTATGCGAGCATTCATTTAAGAAATATCTCCTACATCATTTTACTTTCAGAGTGTCATAGCACTGGGCACAATTTTAATTAAAAAAATCCACTGTATCTACTGTCTCATTAATTTGTCGGCGGGCGGTTTTGATAGATTAACAAATAATTTATGGAGCAGAAAAACAGCACAAAACACTATCCATTTGTACATCAATCAAATTGCTGCAGAGTGTATATCACAGCCCACTCAGAGACTCAATTAAATTTTGAATAGCCATAAACTAATAAAAACAGGGCGCCCTGGCGCAGTGGATACATGCGTCGACTCCTACGCTCGCCCTCTCTTTTTAACCACTGACCATGCTTAAAGGGTATTCCTGCCTAGAAGAGGCTTCTCAAACATCGCCATTCGGAGACAACATAAAACTATAACTCCCCTCCACTGGTGAGAGAACAATAGGTGTAGCAGTAAGGGCCCCTTATTATTCCTATAAACTGTTACGACGCACAGTGTGTTATTTTGCGAATCTAGCGGAACTTAATTCAAAAATCAAAGTCGTCCGAATGACAAAAGTTTGGTATCAAACGACAGTTATAAACCAATGTATTAACGTTCCGTTGTGTGACATCGCAAACCGCAATCATTTTCGAGCAAGAGAAATGTAAAACAAGCATAGCCCTTTCCGTTCGAAGAAGCAGCTGCTCAATGTCGCGCACTGCCGTGTTTCTCACCCTATCCCGGAGAGTAATTCCCACAACAGCACGAAGAAGTCTCATCTCAGCAGCTTGCACTCGCGATCTTATTCTTTCGGTCATTACCCAAATTTCATGACCATAGGTGAGAGTTGGAACAAATACTGAGTTGAAAACCGCTAACTTGGCTTTGACATCAAGCTCGGCCTTTCTGATTACAGAACTATCAAAACTGACCCAGCTTGAACAATCCTACAGGAAAGCTCAGCATTACTCCTTCCATCACTCGTAAAAAGACTCCGAAATACCTAAACTTCTCCACCTGCTTCAATGGGACTCCACTAACATGCAGAGTGCATTGAACAGGCGTTCTGGAAATGACCATAACCTCCGATTTGTCCACGTTAACCCTCATTCCAGCATCAGCACATACGGCCACAAACCTATCGAGTGCGCGTTGGAGTTCCGTCAGGGAGGATGTGAGGATAACCAAGTCATCTGCAAAAAGAAGATGACTTACCCTCAACTCTCCCAATGTGAAACATTCCTCACCTCGGCTGCGCTGCAACATCCAGTCCATATATACGATGAAAAGGAGAGGTGACAAGACACACCCTTGGCGAAGTCCAACGCCCACGGTGAAAGGTGTTGATTTAGCACAGTTTACCCGAACACAGCTGCTACAGTTTGTGTATAGAGACTGAATGGCCCTCAGAAGAGGACCATCAATCCCATACTCCTGCAGGACACTCCAGAGTTTACCTCGAGGGACTCGGTCATATGCCTTTTCCAAATCTACAAAACAACTGTAGATGGGTTTGGCATACTCCCACTTGAGAAGTCAAGTACCATTCTTAGAGTGAAAAGCTGGTCGGTTGTACTTCTGCCGGGACGAAAGCCGCACTGTTCATCCCCCATCCTGGGCTCGACCGCCCCACTCAAGACTACGGGTCTGCCATCCTCAGTGCCCTGTTCGGGATTGAGCAGCTCCGAAAAGTGCTCGCTCCATCTGCCCAAGATGTCCCCCCTCTCTTTCCTACGATGGTGTTGAATTTCCTTCATCTGAGTCGGCGAATGGTTTGCCAGAACACCTTTTTCAACGCTATCCTTCTAATTTTGTTTCAATTTCTTGCCTGTTATTTAAAGAATCTTTGGTGGCGGCCCGTGGCGTTGTGGGTATGTGCGTCGACTCCTACGCACTTGGACCTGCCTGTCTAGGTTCGATTCCTGGTACGACAAGAAATACTTTTCACGGCCCCACCTCTTTCGAGTCACTGACAATGCTCAAAGAGTATAACTGTCTAGAAAAAGCTTCTCAAAATTGGCCGTTCGGAGTCGGCATAAAACTGTAGGTCCCTTCCACTCGTGATAGAACAATAGCACGCACAACACGAGTGATTGCTGAGAAGCTAGACCCTGTCCCTCTACGGGCTGTAGCGCCACCCATATTATTATATTATTAATAAGCAAGCTATGCCAATGAAACTACGCATGGTACTACATGCTTGCAAGCATGCATAAACTTCTGATACACTCAAAAGGGATAATTCGAGTCTGTATACTGCCACTTTGTCAATTGTCCGAGGAAGCCCAAGAAGCGTGCAATAATGAATACGAACGATTCCGATAGCATTTTAGCCGTAAATCCTTCAGAAGAAATACTAATAGAGTTGTATTAAACAAGTTTTTAATATCATCAGATCCATATCTTTCGAGTCGTAGTACAGCGCCCCATAGAAAAGGGAACCCACTACCTCAAGAATGTATTGCCCTGTTAAAGGCTCCCGAAGTACGAGTACCACCACCTAGTAGCAGTTCCGATGAAGACGATGATGAGAGCGACTAAATTCAAGTCAAACAAATGGACTACAATGTGTTAGTTTCATCAAAATATCTTGGGACTTATTTTAGATAATTGGTTAGAGCAAAAAAAAGTGATTTTTCTACTGTCTTTTCTGAACAAATTGGTGAAAATTTGAACAAAATCGGTTCAATGGTCTTTTAGTTAGAGACGTTTGTATCCATGAGGTTTATGGAGGATGGATGGCGTGGGCTATACGCCCCCTATCGGTAACCACATATAGTTATTTGTTTTAAAAACTTGATAGAATTACTTTTTTCCTTCACCGAATAGGAAAATCCATAGTTTAGCTATACCAAGCGCAACAGGAATAAAGTTCCGCTAGATGTCGAAAATAACACACTGTGCGACGTGAAGACCTGTAAATGTGACATTAAATAGAATAACCCACATGTATACGTAAATTTTGGTCTGAATAGTGGTTACAAAAATGTCGTAAATTGTTACTTTGGACGAAATTGGTATTAACTTTGAAAAGGTTCAAAATATTGGAGACTCATTTGGAAAAGTTAAATTTAACTGCGTCACGTTCACCCGTAGACAAAATAAGTTCTGTAGACAATTTCCCATGAAATCAGCTCACTTTTATTCTTGTATGTCCACTCTTATCAGGTTCGCTTCGAGGAATATCTACATTTTTCCATCAATCAAACTCCCGCGTTGAACCACACACGACGACTTAGGCAAGCTTCGCGGGGTTGATGTCCAGCTTCCAGTCGTTTAATCTCCTCGCCGTTTGCAATCAGATCGAATACACTTACGTGCTAAAGAGATTTAACATAGTATCAGATAACCTATGCAAATATTGAAAAGGCTCGGCGAGTTAATGGCTTCCGGTTGCTGACCATTTTTATTTTGAATG
This sequence comes from Eristalis pertinax, assembly GCA_907269125.1. NCBI lineage: Eukaryota > Metazoa > Arthropoda > Insecta > Diptera > Syrphidae > Eristalis > Eristalis pertinax. The sequence continues at coordinate 34,140,164 of OU026147.1, read as the reverse complement.
TCCCAGCTTAAGTCACATTGACATGGACTTTCTCTCTTGGCGAGCATATGTGTACATGTACATGTACAATAGTGGTTTGTAAGAACCCTTCCAGCCAAAGTGTATTAAAGACACTTTCCAAATCCTCTCAAGCAGGGTACTAGACCACGTTAACTTGCGTGAACAGTTCCTAGCGCCGAATGAGCGGCTTAAGACAATTTTTTTTGTCGGATGTTTTTAATACTGCACTGGACCACTAAGACTAAAAAATTGGCCCATTGTACTACCAGGCAGCAACCTACATTTGCTGAAATTGTATGGTCTTCCGGAGGAATACCAGCAGGCGCTTCTGTGATGAGGAGCCTACATCATCAGCTCTCGCGGAACTGTGGCATAGGAAGTGCTCTGCAGTGTCATCGTCTTCTCCACAGGCGTCGCAGAGGGTTGCATCGCTTAGGTCAAGCACATTTGGCGAAGGTGTAGTGGCCCGTTAGTACGCCAACCCAGAAGGTGTCTGCAGTCCTTTCTTCGAAGAGTTAACAAGAATGCCACGAATTTCTTACCGACGTTAGGGAGCATGCGCTCGGTTTGTCTACATCCTGGGGAGTCATGCGAGCTCCGGTTGTACTCTCGAGAAGCGCAACAATCGATGCAAGCCCTAACTAAGGACACATGTAGTCCCAACGCAGGTATGGGTCCTAAGAGTACCCCCCTCCGATCCGCGTCTAGCAAGTTCATCGACTAAGACACTAAGACTATTTCAAACTCGCTAGTATTTGTCCGTGATTTGTATAAGTGTGTGGTCGATTTCCTAAATCATCCAGCAAGGCAGGGACATTCGTAGTTTACAGGGGTTTGATCTTCATTGAAGCAGAGACACGTACTATTCTCCGACAGTCGGTGTCTATCCTTGAAAGTGTTGCGTTGAATCATTTGACAAAACTAGCCTCATCACATATGTATGTGCTACAATCTTGTACCTTATCTAAAACACACTTAACTTATCATTTCAGGTAAACGAATCGACCGATACCATCGTTCTAAATGCACTCGATGTCACTATACAAAAAGTTGTATTTGAAACAAGTGAGGGTAGCAAAAAACTCGAGACTAAAGAAATAAGTCTGTCAGCTGAAAATGAAACGGCGTCATTTGTGTTCGAGGAGAAGCTGCCCGAGGGCGATGGAACACTGTATATGGAGTTCAAGGGGGAGTTAAACGACAAGATGAAGGGCTTCTACCGCAGCAAGTATTTCTCGCAGTCAGGAGAAGAACGCTACGCCGGAGTTACACAATTCGAAGCGACCGATGCCCGGCGTTGTTTTCCCTGTTGGGACGAGCCTGCAATCAAGGCGACATTTGATATTAAGCTCGTTGTACCTGAAGACCGGGTGGCCTTGTCCAATATGCCGGTGATAAGTGAAGAATCACTTGATGACAATCTGAGGCGTATTTCGTTCGATCGGACACCGATTATGTCCACATATCTGGTGGCTGTGGTTGTTGGTGAATACGACTATGTTGAAGATACGTCCGAAGACGGAGTGCTGGTGCGTGTCTACACACCAGTTGGTCGCAAGGAACAGGGTTTGTTTGCCCTTGAAGTTGCTACTAAAGTGTTGCCCTACTACAAGAGCTACTTTAACATTGCCTATCCCCTGCCAAAAATGGATTTAATTGCCATATCGGATTTTTCTGCTGGTGCAATGGAAAATTGGGGCTTAGTCACGTATCGTGAGACATTTGTTTTGGTTGATCCAGAGCACACGTCGCTGATGAGGAAACAGTCGATTGCGCTGACTGTTGGTCACGAGATTGCCCATCAATGGTTTGGTAATCTGGTCACCATGGAATGGTGGACACATCTGTGGCTGAACGAGGGCTATGCGTCGTTTGTGGAATTCCTTTGTGTGCATCACTTGTTCCCGGAGTACGATATTTGGACTCAGTTTGTGACTGACATGTACACCCATGCCTTAGATTTAGATTCGCTTAAGAACTCACATCCAATTGAGGTTCCCGTTGGCCATCCATCGGAGATTGACGAAATCTTCGATGAGATCAGCTACAACAAAGGCGCAAGTGTGATCCGCATGCTGCATCACTATATTGGAGATGAAGACTTCCGAAAGGGTATGAATATATACTTGACCAGACATCAGTATAAGAACACCAGCACTGAGGACTTGTGGACGGCACTGGAGGAGGCCAGCAACAAGCCAGTGGCAAAAGTGATGTCCTCTTGGATTAAGCTGAAAGGTTTTCCGGTTGTAAGCGTTGAATCAGTGCAAAAGGGAACGCAGCGCGTGCTCAAACTGACTCAGAATAAATTCACAGCAGACGGATCTCCACCGGACAAGGATTACCAGTGGGTTATCCCAATTACAGTGGCGACATCAAAGGACCCCCACAAGATCGCCAAGACATTTTTGTTAGAAGAGAATGAAATTGAAGTCACCCTAGATGATGTTTCAGAAGATGACTGGATCAAGATCAATCCCGGAACCGTGGGATACTATCGGACAAGTTACTCACCGGAAATGCTGGAAAAACTCCTGCCCGCTGTGCAGAATATGGAGCTGCCACCATTGGATCGGTTGGGCTTGATTGACGACATGTTCGCAATGGTCCAGGCGGGCAAAGCAAGCACTGCATCCGTAAGCTAAGCCAGGCACATTTTTTTCACAGTAAACTAATTCTGTTCCTGTTTAAGGTGCTGACGTTAATTGATTCGTATCGCAATGAAACCAACTACACAGTGTGGACGGCAATTTCGAATTCTCTGTGCAAATTGCAAATACTGATTTCGCATACCCCATTAACTGATAATTTCAACCGGTTTGGTGTGAGTTTGTACAAGCCAGTGGCTGAGCGCTTGGGATGGGACGCTAAAGAGGGAGAGGATCATCTCGATACGTTGCTTCGTAGCTTGGTCTTGGTTCGTCTCGTTTCATTCCAATGCTCGGAAACCATCGCAGAAGGCAAAAAGAGGTAAAGTGCTTGTGAATCTTGGCAAATTCGTGCAATTTTGTGATGTTTTTTTTTTTGTTGGCATTCAGGTTTAGGAATCACGTTGATGGGGTTGCCACTCTTCCGGCGGACCTGAGATCGATTTGTTACAAATCCGTTCTTATGGATGGGGATCAATCGACTTTTGAAGAGATGCTAAAATTGTATCGATCAACAGAACTGCACGAGGAGCAAGATCGAATCTCTCGTGCATTGGGATGCATCGGAGATGTGAATATTCTTCGGAAAGTTGTCGACTTTGCCATGTCGGTAAGGCAACGTCTTTTGACTCTCTCTCAATGAGCATGAGCATAAAGCTGTTTTCTTTATGATTTCCCAATTTAGGGTGAAGTTCGAGCGCAGGATGCTGTCTTTATTGTTGTTGCTGTTGCGATAAATCCAAAGGGACGCGACATGACATGGGCATACTTTAAGGAGAACTATCCAAAACTGTTGGAGCAATATCAGGTATGAAAGATAGTTGCACCCTTTCAGTGAAAAAAATAACACTTTTTTCCCATTGCCAGGGTGGATTCCTGTGGATTCGTCTGATCAAGTACTTAATAGAGAACTTTGCATCGGAAGAGAAAGCCTTAGAAGTGGAGGAGTTCTTCAAGAGCAGAGACTTCCCGGGCACCGAAAGAACTGTGTCGCAATGTGTTGAAACAATCCGGTTAAATGCTGCCTGGCTGACACGTGATCAACAATCTTTGACGGAATATTTTACTAAACAATGAGCAAATTAATCAATTGACAAAGCATTTAGTAATGCATAAAGTAATACGTTTGTGTATTATTAAATAGTTATATTTATTCCTAACAATGATTAAGCCAAAGTATCGTTTCAAAACAGAATCATTACTGAATCCACAAGAAACCAGGGTTGATGACGATTGAGGAGGGGTCTCCTTTTTGAATTTATTGATCAGTTCTTTTCCTTCTATTTATTGTATTGATTGCAGTTCTATTGATACCATCGTATTGTATGTGCGAGCACACTTCTTCACACCAATCGAAGTGAGTTAATACCCATTTCATGAGCAGTGTATACGTGGGGAACATGTCTTAATAGATTTCCCACGACTTAATTTGCAATGTTTATCGATCAGACAGATATCGAACAGCATGTATAAAGTTAAGCATTGCACTTAAAACTTTATCAAATTGACTATTGATTAAATCAAAAGAAAATCGTTTGACCACACTTTAGCAACAAATGTAAATTGAACTTTTAAACAATTCAATCCAAAAAAGCGACCATCAACCAATTGAAATGAAAAAAACACAATCTCATCCAACATCGACCCTGGAACGCATCAGTGAGCCATTGCAAGCAAAAAATACAAACAAAAAAAACAACGCATTTTCACGCAGTACATCAATTTGAAAGCTTTAATTATCACATCTTCTTTCAGTTACATACGTACATACATTAATAGCCATAAAATCGAATTTGTTTAAAAATAAAACAAAATAAAGTAGATCAGAATAACGAAAATATCTTTATTTTCCCCAGCAAAGATTAGACTATTTTATTGTAGCATTTATGATTCATTTTATATTTAGACGAAATAAATTTTAGTAAAATGAAATTACCGATGATTGTGTTGTTTAATTGTTTGGCACGATGGCTTAGGATAGGATATGAATGTGGGTAGACGTGTTGCCCAGAGGGGCAAATGTTCCTCCTTGTATCCTTATCGCACTCATCGAGACGTTGGCCGAGTTCATAAACGTCGAACTGCGGCAGTCCTGCAAAATTTGCGTTCATAAATGTAAATACACTGCATTGACTATGCATCACAGCAGTCGACAACCGCGTTCATAAAAGCAAAGCGACAGTCAAACTACGATCAAGTTGGCAGTGATTTTTGTTTTGCTGCAGGATTGCAGGAAAACCGAAAGTTGGACTTCTTTATTCGAAAGTGATTCTTAAAAACATTATCCGGAAATTCTTATTCTTATTATTTTAAGGACATTTAGGTCCTTTTTGGAAAACGTCTTGACTTGCAATTCTTTTTATTTGAAATCATCGCTCTTTTGCTTCGTGTTTTTTGTTTGACAACACAATTAAACATCACTCACTTTTGTAACGCCTACTGATGTTGCGTTTATGAATATTTTTTCGACAATGCTGACCTGCTGCCAACTTGCTACAGTATTTGTATTCATGAATGCATCGAGAGCATATTCTGTGCAGTGCAGGGGCAACAATGTTGCAATTATGAACTCAACCGTTGTATTCGTTGTTGACCTCTCTTCGTCCAGCCAGTCCGACATCCTAATGAACCTGAAAAAGTTAGATAGTCGAATGTTATTCACCCCGATTACGAAAGTCGGGTCACTTGAACGACACAAGGCGTTTTGAGAGTCGAGTCACTTTACAGGCGTTTGAGCATCGGTATTACGAACCTTAATCGACTCGAGCTTATGTTCCACACACATTCTAAAGCTGCCATTCAAAAGCTTTCTGTCAATTTGAAAGCTCAATTTGTTAACTGGGATAGTTTTCATAAATTCTACCAGAATAAACATACTTAATTGTTGCTTTGAGGTGTTTGCTTAATAAAATTATTCGTGCAATCAAAGTAAATATGGACGGCATTGCTAGTATATTTATTGGATTAGTGAAGATAACGACTGTCAAGAATTGTAGAAAAAGGAAATATATTAACATCAGAAGAAGTATTCGATTGAAATGCAATCCATTTGATTTACCAGATGCTAAGTAAGATATATGCATTGTACAATTGTTGTTCCATCCAGTTTTATTTGCATCCGTTTGCGAAAAAACCTCTTTTGAAATTTGTGCTAAATTCATATTTTCCTTCACCAGTTCAACCAGTCGCTTTATTTGTTTTGCTCTGACCATTTTGACCCTTAAGATATAAATTATTAACACTAAATACATTTTACACCATTCCAGTTAAAACACACAGAAAACTCACGTTTTTAGTTGTTTTTCCATTAGAGTTGTTCACAAAATTCAAATCGCCGTCGTGTTACTTGTCGTATTGGTGTAGTAAATCGACTTTCGGAATACCTATACACGACAAGTGTCACACAAAATATACGTTCCACATAAGCTTATCGCCAGAAGTCGTTTTGTGGCGTAAAACGACTTCTTTATCGACAATCGTAATACCGACATCACGGTGGCGTTTCGACACTAGTCGTTAAATGACCTTCGTAATCGGGGTGATTGATTTCTTGCAGGTCATGGAAGAAGAATTCTCCCATAGTCCTGTATCGCAGTTGGGCAGTAGCAGAGATAGTGAGGAATGTCCTCTCTTTCTTCCACATCGCCGCATCCTTTGCATATGTAGTCATGGAATAGTCCCATTCTTGTTTCATGGTACTTCAGATGATTATGTCCCGTTAGAGCTCCGATCACCATCCTCAGTAGGCTTTTGCCACACTGAAGGAGTTTGTCGGTTTTAGTTCTATTTATAGCGGGTAGTCTTACAGGTGGTTAAGTTAAACCACCCTTTTCTTGCTAATTCTAGAATTTTATCATCCACCTTCTTCCTGACATCCGTCATCTGGTGGTTGAATCCATTCGATTGCCTGAGATGGGTCGATTACGGCCTCCTTTCTGGCAAGTTCATCTGCTATCTCATTGCCGGCTATGTCTCTGAGTCCTGGGGCCCAGCATAGAGTTATCGAGTGTTGCACGCATAGAATTTTGAGCGCCTCGCGGCAGCTCGCGACCAGCTTGGGCTTGATTTCTATCGCCGAAATTGCTTTGATGGCCGCTTGACTGTCAATTAGAATGGTAATATCAGCCGGTGGTATTTCCAACATTGTTATCATTCTGGCCGCTTCTTTGACTGCCAGGACCTTCGCTTGAAAAACACTGCCATATTCAGGAATCCTGATAGAGCAGTCCAGCACCTGTGCCTGTTTGCATCTTCGATCCATCGGTGTATACTTCGATGCTCGAATTATTGATGGGTTCTTTTGTGATCCACTCTTCCCTCGTCGGGAAATAGCATCTCAAGCGTATTTCAAAGTCGAGGAAAGGGAGTGTGTAGTCACTTACGGACTGTTCTATTTGTAGTCTATTCAATATGCTTGTAGAGGTCAAATGGGAGAAGGTTTAATAGTACCTCTAGGCCCGCGGTCGGGGTAGTGAAAATAGCGTCTGTAACTGTAAGACATGGTAGTCTCTGTATTCTAGTAAGAGGTTGGTTGATTTCAGGGCCTCCTGCCACCATACCACGCTGCAGCATGTCAAAATTGGCTTCACAATCGCTGTGTACATCTACAGAATTGTCTTGGGGTTCGGGCCCCACTTTTTGCCAAATATCCTGTTGCTCAGGGATAGGGCACAAGCTGCCTTCTTGACTCTTTCCAGTAAGTTGAGTTTGCAGTCACGATGACTTACAGGGATCAAAGGAAAAGGAGCTAACGATATACCATCAAATTTGTTTGAATACGTGGCTAATTTCGTTCAAAGATGAAGCGTACTTTTTCTGATGGCGCTACAGTCCGGGATGGACCTGGGCCTCAACCAAATAGCCCCTCTGGCACGGATTACGCACGCTTGGGTTTGTTTGTTTGACAACACGTTGCTCACGATGACTTACAGGGAGTCGAAGGATAGGTTCAGAGCTTGCGCTACCTACTCCGTGGCAAAATTTTGTCAGAAGAAATTCGAAGATGCATCTGAGGCTCAACCCACAAGCCACTCCGACTAGTATGATGTTTTAGCGTGCTGCGTCCAACTGCACACGCCAAGTTGCCTGATGTCTTTCCCCAATTGTCTGCGTCTTCGGTTTCGTGGTTGTTCCACTGGCACGGACTCAGAGGCCATTCGAGCTGTAGCAGTGTGACCATGCACCCTACATGACTTAGCAATCTTAGGCGTTGCGACTGATGACACTTGGGTTGACTCATGCCACTGAACAGTTCGTGATTGAATCTTCTTCTCCAAACGCCATCAAAGCAAACATAACCAAGGATTAACATCTTAAACTAAGTCACCCTAATCCCTTTCGTCGTGACATTGGGCCATCACAGCGAGTGCCTTCACGAAATCTCACTATCATCTCACCATCATCACGACTAGTGAGCCATCAAAGAGTTTTGCTAGTTTTGACAGAAACGGAATAAATATCTGGCCACAGTAAAGTGAACGCTCATTACGCACCCAACAACTATTCGCCACAAGCATTTCCAACGAAAAACTTTACTTACGATATATGTATGTGTTGCAAGAAAATTTCAAGAACTGTAACGACCACGCAAACAATCAACCTCGTCCAACTCCATCATTCGCTGTGTAAGTCTGTCACTGCTTAGTTTGGTAGTCTTTCTCGTGGGACACCTTAACTTTCAGCCCCGGAATATGTACTAACTGTCTCGTCATTGAGTTTACTCAATTTATTTGTATATATAAAGTGCCATCTAGTGATGAGGAGATAAAGCAATGAACTCAACAAGGCGAAATTATTTTCTTTTAATGTTGGCGAAACTGCAACGACAATGTGACAGCAACAGCTGTCAGTGAATGTTTACAAAAAAACACAAATAACAAAAATTTACACTCCGTCCGCAAGTTCTATAATTTTTCACCGGCAAATTCGCAAAAATGTATACCCGACCAAAGCGTACTGATTCTGAAAAGGATATATTAGAAATGCAGCGTGCGTTTCTCGCTGAGAAAGCGAAAAATCCCAACTTTCAGCCGGCGGCTGGCATTGTTAAACCTGAAAAGAGTATGCAAGTCCTTAACTTCATCAACGAATCAATTTTTGAAATTTGTTTGTTCTTTTAGTTCCCAAAAGGTCAATTTTTGCAAGGAATAGGGAGAAACTACAACCAACTACAAAAGCGGTTGATGTTCCTTCGGTTACTCCACATGTGGAAAATGAGAAGCGTTTAGAGGAACCATCAATAACAAACATAATTCTGGGTGATGTAGTGGAAAAGGAGTTCGTTTCACCAAAAGAAATCTCAAATTTGACCGCCGAAGTACCATTCCCAAAAGTCGAAAGATCTACTTTTAGGGTAAGGGTTGAAGAGAAGAAAATATTTACATTTTTGGTCATAGATTTTGTATTTCAGAAAAGTGTTGAGGGCAAGAGCATCTTTGCGCTATCCCTCGAAGCTAAGAAAGGTAACATAAAGAAGGATGAGCCAAGTGAAGACAGAAAGCGACAGCATGATGAAACGCCAATGGAGATAGATTGCGAACCAATTGTGAAGAGTTCCAAAACCGTATTCGGGGAACAAAGTTTTATTGTGGAAGACTCGAACACAGCCAACGCTGTGCACAATGAAAACTTGGAAATTCTGAGCAAAATGAAGGAAGAAGACATTCTCATCGAACGACAGAAAATACTGGAGTCCATTGGTTTGTTAAAATCAATTACACTCGATTGCCTCACTCACAGGCTTTGTTCTTGTAGACCCCGCGTTGCTGGAATTCATAGCAAAGAAACGCAAAGAAAAAATTTCAAATAAGACCCAGCATAACACAGCGAGTGTGTCGAAATCTGTTGAAGTGCCACTCCAACTGCCCGAAGGAAATCCAGCCGTGGACTTGCTGAAGCAAAGTTCTGCTGAGCAATGGATTCACTTTGACATTGTTGAAAAGGACAAATTGGAATGGATGCGGGACATTCCACAGCAAGTCGCAAAACTAAACGCTGGCGAGCCATATGAAGCCAGATTTGACTGGAAGGGAGTACTTCTTCCGTATTCCGAGGAGGAATGCGAGTCTAAGGACGATAGGGAATTATATTTGCACGGAGATGAACCTTCTCGACCTGGGTACACACTACAAGAACTCTTTCGCTTGGCTAGGTGAGCGTTTCACTCCATTGCTCGCATTGACATCCAATTCAATTTCACTGATTATTCTAGATCAAATGTCATTCAACAGCGAGTGTCCGCGTTTACTGCTGTCGGTGGGATTTTAAGTATATACCAGCAGGGATTTTACGACACTGTCCTGGAGTTACCAATCGCAAAAATATTCTTCCTTTTACGATTTGGTTTGGATGAAAATACTCCGGTCATACTGGAGGTTGTGTCAAAGTCATTGGCTTTGTTGTTCTACAACGAAACAGACGAGGTAATGTGCAAATTGTATGCACTTATGGTTCGCCTTCTCATTTGAAGTCTATTTTAGACATTATTGGATTTCATTTATGAGAATGTCGGCTGCTATTGGCAGCCAACGCTTGCCGTGCGAGAATCAGAAGAATCCGACGATCCAGTGTCGGTGGAAAATCTGCAAAAACAAATGCAGAACTTGCGGGTTAACACATCGATCAAAACAAATGTACAGGAATCGGAGGAGGAGAGCAAGGCATCAATGACTGACTTTCAGTTGGCTGAGACCGATTTAATTGAATGCTTAATCAGATCTAATATTATTCAGAGAATTTAGTAAGTCCATTGGAAACTCGATCCTTGAATCAGTTAGTTAGAAGGTTTCCTTTGCTCTCTCTCTCAGCTTTATTCTGTCCAGCGTCAAGCCTGACAACAGTACTGTGACATCATGTCTCAAGTTATTAATTCGAATAGCGCGTACAAGTAAGGACACCTCAGTTCAGATAATAAACTACGATGACTTGATGAATCTTCTGTTTACAAACTTTTTACCTGGGCTTCAAAGTGTTGGTAAGACCTAGACAATATCCCTCAGTCTGGCCGCGATGTTAAATGAATCTAAACATTTGTTTAGATACATCCCTTTCAAGTGCCCCATTCTACAACTATCCTCAACATCTGGTATTAAAACTATGCCGTGTGCTTATCTCACAGTCGTTGTCATGCGCCTTGAAACTGCTATCAATGAACATCGTTGATCGAATTCAAAATTATCTCTTCAATCACGATGATATCAAGGTAAGTCCAACAAGAAGGGCTTGACATTTTTAATCATTTTTTTATTTTATAGTCAAACATAATAAAAGTCCAGATCGAATCACTGAGAGTGTTTCGTGCTCTGATGTTACTACGTTCGGACACGACCCTTTACAGGTGAGTTTTATGCTCAAATTAACATCGAATGCTGCAAAGAATATTGATTAGAATCAGAACAGAGTATATGGAGGCATATTTACCTCCGGATCAGCATCGAAGTAACACTTTACGGTCAAATATGCCGTTTCACAGGGATCAGCTCCATCTAAAATATGATTAGTGTTGGGTGAATGGAGGAAAAACGAAAAGCTTATGATCTTACGTTTCGTTCCACATATATTAACTAGATTGTTGACAATTTCATGCACTTCGGTTGGCAGAATGTCAATTATGTGTTCCAAATGAATTATATTTTCTTCATCTATCTGCAATGATAAAGAGTTTTGAAATTGATGCAAATGTGGTGTTAAATGAAATTATTGGTTGCTCAAGTTCGAAATTCGATCTGCTTGCTTTTACAGCGAATCAGTGGAGAAGCCCTAAGATCTTCATCTCCAACGAGGAACTTAAATTTACGTATTTCGAATGCACAAAGCATCACAAAATATGCAGATGCCATCGAAAGTACTAGACACCTTCTAATTCGAATTGAATTACAGATTGGGTAGCCAAGTCCAGTGAAGAGAGTCAAAGTGATACTCTTTGTGACTTCAACAAGAATTATTTCCGTCCCTTTACTCGTATTCTTCTCCTTAGTGCGGCATTTCATTCCTCGGCATGGGTCTCAACCAACAAGCACGTTCAGGTAGCGTGATCTCTCTCAGCACACACAGTTGCTGGCAGTCCTTCTCTAATAGTGTACGCCACTTAAGATGCAGCTGTTCTCCCTTGCCTTATCCAACACGCACGGAATCGAAAACTCTTCGGGCTAGAGTCACGTTTTCCATACGCTCGGCATGGCTTAACCATCTTAGGTGTTGAATCTGTAGACACCAGGTTAGTACAGTTCGTGGTTTAGTATTCTCCTCCAGATGCAATCATCTTAAGCACGATCAAAGGTCGCACGTAGAACTTTTCTTTCGACGAGACCAGGGACTTCTTCAAGCCCAAAGGAACAGCAGTTGGCAAGAGTTATTCTGAGCTTGATCTCGGTACCTATGTTTGTTGTATTCACCGTGGAGGCCCGAGGTGGGCATTATGACGCTTTGTCGAAGACGTCGATGTTGTATTTCCTTTCTCGGGGACTTCTGCCTTTCCTCGTTCACCGCCAGTCTCATTTCAGACGTTTCCGCCCCGATGCTAGCAAACGCATCATTGACAGATCGCTCCGGTCGGCCAATTGCATGAATTTCATCCGTGAATGCTAACAATTGTACAGACTTTGGAAGAGCATGCCTCTGGTGTTCGAGTTCCAGTTTTTCTTTCTTGACATTGAAGGTCTCTGTGGATTCGTTTCCGACACTGATGGACCATCGAAAATTCTCCATCGTCGTCCGAGAATGACAAAATTGGACAGGACGTTGGTACATCCCATCTCTACCCACGTCGTCAAATGTGGATACTCTTCATAGCTTTCATACTCTAAGTACCCCGAAAAAATAAAATAAAATATCTTACCAAACCAGTCGTCTGGAACAAACAGTGTATGTAGCATTGCAATTTTCTATCATCGGGCAGGTATCCATTTTGACTTTTTATAATCAGATCTGAAAAGATTATGATAAATGCGCATTCAAAGAGGATCACACATTTTACCTTCGTCAACGCCAGTCTCTGCTTGGCATTTGTTATGCAATCGCTCGGCATGTTTCTTAAGATGTTCCGGAACCTCAAGCTGTATAAGTAAACGCGTGTGATCAATGTAATCGATCGCCTGACAAATGTTCAACTTACACAACTGATCAATGAAAATGTTCCAAAGAGAAATATCATCAAAATAAAACACTTGCTTTCCATTCTGAATAAATCGCTTGATGTGTTCGATCCGGCCAATAGAATGAAACTTAATGTAAAGTACTGTTTGCTTTGCTTTTTATTGGACTGGTATCGCCTCCTTACAGACGACATAGATTAACGCATCAATAATTATAGATGATACGAATAATTGGCATTTTTCAGAAGTGTCACGTGATATTAGTACGTGCATCATTCGCTTGACTTTGAAGTAATAATCAATTGTTTCAGAAAATTTCTACCAGCCTTTCGTTACATGCTTGAGTGGCATCATCATCATGTTGTGTATGAAAAGGGCGGATCCTATCTGTTGAGACAGCATGCGTCCGCTTTGCTTTGTGCGATTACAAGTGGCCCGAATGGCTTTGAAGTTAATTCCATACTGGGATCGTCGCTAGTCGATGTTTGTTGCAATTTGTTTTACAGAGCAACTCAATGCGGTGTACAAGAGGTAAATGATTTCTTCCTGCAAGCAAAAATATACTCAATTTTATCATTTCAGTTCACCCAATCAACGTTGTTAACATCGTGCTTGGGAGCAGTTTCGTGGTTCATTAAAAACAACGAGATTGGCAAATTTCGACAGTTTATTCAAAAGTATCTGAAGAATTTCTTAGGGTCAAGTGCTTTTGTGCAATTTGAGGAGCCCTTAAAGTACGTTTCCATTTCCAAATTGTCCATAAATGAAGCCACCAAAACAATGCAAATTTAAATTCACAGCAAATCCTCGATTCTACTTCGGTCACAAGAAGTCATTGATCGGCGTAATGTATATCCTGCCTTACCAAACGTAGGAGCGATACTGATGAATAATCATGGTCCTCAGATAGTCGTGCCGCAGGCGTATTGCGTTTACTTCCTCACAGCACTTTGGCGACTTACCGAACAGACAATTGAATTCGGTGACAGAACTCTGACTAACTGTCTGGTGCAAGTGCAGACCATTGAACCGATTGTGGAACTTCTAAAGAATCTATCGATGGGAATGAACACGTATCTGACAACAAATTTCTTTGCCAAATGTGAGCTGAAATTGCTGTTTCAACTTTTGTGCTTTGACAGCTTTAGAGAGTACGTCGGAAAGGATATCATATTCCGAGGAGTGTATAACTTCCTTTGCGGCTTGTGTGCTGAACACATTCCGGAGATTGAGCGGCTCTTTGAAAAAGTGATTTTCAACACTGAGTTTTTGACTAGTGAAAGTCAGGCGACTTTAGATAAGTGGAGGAATATGTTTTTAGAGGTTGTGTATCCTCACTACGTTGTTGTGGTAAGGAATAGCATTTAATTTTGAAGGAATTTCGTTGTATGAGTGGTTTTTTCTCTTGTTATAGTCTCCTACAGAAATCTGCCTGTCGATGCCATCGTCACCGGTGCCCATACTATCAAGAGATTGGCCGTATTCTCAGCTAAAAATTATTCTGGAAAATTATGTCACAAATGTACACCAGAGGCCAGCAGCGCTTGTTTCAGGTAATATTGAAATGAGAGAATTTGAAGAGCTCCACTTTTCAAGAATTCCCATTTTATTAAAATTTGAATTTATGAGACGTCCTACTGGATTTACGATGAAATGAAGCCTTTGTGCGAGCAAAACTATTCGACTCGATGAATCTAATAACATGCATTCAAACTTGAATTCAAGGAATCGTAATTTATCAAATATTTCTTGCTCTTGATTGACTTTATTGGGTCTCTGAAGAAATGGAAGGTTTCACCATAAGTTCAAGTCACACCTGTAGACTTTAAGTTCTATCAGGATTGTTGGTCGTTGCGTCCGCTTTCAGTATAAATTATAATTTTTGAACTACTTTTTGACAAAATGAGTGCTGCAACCGCCGATAAATTGATTGATTCTTCACTTCATTGTCCTTTTATTTCAAATTTGCATTCACGAGTGTAAAAAGTAAAACAAAAGTCTTTTGATTTGATGAGTCACCTTGAGTTCAGTTTGTCGAAACTCGTCATCAAGCATCCTCTAATCTTCTGTCATTGTTTTTGGTTACTTTTAGAACGTGAAGTAGTTCGAGTAACGCTTACATTTACCAGTCTGCTTGAAAACGATTCATTTCAAATAACATCTCCAACTGAAAAGTTAATGTACTTAATGATCACATTTATGGGACCCGATTCACAATTCTTGGATCCATCAATAAAGGCACTACTCGAGGAGCACATTTCCAATTTCTACAAAGCATGTTCCGATGTAAATTTTGAATTCGATAAAGTTTTTGAAGGTGAGTCCTTGTAGTCCTTCCACAAATCCTACCTACTTACTCGGTGTAATTTCGTTCGACAGGAAAATGTAAATTTCAGAATCTTTATGCACTGTTTGTGGATCACTATCAAGCGGCAAGCTATGGTGACAATTTATTTAGCTCTATGGTTCTAGTACCTTTGGCACAGAAATACGACAATAAATGGCGTCGAATGATTTGGTCGGAACACGTCGCCGCTTTAAGATATCTTAACTGTGAGGAGAGTTTGGTAAGTTGCTTTATTTCTTCTTGTTTCAATCTAAATATATCTTTATGCTTAGCTTATTGGTGGCATCGAGGCATATTTAAACCCACCCGAAGAGGAGGAGTCTCTCATTAAGTGCTACACGAGAGCTCTGCACATGAATCTTGTACGTCCGAATAGTATTGTGCACAGAATAGCTCAGCATCACGTTGACGAATATAAAGAAAAGTACTCCAAATCAGAAAATGTAAAATAATGTATAAATAAAGAAAAAAGGCAATTCTTTTAAACATTTTGTGCGTTTCTGTGTGTGTGAAGTTATGGTCAGGTGAGAACCCAACGTGCCATGTGTTGTGTTTTGATCCCACAGCTTTGATAGATTTGCGTTTATTTTCGTGACTGTTAGAACCATCGTGTGGCATTCAGGAAATTATTTATACCTTGATGGTTCCTACATATATCTCATGGCGAGGTAGGGCGTTGTCTGGCTCCAGCACAGGATGTGAATTAAACTTTCTATTTCATCTGGGCCATTAACGCTATTGGAGTGGGTGTTATGAAGAATTCTTAGTCTATCTGCGTGATCTATCCGTCAGGGTGCTGTGCTGATCTCAGTTTTTTTTTCTAATATCGGATTACGCGTAAGAAACCCGACAAGGAACCCATAGTATGATGGCGAGTGCAAGCAGAAGAAACGACGCAAACGACGAGGCATACCAAAAAGCATCGGAAAACAAGAGTAGCACTCGAAGGAGTATCGAGCTAGAAGACGGGAGGAGAAGAAGCTTCTACGCCTGAAGAAAACTGTCTCTTGCAACTTCTTAACTCAAGGACATCGAAGAGTTTAGGGACAGACAGAAAATACGGGCCTTTTATAAAAATGCCAAAAGCCTGGCTTAAGGCTTACGAAAGGCAAACAGGTTCCTCGAAATTGTGAGGGTAACCTTGTTACTCACCCGCAGGGAATACTGGATACGCAGGGAAGCAGCACTTCTAACAGCTGCTGGGCCTGACCAGGAGAGAATGGTAGGGAATTAGGAAATCCCAACTCCAGTCGATGAAGTAGTCCTCCCGATGTTCTGATGTCAAGCATGTATCAGATCATCTGCAGAATTTGAGAAGACGAAAGCATGCCCGACGATTGGAATATCAGCTCCATATGCCCCATCCACAAAAAGGCGATCCTACTTCTTGCAACAACTATAGAGGTATGTCCCTGCTCAACTTCGCCTACAAGATCATGTCCAGCGTATTATGTGAACGTTTAAAGACGTTTTGCACCGCTCTAATCGGCATGTACCGGTGTCATGATACTTCAGATGATTGTGGCCAATAAGTGCTGCAACTACAGCGAATTTTTGAAGCTCTGAAGGAGTCAGTTGGTTTTTGCATCCGAGTCACAAATTCACAACCATGTGTGTGCTATGACATTTCAAAACATTGGGGAACCGATGTAATCGCTAAACTTGCTATTAGATCATTACTACCTTCAAGTGGAGTCCTACCCATGCTTTTCGCTACAGCAAAACATCTGTTAATATTTGACACGATTAATGCCTGATAATGATTATGGCACAAATGGTCACCAGAAATCACATTTTCTTCACGAATTTCTCTGATTCATCAATGCAATTCAATTCAATTCAAAGGTCAACACATCTTCGACGCACACATCAAACGGGTTCCGGAACGGGCCTCTTGAAACGAGTTCTTCCACCTATCCCGACCATTGGCAGACGCCATCCAGTCGTGCACACCAAAGCGTAATCCTTCCAGCGGCAGCATGATCTCCCACGCTGTCTTCTACAGTAGATTGCGCAAAGGCCTTTCTGTTCAGGTCATACGGTGTCCAGCTCAACGGAGTCTACCAAGCTTAATCATTGTCTGATTCAAGGTAGATTTCATACAACTCATGATTGTATCGCCTCTGGAATCGTCATTCCTCACAAACGGCGCCAATTATTCTCCGTAAGAATTTTCTCTCGAGCGCGGCATAGAGATCGGAGTGCCTATGTCCCCAAGTCACCCAAGGGCACTCTGACATTGGCACACATGCCTACAGGATCGAGGTTTCCCCACAACGGCTTCTGCAAACAGTTGTAGAAACGGGAAGGAGAAGAACCCGGTCTCGAAGAACAAAGCTTCTGAAAAACCTATTTCTTCCACAGTTAAAATGAGCTAAGCAATATTAGGATGTAGACAAGGCTCTCGAGAAGAGAGAAGATCGTGTGCAACTTAAACGTCAACACCAGAGGCACGATCTGCCAAAAAAGTGTGCATCTGCTCGCATATGCCGATGACATTGACATCATTGGAAGAACATGTCAGTGGCGCTTATGTGAACATTGGGAAGGAAGCGGCTAAAATAGGCCTTGCGGTGAATGAGGGTAAGACAAAGTATGAAAATGGTCAACCAAGAACGATGTCTTGGACTAGTAATGAAACACTTTGACTACCTTGGCTCCGAAGTGAATACAATCAATGACACCACCGCGGAGATAAAACGAAGGATCACCCTTGCAAATCGCCGTGACCTTGGGCCTAGAAGGCAACCGAGGAATAAAGTCTTCTTTTGAAGAACCAAGATATCCCTATATAAGATCTTGATAATATTAATCTAGTTTTGCTGGATGGCGCTGAAGCATGGACATTAACTGAAGAGGACGCGATGCTTAGAGGAAAGTCCTTTATATACTCCTTGGTACCATTGATTGTGTTTGGAGGAGGTCAGCGAACTACGAACTATATTGGCTATACAACGACATGAATTTGGCCAAACAAGTTCGAGTCTCTCATATTAGATGGCCAAATCGTACAGTGCGAATGGCGACCAATGCTCCAGCCCGGGAAGTCTTCGACTCCATGCACGCCTCCGGTGGCGTATACAGCTGGAATGAGACCTCAAAGAACTAAAGGTGCGTAGCTGGAAGCAACTAGCTACTGCCGTGTTGGATAGTGAGGCATGTTAACTGAGCTTCAGGTTCACCCCGGACAGCAGCGGTAGTCAAAGAAGAAGAAGATAAGAAATTTTAGAGTCACACATCGATTTTCAGTGTAGGAGTGGTAATATAATGGGCCTATAGTGTCTTTGCAGTCAACTACCATCTTGGATATTCGCTTCAAACCGACTTTTCTTCTTCAACTCAATCGTACTTTACTTGTGCCTGGGCTCATTCCTCGTGGTTCCAATGTGGCTTCTGATGAACACATTGCATGTACTCGTACCTACTTACCTGCATACCTGTCCTTTCTTACAGTTAATCAGTTGTTTTGGTTATTTTCATTTTAACCTGGCCAAAAGAACCTAGTAGGTACTCTAAACTAGTCAACTAGAACTTGTCCCGTTCTCGCTTCGAACGAATCATAGTTCCTTTCTCAAAAAAACGAAGCCTTCCATTGGCATTCAACCTACATTTTTCAACTACAGCTTAAGTAGGCATTATCGTTCGTTATAATGCAGCTTGCTCACCAATGACATTATTAAT
Organism: Eristalis pertinax; assembly: GCA_907269125.1. Taxonomy (NCBI): domain Eukaryota; kingdom Metazoa; phylum Arthropoda; class Insecta; order Diptera; family Syrphidae; genus Eristalis; species Eristalis pertinax. The sequence continues at coordinate 34,121,397 of OU026147.1, read as the reverse complement.
TGGACCAGTATGCTCAATCATCCATGCTGGATGGGAGGGAAATATTACGAATATTTAGCAAGAAAAAAAAAAGAAAAAACGTTTTTTAACAGGGTGCTGGTATAGTACTCGTACCTTAAATATGCGTAATCACACAAACGATTCGACATGTAAAGAACGTCTGATTGAGTTCTTTATCTAATTGCTAGTTGCATTGTTATCGGTGGACATACAGATGTGCAGGTAGAGAGACATGAGTTAATTGGCATTGTAATGTACTTGAAATAATGAGCCAATGCTGTGTGGGAGGAGAAACGATTGCACTTTTATTGCGTTGCCTTGTAAATTGATAATAATTCTGTCAAATTGATTATACACATCAATGAATAATTCTCGTTTAATAAATACTGAGGTGAAGTTAGTTAGGTGTTAAGGGTGAATTTAGACAGGTTGTCGTTTTGAAACTGAAAAATAATTATTCATTCATTCCGTGGTAACGCGAATGTTTGAACAGTTCCCGGTAAGGCTATGCCATGAATAAATACATATAAACCGAAGATATACGCCGCTTCATTCAACTACGAAAAGTATTGGAAATTTTAAACAGATTCATTTACAGCAAATATCTGAATACCATTGAAAGGGATATTAAATATAATCCTAGATCCATTTGGGTTTTCATAAATTCAAAGAGTCATAGCTCGAATTTTCCTAATCCCATGGAACTGGACGGTGAAAGTTCTTACGGCACCAAATCTACATGCAAACTTTTCGCAAATTTTATTCAATCAAACTACTTTTAATCAAACTACTACTCCTAATCTAAATTCAGTAATAGATTTCGATATATTTTCTCTTTCGGATCAAGAAGTATATGACGGTTTAACGCAGTTAGATTTAAATAGGCTGGGGTTAATTCGATTCCACGTTTTTTATTAAGTAAGTGTGCTGATTCACTTTATAAGGCTTTAAGGGTAATTTTCAACGAATCACTTCGTACCGGCGTTTTTCTACAAGAATAGATTAGTTCAATATATAAAAGTGGCCTCAAAGACTTAATCAAATACTACAGGCATGTCTCAAAATTGTCAACCATCCCTAAGCAATCCCGCACTTGATGGCGCAGTTGGTTGAGTGCCTGCCCTTGGTTACGGGTCCCCGGTTCGAATCCCAGTGAAAGTAACACTTTTATCCGGTTTTCAAATCTGGTCCACTCACCATTTGCCGTTGGGATCAAATTAACGCCACTAGCACTGGAGTTGTCGATCAGTGGTAGTAGGCTGACTATAGACAAGTGTTTGTTGCTGGCGATTTCGCTGACAGCCTACTTACCTACCTACCGAGGTTGTTGCTGGTAGTACAATGGAATAATTTTGAGTCTAAGTGATCCAGTCCAGCATTAAAAAAGACATCAGAAAAAAAACAAAAGGCTGGTTTTCAATAGAGTTAGAAGGAAGTTGCTCCATATTGTCCATGCTCCAGTTGCACTCCATGTCAGCGTGGACTTGTTAATGTTCGTTCCGCAATAACGAACTTACGTTAATATTCACGAATTTGTGTATATCAACTTTAGAAAACGGTCAGCAGGTTGATGTTCTATACACAGATTTCGTGAACGCCTTCCACAGAGTCCACTATGGACTTTTAGTGAAAAAGCTTGGGAAAATGGGATTTAAAATTCCGTTTCCTTGAGTGGTAAAGATCCTATTTGTTTAACCGTAAACAGATAAATAAAAATCCAGGCAGTAAGGAAGTAATTTTGACCTCTCCTTTTCAATCCTTTTGTGGATGATATTCTGTACTATTTCCTTTTTTCTAAATGTTTAATGTTCGCAAATTTCATTTTCACGAACATTTTCATAAAGATATAAGTTTATTTTCTGAAAATCGTCTGGAAATCATCTGGAATTGAATAAGTGTAAGATTGTTAGAACTTTCCGGTCATCACTAGGAGTTGTTTTCAACTACTATCTTGGTGATGAAAACCTTTTATCTGTCAATGAAATAAAGGATCGTGGTGTTATATTTGATTCCAAATTGTACTTTTGGACTATTTTACAAAAATAATTCTTTATTAAGCTCTCTGAAACAAAATACGGTAGTGTTCAAGGATGTGTATACTCTAAAAACGCTGTATTTTTCATTAGTATTACCGATTCTGGAATACTGCAGTGATATTTGGTATCCCTTTTATGATAACTCCTCTAAGCGAATTGAAAATATTCAAAAAAGAATCACGCGTTTTGCCTTAAAGCACTTGAGGTGGTCAGAAGGCTTGCCAGGCTATAGTTCTCGATGCGCATTGATTGATACGAAACCCTTAAAATGCCGAAGACAAACTCATAGTGTACTTTTTATTAAAGGCATACTTAATGGAAAGCCTAAGTTTTGGGTTTTTACTTTCTCTTATATCTTTTTATATTTATGAGATAAACTTATGCAATAGGTTCTCTATTCAAATGAATAGAGACATGTTTGAACGAATTGTATTGAATATATTTAATAATATGAGTAATAATGAACAGTAGTCAAAAGATTGTATATCCATTGATAAAATGTGGCGATTCCTGGCCTCAATCATTGGGTTAGCTACGATCTCTGAGGCAGTGTAATTATTAACGTCTATCAACGGTCAACAATTGTCTATGAATCGATTTTAAAAATTGTTGCTTTCCTTCAGCTCTGTCATGTTTTTTTTTTCAGTTGACGTTAGAGCCGAGTTCAATCTTTCCTGATTGCATTCTTTGGAGTTAAGTCATTATTCTTTTCAATGCAGAAAAAAAGCGCTCTACAGACGTCATTAGTACATAACAACTTGTAGATTGGCTTTTCTTTTCGAATCGTGCAAACCGGTAGGTCCAACATAACTTCTTAAATGGTGCTGTCGTTTTATAAGTTCCTTTTGATGTTGTAGCATTCGGGTGTTAAGTGTGTATTTTCATAAAAGGCATTAATTTTTTAATTTAGTGGCGATTTACTTGAAACATTCCAAAAACTATGAAGTCATATAGATCTATATGACAATGTCGACATTGCAGCCCATACAGCGAACAATTTTATATGGGTTCTATACTTCTATTTCTATCATTCGAACGCGCTCTCATATAGTTGCCAACCGAGATAAGAGAATCAAAGGCTTAGGTTTGACGCGACTCAAGAGTGAATATTTCTTCCTATGTACCTCCACACAAAAACACACTGCTTACTTCCGCCCCAATTTGAATCTGCGACCTGATGTGCCGTGTTTATCGCATTTTTTTTGCGCTAATACTCTTCCGTATACTTGACTGGTCTCTCATACTATATGTATATGGATATATTCAAACACAAATATATAGATTGAAGGGATTTCGGTAGCTCAAATTTTTGCACTAAACAATATTTAAAGGGAGAAATTCCCTAAAACATTTCTAAAATCCATGGGAGCTTTGTGTTGTGAATGAAAATATCTTGAAAATACATGTGTACTTATTTGTTATTGTTTATTAGTTGTTATTATAGAACGGAGAGGGCTATGCTTCGGTGGTTTGGTTACGTGGCACGAATTTCCTCATCAATATACCCATTTCCATACTTATTTAGAGCAGCTGCTTCTTCGAACGGAAAGGGCTATGCTTCAGTGGTTTGGTTGCATGGCACGAATGTCCTGCTTGACAGACTCAGAACGAGGAGGTTGGACCAAGTCCAAAAACTTGTGTAGTTGCGTTTTGGCATAACGCCTGATGAGTTTTGGCATAACGCCTGATAAGTCCATAGCGGTGGATCGAGTTGCCTGGAGATCTCTCGTGCGTGCATTACCCCCACGATCCCTGAAGATCCCTTCCATATTTGACATTTCTGGGCATGCTGCTGCAAGTCATCAAGTCTAAGCTGTCCTGGGTTCTGGATGACTTGGTCTTTAAACCGGAGATTCAGGCTTGGATTCGAAGACCCTCTTTGCTGGATCATTGGTCGTCATGCGCTTATTGTGGTCGAACCAGTGTAATCAACGGTTTTTTGGTTGTAGAGTTCGCGGTTATGTCTCTTTTCCGCATTCTGGACCATATACCCGACGTAGAATTTTTCTCTAGGTGGCAACAAGAAGTAGCTTTGCTTATCGTCCAACTTTTGGCAACAACCCATGAGATCAATTTTGTTCGCTTGAAACCAATTTCGTGCTTTTTTGATAGTGTGTTTCGGGTCGTTATCTTGTTGAAACACCCATTTCAAAGGCATAAGGGAGCATAACTTTCTCAAGAATGTCAACGTATAAATGTTGATCCATTGTCCCTTTTATCTAAAATGTCTGGTCTACGTCGTAGTGCGAGAAGCATGCCCAAACCATATACTGGACCCTCCAGTCAGAATAGCCATACAAAACAATTTTGCTCTTTTTGTCTGTCCACGGAATATTTCTGCACTTAGCTATGGGCGAGTCACAGTGACTTTTAGTAAACTCAATCCTTTTTGAAATGTGCTGTTTCTTCAACAGTGGGACTTTTCTTGGACTACGAGCATGTACATTATTTTCTATCAATATCCTTCTTACCTGCTTCTATGTTGAACGCATTTTTTATCTCTGTTGCTGGAATACTGTACTATTCATGGAATACGAGACAATACGTTTCACCATTCTTGGAGATACAACGCTTTTTCGACCACGACTTTAAAGCATTTCTTCATATTTTTTTAGCATTAGAAATCATTTTTGCGGAGCAGCCACCGATTTTTTCAATTTCCTTAAACGTTTTGCCTTCGCCAAGAAGCCTTATAAGGGATCGCCCTTCTTTAAAACAGTGTATTGCCCGTCCCAATCTGCAGTTTACCTCAAAAATCCAAAAGAAAAATAATAAACCAAGAATGAAATCGGTGAAAAAACAAGAATGTCAGAGCAAACTAAACCACTGCTATTATTTTGAACGCCAAGAAAAGGATCATGATGACGTGATCATGGCTGATGGACAACGTTTGCAAAGCAGTTATATTTACGAAGATCTTTTTTAAGAAAAATGTTCCCTAATGGTATCCTAAAGATATCCTAGTAATAGAACAATGACTGTATAAAGTAATAGATTTACTTGTATTGACATTATTTTTCAAATCCAGTAAGCATGATACTGCACTGCTATTATTTTGAACGCAACTGTATGCATGTAGCAGATAGCAATTTTTCTCGCAGTTACTTCAACAAATCGAAGTATCAACGGTTGCGAACTGCAATTCTATGTCGGATCTCCACTAGGGCTTCATATGTTGAGTTCACGTTTGCCCCAACGGTAGACAAACTCAAATTGAAGCCGTCATTCGTGGTCTTTTGTCCCAGGTGGTGTGTGACGGTCTGACTCTTGCTCGACATCATATTCTTCGTCTTTTCCTCGCTAACCTTGATACCAGCTCGTTTCGCCTATTGTTCGATGTCGATTATCTATTTAATCCAACAGTTGGACTGACTTGTAAAACACTTCCGCGGTTACAGCTGGCCGCCGCTTATCTTCTCCAGTGCCAGATTGAAGCCGGTGCAGTTTTCAAACGGCTCGATTTTATAGGCGACGTTCTATATGTTTTGCAGCAAGCATGTTGTCAACATTTACATAAAATATTCTTTAAAGTTTAGCCTAAGGCTTAATCGCTCTGGCTTAACAGCTAATTCTAATTTTAATAATTATATGTTAGCTTTTTAAATATATAAATAAATAAATCTTTAAAGAGTAAATGCCAATCATTGATTGACTCAACTAAAAATTGTATGCATTTTTGCAATATTTTTGTCAAGTGAAAATAGCCATTTATTACAACACTTAAACATTTTTTCACAATCATAAATGTGACTTAATAATAAGAATCCATGTATGTGTGTCCATTGTACACATAGTTCTTCCAGCATGCGTGGCATGAGGTTAAAACAGGAATGTGCTACTCAATTACATGTTTAATTAATCAGTTTTATAGAGCGACTCCTAATTGGCATTGTCTTTTGATCTTTGAAATAGACAATGAGCGGCATTTAGGTGAATTTAATGAATGCATGAAATAATTTCAATTTGAGCGACACGATAGACTCGAAATGTACGTATTTCCCCAAGTGAGATGAGGTCAAGATACTAATGGGTGATAAGCTCTGCAAAGAAAGTGGGCGTCAAGGGATGACACGGATTGACCCTTGTTCTGAATGAAAAATAATCATTAGTCTGTAAGGCTACATCTTCTTAATAAAACGACCAATTCACTGACAGGCAATACACAGCCCACGTTAATTGGTCTAGAAGCATGGAATCACTAAGATGCTTAGATCAGAAATCAGGTAGTTGAGGGCAAAAACTCACGAATGAGCAGACATTTTGATGGTAGACCCAAACCCGTAGAATTCGTTGCGTAAAATGGAAAGGGACTGTCAAAGTTGAAAGTTGACACTCCGACTCAAAAACTGGCCCATTGTACTACCAGGCAGCAACCTACATTTAATGAAATTTCATGGCGTTTTTGTGATGAGGAGCCTACATCAGCAGCTCTCACCTCATCAGCACCAAATAACTGCCATCTGATCCGAGCAAAGGGTGGCAGAGGATTTCTTACAGACGTTTGGGAGCTTGAGCTTGGTTTGTCTACATCTTGGAGAGTCAAGCCACATGCGCTTGTGCTCTCGAGAAGCCCAGCTAACGATGGAACCTCTAACGGAGGACGCGGGTAGTCCCAATGCGGGTTCGGGTCCTAAGAGTGTCTTCTCTGATCCTTGTCTAGCAAGTTTATCCGTGATCTTGTTTCCCGTGATTCCGTGGTGGCCCGAGACCAAGACAAGTCTTATCGAATCGAGCCTGCCGATCCAATTCAGAGAAGACTTGCATGCCTGGACTATCCTGGAAGTGATTAAAGAGTTGAGTAGGGCCTTAAGCACAGCTTGGCTGTCGCTACAAACATAAATACTTGGCCCCTTGCACCTGTTCTTCGCAATATAGTTTATGGCCATTAGTATCACACAGGTTTCCGCTTGGAAGACCGACACAAATGTACCTAACGAGGTGTGAAGTCTAATGTTGTCGCTCTCCACGAAAGCGCCAGATCCTTCATTGGTCTTGGAGCCATCCGTGAAGATTCGACTACGTTCTTTTCCTGGCTCATATTCTGGTCAGAGCCAGTCCTGAGTGCAGGGAAAGTCGACTTTGTATGTGCGTCGCAGCTGGATTGCTGGTGTCCTTGCGTCAGAAAGCATATCCATGAGTCTGTGGTCAAAAGAGAAACGGTGCGCAAGGTCATCGAAACTCCAGTGCGAGTTCTACTAAAGACCACTTCTTTTTAAACGGACCTTGAGAGTGTACCCCATGATGGCCTTGAGAGTGTACCCCATGATGTGGATATCAAGGAGATTCAGAAGTGCATAAAGAGCAGAGCCAGGCGTGCTAGAGAAAACCCCTCTGCAGCCGAGACAAACCATTCTTTGAAGCTTAGTGAAAGCAGCAGTTACGTATTTACGTCAAAGCTTATTCCACCAAACGACCGATGCATACGATAGAAGAGGCCTTATCATATCCGTGTATATCCAAAGAGATCTATTTGTGATAAATCCCAACAACTTGCCGAAAATTCCCTTACACTGCCAGAAAACTGACAGCGGTAGTTTTCGATTGAATGTGTTTTTTTTTCCAGAGAAGTTTTCTATCCAAGATAGCACCTCGATATTTAGCTTCATCGGAAAAGCGGATGGTGACACCTTTTATTTCTAGTTGAGTCAGACCAGTCAAACTGCTCCTCCTCGTGAAGAGAATAACCTCTGTTTTAAGAGGGTTAACTGAAAGCCCATTTCTAGTGCACAGCTAGAGCCGTCTCTGCTTTTGAGCACACATCCGCTAGGCACGATCCGATAGACGGTACAGCTACATATGTGCATCATCCGCATAGACCTGGGCGTAGACATTACAGCTCTTATGGGCGTCAAACTGAGAGTCAACCAGCATGCACCATACCAGAGGAGACATGACGCCACACTGAGGGCAGTCTCTATTCACCCCCCTGACATTACATGCGGCCACAATCCGCATCCGCAATTATAGTTCTGTTCATTAGCATTTCTTTGATCCATAAAACGAATGATTCCTTTACACCGTGTTCTTTGGCCGAGTTACACATTATAAGTCGCATTGTCAAAAGCACCCTCTATATATATCGATGAAGATGCCCAACGCGTATTCTTTCCAATCGAGTGCACATTCAATTCTGTCGAACAAATCATGAAGTGCAGTCTCTTTCAGCGCTGATAAGCATGGTGCATCTGAGACAGAGGATGGATTTGCAATGCAGTTTTGCGTACTTGTAGCTCAACCAGCCTTTCCATGCTTTGCAGCAGGAAGGAAGTTAAACTGATTGGTCTGAAGCTCGTCTCTTGGCGAGTGAGTAGTCTCCCTGACCGTAATTTTGGTAAGAAGACTACCCTAACATGTCTTAATCAAAATGTCTACATTGATTCACGCTGGTTCTGCCATTTGTACGGTGATGACAACTTTGCAGCTGACAGGATTATTCAAAATGCGGAGCAACTCTGCCTATTTATTGCAAACATTAGCGGTTGCTACAAAGGCTATCCGGAGAGTGCCACGAATGTACGTCAACGTGACCCGTGCATTTGCAGGGATAGTTGCCAGCTAGAAAGCAATGAACAACTTTGCTCTCTTCTTTCTGTATGTGACAGCAAATGTTTGCAACTTCTCGAAGTTTCGTCCAGAGGAAGAAAACACGTAATCCTCCACGGTGCACAGTGGGGCTGAGAGAACGGTGAGTCCTATTGAATGGGAATAGTCTCATTCTAGTTAGGATGAAAAAATGCTTCAATTAAGGAGCAACCCAAAATCAGATCGTCTACGCCTTGCGTACAACATCGTGGCTAAGGGGCGTATTGGGAACTAAATCATGTCTACGCGTCGGAAAGGTACATTTTTACTATTTCCACATGTGAAAGTGGTAAGCGTTTGATAAATCCCATTGCTGTTCCCGAATTCACTTCGAGAGACTTGCACTTGCAAAGCGCTGCTCCCTCAGAGACACCATCTGTTGGCAATCGTTCGAATTGTGGCAACTCGTAACTTTTCTGCCCTTGAATAAATTAACACGGCAAAATTTTAAGGCACCTCCTCATCAATTGCTTCCCGTCGGAGAACGGACCAGAGCGACAGACTTATTGTGTGCTGTTCCAACGAGATGTTGCTATCAATCATTTTGTCCGGATAAAAAAAAGAACCACTTGCCCCATTCCAGGTACTTACTCAACGTAATCGACTCATGACTTGAGCTTTAATTAAATAACTTTTTTGGGAAGTTTACCTGAACTTTTTCATGGAACTTTTTGATGGATATTCATGCAGTATTTGAGGGTGCCACTCCTGCCAAGTTGTGGCGGAATGGACGGGGAATATTTATCGATTCTGATTAGTCTCGGTTATACTTGTATACACGTTAAATAAGCTAAAATATTTTGGTTCATCAATGGATGGATATTGGGTATGGATCTCGTCTTTCGTTAAGACGATTAGAAGTATAAGGCACAACAGACTTTCTTTTTGTGCATGGTATTAAATCAATTTACGTGCTTTACAAATGGCAACTGATTCGATGGGAAAAAATAATGAATTCATCAGAAATCACTTCGGTATCTGAGGCAGATGTAAGCTATCGTATACGTAAACGACAAGAGCCAGCGTGTGAAGCGAATGATGTATTGCGAACAAGGAGAGACGCAGAACATGTACAGTTTGTGCCAAAATTAAATTTGCGAACACAGCCGAAGAGTCTATGCACTTTAAGGAAAGCACGCTAGTTGCCTTTCTGGACATTGGATGAGTTCTTAGAAATGTTTTTTTACGGAACGGGCAGTCTGCCGGTTGTGCGAAGGGCTGTCAACCCGCCAGTGTGAAAGAGCAAGCTGCTTCGGATCAACGGACGGACATATAACGATAAGACGGATCGTGGATTGTGTAGACGCTCTACAATCCAGGCCCCCACGCTCACAACCCTTACTGCGATCCAGCAAATACGCTGGATGGGACAGGAATTGAAAAACTGCGACAAAAGTTCCACGTGATTCTTGTCATCGATCAGGTCATCGACTTAAAACGGCTAAGTAGTCGCTGCGATCCGAAACAAAGGCAGATTCTGCAAAACCCGCTACATATGTACACATGGCTCCACCAACGAGGTTGAAGGGTTTAACCAAAAGGGCTTCTATGAAATTTTTTGACGCTGCTTACTCTCCTTACTACGATGTTGAAATCGCGTTCGGAGACTCAAAATCGGTAAGGAGAACATCTTTTACGGAATAACCAGGAAGCGAAACGATAATAAATATGGGCTTTCGATTCACAGACTTTGCGACATGTCGCACGGTCGAATCGACCCTGTGTTCATTAAGGCTAGGCATGCGTCAAATATCCTGCATGTGTGAATATTTAAGGCAATAAACGCAGCACGATTCAGAGCTCAAACTGTCCAAAGCCACATAGCTGGATCAGAACCGCTATGCTTTCGGGGGTAGCGGAAATAGTCCCTACCACCAACGACAAGAAACTCTTTGTATGATAGCGAGTTACAGAAGAAGAATCGTGAAACCGACGCGTCGCGACGAGGCATAGGAATGTCGCGCAAATCAAGGGAAGCGCAAGAAGAGTATCGGACCAGACGACCAGAGGAGAAGAAGGGACCAGAGGAAAATAAGGGTCTTTCATAGAAAGTTGCAAAGGCCTGGCCAACGGTTTTAGGAAGCTCTTCGAAATTGTGAGGGAAATAGGCCGAACTTGCAACAGTTGGGCTTAACGGGTGTAACCAGTAGAGAGTGATGGAGGAGACTGCCAGATAGTTTTGGATATTTTAGTTTAATTGTGATCGAAAATAATGTTTAACCATGAGCCTTGGTACGAGGCTATGAAGGATCAGGTTAAAGCAAAAGGATGACCATGACTAGTTGGTGAGCTAAATGAGGAAGAGACGGAGACTTTCCAACATCTGCCCTGCTACTGCCCAGCTCTGCCCAGAACCGACGCCTAACTTCGCTGGGTCGCCCTGCGAATGTTTTTGCGTCTTATGCCAGTGGATATTTATGAGAGGCTACGGATACCAAAGCAGGCAGACTAAGATAATGCTACCGGATTACCTGGCACCTTTTTACGTACTTCCAAATAAACCACAAAACGATAATCTCCACGAGAAATGAATGAGACGGAGATAACGGCTGCAATGGAAATTTTCACGAACAGATCCAAATCGGATGAAGGCATAAGGTCAATGGTATGACCTAGGTCAGAAGCGATTGCTCTGTCCCTCCTACTATCGGGCCACAGTGCATTCCAGGCAGCAGTAACAGATTACTGTGGGGTATTTGACTGTCAAACATGGAATAAACCTTTACATTTTTTTATCAGTTCAAGAAATAAGGAAGTGCAGACTTCAAATAAAACACCGTAACTATCAGAAAAACACAAGAATCTGTCAAACCTTAACTACACTTTCTTCTGTCTTCTTATAATGGCGCTACAGTCCGGCGTGGACCTGGGGCCCAGCCAACAAGCCTTTTCAGCTGGCCTTTCTATGGCCTGGACAATCTTAAGAGCAGATGAAGAAGCCTTTGTCTTTTCGAGAGAAAAGTTCTGCGTTCAATCTTTGGTCCAGTTAGCGTTGATGGTTTTTGGAGAAGAAGATTCAACCATGTACAGCGACATGAGCCTTACCAGGCGTCTATGGATTCAACGCCTAAGTTGGCTAGTTCCACTGGGACAACGCAATAGAGGACGCCCACGGAACCGATGGCGCACACAAGTGGAGAAGGACCTCAACCAACTTGACGTGAAAAATAGCCGGCTGCTAAAGATCGGGACAAGAAATGATATAATAATAACATGGGTGGCGCTACAGCCCGTACACGGCCAGGGCCTAGCTTCTCAGCAACCACTCGTGTTGTGCGTGCTATTGTTCTATCACGAGTGTAAGGGACTTACAGTTTTATGCCGACTCAAAACGGCCAAGTTTGAGAATTTTTTTCTAGACAGTTATACTCTTTGAGCATTGTCAGTGACTCGAAAGAGGTGGGGCCGTGAAAAGTATTTCTTGTCGTACCAGGAATCGAACCTTGACAGGTAGGTCCAAGTGCGTAGGAGTCGACGGAACATACCCACAACGACACGGGCCACCACAAAGGATGATTAAGGTCTTTTATAATGTTAGCTTGGTCCTTCGAGAGAGGGCTTTACTACTCAATTGCCTCTTGAGTTCAAAGAAGCACCGATTGGCAAGATTTATTCTCCGTCTGATCTTTGTACTGATGTTGTTCGTACTGTTTAATTGAGAGCCGAGGTAGACGAAGTCCTTTACTTTTACAGCATGTTACTCGATGACAGCATGTACTTCGTATTGTCCTCATTCACTCCTAAACCCATTTCGCTGCCTCCGTCTCAATACCAGCAAGCGCTTCATTGACCAATCACGTCAATGTCGTCTGCGTATGCTAGCAATTGTACGGACTTTTGGAAGATCGTGCCTCTTGTCTTGGTGAGTGAGTTTTGCACGACCTATTTTGTCATCGAAGGTCTCGGTGAGGTCGTTCGAGGAGGATCGTTTCCGACTTTAATGGGGCAGCGAGGCAGCGACTTTGATGGGGCAGCGAGAATTCTCCATCGTCATCGTGCACATCCTGACGAGTTTGGCTGGAATATCAAAACTAGACATAGCGTTGTATAGCTCGTCTCTAAGCGTGTCATATGCGGCCTTGAAACCGACGAATAGGTGGTGGGTGTCGATCTGCATCTCTTGGGTTTTTTCCAGGATTCGAGAAATTTACTAGCAGTTTAAAAACCTGCTGCTCTGGTCAAACTAGAGTTTATGCCATATTTTGCATTCAATGAGTCCGATAGACGGAAAATCTATTATGCATAGATAGCCAAGGCTCCGGAAACACCCCTGAAGGAGGTAGCGGACAGATGCAACCGTAACTTATGTTCCTGGCCAAAATGGGATTCCGGGCAACGAAAGAGCCGATGAATTAGCAAGGAAGGGCAGGGGTCTGCCACTGGCACAGAATCAAAAGGCACCCCATCCCTACTGATAGCAGTCAAATCATTGCTACATTGGCAAACGCTATAAACGAAACCAACCATGGGTGGAAATATGTACCTGTTTGTCATCGAAATCGATGTGTCTTGCATTAAATCTAAACAGAACTAAATTTCTCCTAGAGTTAGACAGGAAGCGACGTAGCAAAGTGATAGGCACAATAACTGGACACTGCCTCATAGGCAATAAAGCCAGATGACTTGGTTGCCTCCAGGGATGAGAAGGAAGAGGAAACAGTCCGTCTTTGAAGAAACCAGAAAATATACAAACGTCAATATAAAAAAGATCCTAAAATACCTTGCTACCACCAAATGGCTTAAAATAATTATTAAATCAGGAAGAGCTGCAGCATCGGTCAACGAGGAGCCATTACACAAATCTGGAAGTGACAGCACAATGGGCAATTGGGTGCTCACTTATACCAACAAGATGGGTTCATTGTGCCTTTAGTATGTGATGATCTACTGCCACCATGAGACAGTCATTTATTTTTACTAAAGCCATCCTGCCTCATCCTCCAAGCTGTCCGCTTTTTCGTTTCCTTGGATGCCAGTATGTCCTGATACCCAACATGGGGTCACCGTGTTCATCAAGGATATCTCGTTGACGCTCTGTCTGCATAACCTGATAAGTTTCGATGAGAAGATGTCCGATGCTATGGCTTTTATTGCCGCTTGGAGAAAATCAATATCGTTTTGTAAGTTATGTTGCGTTCTCTCAGCGCGAGTGCTCCTGTATCGCAGCCATTTCTGCGTGGAACACGCTGCAGTCGTCTCTTGGTGCCAGGGATTTTTGGAATTGGTCACAGAAGACTCCTGCCCCCATAGCTGCACTCGATTTTGAGCCGTCGGTATACAGGCAGAATTCCTCTTCTGCTGCTACTTGCTCTTTCCATTGTTTCCGGTCTGGGAAACGAAGCTGGAAGCTCTTTTTCGAAGCTAGTGTTGGTGGCAGGTAGTCCGTATGATTGATATGTCGTGCTGCTGTCAAAAATTTAAGTATGGAAGCGTGACCATACGGTTTTTCCCTCCAGAGATCCGCCTTTTCTGAGCCTCAGAGCCGATCAGGCTGCAAAAGGTCGAGAGATGAGATGGAGGAATAGGATGAGTTCGAGTGCTGCCGTCGGTATTGTTCTGAGACAACCTGTTATTCCTAGACCGATCTTTGTACTTTTGTGAGCTCCCTTTGGAGATATTTCTTCTCCAGCGCTTTCCAACATACCAAAGAACCGTCAGAATAGGTCTGACATCCATGGCATATAGACAGTATATCAGCCGTGGTTTGAGATGCCAGGTTTTTCCAAAGGCACGTTTGCACGTATAAAACGCCACACACGCCTTCTTTACACGGTCATCCGTGTTAGCCTGCCAGATGAGCTTGGAATCGAGTATAACCCCTACGTACTTTGCTGTCTTTGAGAGTTTGAGTTGAACCGAGATATTTGGACAATTAAACTCAGGAATGACTCTTTTTGTTGGTAAAGAGCAGCAACTCTGTTTTATCCGGTTTGACGTTCAGTCCCCTAGATTGCGTCCAGTCACTAACTAGCATTAGTCCATGACTTAGACGTTCGCTAAGCGTTGAGAGAAATTTCCCTGATACGAGGATGGCCACGTCGTCTGCGTAAGCAGATGCATGCAGCGATTTAGATAAGAAGCTTTTGCCTAGCTGGTCCCTGACGTAGATGCCTATCAAACGTTCCCGAGTTTTTAATAGGAATGAGGGCAGGCTAATGGGTCTACACTCTATAGTCTTTGGCAGTAGTCTCTTCGTCGCATCATTGTTTATTTTCTGTACACTCTCCGAAGATTCTGATATATTTCGTACACATTGCATTCAACATACCTTAAGTCATCGGCCATCAGCGAGGCCATCCTTCATTGAGTCTAGGTATCCATGGGTATCTGCCATCACGACATAATTTATTTACGCTCTGTCTCTGACTGCTATTAACACTCAATTCGCAGATGCTCTTATCTGACTGAACCACTTTCCAGTGTCTATGCAAATATGTACCTGCCCGAGCTGCCAAAGTAATAACGTGTTTGCCCAACCGTTTATTCATCTGTCACAAATTGAGCGTTTAGCCGATTAAATGTGTATCTCGAATGTGATAATTTCATCTAAACACTTCAACAGCACCCGCCATAGGAGTGGAATCACGCAATTATCGCTGGATAAGGCTCTAATGAGGGCAAACAAGACTTCAATTAGCGCCTTCGTTCGTCTGCGTTCCACGGTCAAATACTGGAAAGAACCGCTTGGGAAACGGTGGCGCTAATGGCTGGTTGCACTGTCCACTTTCACTCGCTGTAGGAATATTTTGATTTAATTTATACTCAACCGAAGGGGGTTGTCATTTGGGCGTGTTTCCATTTCTTGATTACTTCATTTGCTGGCTGGGGAGTGACAACTTTGTGCGGGGCGCTTCTGTAATTAGGTGAATTGCTGGATTTTGATTTTTTTTTTTCTCTGGCCTGTGTTTGTACGCATTCTCAGGCGTTTGCGTTTGATTATTATCAATCTGTTAATTCGCTCAAAATGAGCATCCGGACCGAGATTGTAGGAAAACGCGATTTTGCAGCTACGTGTTCTATTAGGCGAGTCCAAGGTGATTGCTCGGTTGTTATTTCACAGCACAGTGGAGAAATTTGATCCACGATGAACTCTCGTTGTTCAATTTATTGGTTTAATGATTTCACGTGCTAATGAGGTAGCAGCGAGGAGCATTGCGAATGGAAACAGAATCACTTAATTTGATCAATGCCGAATCGTGGAAACACCTTGAACTCTAATTTGAAGCCCGTTTCGGAAGACCATGAGATGTGGGATGTTAATTTACAAAAGCAAGGCATCCTCTAAATGGGACTGAATGTCTAATACTGCTTGGTTTACGAAGTTAAACATTGAACGCACCCAATTGAAATTGACTGCTATTTGACAAGTGACATTTTAAGAAAGTTTCCGCTTTAAAACTTTTATTCTCATTTGTCTGGAATCATGAAATGGGCTCAAGCTTATGTTCACGGGAAAATCCTTTTTACTGGTAAGGAAATATTCACCATGTGAAGAGTCGTTCAATAAACAGTGGAACTAGATCGTCACGGCAAGCGTCTGAACTCAGAACACCACCTCTGTGTCTGTGATGACTTGGTGGGAACTCACTTATGATTGAGTCACCAAGCCACAGCGAAAATTTACCAAACAGATGTTTTAGTGAATCTCTTAACACTTTTGTTCTCCCAAAACCGTGGACCTTTCAACAAGATTTGGATGGTTGGTCGTAAAAAAGACCTCGACATACTTAAGCTTCTGCACCTGCTTCAATGGGACTCGTAATGAAAACTTAAAATACAAAAATATCAAATTATTGGCCAATATATTTAAAGAAAAGCTCCGCGCCATATTTGTTAACGACTCTTACACGCTACACGGAATTTGTCTCCGAAGTCGGTTAAATAATTCGCACTCCAAACTATTATTTGTCATCGTCATCATCTGATCTCCATCCTGCGCCATCGAATCGAATTCAATATTTTAGCTTATTTATACTATTTTCAACAACTATTTGTGTGAAAAAAACAAAATTGATATTTGCGGAAGTGCACAGAACTGTCGAGCATCAGCAGCTCGGATTCAAAGACTGTTCTGTGGCCGAGCCAGTGTTGTCAACGGATTTTTGCCTTCCGCTCTACATCCACATCTTGGGAACTTGGGGACAGGTTGTAGAGTTCGCTATAATGTTTCTTTCTCCATTCACGTCTCTTTTCACAGACATGACAGCAGGGCTGGCACAATAAAAATTTTGTGGAGCATGATTTGCTCCATTGAGTCAGTAGTTTTGGGCCATTTGACCATGCTCAACCGAAGTAGCACCGTTTGCCAAGGGTGATTACGCGTCGGATCCCAAGTGGGATGTCGTTTGTACAGGGGGTGGACTATCTATCTCAAAATATCAAATGTGGATCTTGATGTTTTGTCCTAAGTTGTGTGTGACGTAAAAGCCTTTGAAAGGTTAAGATGGTCATGAAGAATTGTGTGAATGGTACCAATTGAAAGCTT
The DNA here is from genome assembly GCA_907269125.1 of Eristalis pertinax. Classification (NCBI taxonomy): domain Eukaryota; kingdom Metazoa; phylum Arthropoda; class Insecta; order Diptera; family Syrphidae; genus Eristalis; species Eristalis pertinax. The sequence goes on along the minus strand of OU026147.1, from coordinate 34,104,294 downwards.
GGTGATCTCTGCCATCATTTTCACCTTTATTCGGGCATCCTCAAGAACAAGTTTTTCGACTTTTTTGATGCTTTCTCCCGTACAAGCAGTAGCCGGGGCGCCGGAGCGGGGGTCGTCTTCAATGCTCTCTATGCCTCTCTTGAACTCACTTGACCACTTTTGCACAGTTGATAATGAAGGTGCGGCACCCTGGTAAACAGCCACCATCTCTACATGAATAGTTTTTTGACTTTTTCCTTGCTTAGTGAGAAATTTAATTACAGCGCGATGCTCAATTTTCACCATCAAAACGCGAATTAATAATCACATTTATTTGAAATTTTACATGAATGGACTAAAATAATAGTATTACTTGATAAATAAGTCAATTTATATATACAACCACAGCTTCACCCCGATACCGAGAATATATTGAACGCCCCTCGTACATACTTCGTCTTTTTCTCCCTAACCTTGTGACCAGCTCGATTCGGATATTATTTGATGTTGATATTATCAGCTATACTCAAGTGTTCGACTGACTTCCAGACTATGACTCTCGATGCGAAACTCAAGTGGAAGGCCCACGTGAAAAAAGAAACAGGATGAACTGGAAAACCGGTATAGAGAAATGTACTTCCGTGCTTACAGCTGCCAGCCGCAATCAAAATCGCTCGACATTGCATCACCTTATCGAAATCTGTTTCCGGTTTCAAACGCCTCCGTAGACCTCCATTCCAGCTACATGTTAGCGTGGTGCGACACAAACGGATCCCGAATTCCGCCATCGCATGGAATAGTTCTGAATGATCGGTTTGTGTCGATCAGAAACTCGCTAGAATTTGTCAGAATATTGTGGTCTCTAGCCCGGGCCGGGAGCCGCGATGGTAGGGTGCCGATTTGAGTGGTGCAAAATGCCTTTAGGCGTTCACACATTACTGGAGGACAACTTCACTCGGTGCAGTTGATTGTCTACCACTTTTTGCTCGCCTCGCCTGTTAGATTGTTGGAAGTGCTGCTTGAATTAATCCAATATTCCCTGTGGGTCGGATCCCAGCATTTTAAGGACGTGCAAATGCTCAGGCCGTCTTATGAGGACTAAATGCTGACCTATGCTACTTATGCATTTATAAACGCTGCCTTAACGCAATGATGTTCGCCTGAACGCATTAATTTGAAACAAAAAAAAAAAAAACTAAACGTAGGGCTTGCACTCATTGCGCTCATTTAGATCGAACCGGCCCTGTGTGTAGGCTTTATGGACTGAACACACTTTCAAAGAAAAATGGGTTCAGGCAAGGAAAACTAACGAATTGGGTATGAAAAATCCTCGTTCATTGAGTCTTGTAAAAATGAGCATGGGCTCAGATTCATATCAAATTAAAAGAGTGTTGAATTTGATACCTAAACATATCGCATCGTTTTTGACGACCACCAGAATGGAAAGTCTTTCAGTTTTAACACAGGAGCATCAGCGGGAATGCTGCAACCAGAGATGGCAAAGTAGACTACGTGATGTAATCTACTCCAATAAATACGCGTAGTTAGTCGAATAAATAAAAAATCGGGTGTGTAGATTTGTTTCAATTACTACCGACATTTGTTACGTGTGCAAATACGAGTACATACACAGAAAGCTTTCACAGGCACCGTCCTCACGCTTGTCACCAAGTCATGTATGAATTTTACAAGCACAACTGAACTGACGTTAAATTGACATCTCAACCACATTTTAACACTTAGCGCTACGTCTACTACATTTTGTTACGTATACTACATTAACTACCCGATAACGTAGCAGACGTAACAAATGTAGTTATTCGAAAAAAGTGACACTTCTGCCATCTCTGGCTGCAGCCCATCCGAACCATGTAGAATTCAACATGGCCTTGTTTTACTACGTTACAAAGTTCGACTACAATTGATCGGCTTTCAAACCCCTAAAAACCTAGCGAAGTGACCGACATCTTCTTTGTGCACCAGCTGTTAACTGGAATAATCGGTTTGCCTTCTCTTCTGGAAATTATTCCACTCAACTCGAACCCCAGTCGGCTTAGGTCCGTAGTTCTGTTTGCTGCGCGACTAAATCAGTTACCGCCTTTTCATCTCACCGATTACTTCAAATAAACAATATCATGTATCCTATCTCGATAATATGATATTTAGAGTTGAACATGGAACTGAATACTCCGATTTTAAGGAAATCCGAGCAGGAGTCCCGCAAGGAAGTGTCCTTGCCCCTAAATTACATCTGTTGTACCAGGGACTGAGTGTAAACTTGTAGCTACACTTGCGGATAACACAGCTATCCTGGCAATAGGAAGTTCAGTTGAATCCTCAACTGAAAAACTTCAACGAACTCTACACAAAATAAACGAATGGTGAAAACGTTGGCACATTGCTCCCAACGCATATCTAAAATCGACCAGTATTCATTAACGCTGTGCAAGTACCGTAGGCTAATGAAGCAAAATATCTTGACTTTCGACGCGAAACTCATGAGGAAGGCCACGTGAAAAAGAAACAGGATGAGCTCGAAAGTATATAAAATGTACAGAGAAATGTACTGGTTGCTTGGCAGGCACTCCAAGTTAAGCATGTACAATAAACTGCTATTATACAAGCAAGTACTAAAGCCTATATGGATTTACGGCATCTATAGGGTTGCACCAAAGCAAGTACAATAATCGAGGATTTATTCAGTTCTTTCAAAATAAAATTATACTGGCTATTGTGAAAGCTCCCTGGTATCTCAACGGCGAATGGTGACTGGACCAGATTTGAAAACCGGATAAAAGCGTTGCTTTCACTTGGATTCGAACCGAGGACCCGTCTGTCCAAGGGCAGGCACTCAACCAACTGCGCCATCCAGTACCTTGAGCTTCCCCATAGCTAGGTAGATGGGTAGGATGACTGCATAACTGATATGGAAGTGCTCACTTAGACCATCCGGTCCATTATGCTGTCACGAACGGCTTTGTTTCCAAAACCTATTTACCCTTAGTTCTTCACTCTTGGGAATTTGTATTCCTCTTGGGATTTGTTGGCCATGTGTGATTTCTTCTAACCTCTTTTATATCCATTTAGATGCTTTAAGAAATTGAAGTAAGTTCTTTGGGCCAATGTTACTCAGATCCTCAAAGTTGTTGAAGTAGTACTCGCCTAGTAGTCTTCTTCTTGTTTCCGCAAGTGCAGGACATGTTCCGAGGTAGTGTAATATTGTTTCATCTTCTTCATCCATACAGCTTCTGCAGAAGTCGTTATAAGGTGTCCCAAGTTTTCTGGCATGGCTGCCTATAAGACAGTGTCCAGTTAGCACGCCTATCACTCTACTAATAACCTTCCTGTCTAGCTTTAGGAGGTAATCAGTCATTCCTTGACTTAGCATAGACCATATCGCTTTCGATATCCTGTGTGCAGTGTGCAGTTCAGACCATTTGCGTTATTCGCAATAGTCATCAACCGCGATTTTAATGTCTTCAATGAGGGGTGAGGTGTCTCTTGATCTGCTGCCACTGGCATACCCGCCCCCTTTATTGCTACTTCATCAGCTCTTTGGCCGCTGTCTCCTTTAGAGACAGACGGCAGAGTGTTACCATCTTGGAGTTTATTGATGGTGTGTCCAGAGCTTTTGTGGCCACCTGACTCTCTATGTATAAAACAATAGATCTCGCATCTATTGGGCTCAAGATCTTCCCCTTACACGATCAAACTTAAGCTCTACAATATTCAACTTAGAACTACCTTAAATAGTACGAGTACAGGTTGCTGGCGTGGGTACTCACGTCAGCGATGCATTCCTCGCTGGCGTGTGTATTTCCCAGACCCTACGACGGCACATTCAGCGCAACAATTTGGTCGTTAACTTATACAAAGACCTAGGTTTAACTACCGTCGATGAAGAAATAACAAATCCCGCTCGAAAAACAAAAAGCTAAGTATCAGACATTGCAACCAAACCATTCTCCAAACTTTGGACATGAGACTATTAGTGCGCAGACTCCAACGTACGAGACCGCTTGACATAGCGCAATAATATTAAAAGAATAACTTAAGGCTAAAGAATTACTATCACAGGTTATGTAAAGACGTTAATAAAGCAGTAATTGATTCGCGAAATAATTATTATACCCAAAGGATGCGCAACTCAAAAGGAGATAGCAAAGATGACTGGAGAATTGTTGATGAAATTTTAGGTAAAAATCGAGAGTTGAAATCAATAGATGTACTGGAAGTCAATGGAGCTACTTCATTTTAGACTGGTACTACAGCTAATACTTTCAATAAGTACTTCATTGAAATCTCCGATAGCCTAAAACCTTCCATAGAATGGAATAATACCTGTAATTGTAGTTTGTATTCAGTGATTGCGGATATGGTAAAACCAAACAGCTTAGTTTTCACTCCTTTTACTTCAGAAGAAGTCTTCAAGCTTATAATGTCACAAGTGATGGCATTACCAACACACTCTTAAAGAAAAGAGTATTTAATATAGCTGACATTCTATGCTAGCTATTTAATCAGAGTGTATATAAAGGATGTTTTCCACAATCGTTAAAGTGTGCAGAAGTTATACCTCTTTTCAAAAAACGAGATCATAGAGAAATAAATAATTCTCAAACTGTTTGAGAAACTTTTTAAATCTCGCATGATTTCATTTTTAGAACATCAACAATTTTTCTCTAACAATCAGTTTGGTTTTAGATCAAAGAAATCCACTGAAGATGGGATTCTAATGTTGTGTTTTAAATTGTATGAGGGTTTTAACTGTTCCAAACCTACTATGGCGCTGTTCATCGATATGTCTAAAGCTTTCGATTTAGTAGATCATTATTTTTGAATGGTTTCTTAAAAATAGAAAACAAAAAGTGAAAATAAATGGTGTTTTTAGTAACTCTCTTACTATTAAGAATGGTGTCCCTCAGGACTCTGTCCTTGGTACTCTGTTGTTTTTAATTTTTATAAATTCACTTTTTCAACCATCCTTTAATGGCCACCTAACCGCTTTTGAAGATGATATAGCTTTTACGTATCAAGAAGCGAATTCATTTAATTGTGTTGGAATTATGAATGAAGATATCCATAAGTTAAGGGAGTGCTTTGCTTTGCACAAGCTAGTGGTCAGTACCAAAACCAAACGTATGACTTTTAAAATGATAGGCAAAAATAATCTTGATCGTAACATGATATTTCACTCATATGACTGCAAAAGGTTTGTTTTACCAGTTCATAGTTGTGGTCTGGCAAACTATGATGATGCACTTCCATGTTCAGATAAGTGTTTTGTAATTGAACCCGTTAGCGAATACAGGTATTTGGGCGTTTTAATTGATACAAACATAAATTGGAATACACATATACAAGCTACAAAATCGAATATGATGCAGGTAATACGAAAAATTTATCTCTTAAAACGATACTGTTCTAAGCGAATACTAACAATGCTATATTATGCACTGGCTAACTCAAAACTGCAATATGGTATTACAAGTTGGGGAGGGCTTATGATAATAAGTTTGATCCCCTATTTAAAAGTCAAAAATGTCTAATTAGAATAATCTGCGGTAAAAATAATGAACAAAACATGAAAAAAGAAATTTTCAATCCACAGATAATGAATTAAAAATCAAACGTATACAAAGCCTTTTTAGACTCTAATCGTGACAAGCTAAAATCAATTTCTTTGCAAATATCATTGAATGTGTTACCTGCATCTGGCAATGGGTTCATTGCAACCATAGTTGGTTCAATGCTTTTTATCACAATTACCATTGAACATGGTATAGGTTCCATTTTCAACTTTCGTTTTGCCCTCCGCTTGGATCGTGGGCTTAACTCTTTTAATGAACTTTCCTCGAGACCGGCAAACGCACCATGCTGGTTTCAATTGTTTCCATAGAGCAATACAATGCGAAGTAGATTTGTTCTTACAAACGCCTCGGCGGTGGAACTCAGACAACCCCCTCAGTATCCTTTGTCTAGCAGTAAAATGCTTATCTTCTCCACTCATCATGCTTGCAGACAGGCCACATGTGGTCACAGTAATAAGTGTTCGAAAACTTTGTGAGGACAGTTGTACTGAATCACTTCGAATCACTTCCCTTCACTCCACACGCCGTACGTGCAGTATGAAAGTTCATACAACATCAGCAACAGCGTAGAATTATTCCTTCTTCGCATTCTATGGTCCTTCGAAATGGTTGTTCAATTCGACCGTTATTGTCGCCCTTAAATTTTATGTATCATGAATACAACCCGTTTGGAAGGAACCCTGCCTAATGCAGATGTCGCAAAATTAATATCTCACATCAAGGCTTCGCACACAATAGAAAATTTGATTCGGTATCCCACGCCCACATCTGCATACGCTTACGAGAGTGCGTCCATGTTAACATTGGTGAACCCATGTCCCTAATGGCACCAAGAGTCACTATCCGGAAGAGTGAAGCCACAATCCAATTAACTGAATCGTGCACGTTTCTGACATTGCCCCGAGATATAAAATCTAATACCGTGCATGCTCCTTCCTCAACGCTGCGCCGCGCCGGCATAACCTCTTCAAGGGCACTCTCAATCCTTGTGATTAAAATTATATCTGAAGATGGCAGTGAAACTCAAAGTGCGAGTATTTGTTTACTGCGATGGCGTTTCATTTTAAAGTCTTAACACTGCTCCGCTGCCCTGTGTGGCAGCAGACCAGAGGACAGCTGCCTGTTGCTTCCTTATATCGCCGAGAGGAATTTTATGATTATTAAAAGCAATACGGCCAGTCGTAAGATTATCTTAACAAATTTAATCTAATTATAGGGGAATTTTGTGACCTTTTTATGGGGCTGAGAGAGAAGGAAAATTCCTGACTGCCTTGGTTATTTGCACTTTGCTAATCTTTGACGTTATTGGGAAGCCTTTCGTAAATACTTGAGCCGACAAAGGCCGGTTGGCACCGTCGGAAATTTTCAATGGCAAGCACTGTTGCGCTGCTTTTGACTGCGGGAATGGTTTTAGGCAAACTTCGGGTGTGAATTAGATTTTCAAATGAAATGTCTTCGAGTTATGTACAGTAGTTTTGATGAAATTGTTTTTTTTATAGTCGTCACAGCTCACGTCGAGTATGTGGGTGGAAGCTTTGATTTGAATTTATACTTCTTTGCTTTATGTGACTCGGTCTTAGTTGTGAGATTTTTTAAGGACAAAAAGTACAAGAAAATTTCAAGAATTTATTTCAAGATCATGGAATGACAGAGGCGCCATCGACGGTAGAGTTGATCTCACTGCCATCTTTTTGAAAAAAATACGGTCTTCATTAACACTGCGGTATACATATCAAAATAATGGATGACCTGGGAAAGAGACATGGTCACTGTAGCCTCGCCGTTACAACCAATTATATATCTCCCCATAACGATTTCTCCCTCAAAAGACCAATTCAGTTTCCCGATAGAGACAAGTGGCTTTCGAACGCCGAGATTGCCCTTTTCACCGACGGATCAAAAATGGGCACTGGTACTGGAGCCGAATTCAACTCGGACACCCTGCACAAACAGGAATCTTTTAGACTCCCTGATAAATGTAGTGTCTTCCAAGCAGAGATTCTGGCAATAGAGAAACAACATCAGATATCTCAATCTTTGTTGACAGTCAGGCTGCACTGAATACAATATTCAAGATCAAAGGCTGTTATGAACTGCCGCGACTCACTAAGGTCCATCAGCCACCATACGGTCAAACTCTGCTGGGTTCCAGGTCTCTCCAGGGGAACGAGATAGCAGACGAACTATCCAGGCAAGGGTCTGAAATGGCCATTAGCAAAGCGGACACGTCACTGCGACCACCAATCAGTGCATTATACCGGACTATAAGCGACATAATGCAACAAGAAGCCTGGCTCATAAGAAAAAACTGTCACACGACAATATAAACGTGACCAGAGCCTAACAATGGCAAGACAGAGAAGCTTCTGGCGTTAAGTCGCAATTCGATTCGTGAGCTCGTCGGGGTGATCACAGGTCACCATCGCCCCATCGGAGCAATGATCCGGAAATGGAAGACGGAATCCAGCGATCTCTGCCGGAGCTGTGGCGACAAAGAAGAGATCGAGAAGATCCAAAACGTCTAGCCTCGCTGGGCCAACGATTCTTCAGAGAGACTGCGAACTTAGCAAATGCAGACATATCGGATCTCTTAAGATTCGTAAATTGTACGCGGTTGTATAAGCCATCACGCGGCAGGATAGGTTAACAGAATATGTACCCCACAAAAGAAGGGATTCACAATGGGCACTAAGGCCTCCGAGTGGAAGTGATGCTTAACCATCACACTCCAATTCCAAAACCTTACCTAACACTGGAGGTACAGCAGCATATATTTTCCTTTGTACAAGGTGGGCCAAATATAAGTTTCTTTTTAAAAATGCAACAAAATTAATTTGTTTCCGTGTATTATGGCTTATTAGAAAGAACAAACATTCCCATTAATTATGAAATACAACGTCGTAGTCTCTGCTTCGGCTGACTTCGCAGTAGCACATTCTGTCACCCCAATTTTTCAAGACCTTGTTGATGGTTTCGGGCTGTAGCTCACGGATTCCTTGGATGATATTGGCCTTAAGTGCTTGAATCGTTTCCAGACTGTTGGTATAACATGGGTTCTTCACGGTTCTCAACCACAAATGTCCAAAAGGGTCAAATGGCAGCCCCGAGGCGGCCAATTCAAGTCGCCAAGACGGCGGTTAACACGATTTGAGAATTTGGTGCGCAAAAGATCGGTTGTCCCATGGGCTGCGTGGCATGGCGCGCCATCATGTATGAAGCAGAGCTCGTCCAAATCCATGTCTTCAATTTCAGTACAATTATCAGTCGGTTAACATGGCTCTGTAACGGCCAACGATGACCGAAACGTTGTTCCCAGCCTCATTTTCGAAGAAGGCTACACCAGCCACATTCTCATCTATGCGCATCGTACGACGACGGAGACCATGAGTGTTGTTTACCAGTATAACAGTTTCACGAACTTTTAGCACAAATTTGCGTTCGCGGTGGGGGCATCATTTCGTCGACCAAACCTCCTTTCGAAAAAAGCAATGTTAGGGATACACATCACTCACTTTGGCAATAAGTTTTCAATATTTTCCGACGTTGTTCAAGCGTAAAGCGATTCATTCCGTTACGCGGAGGTATGATTCGAGCGGGAAACAGCTGTCAGTGTCAAAATAACCTATGATTTAAAAAAAAACACAGCTGGATGGCTCACCCTGTATATCCTCAACGTATACGGGTAGGTGAAATTGCTTACTCAGTAGATCGATGTTGACGATAGAACGTAATGATTAGCAGTACTGAGCATGTTTGACTTTGACAAATATCGCGAATCACGCGCTAGATGTCAAAAAGCGAACACGGGGAAAGCAAAACAGCAAAGAAATCACCCATTATTACTTCACAGAGAGGAGAGATGCAACTATGCAAATGCAATATATTTAGAAATCGAAGTGGCGGTATCCACCGCAATGTCTATTTCGTACAACCCCACTGAATTTGACGAGCTCAAAAAAACTCCCAATAAAGCAATGGTAATTTCATCATGCATGCCAGTTCAGCAGGCAGAGGGGAAAATCCAAGGCCCCCTGAGAGAACCAGGAAATTAGCCATCTACGCAAGGAATGCAGAAAGATTTTTGATAAAGCGAAACGATCTCTTGATGCTACAGAATGGGACTCCTACAAGCATACTCTCAGCACTTAAAACTGAGCTAAGGAAGGCACAGTGAGCATCAAATCGAAGAAGTCTCCCATCGAGTCAGCATCATCCTACAAATCACACAGTTTCCTCCTAAAATCCGATAGAACCTGAACCTCATCCAGGGAGGAAAATTTCGATAGCCACTTCCCAGGCAACTACTCTGTAAGAGCAGCTAACTCAAACGTATCTCTTTCTTAGCCCCCTGGAATTCCATTAATATCAAGCGCATCACTGTCATGTGGGCACACAAGAGCTTCAAACCACTATCGGCCAACTAACTGTTTTTAATGAATTCAACTTCCTTCCCCATGGCACCGATCGCTCACTACCTCAAGCCATCTCTACCAGCTTCCAGATCGGATTGGATGTCTAACACAGACGCGACGGACCTGCGAATCTATACTATGAAGGAGTGGGTGTTGTGTTGTGTACTCCAAAAACTCTTTCAGGGCCAAGCCATACCATTGTCCTAGCTCAAGAACAATATGACATCCAAAAGACATACATATCACCAATTGTTCAGACAGCCAGGCCGGAATTAAGTCCCTAGACAATGTCCTTTTTCAATCAAAAACATCCCTTATGCGCTCACTCTTAACGAGTTGAGTGAGCAATTCCATATACATCTCAGGGCAACACATCGGGCAATTACAAAGCTGACGAACACACCAGGAAGATATTTACCATCTATGTCCCTTCTTATAGCCCACCATTCCAATTAAAATAACCCGCCACAAGGCTAGAAGGCACCATCTGCTCGGATTAAGCAGTTCAGAACCTTCATCGGTGTCATAAGTGGAAACTTGCTGCAGGATTTGTGTCCAAAAGCCATTTGCAGTAGCTGCGTGGACGAAGTGGACGTAGAAAGTAGAGAATCACCTCCTCTGCTCGTGCAGTGCTCTGGCCAATAGTAGATACAACCTCAGCGAACTGAATGGCATCCACATAAACCAGCTACACCGCTTCATCATATCCGGTCGCAGGTCAATCCGTTTGGTATTACAATGGGCCTATATTGGTCAAAGTGTAACTGCTATCAGCAGCCAGCCATTCTTACCTAATATAGACCACGCAAGCCCTTAATTCCATCAAAACTGAGCAGAATCTTTTCGCGGCAAATAATCCAGACCGAACCGGTTGCACTTTCGCAGAGACATCGTCATCTTTTGACAGACACGCCGAAGCCGTATACGGTTGACCACACCTTTCAATTAATTAATTGCTATCATATCACCCAGACTCTCGAGATGTCATCAGAGTCCCTAATCAAGTGTTGGATGTGCGACCAAAATTTATATTGGCTTCGGTCATCGATCGAAATGTGAGAATAATTTGAAGTAAATTAAAGATTAACTTTATTTGACATGCATTCGAATCGACGCCACTATCAGGCTAGCCAATGCTGGGCCCGAACTGATTAGCGACTATCTATGGGCACCCATAGACAACTGCTGATAAATATTCAAGTACGCTCGCAGTTCATGGGAGGGACCCGTGTGGCGCAAGCAAATTTACGGCCATTCCACAGATAGCCGCCTTGAAGTTGGTCTATTTCATATTGCTGACTACAAATAGCCGGTGGCGGCGCATCAGCCTGATTTATTGGATGTTATCGCCACCCGAAGATGCCATCAGTTAATCGTTTTATGGAGGTCTTTATCAAAGTTAACAGCGAGTCTGCTGATGATAACCATTTAGTCATCAGATTACACATAGTTGGGTGGGCAAGTTGTGCCACACACACATGAGAGCTACTCAATTAGGAGAGCTTTTGAAGTGGCGGCAATTATGGGCCGAGACTGAGGCAAACACGCATTGGCGCCATCGTATGAGTGCTTCTCACTGTCGGATGACAGAACTATTATTAGTGCACAATTGTGTGAGGCTGAGGAGTGAGGACACACTTCCGATCGTGAGGAAGTGTGCAAATATGGAATTGTTTCTGATAACAGTCAGGGGTACGCCCTTAGCGATACAAAGTAATAAAGTCAAGCAAGAAGATTTTCATTTAAAACTGATGTCAAGAGGGCAATGCCAGCCGCAAATGGCCCAAATTATTCCAGTGAACCTGGAAATCGACGCAGATTCTTGGTCACAGGAGAAGTTAGCTCGTTCCTCTAATACGTTTGTTCACTTGTAGTAAGTACATCATTGAACATGTAGTCAAATGTTATGTGCAATACTTAGTCATTGTTTTTTACCAGACCACTTGTTCGTAGAGGCAGTAGTTAAGAAACTAGACTCTCTGAACTGCGCCAACTATAGATGCATCAGTTTTCTGAACATTGTGTACAAGATCTTATCCGCACAACCTGGTCGGTCCGTACCAGTGTGGCTTTAGGCCGGGAAAATCCACCATCGATCAAATATTCACACCACGACAAATTTTGGGGAAAAAAAACCCAGGAGCAACTGGTCGATACCCCCCACCTTCTCATCGATTTTGAGGCAGCGTATGACAGCATCTAGAGAGACAAGCTACACAGAACAATGACTAGATGGGGCATTCCTACCAAACTCCTCCGTTTATGTAGGATGACGTTAGACAATTTACACTGCTCCATCAAGTTCGGTAAGGACTTTACCGAGACCTTTGATGTAAAAAAAGGATTCAGACAAGGCGACGCGCTGTCATGCGACTTCTTCAATATTATTCTTGAAAGAATTGTTCAAAACTTGCACGCTAACACCAGAGAAACAGTCTTTCAGAAGTCCGTCCAAAAACTAGCATATGCCAACGATATTCCGAACATTATCCGAAGAACGCAGCGTGATGTCAATGGCACTTTTGGGATTATTAGGACGGAGGCCGCAAAGATATTTTTATCGGTAACTGGGGGTAAGACCAAATATGTGCTGTCAACAAGAAAGGACACCCAACACCGACTTCTCGGACAGCACGTCACAGTAGACACATATAAATTTGAGGTAGTCAAAGACTTTGTCTGCCAAGAAACCGCTTTTAACTCACACAACGACCCCAGCGTTGAAATCAAACGAAGAATAACTCTTGTCAATTGCTGCTTCTTTGGGCTGAGAAAGCAATTGATAAACAATGCCCTCTCTCGAACAACCAAAGTAACCCACTATAAGACCTTAATCGTCTCAGTCCTGCAATATGGAGCAGAGGCATGGACTTTTTCAAAAGCGGATGAAGTTACTCTTGGTAGCTTTGAGAGGAAAATTCTTCGAGTGTTTTTCGGTCCCTTTTGCATAGATGGTGAGTGGAGAAGAAGATGTAATAACGAACTGTACGATCTGTTTAGCGACATCGACTTAGCCAGACGAGTGAAGATCCAACGATTGAGATGGCTAGGTCATGTAGAGCGGATGGAAACCAATGCTCCGGCCTAAAAGTCTTCGAATCCACCCCCGAGGGACGGCGCAGTGGAGGAAGACTGCGACTCAGGTGGCGCACGCAAGAGGAAAGGGACCTCAACCGACTATACGGCAGCTCCAAAGATCGAGCTGGCTGGAAACGATTGTTGGTTGAGGCCCATGTCTCCCCCAGACTGTAGCGCCACATTAAGTAAGTTAAGTAGCTCCGCAAGGATGTATGCTTAGTCCACTGTGTGTCACTTTACATCGATCACTATGCCAGTCAATTTTCCACCTACCAAAACAAATCGTAAAACTGCAAGATGGCACTTTTGCATTAGCAGAATGCGATAAAGAGGAATACGGCGAAAATAGATAAGCCAACAAAAAACGGCTACCTTCGAATGGCAATTTGAGAAGTTCTAGGCTAATCAATTTTATGGTATAAAACCAACCGAGTGTCACCAAATCACCAAACCAAATCGGTGATTATTTGTTGGATTGTGGGTGTGTGAGGCCTAGCTACAGCGGCACTCTTGGAAAATACAAAGTTGTGCCTTATTTCCAACAAATAATTTAACTCTCGTGATCTACCTGAAAGCCCACACTCAATGGTAAATAGAACAACTTCTTTTACATCCTTTGGATGGTCTTCGTTGCCACTAAAGCCCACCTCGGGAAAACTGGTCCTTGGTCCTGTGAGTCAATCGAAGTTGTTCTCACATCGGTTTCGACATGCAGCCACGTGGCATGTCGAGGGTGGATCAATAGGCTGGGGTTGCTGATAGTTCTTACTTGGAAATCTGGGCTCTCATCGAGTATGATGACGTTTCGACGACTGATGATTGACGATCGCTATGAGAGCCCTGGAGAGCATTTGCCGACATCGAAATTTTCACCTTCAAAATTCTTCTGAGCTGACATAAGTAAATTTAAGCTTTGTCCTAGTTCACCTTCCAACTGCTACAGTGGCCCAATTAGACGTACCTGCGACTTCAGTAGACCTGCACTTATGTGGTCCTACGTGTACTTGTCGAATCTGATACACTGGAATGCATCTGACGACGTCGAAATTTCCACCTAAAAAAATAATCAGTGGAGATTTTCAAGCTTTTTCCTAGTTCATCTTTCGGCAGGTCTAGAGTCTCCGTCAGCCTTTCAGCTACTCGTGGTCTTTTAAGGAACATCACATTCCACGTGCGGAACGGCAAATCGATGTCCTTCTTCTGGCGTTGGGAACAGAAAATCCATTTGCACCCAAAGCATCTGGTCGTCTCTGAGTAGATATTTTTACGTATTGAGGAAGCTAACCTCACATACAACCCAAACTGAGAGATCAAGTCCTTTTCTTGACTCTCGGGCGAAGGGTATTGGGTCTCGGGAGCCTCGCTGAGGCTGTGAGCGCCGCAGTTGATCCTAAGGTTCCGACCTGGCCTTCGAACCTTTTAGACCTGAGCTTCGATTGTGACGGAACAGTTAGGGTAGCTTCTGTTGACTGGAAGTATGGATACCATCATTGGCCAATCTGCTGATCAGATCCTCTACTGCCATCCGTGAAGACAAAAGTTTGACAACTGATCCACTCAGGGAGATATTTTCCTTGAAAAACACCTGATTGCCTTGAGACAACGAATGTGTACCAAAAGCTAAGTAATTCCGTAGAATCCCCTTCAAAGAAAAGCAACAAATAATCTTATGCATATATACGTATTCGGTGGTGATCGTTAGTTAATTATTCACTCGGTGAAATACCAATCGATACCGCGAATTTATGCGGGTATCTATAAATTCATATAAAGTATTTGACGTCAGTTCACTCAGAGATTTGATCAATGGCTGATTGACAAAAGAAGTCAACAAACAGGTTCAAGATAAACGAGTGACAGACGACAGAACTATGGATTTACCAGTCATATTTGCATTTGTTGATAAACTAAAAAAAAATACATTCAGTATTTATTAATGAGATTAGATCGAAGTTGATTGTGATAATTGGAGGTGAGCGTGAGCTCAGAGAGAAGAACATTCAATGTGAACTTGTTGCTGAGGAGAAACTGGTGTTGTCATGGCGAAGTCATTCGATGCAGTAGATGGCTGTCTTGTGCACAAACTGACCAAACGACTATTGTGCACGTTGATCAATATGCTCACCAACAGGACGGTCATTGTGAAAAATGACACTGTGACTTCTGCCGGGAACGGCCGATAGGATCTCTTCAGGAATCAAGAGCGTGCGTGAACGATCTGAATGCACACATATCTGGACTTTAGACAGAGGTCAAAGTAAACAGTCTTGCAACGTGGCCACGAGGCGACGGCGAGAAGTTGATCATCAACTCGTGTAGGAGTATATGCTAAAAGAAACAAGAAACGCGTGGTAATCCGCTAAGTTGGCAGATCATTTAAACGAGTGGAGAGTTCCCAGGTCGTTCGCCTGATCGGATGGTTGAACATACATAATGGAATTGTAGCTAGTTAACTAATTCAGAATTAACTCCAGCGCAATATGCAAAACAGTGGTGGACAAATGTGTTCCTCTCAAAATTGCTCACACTCGATAAGTCGGAAACAATTTTGTTTCAGAACGTCGTTGTAAAAGGTTCTGCCATTCCTCCAAAGCCGATGCATAGGGAACTTAGCTTCACGAGGTACACCATATATGTAGGCAGCGTCTTGTACCGGAAACTGTAAAGAAATTACTAGTTCGAGAGAAGAAGCCATCACTTGCATCTTCCTAAAAACTCTCACCACCAGTTCTCATCCCTCTAGCACAATGTTAGCTGAAGCGTTTTAGCATCAAATCGAAGATGTGGGTGTAGGACACATGTGGTTTCAATAAGACTTCATACACTTTGACGATGACCTTCATTTCCGAACCTCCTCGACGAATAAATGTGGCTAAAGGTAAAGCTGTCGAATATGACAAGCCACCAGAATATGACGAGCCACAATTTCTTCTGTACAAGAAGTTGAAAAATAATGACGATTGAAGCGAAATGTTTCCTCTCGGTCTATTTGAAGCATTCTGTGCAAGTGCAGCCACAGTTCCCGCCTCCGACTGCTGCTGGGGACCGTGGCCACATTGCCTTGCCGCCAAGAGTATGTACGTTCCCCCGGCGTAGAACTCATTTGGTTCATGTGGCCAGTTTAACTGCAGTTCCATTGAATCCGTGTCTTAACGTGATTTCTTTTCTTTCTTTTGAAAACCGAATAACTTGGGAATCGCCATTCCGGGACTACTGGTACTAGAAAGGACCTCCGGCCGTTCTCCAGGACCAAGATCAGTCAAGGTCAGTCATCTCAGACGAAGCAAGAAATGTGGGGCGTCAAAGCTGAGACGCAGTATAGTGTATTGGCAGAGTGTGGGAAGTGCTCTTCGATATGTCATAATACTCATGACGTGCATTTTAGCTCTTATCTTTATTGTTTTGTGTGCATTTCCAATCTTGGTCAATAGAGCGGGTCTATTGGTGAAAGCAGCACAATCGGAGAGCGTTCGTATTTAAAATGTGCCATATCCTCACCACCCCAGTCTGTTATAAATTCTCCAACAAGCGAAAAAAAAACGATTGTGGTCGTTCCAAACTGTTCACAAGCTGTGTTCGTTTTATTCGCGTTCTCCTCCTTATCGTCTAACCGGCTTCTCAAGCGAATCAAGTGTGCACAGCACGCATTCCCCTCCCCTTCTTCGGATCTTGACACTGCCCTCAGTTCGGCACTGCGGTAGCCTCCACTAGCTTCACGTTCACATGTGCGCTTGGTTGTAACAGGTTTGAGCGGTTTTTTGTTCATTTTTTCTTTCGCGCTCCATGAAACCCACTCAAACTTTGCTTCGCGCGATCGTTTTGCAGCAGCAGCCCCCCCCCCACCCCTGCGTCTCATGATTGTCATCGTTATCAGCATAATCGCTCAGCCACACACACACCCATGCACACACGGCAGCCAACTTCCAAGGGACTGCCATCAGGCGAAGTTCCCTCGTTTCAGCTGTGTGCTGTGCTCACTGTTCAGCAACGACACCAGACCAGCAACAAGCTCGTCACGATCGGAACGCTACGGTGCCCCCTTGCCCCTGCACTTCGGCTTTTCGAACGAAACACAACTATTTCTAGTTTGAGTCGAGTCGTTATTTGCCAGTGGCTTTTTGATTTTTTATTACACATAGTATTTTATTTTCCATTCTTTTGCCGAATACAGACTAAACAGAGAGACGGAGAAGAAATCCAAAAGATAGCCGCCGCCGTTTGCTGGCTCACCCGATGACAGTCTTTCAGAAACCTCCGAGTGGGTGAGGTTACTTTCTCGTGCGTGGATCGACACGTTTTTTGTTTTATTTTTGGATGTTTCTGTTTCTGTCTTCTGATTTTTATTTTTTTTCGTTTTGACGAATTTGTGATTTTTTTGCTCGGTTTGTTGTGAAACATTTATTTTTTCACCGAATCTACTGCGGGATTTTGTGCGGTTTGCGTTGACTGATTTGAAGTGCGCTCCGGTGTCGGCGTTCGCGGGCGTATTCTCCTCAGTTTTTTTTTTTTGTTTTATTGATTTCGAGTTCGTGGAGTGAACACAGTTCGATCGGTCCGTGGATAATCATCGGGTTTTCCTTGCTTTCGGGAAAGTGCTTGTGTTTTTTTTTTGTGTTTTCTTCAAATTGAAAACAGTTGAAAATTCGTACGAAAATAGCGCACATCTTCACAAAAGTGCGCGGAGAAAGAAAGAAAAAAAGTGGATAAAAAAAGAAAATTCAAAAAGTGAGTGAGTACAGAGAATGTTTTGTTTTGTTTTGTTTTTTTTTTCGTTGTTCTTGTAAGCAATTCAGACCGGAGCTCGTGCGGATACTTGTTCCAGCAGGACTAGCTGAAGATCGTTTTAATCATCTGCAATTTCCGTAAGCTTTAGATGTCTTAAGACCTGTTTGCATGTGTTTGCATAGAAATGTGTGTACACAACTGAGAAAGAAAAAAAAAGTGTGCCCATTGATTCAAGGGAAATTCACGATCCACTGTGAGCCTAGTTGTGGTGTTTTTTTTTGTCTAATAAGTAAATTCATCAAAATACTGTGCTCTTTAGTTGGTTCTTTTTGCGGTGTTCCTGTGTGCGTTGAAGGGTTGAATGAACGCTTTGAAGCGGGTTTCTTTTGCTTTCGGTCGCCCAAGTTATGTCATCTTGCAGATGGCGGTGGTTGTGCGACAAAGGAAGGTTTCCTTTTCTTTCGATGATGTAAACATGAACAAATCTCATTTCATTCAAAATGTTTGCCTGAGCTTGGCTGATGAACACGCGGCGCGGTTGTGTCATTGCTCGAATAGATTGTTGCAAGGGGTGATTGGATTTTGATTGCGTTGCTGGGAAATTTCTGTCGCTATCGACAGCTGAGTTGTGTGAAACTGCACGTGCAAATGGGGCTTCGAATGATAAGGGTTGTCAATTGCTTACATAGTTACTAATGTTACTAAGAATTTGATGAAGCACGATTCTATGGGAATTTTGAGGAATAATAGATGAATGGAGGGCACAAGGCGTCCGAACTAAATTGGACCCCAAAGACTTCAAGAAGTTCCTACCCATGATATGAATATGAGAATACTAGTTGGTGGACATATTGTACAAGAGAACTTGGGGTCCCCGCGAATGATTTTAGCAGAAGGTGTATGGACGAGGAGTATATATAGAACAATTCATATTGACTCATTGGTGGCCTTAATGGTTAATATATTTTTACCATTATTTCAAAAAAAGTCGAAAGGGAATTGCTTAAAAAAATAGGCAAATAAAAGTTCTCCTTTTAATTCGATAGATTTGGTCTATGACATCCTCAGCTTTCTGAAGGCCCTCGATATGTGTTTCAGTGATGATTCCTTCATTCGAGAGAAATCTCTTACCGCTCGGTCCAGAATATGCTGGATGGGCCAGCAGTTCGTATCCCAATTTATGGACTTTTCCCACCCCTTTGACGAAACCTAACACACAGTTGAGCTTATGGTCGAATAGAAGCAATTCTGGCACTCATTGCACGATCGTCTGATATCATTATAGAAATTCATCCGCGAATTCTTGCGTGACGATCTCTTTTTGGGCGATCTCAGCGTTTGGCGTCACATGCTGGAACAATCACGTTGGAAGTCAGTATTATTGATGATGCATAGTCCTCATAGTATTTATCAGGGCTCTCCTTGGTTTCGGTGATGATTTTCGTTCAAATTCACGAAGTTGTCTGCATCCAAGGGCTGTCAAACATGAGCCAAATGACCCCGATTGCTAAAAACTTGAGAGTTGATGGGCGCATTTAAAGTTACTGCGCCGGAAATTCAAAAAGTCACTGACATTCAGCCAACTGTAGTTTCTCAGACACTAAAATCGTTCGGACTACTGTTGGGCAGAAAATTGGGACGAGTATAGAAGGCCACTATATACACCAGCAGGTCTTTGGTGATCATAGGCATATAGGACCCTCGACGTTGATCTGATCCTATCTATATCTGGCCTTATCCAAAGCTTGGATGACATGACTAGCTCCTTCCTTAGTGAGCTTAGCTTTAGGCTTGCATAAGGAGTCAGTTCCCCTGTTCAGAGCCATCTTTGTCAAGACTACCCGCTCTTTGATTTGTACTACATGGCAGTTGTGTTGTGCGCGATATTTTTTCTCCCACGAGTGTGTATGGGTTAGCTGCGCACCGACTCAGAAGGATTTGACAAGCCTTCTCTACTCTTCGAGCACTCTTAATGGCGTGAATTATGACAGTTGTTGGAGAACTGAATCTAGACACCCAGTGTATGAGTCGACGTAGATAAAAACAATGCCACTGTAATTACCAACGATATTTTGCTGCCGATCATGGTCATTCTGCAACCTGACAAGATCCGTCTTCACCTGATTTATTTCGAAATTTGGATATGCACTCAGACACTGCTTGTCGCTATAGAAATGTTTACAGATTTTGCTAGTGGTGCTTATCGTCTCTTAGTACCAAGGACTTTTCGAACAGTTCACAAAGAAACTCCAGCTAATCCGTTCGGTCTTAAGCCATCGGTGTGTAGGGCAATTTCTCCTTCGCTTGCTACATTCTGTTAATCATTCTTCGGCGCCTGGTGGAAATTCGTGACGCGCGTTAATATTGTCTGCAGGATCATCAGTGTCAGAAGGATCCTATACTGCTGTCAATATTCCATGAAATAGGTCACTGAGGTGATCAAGATCGTGTCACTTGAGATGACTGCAAGATTTTGGAAAAGGATGTTTAAGATCGGCCTTAAAGTCTTCAACTTCGAACTAGTGGAACAATGTCAATCTTCTATACCAACCACTCATGTCGTGCTTGGTATAGTTCACTCACGAGTGGATTGTCTGTAGGACAGAGCTTGAGAAGCTTTTTCTACACAGTCAGTGATTTGATAGAGCTGACGTCGTGTTCATAAGTTTATCACAGACAAACGACGAGGATGTAGTTTTTTAAAGCGGTGCGCACATGTGGAAAGGATGATCGTCGATAGCTGGAGACGCGAGATTGTTAGGGCCTATGTCTGGGCCTTAGGGACATAGTCCAACCTTTTGCACCGCTCATTTATCTTATAGCTTTATTCAATTAATTTTCGTTCGGCTTTTCCTTGAATTCCAGCCCTTTCAATCCCTTGGATTGCAGTATGCCCTGGTACCCAGCAGAATCACCGCCTTCATCAAGGATATCTCACTGAAGCTCTGCCTGCATAACCTGACCAGCTTTGATGTCAGTATGTCTGATGCAATGGCCTTTATTGCCTCTGGTTGCGATCGATTTGTCGGTTACGTTGTGGTCTCTCAACGAACCTCTTAGCTGTCACTCCGTCATGAAGGATGCTGCAGTCGTCTCTTAGTCCCAGCGATTTCTCGAATTGATCAGAGAAGACCCCCGCACTGTCTTTGAGCCATAAGTGTGTAGAGAGACCTACCCTTCTACTAGTACTACCATTTGTTCGTGCCAATATTTTCGATCCGGAAAAAGTAGAGTTTTGGTGGTAGGGAAAAATCCGCTTGCTTTTAATTTAACAAACTCCAAGTGCCAATCGGAAGAAGTTGTGATCATCGTTGAAGATCACTATTTTAAACATCACTGAGACAAAGTTGCTATCATCATCATCATCATCTTCTGACCCGCATGATCCACTAAAGGGGTCGCGGGGGTAAACCACGCACGAGAGATCTCCAGGCAACTCGATCCTCCGCCATCGACTCTAACTCATCAGGAGCTATGCCCAAGCGTAACCAGGCGAGTTTTTGGACTTGGTCCAACCACCTCGTCCTGGGTCTGCCAAGCGGTCGCCTACCTGATGAAATCTCATTCAACGCCCGCCTCGGAAGTCGTGATGATGGGGACATTCGTGCCACGTGACCAAACCATCGAAGCACAGCCCATTCCGTTCGAAGAAGCAGCTGCTCAATGTTGAGTTCCTCGCGCACTGCCGTGTTTCTCACCTTATCCCGGCGAGTAATTCCCACAACAGCACGAAGAAATCTTCTCTCAGTAGCTTGCACTCGCGATCTTATTCTTTCGGTCATTACCCAAATTTCATGACCATAGGTGAGAGTTGGAACAAATATTGAGTTGAAAACCGCTAACTTGGCTTTGACACCAAGCTCGGCCTTTCTGATTACAGAACTACCAAGCTGTGTCAAAATTGACTATGCTATGTGCTATGTGCTAACAAAAAAGGGCATCTTCCTGTAGAGGGACAACTAAAGCCACTGCAAGCTACATTCGACTACTAAATGTCCTTTTAGGGAATAGGTTACATTGGATTTTCGACTACTGCCATTATTTTGGTCCCACAACGATAGGTAGCGAAGTACTACGACTTTAAAGTAATAAAATGCTTCATCCGGTTGAGATCTCCACTTTGTTCAATTTACAAGTTCGACTGCGATTCACATTAATTTTGTTAAAAGTAAACAAATGCTTGCGATCATAAAATCTGTCAATTGTTAACGATCTACTATGTTTTGTTTTTGAGATTAGCTGACTTACGGTGTAGATTTTACATTCCCATTAGAAATAGCGTGTCGAACCATCTGGCGAACTGAATGAATGGCGAACTATAGCCTTTGATCATAAATTCTGCCACACAGAAAAGGCAGCTGTGAAATGGGGAGAACAATTTATTTTATTGAAATGTTTTGCATTTTATTAGACTCCTGCAATAGCCAGCAATACAATGGATTTATTTGATTAACATTTTAGAGAAGAATACGCGAGAGTTTTTGTAAATCGCTGTACACTTGATTTGTACAGCTTCTAGTGGACAGTAAGTTTTGGAATGGGGGATTCTGCGTGGGATCTCCCCTGAGATGTCATTTGTGGAGCTTACGTCTGCACCGTGGCAGACAAACTCTTTTACTTCCTCAAAAGTGTAGCTGCCGTTTCGTCCTAGGTGGTGTGCGACGGATTCATGTTGGCTCTAATTTCGTCCGTGTTTACTTTTCGTCTGCTCTGCGGCCGTAAAATCTTGTACAATGGCTTACTGGGAACTCGCGACAATGTGGATGACATCATCTGATTTAAAGAACACGTGACTCCTATTCACACCAGCCCGCAGCACAATTTGGCCAAATCACACGACAGTTTAGAATTTCACACCGTGCCTTGGACAGCATCTTATAGGCGACGTTAAGCAATTGCACATGGCTAGTCTAGTCGCATCGGATTCCATTTTCGGATGACCTAATGCATGCTCTAATGCAACGTTGCCATCGGCTTTCAAGAGCCCCGCCGGGAAATCTCAAATGGCCGGAGGATATGCCGATTTTCAACATATTGCTAGCAGTGTCGACTTCTTCAATGATAAGCGGGGGCACGACGTCATCGGTTGAGCTTGTTGCTTATTACTCTCTCTGGTAGACCTTTTTTCACTGCAAATGTAGAAGGAACTCCGCTCTAGACACTCTATCATGCTTGACAGATTTAGGTTCATACACACACAAATATGACCTTCTCCGAATCCAAAGCACAGCCTAATCAGCATGAGTCGAGTGGCCCGCAGGACTCTCATGGGCGTTATTATTCGGCAATGCGCGATTCGAACTCACGCCTTTAAACTGGGTGTGTGCCCTATACCCACTTTTGCAGAAGCTGCTAAGATGAGGAAGAGAAAACTATCGCGCTCTCCCTTCTCTGCAATTGCAGTACCATCTCCTCCCAAAGAAAGATTGACCACGGGCTTCCTTCTTCATCGATAACCTGACCGAACTAAGGAACATTGGTGTCAGTCATCCTTTTATTCTTCTTCTTCTTCTGGGGGCGATAATCTGAGTCCATGATGAACGTGGGATTCAACAAGAACGATTTTTACTCAGTTGCCTCCAATAACGTACGCCAAGGTGGTTCCACATCTTCATCAGTGGGCCTATGGTAGATTGCTCTATGCAGCCAGCCGCTTGAACCTAACTTAACATTCTACTCCTAGTATTTGGAGTTCTTCTGACAATCGTGACCCCAGGCTGGCTACAACACTATGAACCCGTTAGTGCTCCATTTGAATCACGACAACAGTAGTTGTGATTCATTTTAGTACGCTTACGTACGCACCAACTATCACTCTTATGGTTCGCATAGTTGACGTTGACTGAACAATGAATCCAAGTTTAGCACAGTATAACTCCAGCAGTGGGCAACAAGATCTTCTTACTTACTCCTCAGGCCTGCGAGTCACGGAGAGACTGAGTCTGAGCAATAGCTACCTTCCATCATTGACGGTCCTGGGCATCCTGCATTCAAACATGTCTTGTTTCCGCGACGACTGGATCTTTTCTACTTTACAACTAATAAAAAACGAAGGTTCGTATTTTCTCCATTACATGTCCCTAGACTTCTTCTGGGTCTATACTTGTCTTGTGCTGGCCTGGCTTTGTTTCGCAGCGTTTTTTGGCATACCTCCTCCGGCGGTTGGATGCTTTTTCTACTCACTGCCTGAATAATGTTCGCGGAGTATCACCGCCTTGATGGCTGAAAAGCAAAGCAACCGCATATTGTTGGCGTTAGAACTTGATGTTCCGCATGCCGGAGGATCTCTCGTGGAGTTGCTCTTCCTAGGTTGTGGCAATATCTGGGTTTGTTCAGCCGGCCATAGAATGTACGACTTATAAAATGTTAAAAAAATAGATTATAGTCTGGCTGACGTCGTTCGTGATGTGGATTCCAGCTGAGCCCCCCGAAACAAGTGGTTGATCTAAAGGAGAAAACAATGACCAGCAGTGATTCTAGAATAGATACGGAAAATGCATTGAAGGAGGCCGACAACTAACCACCTAGTTTGCTTTATTTATTCTTCTTCTGATGAAGCTATCATCCCGGATGGACATAGGCCTCCACCAAGAGCTCTCTCCAATTGCCACAATCCTCAGCCAGCTGCTGCCAGCTATGCACACCAAGTTGGCAGACATTTTTCTCCACTTGTGTAGCTCATCGGTGTCGTGGGTATCCTCTGTGGCGTTGTCCCACTGCTGCCCCATGCGCTACACCTACATGGCCCAGTCTAAAGTCGTCGGATCCATCCGCAGACGTCTGGCTAGGCTCATGTCGATGTATAGCCCGTCTCGTTCGCACAGAGTCGAACACGCTCTACATGGCCTACCTATCTTAAGAGAGATAAACCCGCCGAGGAAATACGAAACAAGTCCTCACCCGATAAAGCATACTTCAGCGTCATAAATCAGTTAAAACGTCTTGTTAGCAGTTCGAACTGCCCCCGTTGATTCACAGATCGCGTCCCAGTCATAATTCAATTAAACGAACAAATTAACACCAGTCGATAATTGGATTATTTAAGTCAAAACACATGTTTTCCCGCTTTGGAATAAATTTAGCTACAGCCAAGGCAAAGGTATATTTATCTTCCGCGTGACTTCTCAGCTAGGAGACACCAAGAAGGCAAGCCCACGTGGAAGTCTTTTTCGCCAATTTCACACACTCACCGCTCGATTCTCGAAGGCGAGGGCAAACTTCTCAAGGCCATTTGAGTTTCAGCCTTGGAATACCAATTCCCTGCCTGACGCACACACACGCCAAGCCCTTTCACGTAGCCACCGGAATCGATTGCAAAATCAATTTGCCCTGAAGCGCTCAAGGATTTGCTGTTTGCCGAGGCATGTGTTATTTATGAGAATCCCACCGGGCTACAGGGCTGTGTAAACATTTGCAACAACTTATCCAAGTTAACCATCGCAACACGACTCATTCATGAGGAACCAATTCTGCGGTGATGGCCGGGCTGGCACATGGCGCCAATTTGATACTTTTAGTTTGTGGGACATCCGTGCCATCGGAATTCATCTCGAGTGACAAGTGGTCTTCGACACTCCCTAACACCTCGAGTGATTTCAAAGCAATTTACTGAAACCGACACTAATAATCACGGAGTGAGGACCCGGTGCAAATTGATTTTGGAGTGAACCTTGCTTAAAGCCACAAGCGACATTGTCCTTCTCTCGGGCAATGGCAAACTTTAAGGATCGTTTTGTGGAACTGGTGGTGGTCCATCTCAAACCCACCTCTGGGGTGGTGGGTACACCATGACTACAACCGAGCTGCAACGGTTTTGCCATCGTCTCTGGAAATGGGATACATTTTCAGCTTCAGTACCGCTCTCTTTGGTATTGAATAACATTGAGGGGAATAATTGAAGATTCGCATGCTCAACTGAGTTGAAAACTAGAAGCGAATTCCGCTCAAACAGCAACATCATTGCGGGGCGACATACAACAGCGACACGACGACACAACGACAGAACAGAACCCATTGACAAAGTGAACACCAGTGTACACTGGCTGCCGGACACTGTGCAATACCGGACAACCTGATGATGCTGGGAGTGTGCGTTCAATTTCATGGTACAGTCTCATATTCATATGTATGTTTGCATCTATACCAGAGCAGACACACGCAAACACACACAGGGACAGAGAGACACAGGGACGGACGGATGGATAGCTTCCTTTTAGAGACTCACTTTTGTTTTGTGCATTTTTGTTTTTGTTTTAATGGAAAACGTCTTGGAGCGCTGGACCAGCCATTTGCGGGTCATGCAATATGTAAGTGGCCTAATGATCTATTGCCCTTGCCTCTTGATTAGATGCTCGTATGCGACCGTGTGTGTGTGTTTGTATATTTTGTTTTTATTTGTTATTTTTTATTTTTCGCTAATCAGCTAGTGTCGCGCGGACTGAGCTGGAGCACAAAGTGAACACAGTGTCGCGCGGCTGATGGGCACATTGTACTCGTAGATGATAATCGGAGATTCGTAGGGTATCTGTGAATGGGATGAGCTATGAATAGTTGATTTGAACATTTAGCGGGTGATAATGAGGCGAGCACCTTGCCTGTGGAATCATTAAGATTGCTAATCGCCGAGAGATGAGAATTTGTGTTTGTTTGCATTTTGGAATGCTTTTACTTTCCGTATGTCGGCCGGCAGTGGCCGGACGTCTGTGTTCATAGTTTTTTGTTTGCACAAATGAACCAAGCCTGAGAGAGTGGGTCTGTGCTGGGAAAAGCAATGAAAAGCGCTGAATCGGGCGAGTTCGTCTGTACCGATGTAGCGTGAGTCGTGTGCTTTTTGTGCACATCGGTTAGGTGTCTGGCTGTTTTACGAACGGCGAGTGTAGACATTTGATTAGGTGATTGGTTAAATATTTGACTTTGTGTTGTAATTTGTTTGTAAAACTCTGATGTTGTTCAGGTGACGCGGGGTGCTTCTAATGTGTCGCATCGATTATGATTGACATCCATTTCGGCTGGGATGACACTTGTCACGTGGCATTGGACGCTTGCAGGGAGTGAGGGGTGACAATTTATTGAGAAGCAACTTCTTCTTTTGCTTTGGTGGTGTGTGTGGCATGGTGAATTTGGTGGATCTCCAAAGAACGACCTCCAGTTGCGCACAACAAAAGGCTCCACTTGTTCTCTGTTGTTTTGTCAAACATTCGGAGTTGAAGAGTCTTCAGGCTGGAGGCAAGCTGTCAATGCGTTCTATATGTCCAACCAACTTTGGCGTTGAATGCCTTGCCTAGGCTCACGGCACTGCACATTTTGTAGTGTAATCTTCTCCTCCAGATGTCGTCAACGTAAATAGGACCAAAGTTCGCACGCAGAACTTTCTTTCGAAGAGACCACAGACTTCTTCACCGGCTTTTGATATTGTCCGTGCCTGTGCCAAGTCAGCTCGGTTCTTCGAGCGCCGGCTGTATTACTCAATTGCCTCTTGAGCCCGAAGAGCGTTTGGTACTGTTTATTGTCCAGCCGAGGCAGTGGAAGTCCTTACACACCTCGAAGTAATAGGTGCCCATTGTGACGCTCCGTCAAAGACGTCGATATTCTTGAGGACAGCATATATTTTAATTTGCCCTCATTCATCGTCAGACCCTTTCGAGCCGCTTCCGTCTCAATGCCAGCAAACGCCTCATGGACGGTTCGCTGGGTTCTGCTAATCACGTCTATGTCATCGGCGTGAGCTAACAGCTGGACGGACCTCTGGCGTTGCTTTGTGAGTTTTGCACTATATTCTCCAGGATGATTTTCTAAAACCTTTTTGACATTGAATGTATGGTGAGTTCGACCTACTGAGCTTAATGGAGCAGCGACATTTCTCCACCGTCGTCCTGCACAATCTGACGAGTTTGGCAAGAACGTCAAAACTAGACACGGCGGTGTATAGGTTCTGTCTGTACACTCTGTCATATGCGAGCTTGAAATCGCCGAAAAGGTGGTGTTTGTGTTCATTGAAGTTCTTAGGTCTTTTCCGGTATCTGCTGTAGTGTGAAAAGACTGAGATTCCACTCGTCGGGCATGCATTCCTCCGCCCATATCTTGGAAATTAGTTGATACATGCGCTCAATTAGATCAGCTACAGCTACCTTAAAGATTTCAACGTCAAAGTGACTAACTTGACTAACTTGTCTAGATCGGGGGAACGGAATTCTCGGCGATTATCGTCCAGAGATCAATTCAGATTCAGAGACTGGCATGTCTGGGGGGTCACATTATCAATTAGAACTGCTCCTGGCGGCTTTGGAGGTAATATCAAACTTTTACCACTTGATCTCTACATGCACATGACTGCGCAAAGAGTAACATAAGGATCAGCCCATCAGACAAAAAGTGGAACGTATTTTCAACATCATTGCGATGACAAAGCGTGGAGGTATTGCCTATGCGGAATGTAGTTAAGTCCTAAAAGTTCAGTCCTCGCTCGAAATACTAGACTTATGTGATTTGTTGTTAGTGGCTGGTTAAGATGCCTTGATGTATGTTCCTACAGACACACAGATATTTGTCATGTCTCTTTATGCACTTAAAGAGTTCATCATTCCATACCATGATACCTAGCACTATGCTATGTGAAGAAAACCTGAGTAATGTCTTTGGCAGACTATTGATGGGCCTGCTGGTATCGTATTTGGGGAAGGCCATTTTCGAGTAGGAGGTTGTCGAGAGAAGTTTGAAAATGCGCTTAAAACAGTAGCTTTCGACCAGTTCACAAACCTAGAAATAAACTTGAATGGCATCGCAATGCCATAACTTAACAGTGGCTTGAAAGAGCTTAAACTTCGTAACACTATGTTACTTTGTGCTAATGTTGAATCGAATCAGCTTGAATAGATTTTCTAACATTGAATGTTTGCCAAAGAAGCTGTACCATATGAACTGGCTTTTTCTCGTGATTCTAACAAACAACAAGAAATAAAGGTTTTTACTGCAATATTAGTATTTAATAGACAAGAGCACAGACAATCTTGATTAGAACACGATCGACAGCTGTCACGGAGTGATACCCGGTCCAAGTCCAGGATAGCACACATCACTCGATTACTCTATGTTGGGTCCCGGGCCATAGGGACATGAATGGTACTGAAACAGCGAAGGGATCGACCCATCTCAGGCAATTTTCTTGATGATGCCTATGATTGTGGACGACACAATAACAAATAGAAAGTGGTACTCTCTAACCACCAGCCAGACCACTCGGATGCTCTAGCCCAAGTTGAGCAATGTAAAAACCGGCAGACTCCTTCAGTGTGACAAAAAAATGCTGTCGATGGGAGTTGGAGCACTAACTGGCCACAATCGTTTGAAGTACCACGAAACGAAAATGGGATCAGCAAACGACAGAGGCTGCAGTGACGAAGTGGATAAAGAGACTACTCGTCGCTACCTCTGCAATTGCTCCAATTTCTGCCAGTTGAGACAAATAACACTATTTCTTCCAAGACCTCCATGATCTTGGGAAAAACCACCCTTACTAAGTTCTGCAGATTCATTAAGAGGTCTGAATGGCTGAAGAATGCATACCGGTAGTCTATGTAATTAGAACGTAGATGGTGTAAAGAGGATTCCTTCCCCAACGGGACGTGGCTTACGCCCATCTACTCACCAGTTTCGAGAAACAGGTTCCAAGTTTACCTCGGACTGAGGCGCCATTATTATTATTAATATTACAAAACTAAATTAATATCCATAAACACTCTTGCTTGACTCTTAACATTATGTCACTAGCGGTTAGCACTCACAGTGATGCAAAAATGTTAATTAGTCCCCAAGCAAATTGCTGTTGAGCATTTCACAGAAATTCTTTGGCTACGTGATTCAACCAAACTTAGACTGCATACGCTTTAGAATAAGTGAGAAAAAGAGATGTATAGACACAAATGAGACTTGAAGCCTCTTCAAATGGTTTTTAAGCAATGTGGCAATCGTTGAATCATCAATCACCTCACATCTCGTGATGCAAAATGCCACCAGGCCATAACCGGTTATGACAGAGTGGAAAATCACTAACGGCTGAGGTTTGTAGGACTTGCTGATGTGCTCATGTTCGCAACTTTGTCATCTATTTGCCACAAGTACACTTTGAAGAGGCAAGGGAGTCAGTCAGTTCAGAGAAGAACTGAGAATTCTTGGTAAAGGGATGAGTGGATTTGTGATGTGGACAAGTGTGGCATAGCTGATGGATCAAAAGAGGGATAGATGACTTTTACTTCTCTTGGCCCTTTACATATTTGGACAGCGTTTTTTATGTTTTCTTGGACATTTCATGTCTATGTGATTAACTGACAAAAGGTCCATCAAATTCTTCGGTCGACAAGGGGACAATCAGCCATGTAATAGTTATCTGCTGGTGGTGTTAAGCTGCAACAATTTTGAACGGTGCCACTATAGACTAGATCTTCACACTGCGTCAGGTCATGGAAAAGCCTAAGAGGATCAAATCGACACACACAACTTAGCTTTTCAGCAGCATGTCTAGTTCTGACGTTCCTGCCAAACTCGTCAGATTGTGCAAGATGACTATGGACAATTCTCGCTACTCCTACAATCTCATTAACGAGCTCACACATCATGATGGCCTGTACAGCAACACAAGCAATGGCTCTACCATGTTGCTACCTTAACTCCAGCCCGAAGATTCGTCGCCTGCGAACGTAAAGCAAGTGAAGAAGGACCTCAGCCAACTTGGTCTGTATAATTGGAAGCAACTGTCTACAGACCAGTCTGTACTGGTGCAGCTGAAGCGAACATGAGGCAATGATAGTAGGCTTCCACATGAAAAAACTGGCGCACTTATGTATTTTGAAGATGATCTCGATCAACTTGTCTCTCTGAAGAAATATAACTTTGAGCCGGGACAGGTGAAGTACATGTTTTCGGTCGATTGTACGCTTCTAGGGTGACGAAAAGAGCTTTTTGACACACCCTTCCGAGAAGCTGGAGTACATTGTGTTGAAGTTCATCAATACTGATCATGGCTTTTGAAATATAAAGCAGCAGGGAATTGTCCATTTTTATCAATGTCACTCTATTTTTTAGAGAGAGCAACAGAGGCTCCATCCGTCAAGTCAAGCTGTGGTATGCATGAAGGGTTTTGGCCTGTTTTCAAGTGTCATAACGTTTCTTATCACTTCTCAATGTGAAGGATGTCGCTGTCTGCATGTCACATTCCAGAGAGTCAGTCGTTCCAAAGCTCATATTTGCTCAAATTGAGTTCAAAGCCATTGCCAGAGTAATTATGAATTTAATTTTCAAAATTCCCACTGTAAACATCCAAGGCTGTGGCCACGTCATTCAAAGTCCTCAGACTGCCCTCAGACAGGTGTCTTCCTCTCAGAAGACATCTGCATTCCCTCCGTCTCTCATAATTTGAAGTCAGATCTCTTTTCTTTTATCGCCCACTGTTTCATCTCGAAGTGCAATCATCCCCATGCGGCTGCTGTCGCAGCTTTCAGTTCAAATTACCCGCGTAATCGCATCTAAAAACATGTCCAATTTATGAATTCCATGATCCATCATAATCCATCCATCCAGCAGGTTCTGAATTTTAGTGCAAACAATGTGAACGACAGCATTTTCAGCAACGACCCTCATTGAAACGAGGGAGTTGCTTGCCGATGTGCAGGTGCCGAATGGACTATCACCCAAGCAGTAGAAAATTTCTGGTGACGCATGACACTCGACATTTGCGTAAGCATTATCCTGACATGAGAAAGCACAAAGTGATTGATTAATTTGTGAAACAAGTCGCATTTTTCATACACCAGAGGATGTGGATGACTTTAGCTGCCTCTTTGAACTCAAAAAAGAGGTCATCGCCACTCAGAGTCAAGAGTCAAGGCGCCTTTCATCGTTCTGTCGAGTGGTTTTTAACTCCTTACAGACTTTTGCTTTTGAGATAAAAAAAACTGCTTGCTCATATTTGAAGTATCGACTGGGGTTACTTTTTTTTGTTCGGCTGCGCTTCATTACATCGTTTTTGTGGCTCAATCGAGTGAACGAATCCTCGGTTGACTTTAAAAGACTGCTTCATTGGCGTATGCACATGTAGGGTCCTCCGCATGTATCTGTGTACATCCTCAACCTCAAGCACGATATGTGGACTGGAAAAATGCGAAACCGATTGCGTCAATCGCAAATAGCTTGGAGATGTGAAAGAAAATTACTTGTTTACACTGGGTCATGACTGTCGGTTGAAGTTTGAAGATTATGGGCGGATTTGACGTCTGAAAAAGTCAAAAAGGCTTTTGTTTAAACACCATTAATTGAGGCAAGGACATAGACGTAGGTGAGGACTGTTCTTCTTCTTCTTCTGGCGGGTGGACCTGGACCTCAGCCAACACAGGTGAGCACTGTTAGAGAATAGAAATCAATAGTTGATGGGAACTGCAGGTAAACTTGTTTATATAAACTTAACGGGCAGTTCCTGGTCAAGCAGAAAGCTAATGGCTATAAGGATACGACTTCGGAGCATGAAGGCGGACTAGTTCGAGAAGGAATACACGCTTTTCCGCTTCGTCTCGTTAATAACATTTTTTCTTCTTATTTGATTTCATTAACTTTGCTACCTTAATTTAGATCTAATCCGTTAGACTTCGAGCTCGTAGTAACAACAAACAAAGAATCCGGAATATTCCCGGAATATAACGTACGACGTACGATAAAGAAAACAAAGTATTATGACTTTGCCTGCCTCCGAATTTGATTCCTGCACGCTAATTTGATAATTAGGTCTCCGTCGCAACTATCGATCACGTTTGTCCAATGTTCTTGGCCGACTAGACCAACCGCAGCACTTTTTAATCGCCCTTCTATCCGCCTGCTTGTTGCGGTGGTTTCGACGTGGGATGATTTATTCAGATTTGTCTTGAGACGGCTCGCCTCACTCAACTGACAAGCTAACAAGTTCACTCTTAGTGTGAACTCATACCCCCTTTTCTTTCATTTCTGCTACACAGTACAAAATAAACATACCCTTAATTAAACACCCCTTAAATCCATCGGCGGACTCCGAACTCACTCCCTTTGTGTCAGCAATCCAGTCGCCCGCCACCCACTGCACCATATCTTGATTATCGATCACTGTTGACCAAATGAAGTGGAATGGAGTTGTCCATCGTTCCCAGAATGGGATCCCAATACGGCGATAGATGCAAATGGTGCCAATGAACCTAGGCACGGCAAAAAGAGCTTGCGTAGCTTTCAGGAGTGTCTGGTACACTGGTAATACATGGCAGTAGTACGAAAAATCTTCTCACACACCTGACGAAGATTTAAAGAACGTAGGTAAATGGATGCCCTGCCGGTTGGGTCGTTTTGTGCCCTTGTTTGCGATAGTTTACTACCATGAGACCTACATTAGTCCTACATTAGGGAGTTTTTCATGTCAACATCGCTTAAGTCCTCGAGCTCTGGGAAGAAGTGCTTTCCTAGGAACTGCTTCCGGTTCTTTGCTATGACTGGGCATTCGCTGGACAGTTTCTGTTTCATCCTCGTTTCTGCAGCTTCTGCAAAAGCCGTTCTGCGATATGTTCAGATGCAATGTATGTGTGTGTTTAAAACTGACCAATGATGAAGTCGCCTTGATCAGAGTCAGGGCTTCGTGTTTTAGTTTTGTCCTTATGGAGCTGAGCGGGGTATGTGCATTCGGGATTTGCTAGAGATTCTCCCAGCTCCGAACCCATTTTCTGAGGACTGTCCACTTTTTCGTTTATACCGATGTCTTTTCGCTATCTTACTGACTGCCTGTCTGCATAACCTGACCAGCTGCTGTGTCAGAGTCAGAGTGTCTGAGGATATGGCCTTTATTACCGATTGGCTATAAGAAAAAATAATGATCGAATTGTCGGTTACATTGCTGTGTCTCAACGAGAGTTTTGCCTCGTATATCGAAGCCACTTCTGCTTAGGTTAGCTTAGGTGCGTGGTTAGACGGGGGTAAGCCACGTCTCACTTACGTCCTGCTGGACCCATTTTGATGGGTCATGGAGGAACATAAGCTCTTTGCTCCTACTTTGTGATTGTCATGTTGTGCATGTTTTTAAGCCATTAGACATTAATTCGACTGCAAATATGCTGCAGTCGTGCCTTAGACCCAAGGATTTTTCAAAGAGGTCATAAAAGACTCGGCATTTGTACCCGCGCTCATCTTTGAGCCGTTAGTGTGTAGGGACATCTCCCCTTTCCGTCCGGAAAACGTAGATGAAAGTCTTCTCTTGGGCTAGGGTTGTGCAACCTTTTAGCATGGAGACGTGACTGTATGGTATGTTCTGTTTGCGCGTCAGGGCCGATGAGGCTGCACTATTGCTGCAGAATAGGTCGAGAGGAGTGAGGAAGGGGATGACCTCGAGTACTGCAGTCGGTGTTGTTCTGAGACGACTTTTTATTCCTAGGCAGACCGGTCTTTAATTTTGGTTAGGTGTGCGAGAATATAGCATCATGTTCTGATC
Organism: Eristalis pertinax; assembly: GCA_907269125.1. Classification (NCBI taxonomy): domain Eukaryota; kingdom Metazoa; phylum Arthropoda; class Insecta; order Diptera; family Syrphidae; genus Eristalis; species Eristalis pertinax. The sequence continues at coordinate 34,070,023 of OU026147.1, read as the reverse complement.
GACTACAGCGGTCGCGGAGGTAATGCACCCACGAGAGATCTCCAGGTGACTCGATCCGCCGCCATCGACTCTAACTCATCAGGTGTTATGCCCAAACGCAATCAATCACTTGGCCCAACCACCTGATGCAATCGCATTGAGAATATATCTCTTCACCATTGGTTTCCACCGTACTAGAGAGCCGTAAGTCGGGATTTGTCTGACTATTATTTTGTACAGCCAGCATGCCACCCTTGGTACAAGACCCCATGGTTTACCGGCACGTTTGCACATGCAAAACGCCTTCTTTACATGGTCTAACGTGTTTTCCTTTCACATGAGTTTGGAATCAAGTATGACGCCTTACGAGGTAGACTATAGTTCCACTCCATGTAAAGTTGGACAGATTACTAACACGGAAGGTTCCTCTTACTGGAACCAGCAGTTCTGTCATAATCGGGTTGACGTTCAGTCATCGCGTCTGCGTTCAGTTATTAACTAACATCAGTCCATGACTGAGACTTTCGCTAAGTGTTGAAAGAAACTTGCTTGAAATGAGAATGGCCACATCGTCCGCGTATGCGGCTACTGTGAACCCTTCCCTCTCCAACGTTTATATGATCACTAGGATTTATAGGAGAGGTGAAATGACACGTCCTTGAAGGGATGACTTGATTAATCGTGATCGCAGCATTAGTCCGATCCAGTCGCAGAGCTGTGTATCGACTCCTGCTTTTGGCTTGAGACTTGTCTGTATTACGTTGTATTACAAAACGTGTCCAGAGTGTTTGATGTATTCCTTTTGATGTATGTAAATATTTCTCAACGGTGAACACTCTTTTGTGTAATGCCGTTTCCACCGATTAATCTTAGGTATGTTAATCTGCGGCGTTAATGTCTACCAGATGTTCCAATGTCTTCCAAAGATGTGTGTCTTGATGGGAGAGCAGTATCAATATCAATACCGAATCTGTCAAAAGGCTTTGAATAAGGTGGGTAGGACCCGTGCATATAAACAAAAAACTGGCCATGATCTTGTTACTTGTTATTCGGCAGACCCACCTTGGCAATCTTGGCACATGATTAGACGGAAAATCCCAATCCTCGGTCCGTCCACGGTAACGATACAGCACAACAACTTCTTCGTACTGCGGGTGAACATCTCTAAAAACCAAATAAAATATTTGTCTACTCTCAATGACTGTCAAAACCTACTGTCCAAATAAATGATGCAGCTTGCTCAAAGCTTACAACTGTTTATTAATAGAGGAATGTTGACGAGAGCAGTGTTGCGTTTAAAGTTACGGCGCGGGACATTAAAAAAGTCACTGACACCTACCAACCAGGTAAAACCCTAGCTTTTTCTGTACGGTTCCCGGACTGAAATGTTTGCAAAAACAGGTGGTAGTTTATGTGGGATAGAGTTGCCCCAACAGTGGAACAGTGATTTTATGTGAATAGTAGAACTGAACCTTATCATCGAACTACACCAACTTGATTACCAACTGCGATACCTCTTTGACTTGTGTGTGTCCACGTGAATCCGTCAATAAACAGTCCGATAGGTCAGGCCACAAATGGGCCTGCTGGTGGACGAGGGATAAATGACGTTTACGTGATCGTCCAAAAATGACGTACAACCTTGACGACCTGCACACAGCGTTACACAAGTTTGATATAGTCCAGGACTTCCTCCCTACGGTGCAGCGGTAAATAATATAAAGCAAACGTCACACTACCGAGATGAGATAAAATGCAGAAACAATCTTGTTCCTAGAACAACTTAATACACATGCCAGTCTGTATTAAAGGTGTTTCATTCAGGACCATGATCCGGACATTGTTGCTTCCAAACGACAAAAAGAACCCATGCCACTGTGTGTCTCGAATGGCACAGCTGTTGCTCGTTGTGTGCTGTCCTCGTTCCTCCATCCCAGCTATAAAACACTTTGTGATACATTGAATAGATTTTCAATTCAAATTCTCCCTTGGGTGCGGCTCTGCATTCCCAACACATTGTCGTAAATGTGCAAGGATGTCCGATGTCGGCGAAGAAAACACTTCCAACATTCCACCATGCCCTTGGGCATTCACAAATACATCTGCACACTTCAGCTTCGTTGAGCGTCTTGTTAGGTCCTTTGGCAACTTGTTTAGCCCGTTTCCAGCTAAACTGGTTTGCATTGTGCGCATATAAATTGCTTTTGATTGGGGTGCCACTGAGCATAAAATATTCAGCACACAGTCCCGTGCTTCAGTCCCTGAGTGGTTTTGGATCGATCTGCATGTGCAACTATTTGTTGCGTGTGTATCCTTCTCGCAATAGATTTATGGAAGCCTCTGTGGAGTCAACGATAACGAGAGCACGTGCACGTATCTGGCATCCTGCAATTTGCAACTCTCCCAAGGATAGACACGAGGACCAGTCGGGAAGTCCTTGCATATGTGCGCTCCCTATTGAGTAAGTGATTTGCCTTGTGTACGCGTTTTGTTCGGATCGTAATTAAATCTCATTTATCGCATTGATTTCCCTCGCAATTTCGAATGCCTGTATGTGGTCATTAAATGTATCTTTAATGTTAATGAGACGTTAAATCGGTGAACAAGTTGCGGCGGAAAGAGGCGCTTCGCTGATAACGATGGCGAGCATGCGATGGGATTAATTGGAGGAATAGAAACAAGTTTGCCGAAACTAATTGTTTAGAGACCGGTTTCTTGGTTGGTTAACTTTTCAAATATGCTGTCGTATACGAGTATACGAGTATCTTTCTATTTTTGGTTAATCTGTAACTAATGAATGAGGGGAGAGAATGATTTGTAGGCTTATGAAGTTAAAGTCTGGTCTCATTAACCTTGAGTGTGCCATAGGAAATCTGTGCCGATTTATCTTTCATATGAACCATAAGATAACCACCATGTGTAGGGGAAGGCCCACGAACCAGTTTGTGGTGAACTTTGGAAATTCAACGAATCTATTTCAGTTTCCATGAACTTCTATGCAATTAATTGAGTCTACAAACACGATTAGTATATGAGTGCATTATACCAACTATTTGCGGAATGATCGAGGTTTGGCACCGCTGCTGACTCAAGATATTGAACTGGCTACAGACAACTTGAACTCTTGCAATATCTATTGACTTCTAGTTGTGTAGAATGTGTCACAATGGCGGAGCTTACCTTGAGAATATGTAGCCGAATAACTTGCCAGAAAATCCAGACCAACCGCAGGCAATCATATGGATTGGGCGACACTATCATAGATAAAGCAAATAAAAGCTGAATCTCTCTAACCATCTTCGACACCACTCGGATGGTCCAACGTGAGGGCCTTCTTTAATGCGATAAGAAACTGCTTGGGATGGTAGTTGGAGCAATAACTGCCCATAATCATTTAAAGTACCACAAAATGAAAGTGAGACTAGCCAACGACTTCATAGCCAGAGGCTGCTGTGACGAAGAGGAAAAAGAGAATACTCCTCACTACTATTCATTAACCTAACCGAACCTATCGTACATAATTCAATTCACGCAAGCGGCGAAAGCAATCATTAAAATTGATGGACCGAAAATTATTTGAAAAGTAAGTGACACAGATATTATGTTTTCAACAGGGCAATGCTTGGTAGACTTGGCTTCAACCTCGATTTTTTTCAAATGGTTGCGGTCGTACCTAATTTGTAGATTAATGCAGACTGAATTCAGAAAAGGCAAACATTTGCGCACTGCTTTTATGCGATACATACTTGATGCTGATTGAACTGTTCGTTGACCTTTCAGAACGCATTGTTTAAGTCAAATTATTAATTGATGAAACATGTAGAAACAAGAAGAAAGCGCTCAAGGCGGATGCGCACATTGTTTTTTTTTTTTTATGTCGGAGGTTTTTGAACACAACACTGGAGCAATCAGACTCAAAAACTGGTCCATTGTACTACCAGGCAGCAATCTACATTTACTGTAATCTCTTCGTCTTCTGGAGGAATACCAGCTGACGTTTCTGTAATGAGGAGTCTACATCATCAGCTCTCACCTCATTAGCACCAAATAACTGCCACCTGATCCGAGGAAAGGCGGGACAGTGGCAGAGAAAGTGCTCTGCAGTATCGTCGTCTTCTCCACAGGCGTCGCAGAGGGTTTCATCGCTTAGGCCAACCACATTTAGGTGTTTGGCGAAGGTGTAGTGGCCCGTTAGTACTCCGGTAAGTTGTCTGCAGTCTTTTCTGTCAAGACATACGAAGAATGCCACGGCTTTCTTGCAGTTTGGGAGCATGAGCTTGGTTTGTCTACATCCTGTTGCATCAAGTCACCTCCCGTTGCGCTCTCGAGAAGCCCAATCATCCATGGAAATCCTAACTAAGGACGCGGGTAGTCCCAACGCAGGTTCAGGTCCTAAGAGTACCTTCTTTGATCCTTGTCTAGCAAGTTCATCGGCGATCTCAGATAAGTCTTAGCGAATTGAACCTGCCGAAAACAATTCACTTGCATTCCTGAACTATCTTGGGAGTGGTTAAAGGGCTGAGTAAGGCCTTAAGTACGGCTTGTTTCACCCTTCACAATACAGTTCGTGACCATTGAGATCAAATGTACTCCACGAGGTGTGCAGTCTAATGTTGTCGCCCTCTACGAAGGCGCACAACATTAAAAGAAGGGAAATTCAGAAAATTCAGGATCGCAACTTAAAAATATCGAGATATCCAACCATCACATTCTCAAAAATTGTTTGTCCGCATTTCCTATCAACAACGCATCAAGAAATTTATAAATGCTCAAATGCTCAAATGCTGAAAGGTCAAAATTTGCGCATGTGGTGCGCTAGATAACGCTGAAGTGAACTTTTGGCATTTACAGTGATGCCGATATTTGCGTTTATGAACGTGATGCAAAGTTGATGCGGCATCGATGACACAGTGATCCGTTTCTCAATTCACCCGTAGTATCAGATCGCCTTCCCCAAGGAAGTCATTTAGGTCCTCTTTTGTTTGATTTTTTTATTAATGATATTCCGGAAATTCTTAAGTTCGCAGATTGCTTAATGTGTGCAGGCGATGTTGAATTATTGAGTCAAATTTCATCCGTCTATGACTGTTTGAAATTTCAAATCGGTCTTGAGTTATTTCTAAACTGTTGCAAATATAATCAGCTTGAGCCTAATAGCTATGTCGAATTGAAAATCATTTTAGTGTCCGAAATGAATCACTAATATGAGTATGTACATTATGACCAGGCGTTTTCAAAGACCTTACACACTGAAGTAAGTGTGTTTTATCACTGGAACTTCCTATGTTAGAATACTCATGTTTGATTTGGTCTCATTGGGTTACCCGAATATTCTTCAAGATGTGCCATTTTTGGTTTGAAGACTCTTAAAAACAGTAAGCCAAGTTCTATCCGTATTATTTGCAAACGGTTTCAGTATCAAATCGGATAAGTTATTCGCCTTAATTTCTTGGTACGTACCAGACTGTATGAAATAGGGATAATTTGCTATCATCCAAATCATCGTACTAACTATGGGCAAATTATCCGTCTCATCTGCAGTCGATCTGAAGTCGATGAATAAATAGTCCTTACTTATCAGGCCTATGACCCGTAGAGGGTTGTGACGGTCCTGGTCACGCTGCTTTCAGTCATCAAGACCAAGCTGTCTTGCATCCGCGATTACTTGGTCTTTATACCGGTCTTGGTCTTCCTCTCCTTCTCGAGAAGGCTCAGATTGGAAGACGCACTTTGCTGGAGCGTTTTTGTGCGTCCACGTAGCCGAGCAATTGCAGTCAACGGATTTTTGCCTACCGGACTGCAACCACAACCAGGTGCAGCTCGTAGAGTTCGCTGTTGTGTCTTCTCCTCCATTCATCTCCCTCGCAGAAGGGACCATATATCGGACGCAGAATTTTTCTTTTTGTATATAGTTTGTATATACTTTGTCAGTTCTGGACAAAGTAAGTGTTTTGTAAAGCATGATTTTGGTCCTTCGAGTCGGGAGTTTTTAGCGCAGTTGTCTCGACAAACCACAGTAGCACCCGTTGCCAATGGTGATTCTACGTCGAAAGATGTTGTTTGTGGAGTTCACGTCTGCCCCGAGGTTGACAAACTACTTCACTGCCTCAAAATTGTAACTTTCGATCGTGATTTTTTGTCCAAGGTGTTGTGCGACGGAACGTTTTTTGGTCGACAGCATATATTTTGTTTTGTCCGCATTGACCATGAGACCAGTTCGTTTCGCTCGTAAAAGCCTTGACTGTGGCACTTTGGAAACTTCGATGTCGAAGTCATCTGTCAATGCCAACTGCGTACCCCAACTTGTAGAAGATAGTGCCTTGGGTGTTTCCGGCTGCCCGCCGCACTATCTTCTCCAGTCTCAGATTGAAGAAGTCACACCATAGCGCATCTCCATGCCGAAGTCCGGTGCAGGTTTCAAAGGGATCGGAAATCCTCGAGCCGAACTGCACGGTGCATTGCATATGTGTTAGCGTTGTGCGACACAACCGGATCAATTTCAGCTTTAAAATCGATTAAAATGTAATGTGTACCGATATGCAACTCGCTTCTCCAGGATTTGCCTCAGTGTGAACATTTGGTCAATTGTCGATTTGCCGGAAGCCCCCGTGGTACGTGCGTACGCTGGACAGGATCTTATAGACGACGTTGAGCAGGGTTATTAGTTGTTGCAAAATGAATTATCGCCTTTTTTGTGAGTGGGGCATGGAGCTGATATTCCAGTCGTCTGGCAGGTTTTTGTCTTCCCAAATTCTGCAGATGGTCTGGTGCATGCTCCCTACCAGAACATCGCCATCAGCTTTGAAGAGCCCTGATGGTAAACCATCCGAGTAATCGGCTTTGCTGTTCTTTAGCTTTTTAATGGCTGTTCCGACTTCTTCAAAGCTAGATGGGAGCACTCCTCATGCCAGTCGACATTGTCTGCAGCAGCAAAGCTATCTTATCGGCCTAAATCTCAGAAAAGTATTATAGTGGTCCAACAAATGCTATGGCCATTCGTCCATTGCAATCACTGTAGACAGTACCACAAGCCAGTGAAGAAACAGTCTCCCTCCACGAACATTGGCTTCGAAAATAACCTTCTCCGTTTGTATCCCGGTAAGGTATGATTGGACTAGGCAGTTGGTAGCCGACGAGGGCTGTTCTGAAACGAGCGCAGGTGCAGGGGTTTTCTGCAAGCCCTTTGGGAAAAACCTCTGTCACTTAGAGGTGCCACGACTTTTAAGCTGAAGTGGCGGTGGTAAACGGATCAGTAGTTTGTTCGAAAAACGAGAGGAGGACTCGATAACCATATACTCTGGTAATCAGGTTGTACTTAAGTCGTCGGCTGTATACACATTGAAACTTGTGGCCTAAGCAGTGAAACACCTCTCGGTATAGTCAGCATTGGCTGGGTACTAGGCCACTCAAGTGTGAAAGGGAATGAGGGTGGATGACTCTGAAATGAAGGCTCTACAGTCTACATCAATAATCTTCTTATGGAAGAGATTAGAAAATGAAGCCGCAGACAAAGCAAATAATCAGTGACTGAATCCAGTCGTTTCGTTTAAAGTCGAGAACGGCTTATGACAGGCAATATCGTAAGAATATATCATCGATCAGTGGCAGTCTTTAGTAGGCACTGTGCCACTGACACTCATGCACAAAGTCTTGACGCCCCTCAAAGCGATTCTTGAAGAAGTTCCAGATACGAAGAAGACACAAAATCTTGTAGCGCAGAGGAGAAACCAGTCTTTAGGCGAACACTTTGGTCGCCAAACTGGAATATGGTAATAAATCATACACGAATTTAGCACAATGGACCCTACTCGTTGGTCTAAGTAAGGCGCAGTCTCAAACCGCATAGTCAAACCTATCAAACTCAAAGACAATCTTTCATACGAACGTAACGAATTGGAAACAACTTCAACCTTCAATGTATCGCCCATGCGAGGGCAATAGTCAAGCAATAGCCAACCGAGGCATGCCGTCATCTTGGCCTCAAAAAGAAACCGCAGAAAATTCCTATTCACCAGCAGGCAAACATACAAAACGTGTTAACTAATGAGTTTGCCGGTGTGGTAAGACGATAAGATAACCTGTCTCATCCACAAATCATTTCGGTGCTTCCCAAGGCAATGAATTGATTTTTCAAGAACACTCTGTCGACACACTCGTGAATTTCCACGAAATCCATCTGAACTACTTAATGATTGCAAATATTAACCCACCAGTCTGGGTGGTTGGCTGGATGTGAATCCATTTCACTGCCTTTACAGAGTAAACTGTTTGCGTAAACATTGCCGCCAGAATCGGGGAATCGCATCAAAAATTTACATTTCATTCACAGGCCAGGCGAGCGCCAACAAAAGATCGCAATGAAGAAATTTTTGGGAATTTATTCAAAGAAAACTAACCAACGTCAGAGTTGTTCGTCCGTTCGTCGGGGCGCGATGATTCAAACTGTGTCGGTGATGGGGAGAGAAAGAGAGAGAGAAATGTTTATCTGATGGATAGATAAACACATGCGCCATCGAAATGGCCGGTTGATGGATTTAGACGATCTACCAACAATGGCCGAACGGTCGTTTATTTTAATTGAATAAATATTGAACAACCAGTTGAAGAATGCTGCCCGAAGTGTTGGAGTTTCGCTTAAGTACGTGTAGTTTCCGTACAAATGTTGGAAATCAAGTTCTAAAAGAACAGGTTTCCGTTTCTAGAGAAGAGTCTATGATGATGCATGTCTATCGATGATCCAAGTCCAAGGCCGACTTCAGATAGAACTGAACTGGGATTCAAAACTCACATAGTTTTGGGAATATTTTGATCAATGTCAGTGATATTTTTTTTAAAACATTATCTGTGAGCTTGTGTGTCCACGGTAACCATTGTGACGTTGCCAAAGTTATGCGTCCTTTCTAGGACTCTCAGGACCTGTAGCAGGAATGTTAAACCTAAACATGGCGTACAGCTAGTCGTTGGATATGTAATCGTCGACAGATACGTATAACCCGCATCAGCAGCATGCTCAATTTGCAGGATGTGTATATCTATCCTTTTCCTAGTACCTAAGTACTAAATCGCACCTTTGCACACTTCAACCACTCTCCACGCTTCAAACTTCAACCACTCCCTGCCGTAAGGGATTACTGCGCGGGGTTCGTTATTGATTTACGCTACATTCCGAGAAGCGGCCTCTAGAGCTTTTATCTCTGATTCATTTAAGCAATCTTCTGGTCTCATTTCAAGTTTTCGGAGCTTGCTAGATTTTCCATTTGCCTACCCAGCGCACAACGACTAAAGTTAAAAAACTCTGCGTCCTCATCCACAATTGCACAATCTTGACACAGCGGCGAACTATTATGTCCACACCTTTGCAGACACTTTCGATACCCGCCGCGTCCAGATAGAAACTGCGAAAGCTGATTGTTACCAGTCTCCTGTCAATCTTGAAGTCTCGATAACGTGAATGAGTTTTGAGTCCATCTTCCCTTTATGGAGACGTCCTGCAACGTTGCTATGGAGGCTTCCCGTTCTTTATGAGTTTGTCCGATCAGAAGTTCGCCTGTGATGCACCCTCTTGAGTTCATCTGCCAGAATGTCGATGGGCAGCATGCTATGACGAGCGCTGCATCATAAGAGATGGTCCTGAATCCGCTGATTGCCCTTATTGCACAGAGTCGATAGACTGCCGTCATTATTCATTTTTGGAGCGCGTACAAGAGGACTGTTCTTTTCGAATTGAGCATATTTCTATTGTTAATGCGATGTGCTGCTTCATAAAGGGAGAGTTCAGCTTGGAAAACATCTGGGGCCCACAATGCCATCAGTGTACGATCTTTTGGAGTCGGCATTCATCTAAAGGGGGCCGTTGGCAAATTATTCTTTTGTATTCTTAGCTTAAGTCCAACATTGGGGTCATTAGATCGCTGACTTTGGTCAGTTTTAATTAGTTTTCGGATCATACCACAATCAATTTGACGTGTTCAATTAGAGATGACTAGGAGTAGAGAGTCAATCGAACACCACCAAAAAAGGTGCACCCAAATAAGAAGTTATCGTGAAGAACTGCTAAAAATTAAAAATTCATGTGGTTGCTATTTTAATAAACAAACGGTTTTGAAAATCAAATTAGCAAATTATACAAATGTTCTTTGCATATTCGAAACGAGAAACTTTCTCTCGCATCTACAGTTGCATGCCCCACTGTGCTCCAAAATCTGGCCAAAAAATTCGTTTACCTTTCGACTTGATTTATGTATGTTTATTATTTGAAACCGCGCAGGTTGACGTTTCATTCGAAAGTTTCTTTAATTTGTTTTCGGTCTGGTCCAGCATTCGAACAAATAGACACTGTAACGCGATTCTGTGATACATGACAGATGATCGCATTTGTTTGACGATTAATCGTCTGGTGATGATTCAGTGTGGTGTGGACTTGGCAACTACTCGTGTTGTTTGTTCTTGATATGTGTTGCTGAACGATGAAGTCACACTATCCGAGCATTGTCAGAGTGGCGGAAAGTTGGTGACTCCGGAATTGAACCATGAACTTCAGCCAACGGATCGAGGAATTTATCCACTACTCCACATAGTTTGATAGAGCTCTATTGAGACGATGATAGCGCTCGTCTTGGAGGATGACAGGTTGAAGTGGCTTGGCATGTACTGTGCTGTGCTCATCGTGGCAACTCACCTCAATTTATCACATCATGCTTAAAATGAATTGGTCACCAGCCATCTAGGGATTACTAACGTGGCCACTATCTCGAAATTGCGTACAATCGCACACTTCACGTATGTATTGTCGTGTCGTGTTTCAGTTTAGGACTACTCTTCGACACCATATAAGACTTCAGTTTAAAATGTGTTTCACTCACGGAATGTGTCTGGAACACGGAACAATTGCTTCACCAAGTATTGCACACGATTTTTACGAGCAACACGCACTACACTACATGACGTATGTATATTAAGGAATATCATGTAGGCCACAACCCACTCACTTATGCACACTCCTGTGGTCTTCCTTCGTGCTCTTAAAGTGTACACGTCACCGTGCTATTTCCATCCATTCTTTTCCGCGCGGTGCTTCAATCCGATGGAGGGAAAAAGAGCGAAACATTTCCACAGCACCCTCTGGTGCTAAAGCACACGTTTGTATCCGCTATGATTGTTCGGCTTTTTTTAGAACATTTTTGCATAATTCATCAAGTCTCATAATTTCCTTTCGCTTGTAGGTCACGTCGACGCATGTTTCTCACGTAAATTGTTCAAATTTTATCTTGTCAAGATCTGCGTGAATTCGGTTCGATGGTGGAAGATTAAAATGTCGCCTGATTGTGGATGGCAAAAGTTACGTCACTAAATGTGATGAATTATTTGATGCAAATCGATGGGACTAGGTGAAGTGGAAGTTAATCTTGATGGAGGTTTAATTTCATGTCTGTTTGGACAAATTTCGATAAGTTTAATGATTTTCTCGAAAAAAAGTTAACCATTTATCGATTAAATGGTTGCATCAAGTTAAAAAAAGAAATATGACAACCGATTGGTCGATGTCTTGTGTTAGGAGTGGTGCACATCTCGCACTTCCTGTTTTGTAAGAAGATGAGACATGTTTTTTGTTTCCCGAAGGCAAAGCTCGTCATAGAATGCGCACGATATAAGAGGGTGCGGTAAAAGCTGTGTCCAGGCTTACCTAGGACTGCCACGACACCAATGTTATTATATTCCACAGATCACTAGACAAATCATTACTGTCCATGCAATTGACTAAATAATTAATGTTGCAACATGTGATCTCCATTCTCTGCTATGAGGGACACTTTTACCAACGACGCGGCCCAATGACATCAACGGCGTGGAAACCACACCAAAGATTGATTTTTTGTGAAAGAAATGGTGTTTCTTGAAGCAAATGTTCGTCTGTTCGTTGCTGAAGGCATTTTACCAAGAGTGCGCGATTTTGCGATTAACGTACGTTGCTTCATAGGATCCAGTGCCTTTAGTTTTTCAATTAACATCCCCTTAGAAGGGTGCGAAAATTTGCTGAAGTGTGAGTTTACCGATGCATGATTCTTGGTTCATTGGTTCGACAAACACTTGACCGACAGCAAGAATCTCGCTACCTCGACCAACTCATTGTCTCACTGGCGCTGCAACATCCAGAAGCGAAAATTTAGACTCAAATTTGTTCACTAAACTGTGAATGTGTTATCTACCGGGACGAGAAAACACATTTCCTTTGCACCTGCCCGGCTGTTGCTTGAGCCAAACAGCGAGCGCTTGGTAGACTCTTCTTTAACTCAGAGATGATGAGATTTCTGCAAAGGATATTAAAGAACTGCTTCTTCTTTGTTTGGCGCTACACTCCGGTTGGACCTGGGCCTCAACCAACAAATCTCTCCAGCCGGCACGATCTTTCACCAGCTGCCTCCAATTGCGTTGGTTGAGGTCTTTCTCCACTTGTGACCGCCATCTTCGTCCTTCCGTGATGACAGCATGTACTTTGTTTTGCCCTGATTTACTTCCAGACCCATTTTAGCCGCTTCCACTTCAATGCCAGCAAACGCCTCATTGACGGCTGTGTTGTGTTCATCCAATCACGTCAATGTCGTCCGCGTAGGCAAGCAGTTAAACGGACTTTTGGAAGATCGTGCCTCTGGTGTTGACGTTTGAGTTTCACACGATCTTCTCAAGTATGATGTCGAAGAAATCACATGACAGCGTGTCGCCTTGTCTAAAACCTTTGTTGACATTGAAGGTCTCGGTGAGTTCGTTACCGACCTTGATGGAGCAGCGGGAGTTCTCCATCGTCATCCTGCGCAATCTGACGAGTTTGGAAGGAATGTCAAAACTAGACATGGCGCTGTATTGCTCGTCTCTATGCACGCTGTCATATGCGGCCTTGAAATCGACGAATAGGTGTTGGGTGTCGATCTGCATCTCTTGGGTTTTTTCCAGGATCTGCCGCAGTGTGAAGATTTGATCGATGGTGGACTTTCCCGGCCTGAAACCGTACTGATAAGGACCTATCAGGTTATTGACGAATGGTTTCAGGTGTTCACACAAAACGGTAGAGAGGATCTTGTACGCTATGTTAAGGAGACTGATCCCTCGATAGTTGGCGCAATTAAATGGGTATCCTTTCTTGTGGACCGGACAAACGACGCTGAGATTCCACTCATCGGGCATGCTTTCCTCCGACCATAACTTACAGATGAGCTGGTGCATGCTCCACACCAGATCATCTCCAGCTGCTTTAAACAGTTCCGCGGACAATCCGTCCGCTCCACCAGCTTTATTCGACTTCAGTCTAGATATCGCTAGATTGACCTCGTCGAAGTCGGGAGGACGGAGTTTTTGTTCATCCTCGTGGAACATTCTGCCTGACAGCGGAATTTGTGTCGTCATCGCCGTTTAACAGTCTGCAGAAGTGATTTTTTCAAATTCTCAGCATCGACTGCGAACTACAGAACTACTGTCCTTCTTAAATACCTCAGGTTGGATCAATAATACTTTTTTCCAATTAAATTTGTTCAATGCTCACAGCACTTGCAAAGCATTTATTTCGAATTCCAAGTAATTTATGAACATACTTTGAGATGCAAGCTATGTACGCATGAATAAATCATGCCTAGAAACTGACCTTCCCCTGCGGAGGCGCTACCTACCTCGTTATAGAATTTAAATAATTTAATAACCTGTGCTACAATTTTCGCTCTGTATAAAGACATCTAGTTTTGCAAAGGGGTAGGCGTTCCCAGAGGTATGGCAGGAGAAATCTCACATGAAACGTGGGTGGTTACTGAAAATTATGAACTCAATATTTGCATTTCATTAACTAGTTTAAAAGTTAACTCGTTTGATTACCACTCTGCAAGTGAGCAATTCTTTAGACTTAAGCGACTGAACAAAAAGTGAAAAGCGCGTTCGAGCGGTAGGTCTTTGACAAGTGTTGGTACGCGTGTTATACAGCTTACGAGAATATTGTGTCAGAACTCGACAACTCGAAATAACTACGTTCTGGAAGGCCTTTGTTGATTTTCGAAAATGTTGATCAAATCGTGGAAATCGTTGAGTCTGGCCATCACGTGGTCTCTCGCAGTTGATTGGCCTTTATTTTCTTTAAAAATCGCCGTGAAATAACTGACATCCTATTTTTGTACGAAGTCTTAATTGTTGTTAATTGACTCCCCAGCCATTTTTCTCGAACTCCCCTCCATCGTAAAAACTACGGCCAGTCTGAGCCCGTCTGTAGGATGTTGCGCTTAGCAAACATATCACAAAATTGCCTTGATTTTCACTCATCCATTCAATTCATTAGAAATTCCTTATTCACGTCCTCATCCTGCCCCCTGCAAATTATATATATATTATTAATTTAAGTTAGTTTGTAGTCTAAATGTTAGTTTCTAAGTTTATGCTTGCACTTATTTACTTAAGGTGGTGCTACAATCCGGGGTGGACCTGGGTCTCAACCAACAAGCGTTTCTAGCCAGCTCAACTTTTAGCTAGCTACCTCCAGTTTCGCACGCATAGTTGGTTGAGGTCCCATTCCACTTGCGTGCGCCACCTGAGTCGCTGTCTTGCTCTATTGCGTCGTCAATCGGGGGTGGAATCGAAGACTTTCTGGGCCGGAGAATTGGTTTCTATCCACTCTACATGACCCAGCCATCTCAATCGTTGGATCTTCATTCGTTTGGCTAAGTCGATGTCGCTGAACAGCTCGTACAGTTCGTTGTTATATCTTCTCCTCCACTCACCATCTATGCAGACGGGAACGAAAATCACCCGAAGAATTTTCCTCTCAAAGCAACCAAGAGCAACTTCATTTGCTTTTGACAAAGTCCATGCCTCTGCGCCATATAGCAGGTTTATCAATGGCTTTCTTAGCCCAAAGAAGCAGCGATTGGCAAGAGTTATTCTTCGTTTGATTTCGACGCCTGGGCCGTTGTCTGAGTTAATAGCGTAAGTAGACAAAGTCTTTGAGCACCTTAAATTTATATGTGTCTACTGTGACGTTCTGTCCGAGACGTCGGTGTTGGGTATCCTTTCTCGTTGACAGCATATATTTGGTCTTGCCCCCATTTACCGATAAAAACATCTTTGCGGCCTCCGTCCTAATACTCCCAAAAGTGCCATTTACATCACGCTGCGTTCTTCCGATAATGGCAATATCATCGGCATATGCTACTAGTTGGACGGACTTCTGAAAGATTGTTCCTCGGGTGTTGGCGTGCAATTGAACAATTTGAACAATTCTTTTAAGAATGATGTTAAAGAAGTCGCATGACAGCGCGTCGCCTTGTCTGAATCCTTTTTTGACATCAAATGTCTCGGTTAGGTCCTTACCGACCTTGATGGAGCAGTTTAAATTGTCCATCGTCATCCCACATAAACGGAGGAGTTTGGTAGGGATGCCAAAGCTAGTCATTACTCTGTATAGCTTGTCTGTATAGATGCTGTCATACGCGGCCTTAAAATCGATGAAAAGGTGGTGGGTGTCAATCTGTTGCTCCTGAGTTTTTTCACAAATTTGTCGTAGTGTGAATATTTGATCGATAGTGGATTTTCCTGGCCTAAAGCCACACTGGTACGGACCGACCAGGTTGTTGACGAAAGGCTTTAGGCGTGCAGACAGCAAACTATTCATTGGGCATACTTTCCTCCGACCATATTTTATAGATAATTTGGTGCATGAATCTTACCAATTCATCGCCTGCCGCTTTGGAAAAGCTCGGCCGCTAGGCCTTCAGATCCAGAAGCTTTGCTTTTTTTCAGTTTAGATATGACTATCTTAGCTTCATCCAGGTCGGGCGAACGGAATTGTTGATCTTCATTGTCCCATTCATTCCGATTGAATGGTTCATTCTGCCTGACAGCGGGTTTTGATTCTTCGTCAGCGTTACACAGTCTGCAGATATAGTTCTTCCGTATCCTCAGCATCGACTGCGATTCTACTACGATGTTCTATCGGTCATCCTTACAGGCTTCGGTTCGGGCTTTATAACCCTGACTGGTTGACTTTACCCTTTCGTAAAACTTCCTTACTTCATTGCTGCATTAGTATGCCTCTTGCACTAACTTAATAAATAAATTAATTAAAAACTATTCTACAAGTCGGATTATACGGAAATGCCATCTGCCATTAAGCTTACGTTTTTAAAATAGACGTTTAAAAATAGTTATTTTTTACATGCATTTATTTTTTAAATAAAATGAAACCATATCGTTCCCCTGTTCTAAATTTGAAAAAAAAGCATTTCGGTTTCACTAACGCAAATGCAGTGATCACCCAATGCATTGGAATCTTATATGACGGGAAAACCATGCTCATCTCTCTTATTTCATTTATTTGCATTACTTCCGACTTTTCATATAGGCTGCCCTGCCCCACTGGTGAAAATGTGTCTGCCTGAAAATCCGTTTCCTAGTTTTTCGCTTTTCCTTCTATCCACTGGAACATGTTACGTCTTACGAAGCATTCCGCGCCAAGGCAAACTGATATTCATCTAAAAAAAATTCATCTAAAAAAATCCATCTGTATTTGATTGAATCGATTTTCTTAGGAGAACCACTCCATGAATGTAATCTGCGAAGAGTTTTCAGTCATCTCTTCAAAACACTTTTTAAGGAACACCGTGAATATGTAGCAAATCCTTTTCTGTACAAAATAAATACCCTTTTATCGGATCAGAAACTGCTCAAGATCATTGCAAAAGGAAACCCATTCAATTCCTTCACTTCTGCTAAATACGTGTGCATCCTTTTTATACACATGTGCTGTGTAAACTCCGAAAATAGGGAAGCACTATTCAAATCTAAACATTTGAGGGTGACAACATGAATGCACGTCGATGCAAGGTGAGAGGAATTTCCACCGTGCTCCTACGTGCTCTTCTTTGCACACCCATGTTGTCGAATAAAAATTCCACAATAGTTTCCACTTTACTGTGCACTCATGCAACGCAACATCAGTGTCAATTGAAATGGGTGCTTTGTATTGTATGTTTTCGACATAACGAATGGCTTTTGCATTTTGCTGCATCTTTCTCTGGTAAATGCTGCATTTCATCTATTGGTTGCATAAGTTCGCCCGACCGATGTCCCGAAGACACTCATTCGGTTGCAAAAGAATGTGCTTCATGTGGAATTTAAATTCTGTTATCACCCAGTGTACATTGGCACGTATTTGGTTCACTACAGGCTTGCGTGTAGTCCAAAGTCTTGTCGCTGGAGCACATGATATGCTTAACAATGAAACACGAAACTAATCACTGCCACTGAACGATTTGTTGCAGTTGCTAGCTCGTTCATGTGACATGATAAACGGCTTCAAATTGAAATCGAATTACCGTGAAATTTGCACTCAATTGAATATCTATTCAAAATTGAATTATTTTATTTACGAGAGAGATAATTTCTAATTTTGTTTGCTTTCTTTCTTTTTCTTTGCAGTTTATTGTAACTGAACGGATTTGAACCGACTAAAAAGGAGGTAAGTAGCAGCGCAGTGAACACTTTCAATTTCAGCTCTCTGTTGAAAAATGCGAACTAATTCGTATCAGTGTAAGCCAATTTGTTCTTTGAGTTATTATCCGATTTGCGGACTTGACTTTGCTCAGTTGAGTCAAGTTCATCGTGATATCTGATCACAGTCACTGCATGGTTTCGTTTCTCGGTCTCGATCTGAACAGACTTCTGAATTGTTCCTTTAGGAATGGATGCCTTAACAGCGGTGCACACTAGCGTTTGGTTCTTGGCAAACAGTTTCTCAAGCAATTCTTGCCTTCTGCCGATTAGTTCGCCTCTCAGCAGCTATATTCAATTTCTTACGCATTTATCAGGCCTGCGATCCGTGGAGGCTGAGCTGAGCCATGCCTTTCTCTGCTGACAGTGGCAGCGTCCACTATGACTAGATCTTTATATTGGACATTCGGGCTTCATCTCCTTCTTGAAACAGCAGACTCGGATTCGAAGACCCTCTTACCTGGATCATTGATGTCCACGCATTCGATGTGGCGAAGCCAGTGTAGTCGACGGATTTTTTCCATTCGCACTTCATCGGCTTGGATTGGGTCGATTTGGACCGTCCACAGATCCAGGGAATCTCGAGGAATACGTGCAAAGTCAGTGAGTCGGAAAATGTTGTCTGTTGGAGGAAGTGCCTTCCGGCCAGTCCGCCAAAGATGTTCTCCTTATCGTTTCCGGCATAGAAGTCTCCGAGTACAATTTTAACATTTAACACACAGGCTCCGTAGCCACCTTCTAAATGGTCATGGAAGTCCTTTTTTATAGAGTCATCTGTCTCGTAAGTAGAGGCCATTGTTGTAAAAACTTCGATCTTAGCTGTTTCTCCACAAGAAAATCGCATATTGGTTAAGTTAGGGAGGAGTGGCTGACTGCAGGAAGCTGAAAGCTGCCTACACACGGGAAAAGTAGGCCCATTGTGGTACCACGCGGATTGACTACTCCTAAATTTGACAAAGCGGTCTAACTGGCTAATGCTGACACTATTTAGTACGCTGAGATTATTGAAATAGTCGGTTCCTAGATGTGAGTACCTACGACTTGCCAGAGCGCCACTCGAGTAGAGGAGGTGATTTGTGTGTCTACCTACTCGTCAGCCATAAAACTTCTGTACACCTCTTCTACAACACCAAAATCCTTGTATGGGACATCGATCCTGCCGGCGGATATGCCTATTTCGCAGTGTTAAGTTTTGACGCCAATAAGCATCCTCAGTGAATGTCTGTTTAGTCTGAGGAGACAGAGTGGCCATATTTCCTTTGTTGAAGGTGCCTTCTAGCCACTTTTGTTTGGTTGTCATAATTGTGTGCTTCTTAAGAAGATCGTAGGCTGTAGCGGAATCGAAGGTGAATCTCCTTTTTTAGAGTTAGAGAAGAGGTTGTAGCACACCTTGCGGGTTCATTGGCTTTGTAATTGCCTAGTATGCACGGCATGTTCCGGCACCCACATGAGGTGTATATTGAAATGATCAACCATCTCGATAAGAGACAGCCAGCATTTTAGGGATGTTTTTGAACTGAATCAATGTTCAGGAGCTTAATTGCAGCTTGGGACTTAATAAAGACTTGCCTCTTTTGTCGCAATAGTTTCTGCCTGAAAAAAACCTTACAGTGGTCGGGGAGTTTTAATAAGAGGACAATATTCAGGTCTTCGAAATATACACAATCCCCTTTATCCATCTTCGATCCGTCAGTGTTTTTCGCAGAAGACCGGCTAGCGTCATCTGGTTGTCAGACATTAAATCCGATCTGGAACGAATGCCGGTGGAGAATTTCTCCACGAAAGATGGATTGGGGTTAGGCTTGGGCAGAACGTTGAATTCGTTGAGAATGGTTGAGTGAGCGATAGTGAGTTCGGACAACAGTGTTTTAAGTCTCAAGGTTGTACTGGTTGCTACTTGCTTACCAGTATGGTAGCTGTAGTATACGTGTGCCGCATTATCTTCTTCATAATCATTCCCTGTCCCATCTGTAAAGTCGCATACGATATATATGTAACATGAGCTATGCGGCGATTATCGATATTTACGCGTTCTATCGAATGTGGAGAGAAATTGTAACAGTGGAGAACTTGAGCAGCAGCGCAGAATATGAACAGGAGTAGAGCAGTGAAGGAAGTATTAAGGGGACAGCAGTTGTGGTCGTCTCGTAAGGTCGCCAGCCGTCTCGGGCTTAAAGTACTATTCTTCTCATTACATTAATTATTGAATTTGAAAACTGTTCATTATTATCGAATTATAAATTATTCAAATTGGTTTATATTTTACATATATGTAAGAAAAACAAGCCGTTCTACTTCACTTTCTCTTATTACACATTCTTTACTACATGAGGTGTGATGTTTTCAGCGGTTTGACGGTTACTGACCACCATCTCTCGATCATCCACATACGCCGCTCTCATTACCTTACATATCCATGAGGATTGTTGCCAGTTGGTAAGCGGCCACACTACAGGAGCACACTCGCAAATCGAAGTCAATTTCCGTGCCGTGTCCGTGTCCGTCCGTTGCTTCGAGGCACTTTTGGTCTCTCATAATTTGATTTATTTTACGTGGGAGGGCTGATAGCACTTCACATAACAGCCAGACTGGACTTGCCTAGGGCATTCAGTGCACACATTGGTTCACCTCACAATGGGTGCTAAAGGCTACCCAGTAGCCTTTATGTCAACCTGCGAACATGACCTGAGCATTAACAAACATCATCATTACTGGCATCCCGTCAGTAATCAACTCGCCCTGCTCTCCAGAATCTGAATGCTGTAACTCCGGATATTTTTTCTTTATTTCATTATGTATGCAAAAGCTCAAAATTAATTTCATTCGCGTTTAATTTATTTTATTTTCAACGAGATTCGATGGCACAAGTGAATGTACGTTGCCCAAAAATAAGCCTTCGGCCATGTCGCAAGTACGACTGTGAACCATACATTCACACAGGCCCTGGAAAACACAGGTAGAAAATCAGTATCAAAAAATTCTCATGGGCAATCCGATGACCGAATTTGAGATTCCGGGGGAAAATAATCGCAAAGGACGTTGCAGGATTTCCAAACTAGTCGAATCGAAATTCGGCAAGACGATGCTCTGTCGTGTGATTCAATCGGGTACTGAAAGAAGTACAGCTGTGGCCGCAGTATCTCTCCTTCCTTGTAGGGACCAAGGCTTGTTTCCTGAGTTTGACTTGCCTTCGCAGCAGGTGCGCCATGTCATGTCACAGTGATACTATGGTCGCTTTTGCGCTGGCGAACAGGCCCTTTCTTACACATGAGTCTTTCAGCATTGGTACGTTGGTTTAGAGGATTCCTAAGCACTGTGCCCTGTTTTTTCTGGTACTTATTACTGTTCTAACACTCCCCAGTGTTGAGTTTGCTTTCCTGGGAGAAATTGTGATGCGGATTGGAAGCTGCTTTCTGTTTTGTTGTACTTGGCTGGTCCCTACCTTCACCAGCAGGACACGCACTAGGACATGGCCCAGTATCGTTTCCAAAGGTGGGCTTAGGGGTTATTGCCAAAGCCTTGATTTCTTCGTCCTTTGATGACATATCTACTGGTGGGTTTGCTTTCTGCGGATTAATGACTGGTCTGTACTCTCAGGCGTATACTTCATATAGATCCTCGGACGGTTAGCAGATGGCTGATCAACACACTTGGATGTCTCCCCTGGCTCGACTTTTCTTCCTTCCAGAGATCAGGATTTACGTTTAACCCACTTATCTGTCTACGGATCTTACTGCACAGGGAGTTGACAGACGATACGGAGTATTTAGATGAGCTAGCGACTGAGAGAGACTGAGGAGATATTATCCACGATAATTAGGTTAGCTAGGCTGATCTCCGCTGCCAGCTGTACTCGAAGATTGGAAAAGGATATTTTCCTCCTCCTCCGTTAAGGTGGTAACCAATTTTGAGGCGGATATTTGGAAATCTCAAATCACAGAAGAGTTGGGGTTATTGAAACTAATTTGGTGCGACGACAAAGAGGGAGTCACCCCATGTATACAGTAAAGGCGACTTGTTAGAAACCAGATTTCCCCAGCTGTCCGGAATTCACTGTTCGAAGACTTACTAAATCAATGACATTCATTCCTACTCACGGTAGTTCAGTATCGAGTTATTTCACACTAGATCTGCTATATTCAGTAGAAACAGGGGCACCTCGTGCAGGGTGTGACGGAGTCACAATAACTTCTTTGATTCACAACGAATTTCGCCCCATTGGTCCTGTCTACGAGGAAGGGATTAATACAACTGTGAACAATATTGAGGCGTCGATTACTTTCGGCGCTAGTTGGAAATAAATGAAATGCGAAAAAGTTTAGTAATATGTTATTTATTGACGGACTTATCTGAGAGATCACGTCCGCTCACGGTGGTTGCACGTTGAAGAAGAAGCTGAACGAGAAGTTAACGATTTTGATAAAGGTCCTTTTGTATTTTCGTTTATCATTTACTTGATGATATCATCTCACTATCAACTGTATAAAATATGACATAATGTATAAAATTATACCATATTTCAAATAAAACTGTGTTCAGCTTCATTTCATTTTAGAAATCTCGCAGTTCAGTTGTCCTCACTCGTGTTGTTCTTCACACAGAACTTATGATTATGGAACACAATGCCTGTCCTATGGGTCAAAGCTGGCCGAGACTGAGTGATTGTTTCCTTCAGACGGTCCAGTTGTTGACAATACAGTTCCGAATAGAGAATTTTGCTAAAGGAGATCAGCTGATAGTAGATGATTCCCAAACACACAGCAACACACACATTCCTGGGCGTCAATCTGGGCTTTGCCACCGTTTGCCCCGACTCATCGCGCTGTTCGACCACGACCGTTTTCGCTTAACGTTGTCGTAAGTAATCCACTTTTCGTCACCAGTCGCCGTCTGCTTCAAAAACGGCTCCATGTTGTGGCCAATTAGCAGTGATTCGCAGATGGGACTTCGGTCCATGAGGTTCTTTGCCATTTACTCCAGCCTTGTTCAAATGGTTACAAACGGATTTGTGTGCAATGTTTAGCTCGAAACAATGCTTAAATGACAGTCAGACGACGGTTTCGATGATTTTATCGACATTTTCGACAAATGGCCTTCCAAAGCGTGTTGCATCTTTGAAATCAAAATTACCGAAACTTAATCGACGGAACCAAAACTGCGCATGGCTTACCGTTACAGTATCGTAATCATAAACATTATTTACATTTTCAGCTTTTTCGCAAAACATTTTAGCCGAAGGGGTTTATTTTTTGACGAATCGGAAAAATCTCTCGCGTTCCGGAAAAAAATAGTTGCTCAAAATCCTTAAGAACAACCAATTGCGTCAACTTTGAAGCGATCGCTTCAACCATATCAAATTTTCAGCAAATTGTTCATTTTTGCTTCAAATTCATTTGTAAAAACCACTCTGAACAAAAAAAAAGAAATTCATTTAAAAATTGTGATTGCTGTTCTCATAGATACCACGTGCGTTTTTTTTTCTGAGTACAGGGTAAGAGTTATTAATCTCATGGATCGGGTAAATAATACTGCATTGAAAAACCATTCCATAAAAAATAAATATATTCAAATATGTAACTTTCCTCGAGCCAGCCTCTGTACAAAAATTGCTTCGGCCACTTTCAACGCTAAATTGATTTTATGTAAATGAGTTTGAGGTATTCCGGTTTCATTGACTTTAATTAATGTAGTGATGCTTCAATTTCAATTTTGGCTTCTCTCTTATTCTTTTTTCAATACACAAAAAAACAAACGCGGCAACCAGTAATGGATATACTTGTTTTAATAAATCATTTGTTTCGCGTTCATGTTCGGGCGGAGTGTTCTCGATTGCATATCACGAGGTCTGTTTATCACATGAAATATGATTAGATCACATGAAATCGATTTGTTTGCACTCGATGTCCTTTTGCTGCAAATATTAATCACGTGATGGCCTCTGAGGTATTTATTTATTTTCGACTGCAATTTCTGAATTGCTACTGCCTCTGGTTATGTAATGTTTTCAATAAATTATTGCAGTTCATCTGATTGTTGCATAATGCATAATCCATCGAACCTTGGATCCTCTACCACACACCAGAGTTACTTCAAATCGACCCGTCAGATGACTCAGCTACTTCTGCACAAGTCGTTATAAGGAACAACCATCCTGGGGGTGTGGGATCCTATGGCAAAGTGGTCCGTTGATGAGACCTGAGTGATGCCCAACCTAGTCTAAGCAGACTTTTAGTGTCGTGCGGTACGTGTTGCTTCCTGACTGGTTACCCTGATTGTGTTCGTTTTGAGGAGTTCGTTTGCTGTAGCGGGTGGCCTATCGAACCTAACCTCGCCTAACAAGTTCGTCAGCGGCAATTGCTTGATATGTCACTGTGTCCCGGCATCCACTTGAGGTGAATTTTGAAATGCTCCGCCATTTGGTTAAGAGTCACGGTATATCGTGTCTTTTGTACTAGGAGACTGCTTCTTTAATCGCCAATATTTAAGTAGTCACTAATGTCCACTCCCACTTCCATCTTTCGTCCATCTGTAGAGAATAACAGGCGACCCGTCCAGAGTCATCCTCAGAGGATCAGACTTGCACGCCGATCTGGAGGGTATGCTGGTTGAGAAGTTCTTCTCGAAGATAGATTGAAGTAGGACGTGGTTGATGTTGCCAAGAAACAAACCGAACTTGTTGAGAATCGTAAAGTGACCAGTGAGAAGATCGGTCCACAGTCTGTGTGCCGTTGCTCCAATATCCAGGCCAAGCTAATGAGTTCTGGATAGCCTTTCGCTTTTTTTTTCCTAAGCGGCGTATAAGCAACAGTGATTGTCAGAGCTTCTCATACTTCGCGAGACTATCCGCTTTTTAATTTCCTTGGGTGCTAGTATGCTCTGTTCACAGCAAAGAGGGTCACCGTGTTCACCAAGGATAGCTCGCTGACACTTTGTCTGCAGTTTCTATGTCAGAATGTCCGTTACTATGGCCTTTATTGCGGGTTGGCTATCAGAAAAAATGGTGATCGATTTGTCGATTATCTTGTGGTCTCTCAACTGAGGTGCTGCCGCGATTATCGCAGCCAGTGCAGTCTTCCAAACGCCAGTGTGCACCCAATCGACGTATATTCTGGCTTACGCTAGCTTCAATTCTAGAAAGAGTTAAACTTCATGCGGGACAGTGGACGAGTGTGTGGATTGATGTCATATATTTCCCGCAATGTTAACCGATCCATAGATTTTTAACCAAACCACATTGGACATGGCGCACTTTCTGCTAAACATGTACACTCTCGGACGGAAGTTAAGTTCGATTGAATCATGCGATTTCAAATCCGAACCACGAAGTGTATGACCCTATATTTGTCGAACTAGGTGGGATCTGTGACCCTCCAGCCTGTCGTGGACCAGGGCAGCCTAGCTTCTACAACAACCATTGTGCACCTTTGTTCACTCACGAGTGAAGAGGACCTACTGTTGTTGTGCTAACTCCAAACGGAAAAGCTTGAGAAGCTCTGAGCGTGACTCGAGAAAGATGTAGCTGTGAATTATGGAAATTGTTCGTGTCAGGAATTGAACCTAGACATCCACAATCAAAGTCGACTGCCCCACGGCGACTCGGCGACTCCAAGAGCAAAAGAGTATATCCATTTTCAAACAAACGTCTCCAAGCTCACCCACCCAGTCACGAAGAACGTGCCTAATGCCTGTTCGTTAATCGGACGCCACATCGGTTATCCATGACCTCAAACTACATGCTTATGCGCGCAGCTTTATGTCATCGCAACTGAATGGAATTCAATTGCAAGCAACCTACTTCACCGATTCATGGCTAAACGTTACACGCATTCGGGGGGAGCAGGCGAGACGAGCATTCATCGAATCGCCAACGGGTTCAATGGCTTGGCTACGAATTGGTTGCACTGTGCATCGAGCATAATAATCGATGAGGCGAAATCGAAAACAACGTGTACACTTGCTTAGATATTCGCTTCGTATCAGCTCACAGGCAATTAATTGCATTGTAAGCCCGACAAGCGCTGTCGTCGTTGTCGCGAGATCTGGTGACTCTGCACATGTACGGCTGAATATAAAATGTCTGAGAACCAGTTCTTAGTCACGAGCGCGTCGCGTCGTTTATTTGTGTATCCGCCGAGCACAGGTGCGTGTGTTCAATTAACGTGCAATGCAAGCGCTATAAAAAGTGCGTACCCAATGTCTCAAGGTGGGCTGCGACTTTGGCCCGAGTGAAAATTACCTCAAATGGGTATCTGTTGAATCATGAGATTGGCTTTTTGGCGGCTGTACGATGGACGTCTGAAATGAGACTTTTATGTGGGCTAGCTTAACAATGGTGGTGAGATTTGCATATCAAACGACGGCATAAAAGTGCAACGAAGTGACTCATTCGACTTACTGCGTGGCGTCGAGTGGGATTGTGGGCGCACCAACTGTCGTTGGACGTCAAAGCCACGCCTCTGTACACTCGCTGTGTAGCGGGGTATCTGTGAATTGGAATTATTCATGAATGTCGTGTCGCTTGATTGTTCATAGACCAAGTGGATGAATTAATGAAGTGTTTACCTAATTGTTGGCACAACAATTAAATCAGGCAATCCTTTTGGGTTTGTTGGCAGCTTTTACAGACAAGCAAAGAAACTATTATCGAACCACTCTTGTTGAAGGGTCTGTGAGGGTAAGGAAAAGTGTGAGCCACGACCAGTAACGCCATTGATCATTGATTCTATGTATACATTTTGTTCTTGTGACCTGGGTGGAGCTCATCCGGAACATAGATGACCTCGATTCCATTCGAGGTAGTTCCCACAGACGTTGCTGTTTTTACATAATTTTTGTGTACTGCGGTTGTAGTTGTTGATTTGAATAAAAATAAAAATGGTCATAAATCTTAAGTACAATCCACACCTTAAACAACTCAAACGTGCCATGGGCAAGTGTGACAGGGCATAACTTACAGAAAATCAGTGAACAAGTGAGTTGATAGAGCTGAAAGGTTTTAAGTTTTTTCTTCTTCATTTACATAGATTTGTTCCCTGTGTTAAATGCTTGCATTATGTAAGGTATTGTGTAGATAAAGTATCAACAGCGAAGTCAAACGAGAACTAAACATTTACTCGTTTACCTATGCAGGGTCCAAACAAGAACATTATGAAAAGACATTTAAAATAAATCAACAACGGTGTGAGATATAAAATTGATTCTAGATTTATTTTGAAACTACATTCATGCCATTATGTGTGAAATAGCACATCATTCAAATAGCTGCTCGCCAGAGCACATGAAGCGTACTGAAATGGCAAAAAAAATTATATTACTGGATTGGTGACAAGTGTCAAAATCATGCATGCTGATACTTTGCGAACTTCGCTAACTCTGGCATTTCATTCACAAGGATATTTTTGTGTTCTCAGATGTCTACGGGTATAATTCGCGAATTGTTTCGTGGTGAGTTTGTGGACTGCGACCGACATATCGTGGATCGCGTTTTTGGTTTGAGAAGTACTTACTTACTTACTTATCAGGCCGGCGACCCATGGAGGGTACGAGCCTGAGCAATTGCTGCCTTCCTTTGACGGTCCTGGGCACGCTGCCTCCAGTCCCCAAGACCAAGCTGTCTTGCATCCGCGATTACTTGGTCTTTATACCGGAGATTCGGTCTTCCTCTCCTTCTCGAACCAGCAGGCTCGGATTCACATACCCTCTTTGCTGGAGCATTGTTATTCCGGTCTACATCCACATCCTGGTACAGCTCGTAGAGTTCGCGGTTATATCTTCTCCTCCACTCGCCTTCCACTCAGACGGGACCATATATCCGACGTAGAACTTTTCTTTCGAAAGTACCAAGAATCAGCTCTGCAGTTTTGCTTAGCGTCCAGCTTTCGGCTCCATAGAGCAGTTTTGTAGAGCATGATTTTGGTCCTTCGAGTCAGGAGTTTTGAGCCCAGTTGATTTGACAAACCGAAATAGCACCGGTTGCCAAGGCGATTCTACGACCAATCTCCACTGTGATGTCGTTTGTGGAATTCACGTTTGCCCCGAGGTAGACAAACTCTTTTACTACCTCGAAATTGTAGCTGTCGATCGTGAAATTTTGTGCAAAGTGGTGTGTGTTTTTTGGTCGACAGCATATATTTCGTTTTGTCCTCATTGACATTGAGACCAGTTCGTTTCGCCTGTTCTTCAATCGCAGTGAAAGCCTCCACAACGACACGTTGAGAACGCGCGACGATGTCGATGTCATCTGCGTACCCCAACAGTTGGACCGACTTGTAGAAGATAGTGCCTTCCATGTTTACAGCTGCCCACCACACTATCTTCTCCAGTACCAGATTGAAGAAATCACACAACAGCGCATCTCCTTGCCGAAATTCAGTGCAAGTTTCAAACGGCTTAGAAATCCTTGAGCCGAACTGCACGGTGCATCGCGTGTGTGTTAGCGTGGTGCGACACAACCGGTTCAGTTTTCCCGGGATCCCGAATTCGGCCATCGCATGGAATAGCTCCGTGCGATGAATGCTGTCGTATGCGGCTTTGAAATCGATGAAAAGGTGGTGCGTATCGATTTGAAACTCACTGGTCTTCTCCAGGACTTGTCTTAGTGTGAAGATTTTGTGTGCAAAACGGCTTTAGACGTTCACACAGTAAGCTGGACAGGATCTTGTAGGTTACGTTGAGCAGTCTATAGTTGTTGCAAAAGGTAAGATCGCCGTTTTTGTGGATGGGGCATATGGAGCTGATATTCCAGTCGTCGGGCATGCTTTCGTCTTCCCAAATTCTACAGATGATCTGGTGCATGCTCCCCACCAGAAGATCGCCACCGACCTTGAAGAGCTCTGATGGTAGGCCATCTGAGCCTGCAGCTTTGTTGTTCTTCAGCCTCTTAATGGCTGTGCCGACTTCTTCAAAGCTAGGTGAGAGGACTACTTCATCGATTGCAGTTGGGATTTCTTGATTCCCTATCACTCTCTGCTGGTCAGGCCCATTAAGCTGTTGTTGGGCCTGAAGCCAGGCTTTTGGATTTTTTATAAAAGGCCCGTGTTTTTTGTCTATCCCTATACTCATCGATATCCTTGAGCTGGGAGCAGGCGTAGAAGTTTCTTCTCCTCCCGTCATCTAGCCCAGTACTCCTCTTGCGCTGCTCTAGTTTTTCGTTGCAGCGCTTTTTGGTAGTCTAAGGTGGTTTCCGCTATCTTTTTGATGGTCGAGCGGCAATGACACCACATCTCGTTGGCGTTGGTATTTGACGAAGGCATACCGGAGAGTCTCTCGCTTAATTGCTCTTCGTAGGCTCTGGCAATCTCCGTTGTACTGAAGCGTCCAATGTCAAAACTCCTGTTTGTTGGCTGGTGCAGCTTTCTGACATTGGACAGTCGGGCTCTGAATCGTGCTGCCACTAGGAAATGGTCAGAGTCGACGTTTGCCCCTCTGAATGTTCGCACATCCAGAATATTTGACGCATGTCTTGCGTCAAAGAGCACATGGTCAATTTGGTTGGCGGTTCGACCGTCCGGAGATCGCCATGTTGCTGTGTGGATGCTTTTGCGAGGGCATCGTGTGCTACTTATGACCATATTACGTCCTGTTGCAAAGTCAGTGAGTCGTCTTGAGAAGAAGCCAAGGAAATTATGGAATCGCGGATGAAAAATGTAAAATCGTGTAGTCCTTCCGTACAAGCAGATATTCAAAAGCACTCGTTAATTTGAATCTCTAGAATTTTTGCTCGGTCCCTTGTAAAATACTCGATAAATTGAATGAAATGAATAGTAATTGGTCTTCTCGTTAGAGGACGTCTTGAAGTTCAAGAAATAAAAACTGAAGGAATACAACATTCAACAATTTGAAGTCGGGCTAAATTGTTCATGAACCGACCAGTCATTTGTTTACATACATACTTGTACAGACATGTCGATTGTTTACACGAATTTGATATGCATATGCGTAGGTTGGCAGTCTAGTTTTGAAGTGGGTACGTTAATTTTTTATTTGTGTATTTTAAACGACCGACGAAGAGCTCTCTTACTGCCCTACACTTCAACGCTCTCAGAAACAACACAAGTGACGATTTCTTCCCAGCTCTCACTACAATCGAAAATTCATTGGACAAAGATAGACAGAAATATCCCACTCAACAGAAAACCATTCTTCTTTTCAAAAATAACATGTTTGAATTAAAATATCAAGAACTTTAATCAAACTCTCGTTTACTTGAATTTTGCCTTCATCCCTCTTGTTTATTTGAACTCTTGCTATTTTGAAATCTTGGTAAATTTCTCTCTGGTCTCTTGAGTTTCACATTATCGAGAGTCGACTGCAGTCTTTTAATGTGATTCACCCTAATAGCTATCCCATGCAATTCATGATAGTTCATACAGTAGTAAACAGTTCTGTAAACAAATGATGAAGTTTCGTCTAAACAACGTTATTTTAATATGTAAATATGTTTGCAGATATTTTCCCAATTATCTCATCTAAACGTATTGACATTGTTATTCAACTCAGCAGTTGCAATAAAGCTTTTGTATGCATAACACCGCACTCATATTGAAGTCATGTGCTTTTCTATATCATAGTCTATATCTCCTAGAATCGTTAGTTAGGATATTTAAATTAGTGAAAAAGTATACATATTTCTTAAAGCAATCGAAGCCGTATTTACCATGTTTCACAGTTAGACATCAAAGCACCTACCATGTGCCGATTGCTGTCAGAGGAAATATTCCTGTTGTATCCGTCAGTGTTCATGAAGCCCGTACTTTGTCTATTGGTCGCCGTTTGTATCACTTGGGATGGTGTCACTCCACCACGTGGAAGATTTTACACAAGAATCTTGATCCTATAGAACTTATGCTGAACGACCATCAACAAAGTCTAATTTTCGGTAAATAGACATGAGAAATATTGTTGCCCGATGGGGCCACCTCAAGCAATACAAGAGTTCCCATGGCACCCAACCTTACCGTCAATGACACCCTCTATCGAACTTGCTTCATGCTACACAGCACGCGAATCGATGGACTTGTGTTATTAGCGAGACACCCGCCAATATGCACGAAAGAGTGGCTCAAAATTGGGCTCTCGCAGTTGTAGTCAACATTTACATGAAAAAATCCTTGAGAAGAAAATGACAACTCAAGTAAAAATTGTACTGGGTGGGCCAAATAAAAGTTTCTTGTTAAGAATGCAATAAAATGAACAAAATTATTTTTTTCCCATGTGTTATGGCTGTATTAGTTAGAACAGACATTCCAATTAATTATGAAATAAAACGTCGTTCAAGTGGCTGCCTCGGCGAGCTACGCAGCAACGCATGATGTCACCCCAATTTTCCAAAACTTTGATGATGGATTCGGGCAGTGGTTCACGGTTTGTTTGGATGATATTGGCCTTAAGTTAAATCATTTCCGGATTGTTGTCATGTCCTTTACGGTTTCCTACAAGAAGAACAAACCTTCAAAGCTCCAATTGACTTCGCCCAGACGGCTGATAACACAACTTGGGAATTTAGTGCACAAAAGATCGATTGTGTCATGGGCTGTGTGGGATTGCGCGCCATCCTGCATGAACCGGATCCATGTCTGTCCGGATCCATGTCTTTAATTTAAGTAAAAAAAAGTCAGTTAACATGACTCTGTAACGCCTACCGTTGACCGAAACGTTATTCCGAGCTTCACTTTCGAAAAAGGGCAAAGCAGCCACATTCTCATCTGTGCGCACCGTACGACGAGGGGGACCATGAGTGTTGTCCACTAGCATACCAGTCTCAGGAACTTTTTGCACAAACTTGCATACAGCAGTCGCGGTAGGTGCTTAATTCCCGTCATAACTTCTTCTTTTCAAAAAACGCATTGCTTAGGCTGCACAGCACTCACTTTGGAAATAAGTTTTCAATATTTCCCAACGTTGTTCAAGCGTAAAGCGAGTCATTTCGTTCCGCGGAGGTATGATACTGACTTTCTGTCAAGATTTCGATCGGGAAACAGCTGTAATTTAAAAAAAGAAAACCACCAGATGGCCCTGTACACACTTTTCCAATTTTCAAGCATTCTTTTAGACATTTAAAAACCATTTTTCTTTAAATCCTCCCTGAGGCATTTAAGAACATTCGTTTCTTAACATAGTTCGCAGAAATCTCGTCAAGTGAGTTGAAGAAGCGTCTGTCAAGCAAACGTTGTCTCGTTCTATCAACTGCCCGGCGGGTACAAATAAAATGTGTTGTTGCAACTGCGACAAAATGTGTTGTGTAGGATGTCTAGTAGGACATGATCTCCAATCGGCCAGAATCCCATTCTGACCGCTGTTTTGGATCGGTTGTACTCAGGTCATATTATCTTTGATGTTGCACAGCTTGTCAGTCTGGTCCATCTGAGGTCTGCTATTTGAAGGAACTGCATAAGGCTTTTAGCTTTAGCTGCTTCTAGTGGGATGTGCACATCTGAAGGATAGATCCCAGTTTAACCAGTTCATCGGCCTTTCCATTTCCTGGGGTGTCACTGTGCCCTGGAGCTCAGATTAGGTACGCCATTTCTACACTAGTTTTGATGGCTGCTTAGCTAGAAACGTACATGGTCCCCATCTGCCTTGGCACGATATATGCTTCCGAACAACATCTGCCAATGCCTGGTCGTGGTTATTCCTATTTGAGTGAACAATTGATTACCGATTGTCTCCGACCAACCTCGGACATATTGCTGAACTTCAGCCACATTTATGGGAATTGGCAAATTTCTGCAAAAGGAGTGCGTAGGTAGCCCCACAGGCGTTGAGGTCACTTACCCTAACCTGAGAACAGAAACAAAAGCAAATCATTCAAATATAGTATGTCTCGCCATCAATTCGCAGAACAGCCTACTGACAGTTTCGTTATTCAGCTCCGCTACATTTGTGTACATATGAAATCCGTTCGATGGCTCCTTAACGAAAGCCACTTAATCTGTCTAACCCCCCAGGCAATAATCAGTTGTTGCTGAACTCTCATTATGAGTCGTTGAACTTTGTCGTCATCCTGTCTGGGCACTCATAATTAGACTTCTTTTATGCTCGAACATGTGCCATAAAAGACTGATATCATTTACAACCGCTCAAAATTGCTTGTGACAACAATGTGAAGTGCTTAGAATTCACCTCCCTTCCGAACAGACACAGTTTGCAGCAACATTCATCACATCGAGCACACAGCACTTCGTTGGTGTTAACGAACTTAGCAGTGCACGGGTGATGGATCAGACTGCCAACAGCAACTTCAACTCTTCATGCCTGTGGATTGCAGTCCGCTTTGTTCAATAAAAATTCATTGATATTCAATTTCATGGAATATCTGCTTAAAGCAAACGGTGTGCCTCTATGTTTGCCACTTGTCTAGGGATATCTACACCGTCTCCTGCTCCCTCAACTCGTTGTTAAGGATGCTAGTTTAAATTTGGACTTTATTTCCATTGATAGAAATCAATTGTTGTTTACGGCTTTAATCAAAACAAAGTCATAAAGGGAAAGCTGTTTGCCTGCTTATGCGATGAGACAACACCATCGTCTCGATGGGCGTCTAGGGATTAAACCGAATGCCTTCAAATGTATACATACACTGCTTTCTACGTGACCGTGGGGGGCGTAGTTTAAATTGTGTTTTTGAGTTTAGTTCTTCTCAAGGACCCGTGGGAGATACACTTTGAAAATGTGGATTTGTCCCCAGGGGACGATGGCTCCTTCGCTATTGTCTTCTTTCTGTAAAACAAAAGAAAAAAAAAACAGAAATTTAATCAAGGTCGTAAACAGTTCTGCTAGACTATAAGTGGTGACAGTTGTGAGACTATGCGACGTACACAAGCACTTCGAAAAATATCCAAATTTTTCATGCTCCGTCGGGTATGAGTACCGAATCTGGACATCATCAAGAATTACAGCAATATTTTATTTCATCCAAATTAGTAAGAAATGAGAGGACTGCCATATTTGCGACAGTGTTTGGCCGATTGTGGAGCTCCAACAAGCAAACGGTTTTTCGGATTTGGATGAAAGTGCTCTGGATCAGTGCCCTTCATTTACAGTCAACACTTGGGCAAGTAGGTGGCGGCAGCTGACGGAATGCACTTAAGTCATTTGCCCATGTCCTTCGGGTCATTTTGGTGTGATTCAGTTGGCACTGGCGGAGAGTCATTCGGAGCAGGCAACGAAGCGGATTAGGGCAACAGGCACCCTGGAATTTGTATACGCGAGACAAGAGCAAACATCAGTACATCCATGGCGTCATCATAGGAGCTTACTTCCTTCGACACCGTTACCATTAGTAGTCTTATTTATAGACCTATATATAGACCGACTTGCTGTTGCCAGACCTCCTCCACCTGTGGTTCCAACAACCGCGACGCAACGCTCGAAGATGTGAAGGAGAAATTTCGCAACCGGTTCATCTTACGGCGAACGTTCTTCAATAGAACGCCGCTAAGCCGTCGAGCGACTTGACAGCCCTCGAATATTTTCTCTGGAGCTGCACCAAGTCCTTAATCTACGGTAGGGAGGTCGGTATATGGATGCTCTGACGACTTTAAGGCCGTGGCTCACTTAGACCTAAGTCTAAGTGCCCTTACTAGGCAACGTTCTTTTTAGTAGTACCTTCTTTTATTTCCGTAGTGTCGCCTCGGCATTACAGTACACCACTCCCTGATACAAAATTGACCTTTCACGCTCTACAGTAATGTGACACTACAAGACATGCACTAGAATTTCTAAATCCATCAAACTTCTTATATGAATCTAATGGAGTTTTTCAGTCCGACACCGCTTAAGTCCTTCAGCTCTACGAAGAGTGCATTTTTCCCCTTTTTTTTTTTGTAGGACTGGGCATTCGCAGAGCAGATGTTGGACAGATTCTATTTCTTCTCTGTGTCTGTTGCTTCTGCTGAAGTCGTTGTGCTGTATGTTCAGACGCAATGCATATGTTCCTATGGCACAGTGCCCGGTAGGGACTCCTCTTAGCATGCACATTTCCTTGCAACTAGAATTGATCAATGATGGTGATCTGTTCTTGCTCATTGTCGGCCATAGACCCCGTCCTGTTGCTTTAATACCTAGAACAAGAAATCGAGTTCTGGCTAGTCTTACAGTTTTTTTCCTAATCGGTGTATTAGTATAAGAGTTGCCAGTGATTCTCTTTTTACGCGAGACTCTCCGCTTTTTCGTTTCCCTGGTTGTCTTGGGGCATCCTGGCCCCCAGTATCCATTGTAGGGACATAGTTTTCATCAAGGATATCTCATTGACGCTTTGTCTATATAACCTAACCAATTTCGATGTCAGAATGTTCGATGCTATGACTTTTATTGCCCGCTTGGTATCAGAACAAATAGTGATCGATATCTCGGTTATATTGTGGTCTTCGTGTATCGCTTTGGCTTCAAAACCTATAATCGCCTCTTATTCCAGGGACTTGATAGCCTCGAGTGCTGTCGTCGGTGTTGTTCTAAAAATCTACGCCAAACATTTGCGATGAACTATATTTTGCGACAACAATTTGCATTTCTCACCGAGTGTTGACATTTTTATTCAAATTTAAAGTAAAAGTTCTGGAGTTTTTCATACAAATATTTGCAGCAAGTATACGCCTCGGATCTGCCAAAAAATGGTCAAATTTTTTGATGAAATTTCGTCTCATTTTTGCATAATTTCATCTGTGTCAAAACCATTATTTAGTCAGCCGAATGAAGCACACACAAGAAATCTTAAGGCCAACCGGTCCTCGGCCATCGACTCTAATATGTACAGTCTATTGAACAGGTGTTCTGCAAATGACCATAACCTCTGACTTGTCCATGTTAACCAACATGAGCACATATGGTCACAAACCAAATGAGCGCGCGCTGGAGTTCCGTCCGGGAGGATGTGAGGATAACTAAGGCATCTGCAAAACGAAGACTCCCCCTTTGTGAAGCATTCCTCGCCTCGATTGTAACATCGAGTATGGAAGCAATCTCTTTTATCGCCCTTTTGGAAAAGAAAAACAATCACCCAGTTTGCCAATCGCCAGGTATATCACCGCTTTCCCATGGTGAAACCAGCGAACGATGAAACTCGCTCTTTACCCATCACCGTAGGTATTTCCACACCCGTAGATTTGCCAACTTTTAACGATTCAATCGCCAAATTGACTTCCTCCACCGTTGGATTATTCTCCGCCCAACTCAAGACTTCAGGTCTGCTATCCTTAGTTCCCAGTTCGGGATGGCGCAGCTTTAAAAATGTCTCGCTCCATCTGCACAAAATGTCCACCTCATTAAATACCAACACACTGTCTGTGGCTCGGACTCCTTCGATGATGTTAAATGTCCTTCCTCTGAGTCGGCAAATGGTGGCGCAGATCTTTGATCGCCTTCCAACTGTTGTAAACCACGCAGTTCTTTTCTCTCCAGCCGCCACTCCAAGGCGCATCACGCCACAAACATCCCGTGCAGAGGCAATGACAGAACTGTTGAAATCAGTTTCATGTGATGGACTAGTTGGAATTTGCTAAAATCTTTCCAATATGTGCGGTAAATAAATGTTGACCCATCACACAGTTCTGAAGATTCTCCTACCGCATGCGGATAACCATGCTTGGTTCAGCCCCTCTCATCACACGAACATCACAAACCATCCGTTTTACATACGATTGTACCACATAGCGGTCTTTCAACGAGATATGTTGAAGGCTCCTACAAAATACTGTACCAGCATCGTTGTACATGTTGACATCCTCCTTAAAGCAAAAATCGTCCATGTCCGTCCAACTCAAAGCAATCACCATCATCCAATAAAACACCATCATTTAAAGAAAGCATGACCCAGTGCCAGCGCCTAATTCTCTGGTTAACGCTACCGTCCAAAGTGGACTTCGATCTAGCACACATATGTGCGTTCTATTGCAGTAGACGTGCCACCATGGTGACTTCTGTCAAAGAAGTCTTGCAAAGAGAATTAATCAATTTCTCGCCTGGTTTTGCTAGTCAGAAGGACATACCTAGAGACAATCTGGCATCACCATCGTTCAACTAAATCGCTCCAAGTGGTTTAACTGACCAGGGAACCACCATCCGCATGGACTAAGTGGAGATGCATCACTGCAGTCAGCCAGTGACCGTTTTCTGACCATACCTACCCACCCATCAATCAGCCAAAATAGACGAATCTACTAAACACAACGCTTCAACGTAAACAATTCACAAGTCCTTTATCCTTCCCGATCTCTGCGCACATTCTGAAGCGCCAAATGATTGATTTTCATTGAGGCAAAAAATATTTTCCAACGTATCGGCTGACGCTGATGGGACTGCCAAATGTGTGGCCTTAAGGCGTATCAGACACGCATCGGGTGGCCTTAATATATTTGCTAAGCCGTTAAGGGTCAAATTCGAAAAGAATACAAATGTCCTGCATGGCATTACCCAAATGCCCACCCACACGAGCATAAATCTCATTTTTTTCCAAATCATTTCCTTATCCACTTCACTGTCTGGAGTGCTGCTTGCCGTTGATGTATTGTATGCGAGTCGAGGAAATTCCCATCGTCAAGGTGAATCATACTGGTCCCAAGGGACACATCAGACGAAGCCGAACCTAAATGTTGGGACATGGCCAATAGCATGCATGTCTAGTGATTGGGAATGATTGATTGGTGCCCTGGGGCTGGAACAAGATTTAACGCTTGTCCGTGGTAGTCTCTGAGGCTCCTCTTAAAGATGAAGCATGGAATTTGACTGCTTGAAGAAATGTTTACAAATTAAAGAGCTTTGAACTCAAGTTGAGGTGGACCACTGAGCTGATCTGTTTGGGTGGCGTTTCGGGCTCCCTGCCATCGTTGGATGCTAGTGTATGTAATAGAGCACTGCACACGCTCATCTTTGTCGTCATCAACAAGAAAGAAGGAATGTTCTGAAGCGCTTTGGTAACTTTGGTCCTCCAACTGAAATTGTTTGCGAAAAATACGATAATAGAAATCGACAGAGATATTTGTACTATTTCCGTTTGTCACAGATTTATTTGCCTTTCTTTGGCTTCGTTTTAATTAATTTTTCTGGTTGCCTCGAGTACCCGAAGTCGTTCCGCATGCCTGGGCTCGCGCGATTTCCTCAAGCATCTGAGCGCAAAGTTTAATTCTGTTCAAAATTCTTTGCCTGATTACTTCAAAGAAGTAGTCCACTTGAGCATACCGATGTACATGAATCACGCTCTCAAACCGATGCGATGATGGTGAGTGCGCTGAGATTTAAGTTAATCGAATAATTCGTTAACTTGATGATTTATTGGCTGCCGAAAGAGGACAGAAACAGAAAGGTCACATTAAGTCAATGATGAGAAGAAAGGAGATCCCTTTGACTGCGCCATCTATTGGGAGAGATAAGTTTCCTTAACCGCGCCTACTAAAACCTGCTCATCCGTTTTATGTGCGCGCTTAAGAACAATATCCTAATATCAGATCTTCATTGCCGCAATTCCAGAAAAAAGGCCCAAGATGTGCGACGAAGATCGACACTCACCACCTAATCGATATGACAGCATGCATAGGAATGAGCTGTATCGCGTCATGCATAGTTTTGACATTTCTGCCAGACACGTTAGGTTATGCAGGATGACGCGCTGCTAAATCGACTCAGCGAGAGCTTCAATGTCAAGAAAGATTTTTAACAAGGCGACGCGCTGGCTTTTGACTGTCATTTGCTGTGTCATCAATGAAGAGAGCAAGCAAAAGCAGACTTAGCATACATCCTTGTGGGAATCCTGTATCCTCCTGCAATGTTGTCTAATGGATCTTGTCTGGAATTGTTCCTGTTAACGGAATTGTTAATGTTAACGACGCCCGAGAGTGTGAAATGGGCCTCGTTCGTCATCGAAATTTCCTTCAACACTTGCAGTGTCCAACATTCGAACGACTGTTTGGCCGTATTTCAGACTGTCCAAGTAGTCTGTCGGCAATATTCTTTGAGTCAGTTGCACTTTATACAGAAACAAATGCAAATCCTACATCAAAATTGCTCCACGAGTTGTTTCCAGAGACGACAAAATGCGGTAACGACACATGTGCTTTCGGTAACACTCTCTCTTACCGCTACAACCAGTTCCTTGGAACGGCATGGGCGTGGATGCAAGCCATGTCGACGATCCCTCAGTGTCTCCTGTTCAACAAAATTCGACACCAAGTGATGAACAATGTTGTGAGACCACTACAATTTCCACGAGATGCACGTTGAATTAATACAACTGAATGACAAATATACGGCGTCACCATTTCGGCGCTTTGTTTCAGTGTGAAGCGACTCATGGTTAAAATTGAACTGAATTTGACGTTTTAAAAACATGTCCATCAGCTTAATCGGTTGATAAGCAAAAGATCTGTCCACGGTATGACCAGCGATGCAACAGCCCAGCAGACAACGCGCTTAATCCGCCCGTTAGCGTGATGTTCCTTTTGATGGTCCACCTCTGCGCCATCGAACAAGTCAATGACAAGAAAAAAAAAAAAAAGCAGCATCACCACGAAGAAATTCTTCCAACCAGATATCCCCAACTCCGGTGTCGAGCTGTGCTGTTCCTCGGTGCGCCAGATGTCTAAGTGAGCTGTTCACTTTTGAAACCCACGGCACGTGCCTATTGGCAACAGCCTACGGGCCTCTATCCGAGGAAACACTCCAACTCGTTTCACTCCTCGACTGATGGTGTATTTATTTTTTTTGCTGTTTATTGGCAAACAAATTAAAGTGATTTCTATTCTTCGTGCGTCGCCCCCTTGCCAGCGAGACCCCACCTTACGAGGCGAGTGCAATCATCTAATGGGTGTGGTGTTTGGTTCCAATCTTTGTTGTTGCTTTCACCACAGTTTCACTGAAATTGTGCCCCTCCCCCCACCAACCTCACAGAAAAAGCACGTGTCTAGATTAATATTTCGTTCTGTTATTCTTTCCCATTTTTTTTGTGAATGAAACTTTCCACAGAATTCAATCTCGTTCCACATGCACGCCTTAGCACACTGGGAACTGCAGACATTGCGGCTTACGCGTGTATTCACCGGATCGACTTGTGATTAGTGACGGTTGTGCCAGTCCACGCACAAGCCTTGTCCAATTGTCACCACACGGAGATAACAATGCGCTGTGTGGACCGGCATGATGATAATGAAAATGTTGGTCAACAACAACACTCTCGGCGAGGCACGGCCACTGCCGGTTCCTTTTTTTCGACTTGTCGCGGCACTGATTGTCGGATGCTTTGTTGTCGTCAGATAGTCCATTGTGTGCACAGATACAAGATATGTTCGGTTGAAGGACTCTTCATCAAGCAAGTGTTGTGTGATGATGAGCGAAATGTTCGAGTAGGTGGGTGGTGGGGGGAGTATCATTTTACTTGAGATTTTCTTTATCTTCTGCTGGGTAAAGACGAGCAACGGGGTGGACGGATATTGTTTGCCACTCATCGTATTATTATTTTACGTATTTGCGGCGGTTGGGGTTAGTATTTTGCGGGAGAAAGTCAATAAGTTCGGATACGGGTGCTTGAACTGTTGCACGTGTTTCCTGCGACCTGAAGAGCAGACTAAATTTTCGTGAAATTATCTCCCATTGAATGGAAATCCATTAGGAAGTTTCGGTTGCCAATAAGAGCTTGCCTGGACCGTAAACGATGCCTGTGGGCGATGATACAGGTCATTGGCTTGCTTGTTTAGAGGTGGCGCCCAGGATTCTCTTCGTGAAATGCAATAAATGAGGACGTGATTAACTGGTGAGGATGTGGGCTTTATGAAGATGATTCCTTTGAAATGGTTGAGTTCCATGTAAGTTCAAGGGAAGCACTTTAGAGTTTAATTTGTGGTCAGTACATTATGTTTACTGCATCCTTCAAATGCCGATATCTGTAATGAGTTGGTCAAACTATTTTGTGAGTTGACTCTGGTGGAGTTGAAGCTGCGGATTTCCTACTCTTCAGGTGGCACATCAGAAATGTGTCACAAAACTTAAGCTACACTCAGAATTCAAGGTGTCCATCGACGTTGCTTCTTCACTTCCATTTCGGCTAATCGCGGATGGGGCTAATTGCCCCACGCCAAGAATCAGCTCTGAGGTTTTGCTTATCGTACACCATGTCGCTCCATATAAAAGGGCTGCCAGAATATGGGCTTTTCTAGGGGATGACCTTATTCCAGCTAAAGTTTGCGGAGGCGGATTCTGTGCCGGATCGCCATCTGTGGAGCACAGGCCTGCCCCAATGACAACAACAAAACAGTTCGACTAATTTGTAGAAGATCTTGCCTATCGCGTTTACAGCTGCTCGCCGCAACTATCTTCTCTAGTTCCAAATTGAAGAAGTAACACGCCAGCGTGTTATGCCCAAAGCCTATAGAGATCTTCGCCCAGACTCAAAATATAATTTGTGGTGTTTAGCATGTAGTGGGGGATGTTGGTTAACGTCAGTTAGTCTGTTGCTTTAGTGCTAGCTCGGATCGTGGGGGTCTGAGGTTCGATTTTTGTGGCAGAGCTTATCCAAGATCCAAGTTCCTCCAGTTATGGAACCATGACCTTGACTGAAGTGATAAACTGGTAATTAGCGGCTTTGCCGATTGCATGATCATGAGATCAGCAACTCTCCAAAATACATCCGATGCAGAGGACAGCTAGACCCATCCACTTCTGTCGTAATCTGAATCTGAAAAGAAAAAAAAGAAGTAGTGCAGTCAGCATTGATAGATTTTTTTATCGCAGTGCTCCAAGCTAGAGTGTAAATCGAGTGAGGAGAGGTAAGGAAGGAATTATCGTTTGCGGAAGAAACAGGCTTATCCTTTTTAGAAAATTGAAGAGGCGGTCAGTCTTTGAGAGGTATTCGCACCCCACCTGGACATTTCCAAGGGAGGAGTACAAAAGAAGACGGCACACTCTCCAAATAAGGTGTCTATCATCTTATGAGCTCGACATGAGTTCGCTAAACTAATCTAAGAACAGAGCATCGATAATGGGGTATTGGGAAGACTGTGACTTCATGTGGCGAGTTGTGGTACTGTACTGTACGACGACGCCGCGGCGTGCTAACCTTTCTGTTTTTTGAATGCTCGCTGTACTCATCTTGATATTGAGTTTGGCACCACAGCAGCAGACGCACTCCATCCAAATTGGTTGTCAGCACCATTCCCCATCAGATACTCCGTGTCTAGTGACTGTTTGGCATCGCACTGCTCATCACCAGCTTTCAGTTCCGGATTCGATGCCTCAACACGCTCGAATTTCATGTTTCAATGTCTTCCAATGCTTTCTTATCTCTGCACGCGAATCATATGATTCACCACTGGTTCGTGGAATATTGCAGTCACAAACACATTTAACGTCACACCCTCCATTATAAGTACTGCTCCTCGATATCCAGAAACCTCAGCAACGGTGGCAGGATAATTGAGCCCAAGGCTCTGCCCGAAATCCAGAGGCCCTCGCAATTTCACGAAATACGAAGCCACTATATAAACAGTCGGCGGAAACGAGAGTCCACAGCTTACAAATAAATACGTCGCGGGTATTGCCCAAAACGCTATTATCGTTCGTAGTGCCGCCGAAGCCCGTCCCAACAGCGTAACAGTCCTGTATGAATATTTCACTGATAGAACACTCGAAACCGGGCCCAGTGAAGTGTACAAAAAGTACCGGAATCCATGCTGCTGTTGCCGGTGACGCATTGAAGGCATCCAGAAACTCAGAAACAATTCACCAAAAACGTTGGATTGTTTCCGGCACTGGAATATCAACCATCATCGATCGGGCTAACTTGGCACCATCGTCGGATGGTGCCAAGTCATGTTCTTCTCCGGAAGCGGGCACCTTCGATTACGGCTTGACAAGCGTCATGCTCGCTGGTGGCTTGGCCTGTTTGTCAATCTGCTTGAATTGCTCGTCATTGAGCTTCTGCGCACTCGAATTCGTATTTGAATTAGCATTTATTCTGTCGGCTACCTTGTTCTTATCCACCATTATTAGCAGTGAAAAACACCATTCCCACAACAAACGGGAAATTAATTGATTAGAAAAAAAGTACGTAAGGAAAATGAAGAAAAACGCACAACCAGTGCGATGCCACACACGGAAATTGTTTTGAAAATGTAAGCATTTTTCTTTTCGAAGATTATCTCATCTAAATGTTGATCTCGCTTACGTTTTAAGCGTCCAATTTTAATTTAGTTCTTGCAGCATATTGGCTGGTATTTCGCTAATAACACGTGTCTATAGATTGTCAAGTTATTAGACAAATTCTCATGGAAAATAGTCTAAAAGCATCAACTCTTAATATCGGGCTGCTGAAATCATCGGTTCAAAACGAGAGATATATTGCTCACCGAACTAGTTTCACAATTTCTTCATCGATTCGCATGGTGGCATGTCACGTCCTTCATGTAGACCTGGTCCCGCTAAATTTTCACCAAAAAAAAGGGTTTAAAATCAGTCACTGTGGACGTAAACCATCTTATCTTTGCAGATGACTTAATTATCCTCCCAGACGGAAATCCGCTGAGCACTCTATAGGCCTGTGGCCGTATGGGCGAATGCTGGGACGTGGTTATACGCGAACAAGTGCACGATTCACTAGTGATGCTGAGCTTTCTTGTAGGATTGGCTAAGCTGAATTAATTTAAAAACAGCTTGTAACATATGTGATTAATGTCAAAGCCTAGATAGTGGGTCTAAACTCGATATTTGCTCCAACTTACACATATGCCTATGTCATGCATTTTAGGCAATGACCGAAAGAATAAGATCGCGAATACAAGCTGCCCAGATGAGATCTCGTCGTGCTGTTGGGGAGTCACTCGCCATGATAGGATGATAAATACGGCAGTGCGCGAGGAACTTAACGTTGAGCAGCTGCTCTTTCGAGCGGAAAGGGTTATGCTTCGGTGATTTGTTCACGTAGCACGAACGTCCCCATCAACACGACTTCCAAGGCGTGCCTTAAATGCGATTCCGTCAGGTAGGCGAGCGCTTGACAGACACAGGACGAGGTAGTTGGACCAAGTCTAAAAACTCGCCTTGTTACGCTTGGGCCTAACTTCAGATGAGTTAGAGTCAATGGCAGAGGATCCGGTGGCCTGGAGATCTCCTGTGTGTGCTTTGCCCCCGCGACCCCTTTAGTGAATCATGTGGGTCACTAAAGATGATGATGATAATGATAATCGTCGAACATATTCACTATTGAGGCAACGCACCGGTCAAAGTACTAAAAATATCACTGCGGTAAGTGTTTCCGGGCAAAGTGATCCAAATCAGTCGATTTGACGCCCTTACAGGAATCGGGAATCTTTCAA
Organism: Eristalis pertinax; assembly: GCA_907269125.1. Taxonomy (NCBI): domain Eukaryota; kingdom Metazoa; phylum Arthropoda; class Insecta; order Diptera; family Syrphidae; genus Eristalis; species Eristalis pertinax. The sequence goes on along the minus strand of OU026147.1, from coordinate 34,026,236 downwards.
TTCACATTATGGCAGAAATCTGAAGCATCTTAGTAATTTGAAGACTATGTCGACTGAGAGTCGTTTTTACTTTTGCACCGCAACATAGATAGGCCGAAGACCAATATGAATGCCGTCACTGAACCAATGCGCAGTGATGGGAGCAACAGTTCATCTCCCAGAAAGGTGGCTTCTTCTTCAATAACTCTGTGCCCTTGAGGAGGACTGGAGTGACCATTTTCTTGTATAAAGTCAGCTTCATCTTCATCTTCGATTGCGTTCTGCCCGGGTTTTATGTTACGGCCATGTTGATAAACGTCGTGCCTACATGCTAATAGCCTCTGAAACCTCTCTTCAATGGAAAACGTTTTCCGTTTTCTCAAAACGATTTGCAAGCCTAAATAAACATGCCACAGAAATGACCTTCTTCTGTAAATATTTATTACAAATCGAAGCCATCAGACAAAATCCAAGCAAAGCACACTTCTCAGTTCACTCCATTTACCAAAAACAATGGTCGGCCGGCCCAAATGCAAGGGTACAGCAAAACCTCATTTGCATCAGCCTCCCTGTGGCAGACCCTTTTGGCCAGAAATGATTATTCATCGCATCAGACAATCAGGCCAAAGCCAACAGGCACAAAACACTTCCATTTCACACTTAATTTCCTCTCGGGAAAACACCGGGAAGGGATTTCGCAGCAAAATCGTCTCAGTGCTTTGTGCTGAACTCACTCAGGTGTCTCAGTCTGACTGCGGAAGGGCCATCGTCCATAACAAGAAGGACATTAAGACCAACCTGTGCAAGCATTCCATTTCCCAAATTTGCCTGACCTCCACGCCAATAGGCCGCCGGTTGGGTGGGGGTAGGAATCTTTACGACCAGCAATGGCATTTTACGATTATCGAAAATTGTTGTTACGCCAACAATTGGCGGCAGGAGACAAAAGGTCGACCAACGAATTTCCCCGCTGCCGTGGCATGCCCTCTCTGCCACTTCCGTTTCGCACTTGGCCCAGGACACAAAAGCCTCTCATAAATAAGATACAATAAAAAAAGCAGTGAATTAATCACTCTTAGCCAACAGTGAGCCTCGACTCGCTCACTCTGTGACAAATTGCTTTCGCGAGGATATCCACTGCGATGACTCCAGCCGCCTCGCACAGGGGAGGCGGACATGAAACTGTTGCTGCGGCCGGGCTGCCATTCAGTGAAGGCATTACAATTAATTTTGCAGCTGCTCCAACTGCTCGTGTAAGTTCGTCCTTCCTTACGACCCCCATGTCTAATGAAGAAATATGAGAACAAAGTGGCAAATAAAATCCTGAGTAGTAATTACAGTGGTAACCCTTCTCTTCTGCGCGCTGCTGCTCGGTTGGGTGCCGTGTGCTCTGACGGCAGGTGAGTTACAATGAATCAAGGGTGGCTGCCACCCCATGTACACTGAGTACACATTCTCGTGTGAGCCACATACACGCAGCACACAAAAAACTGCTGCTCGTTGTGGGCGGAATTTGAAATAATTGTAATCTGGTAAACTTCACACGTTGTGAATGAAAATAAGAAGTGTTTACAAGGAGGCGTTGGGGGCACTTTCAACAAGCAACCACTCCCCGTACATGTCAGAATTTGTAACCTCACCCAATGGCATACTTAGTTTGGTGGCTTCACCTTAAGCATCGTCACCCGCATGATAAATTATTCAAATGCCTTCAACAAACATATGACTCGGGAGTTTAGTTTTGCAGATGTGTACGTTCTCGCCGAGAGAGAGGAAGAGAGAGAGTCGAGGGGGATTTGTACAGAGGCACAATTAGTGATGGAGTTATGCTTAGTTATTCAAGCTGCATTCAGGGCAAATATCCTTGAAGCTTTGGCAAGAGTATCAACAATGTGTGCAGGGTTCTTGATCGTAAAAGAACCTCTTTTAGAGGAAAAGGGACAAATTTCAATCGAGAATCGTTAATTAATTATCTGGCACACAGATTTAAGCATTTGTCAAGGCGTGAATGTCTTATGTGCGTTAAATTCCCTCGATTTTGTGGCACATCTCAGCGAAAAGTGGAACACAATGTAGGCGAAAGCAAGCTTTTCATTGCATGAAGCTGTATCATTGAAACTCAGTTGGTATTTAAGTCATCGACACTCTTCTTCTTTCACTTGGAAACTATCTTTGGAACCGTGGCAATTCACTAATGGGTTACACCTTGATTCACCAAAGAAACTCTGGTGTTCCTCAAGGATGAATTTTGTCTCCAGCTCTTTTTCTCAAACAGGCGCATTCAACTCGCAGATGATTCGCATTGAGTTGGTTACTACGAAATAAGTATAGCCAAGAGGAATTTGAGTCTGAGTTGCAACTAGATCAAAGACTAGGTTCACGGTTCCAAGATGATGCTACAGTTCGGGGTGAACGTCGACCATAATCAGCTAACTTCTCTAGATATACATACATATGTACAGGGTGGGCCATCTAGTGTTTTTTTTTTTAAATTGTAGGTTATTTTGACACTGACAGCTGTTTCCCGCTCGAATTCTTGACAGAAAGTCAGTATCATACGAAATATTTCGCTTTACACTTGAACAACTTCGGAAAATATTGAAAACTTATTTCCAAAGTAAATGCTGTGCAGCCTAAGAAGTGGGTTTTCTGAAAAGAAGTTTTGGTCGATGAAATGAAGCACCCACCGCGATGAAATGTCTCTCAGGCTCGGAGCAGAAGACTCTTCGGGTCGGAGCTTGTCTCTGCGCTCTACTGATCTCCGTAGACGTCTGGCTAGACTTATGTCGCTGCACGTGTACAACGCAAACTAGACCAAAGATTGCACTCATAACTTGTCTCTCGAAGACACCAAGGACTTCCTTATCCGCTTTTTGGGATTGTCCATACTTCTACCCCGAACAACAGAGGGCTAGGATGATCTCTAGGACGATGGAGACGTATATAAAGTCAGCTTGATTCTTCAATAGGCGGATCTATTTTTCAATTGTTTCGCGAACATAATGAAACAGTGATCAGCGAGAATTTTTCTGCTGATGTCGGTATTAATTGATCACTAAATCTGGAAAGTACACTACGAAGTAATTAACAAGGTTTATCTATGTATGTGTATGGCGTTGTTGCCACCCCCATGTTGTCCATATATTTCCATACAAAGACTGCAGCATTTTCGACCAAGAATCATCCGATGATGCCTTTAGGCATCCATTCCAGCCGCTAGTACCTTGTGTGTACATTTCAACGCAAAATTAAACACATTTGAGGATTAAGTCATAACACCTTTTACAACGAGGTTTCATCGTCCCATTTCTCTCAAATGGTTGATCTCATATGTTCAGCTTCGTTGAGTTAACTGATCTCTGATCGCTCAAGAGTGTCTTAATGCATCAATCAATGAACCTGTCTTCTACTTGTGCGTGCCCCATCGTTGTGGACTCAAGGAAAGAACGCAGCACAGACTTTGCATCGCTCTTGTGCTCGGAGTCCCAACAGAATAATCAACCCACAACCATCTCCAGCATCAGTGAAATCCCCTACACGACATGACTCCTTCCATTTAAGAATGAAAAAACGACTGCAGTCAATTTATGCCAACTGTGCCAACTTGATACATCTTTAAACACTCATTGTCCTTCAAAAAACCATTTTATTTTCCACCCCATCGTCCTGCCACAGCTACCGCAAAGTCAAATCGAATCACACCCCCAATGCGGCTGTCAGGGTCGGCGGCTGCCGTATCCGCAAGTCTAATTTGACTTTATGGCAAAATTGGAACTCGTAAAATTGATATTTTCATCTGTCATAAAATTGGACAAAGCAGCCAGCGCAACCAGTCGAGTGGGGGAGCCTAGTCCATAGCACTCGACGACGCCAAATCCACCGAAACATACTCGTACATTTCTGGTGATGTGTATTCTGACGTTGTTGCTTTTATTACCACTTCGTGACGTACCCTTCAAATGTGAGTCGGCAAAGTTCACAGGACTTCCAGCGTGCCTTTTCCCCCCATAAAGACCGTTTTAATGGACCATTATAACGCCCATAATTGAAATGACACTCAAAAGGGACAAAATGAAAGCCCAGCCAACGCGGAAAAAAAGTAATAGAACTTTGGAGAAAAATAACTTGACGGGGTTATGAACCAACCGCGTCGGGTCCCGGATGTCAGGGAAAGTCAGGAAAATTTTCTGCCGGATTCGTGACGAGAATTTAATGCCGGACGAGTGCCCACACGAATCTCAGAACCGTTCCAGATTCCAAATCGATACGGTCGCCTGAATAAATGTGTCTCGCTGTCAAACCGCCCATCGCCGGCACCACATTGTTATGCAAATTGGGCCAGTGAAACATTGCAGGCTCGGTTCAGGTGTTGAATCTATCACCGGATGACACTTGGCACTGGATGTGCATCTGATTGTATGAGGGGTGGGATTCCATTCATTCTGCTATCATTCATCACATCAAGTCCGCATCCGTGGTGTGTTTCAATGAATGACAGAACGGCGAGACGTGTACATACGGTGCTTTTATTGGACACGGGAGATGATTTGCCATGTGAGATGGGGAATTTATTGACCCGCGAAGGCTTATTTAATTGGTGGGCGGTGGTCGTAAAGTGTGACTCGTCGCTGGTATGCATGACGGCTTCGTTCTCTACGTTGAGCATGAAATTGTTGCTGCTCCCACTCGACTGTGTCAATGTCGTGAACAGAACGCGGGAGGAGAAATCGAAACGGGAGGAAAGAATGCTGGTCAGTGAGATAGCTGTGGAAGGGCTGTTTTTTTTTCTATTCTTATTTAGGACAATTTGTTTGTATGCATACGGTATTGGACAGAAGATGAGAACAATATCGAGAACACTGAGTTTAATACACGTTCTGTAAGACTGTGTTGGACTGAACTTTGAAACACAGACCTAGCCTGACCGTCGAATGTGCTTGTATATGCAGTTGTCCGCAGATCCGATGTGAGCAGAGGCATACCAAAAGGCACTGCAACTCAAGACAGGGGAAGCGCTGGATTAGTATCGGGCTAGAAGACTAGAGAAGAAGAAACTTCTACGCACTTCTAGAGAAAAGGTTCCTCGCATATTCCCAAGTAAAGAATATTTAGGAGCCAAAAAAAAAAAACACGGCTTTTATTTTTAAAAAAAATCGAAAATCTGTGCGCACGGTTCAAGAAATGCACCAAAGGCTGCCGTAGTATTCCATGCCGTACAAGTATTTCCGCTCCGAACGAAATGTAGCTTGCAACCACAACGTTCTTCTTCGGTTCAGCATAATGCCCCAAGGAACGACTCTTTTACACGTGATTACACCAACATCAGCCCCTAATTCTTAGTAAATACATGAGATAGTTGACCGGGGTAACCAATCTACATAGAGTTTTGAATAAAAGTCTATTTCTTACATAATGGCATGAATGTAGCTTAAAAATGAAGATAGAGTCAATTTTATATCTCACACCATTGTTGTTTTATTTTAATGCATTTTTCTATCGTTCTTAACTGGTCACTCCGTGTATTAAGCAAGTATACGCCAGGGTGTCCGGGCTCATAGTGTATTACTGACCTAGAGTATGGTGGACTTATATAATCAGTTAATGGTAGGTACTAGGTAGGTTTTAATCTATGCCCAACACTGAAAAATATTTTAAAAAAATACTCAAAACATAGCCATTTCCTTTGGATGAAGCAGCTGCTCAACAGTGAGTTCCTCGCGTACTGCCGTGTTCCTCATCCGATCACGGGACTTAATTCCCTCAACAGCACGAAGCACGATCTCATCTGGGCAGCTTGTATTATTCGTGATCTTATTCTTTCGGCTGTGTGTAATCGACTCCTGCGCACTTGAACCTCATTTGAGTCACTGACTAAACTCAAAGAGAATTCCTTTCTAGAAAAGGGATGGGTCCCTTCCGCGTGTGAGAGAACGCTGGCTAGGCCCTGGGCCTCTATTATTATATATTATTATACAACTGCCGAAAACGTAAATTGAAAACTATTCATGTATCAGATCTATGATGTAATCAGATCTAGTCAATCCTATTCCGCAAACCAGTTGCTTCTTCTGACAAAGCGATGAAGACTGCTAGACTCTTATACAGGGAAGGTTACTGAAAAAGCAGTTTTCTACTATTTTCTCTGGCATGAGAAGTAAGTGTGCCGACTGATCCTGATCCTGATCATTCTCTAGTAATTTCTTATTTGACACTGCCAGCCATTGAGATGAAATATTTCCTTGTTCTCAGCCATTTCACAAGAGGTGATGAAACACACTTCAATTGCATACAATTTCCGCACAATTTTGAAGTTTAACTATTTGAAGCTGAATTTATCAAAAACCATTGCAAGCAATTATCTAACGTACAAAATCCATCTTCTTTTTCAGCTGATAACCAGCATTAATTTAAACTTCCTGATAGGTGAGTACCCCGTGTAGAGTGTGAAGAATCAATGTTACTTTTGCTTGCTGCACCAACTGAAGTTATTTCCCTCGTAAATTCCATAAATTTAGATAACGATTTATGAAAGAAATAACGACACGGTTAATGGGAAAATGGCCACCATCAGACAAATATCGACGCAAGTCTCTGTGAAATATCGCATTAATATTTATGGGCACATTATGCCCTGCATTCGTTAATGGAAACAGAGCTATAGAATTGGCTCATACCAAATATTTTACAGAAGCTCCTTGAAACCATGTAATTGGAATCGAAATCAAGACAAGTTAATCAATAAACACGAGAAGTTTGCATCAAAATGCCCCATTATTCCTTTCAAAACGACCCTGCGAATAACTTTATTTCTGTTTTTACAATGGCGACATAGAGTCAAAGTTAATGAGAGTGTCAAAGCGAAACGATTTAATTTTGAGTTTATGCGCGTGAAGGTCGTTGTCTGGAAGAAATTCTTTGGTTGGATTCATTTATAGTCTCAGTCGCATTAAATTATTATAATTAATATCCGCCAGATTCTTGTTGAAATTACAATTCTGTAATCAAATTGAATTTTCACTGACTGATGAATGCAGTACTGTCACGACACACGATTGAATTGATTCAATATGAAATCACATTTAATTCGCTAAAATCATCACTGGTTCAATATTGAACTGAGAATGTCTCGGATTGTGCACTTACCACTAAGCATTGTGTCGCCAGTTAAATAAACACATAAAGGAAGGAATTACATTCGTTCTACATACTATGTCCATTGCCTTTTCTTCGTTCCTCTACCGCCATTCGATTTTGGTTGTGCTTCTCCTTCGTTCGAGATGAACTGTGCCTTAATCGTCAAGACGGTTGAAGGTCTCTGTGAGTTCGTTACCGACCTCGATGGAGCACCGAGAACTCTCCTTGGCCATCCTACACAACCTGACGAGTTTGGTAGGAACGTCAAAGTCAGACATGGTGGTGTATACCTTGACTTCATTGACACTGCCATATGCAGCCTTGAAATCGATGAATAGATGGCGGCATTACTATCGACCTTGTCTAGATCGGGGGACGGAATTGTCGTCTATCATCCTACAGACTGAGTGGAACATTTTGCTTGCCGGCAGTATTTGGCAGAAGTTATTTCTCCAAATTCTCAGTATCGACTACGACTTCACAACCCCAGTTCGTCCTGACAGACTTTTGTCCGAACTGTCTGTCCAGCGAATAACTGTTTCACATTTTGGTTACAATTTCGAATGTTATTCCATGATTTCACCTCATCGATCGCGTCCTTCTCATGCTCACAGTAGTACGGTGTAGCGTTGGCTTGTAATCTTTCAGCATCGTCCTGTGTGTCTGCCTACACTCGTGGTTTGACTCCCTGGTGTCCCAAGACTCAGCAATTCACAGCACAGAGGTGACTTTTCTTCAAAACCTCCGACCACCTTTTTTTCAGAGGTTTTTTTACACTACACTGTAGCACTCATACTCAAAAAACTGCTCCATTGTAGTACCAGGCAGCAACCTACTGAGGTTTCTTGATCTTCCCGAGGAAGTAAGCGCTTCTGTGTTGAGGAGCCTACATCATCAGCTCTCACCTCATAAGCACCAAGTAACTGCTATCTGATCCGAGCAAAGGCGGGACAGTGGCAGATAAAGTGGTCTGCAGTGTCGTCGTGGGTCTCATCACCTTGGCCAAGCACATTTAGGTGTTTGGCGAAGGTTTAGTAGCCCGTTAGTAAGTCTGTAAGTCGCCTACAGTATTTTCTTTCAAGAGATAACAAGAATGCTGCTCATTTTTTTACAGACGTTAGGGGGCATGCGCTTGGTCTACATCCTGGAGAGTCATGGCACCTTCGGTTGTGTTCCTTCCAGAAGGCGCCAGTCCCGTGAAGATTAGACTACAGTCATTTCTTGGCTCAGTTTCTGGCCAGAGCCAGTCTTGAGGGCAGGGAAAACCAACTTTGTATGTACGTCGCAACTATATTACTGGTGTACGTGCGTCAGACAGCATATCCATGAGACTAGAGTTAAAGGAAATACGGTGCGCAAGGTCATCAAAGCTTCAGTGCGAGTTGTACGAAAGACCACTTATTTTTAAGCGGAACATGGCCTTGAGAGTGCGCTCCATGATGTGGGGAGATTCAGGAGTGCATCAAGGCGTACTAGAGAAGGCCCCTATGCAGCGAAGACAGGCCGTTCTTTGAAGCTTAGTGAAAGCAGCAGTTACGCCTTCACGCGACAGCTTATCCACCAAACGACCGATGCATAGGGGATGGAAGGGGCTTTATCACAGACGTGTATATGGAATTTTTTTGGGTGATAGACCTCGGGGCTTTTCGCAAATGCCCTTACACTACCAGAAAACTGACAGAGCCTTGGTTCCGACGAACTTAACTTACAGCGAGTTTCTGACTCAATCGACAAAGATCCTAGGCAGACCCAACATCAAACCAGAGTGTTCATCCTAGAGACCATTGTTCTCTCGATATTGAAGCTCTTGCCTTGGCTACAACAAGGAGTTGATCCGAGTCGATGTTAGATCGGGCAGCAATAATACTTGACTAACATCGATCACCGTGAACCATTATGGATGTTGAGCTGAGGGAACCAAGCTACAGAGAAGACAACAGAAGATCGAGAAAGGCTCCCGCCACACTAGTAAGTAGTACGGGGGCTCATTATGATTTGCTGCATACACAGCAACGTAGATAATTTTGTCGCAGCTGTCGTATGTCTTTTCGAGGAAATCATAGACGTTGCCTTGCTTTGGTCAGGGATGGGTCTCTGCGTGAATGCAATTTGTCAATTGTTGTGAGGCACTCGCTTGTGTGCTTGAAGCTCGAAACTAGTTTGCCTGGAGCAACAAACCTATGTTCGAATACAGACAACCTTCGTTGTCAGTAGTCTATGTCGCAGATTTGTATTGTCGTTTTGCCCGGTCTAGTCCACTGCACTTCCTCGAGTTCGGTGAAGTCTGCTTCATGGCTACTTGAAGGTCTACGCGGGTTCGTCGCCTGCTCGTGCCTAGGTGAACTGTTAAGGGAACTCGCATTCGAAGACACGCAGGCTTTCACGCTTGCTAGGTTTGTTTCATAAGTCCCCAGACAAAGGTGACTGAGCTTAACCGGTGTCGATGATCCTCTTGGCTTGCTCATCTATAGTCGACATTATTTGAAGGTCCCGCGTTTCTTTGGAAGAATCTGTTCTGACCAGATATCCGAATATGTTGAACTACGTTGACAGCTCCTTTTGACTGGGACTATAGAGACCGCCAGGTAATCAGCTCGTCTATCAGCATTCCTAAATCCATTTCCGTCCAATCGAGTTTATGGTCACAAACGATGTCACACAGGGGTTGGGTGTCGTAACCTCGGCACAAGGCCTTACAGATTTCATCGTGTGTGGGTAAAAATAGGCGATGGTTAGGGCTGGCGTCTGCATACATCACCACAAATCTGCTTTAAATTCAAATCATATACGAATCGGTAATATTTGCCTAAATTACCTCATTGATTATAATTCGATGTTGTTTTAGAATTTTCACTGCAACCGCTTGTGATACTGATGGCTTAATGAAATTCTACGAAAATAAACACACACATAATCATGCAATCAAAACAGGAGCGCTCTGATCATGTGGCTTTCTGGAATTTGCCGCCCACAATGAACTGCGAATCTGGGAATGGGAATGAAACAAATGCCAGAAACTGATGCTGATGCGATTCAGGGGAACTGACATGACAGCGAACCCATCGAGAGTCTCGAATCTGACAGCAATTAGCAAGCCGGGAATACTCAGTCTCACGCATCGAATCATGTATTTAAGCCTCCATCTCAAATATTCTGACTAATAGCAAACAAAATCGAAGCGTGAACTTTAAAATAAGACTATAATAAATCATAATTAGCGACACCTTCCTCAATGAGCCTCATTTAGCAAAGGTGCACCAGCCGGTACTACGTTCATTTCTGGGAACTGTCAATTGGCTGTTCCTCAATCGCTCCCTCTCGCCTTGTGGTCTCTTGTATTTTTCCATTCATTAAAATCAATTAGTAATGCTAAGCCCGTCTAATTAAGAAGTCATGAGATTCTAATTTAGCTCCCAGTGCACACGTAATTGCTTCGGTAAACCAATTGGTCGGCTATACATATCTGTTGTTCGATCTTGATCTTCGTGTCTAAATTTAGTTTCGCCTTTCTTTTCTTTTTTTACGCCTGGATTTTGTTTATTCATAGAGAAAAACAATTTTAAGAAATGGCCATGCCGGTCGGGATATTGAAGGTCGAGTGAAGTATTATCTTTTTAATTGGACGTGTGTACGTCGTCGTGTTGTTGTCGATTCTACTCATCACCGAGTGAAAAGTCTAGACGGCTCTGTGCTTATTTCAGACGAGGATCAGCTCAGAAGCTGAAAGGAGCATTTTGCTACGGTTCCGAACCGTGTATTCGCCGACAATATGCACCCAAACCAGATTTAGGTGACCGAAAGAAATTTCCCGAATTCGCACCACTCCCCCCCGAGTACAGATGATCATCAAAGCATTGAAAGGCAGCAGAGCCTTGACGGTATTCCCGAACAGAGTTAGATCATTAGTCCATCTGTAAATATTAACAGATATCCCTCGATCTGGAGGGAAGACTGGTTGATAAGTACTTCTCGGTCGATCCCGCGACACCCGAAAAGCTGAACCTTTGAAGTGAACAGTGCGAAGTCCTGTCGGAATGCCTTGATTTTGAAAGCAGCGTTGGCAGCAACATCCCTTCTAAATGTATCCATCGGAGGAAGGTAGAGAAGATGGAGGGCTCCGTAGCGCTCCGCTGAAGTACACAATTGCCAGTGACTTCACACGACTTAGAGCCTTGTAACTGACCCCTTTATCAACAGTTCTCCACCATAATCTTATTCCATACATTATTATTGGCATGACTATCGAAGTGTAAACGCAGATGTAATCCCCATTTACTTCCAATAACCCTTGTGTAACAGCATAGCGCCGTGAAAGCTTTCTTAACTCTCCTTTTGATGTACAGACCAGTAAGCCACAGTACTGCCTAAGGGTAGGGATTTTATGTTTCATTGATCCCGTCTTTTGTGGATTGACACCAAGACCATTCGTTTTAGTCCAAATATAGAGTTTGAGAACGGCATTTACGGGAGAGAGAGTCCTCAAACAACATTTCTGCAGACCTTAGCTTGGTGAATGTTTCTCTGCTGGTTGGTGTATAAAAGTGAAGAGGGAGACTTCGATAGCGACGTTGTGATTGCCCTTGGTACGATGTTGTTGAACGCTCCCTCAATATCCATAGTGGTGTGGCATCCTTGTATTCAAGGGATTTGTAGAAGGTTTCCGCTTCTGACTTTCTAAACTACCTAAATTCTAAATTTCTGGCCGAAGCTATGTATCTCATTTCCTCATTGATTGATGGTATGCATGCCAGCGTCGCTTTCCGCCACACACGACACACAAATTCTTGTGCACATTAGTTCTTCTTTGGACGCCGATGATTAAGGAACAGCGGTATAGAGGGGTCGGTTTAATAAGAGACTTGACGTTGGGTAACCTTGTAGCAATTATAATCGCAGCCACAACAAAGAGCGGATGACTATTACGCGAAAAGCATGCGCACAAGTGTGCTGTGTATGGACTGCTTAAGGACACCACTTGCATGTAATTTTCTAGCTAGGATCTCCAACTCGACTAGGAACAACTTCAACCGGAAAGGGCACTTGAAGTCCATATCAACTCCTCCAGACTGACTGCAGGGACCCCACGAAGCCAACTAACGGCATTGGTTTTGAGCTATTTCATCTACCAAAGGGTGTCCTACTCGCAAAAAACGGATACAAGTTCCAGGAAGTACCGCATCACAATAAAGCTGCTTTTTTGCCAACAAAAATAAGTGGCAACAAATTTACCATAGAACCAGATACGCTCATAGTTGGTTGTGCAATTTTGAATTTATTAAACGTACCACAAGCAACAACATCCTTCTCGGAAATGACTTTCGACGGAGAATTTTGTGACGGATTTGTATTTTCTAATGAAAGCATTTTCCAACTAATCCACTCCTCACAATAACGACTTACAGTTATGATTCCATGAACTGAGTCCACCTGATTGAGGAGCAAAACATTCAGAATAATGTGCATTCTTTAACGTGTTTTTTCATCCATATACATATCGTTGCTCTAAACACGAAGTGGTGTATCTACAAATAAAATGGTAAATGTTTATGAAGAAGCAATTTTAACCCCTTATAATCACCAATTCCTGGAAAAAATGCTTAGCTTTGTTGAACGTTTTCAGCTTTAGACTGCTATCGAGTATCGCTGCTCTGATAGGAGCCATGCAGCTCGTTGTTAGCTGTCGCTGGGAAGTTCTGCTCGCTTAGTTGTCCGGGGATGGTGTTTCTCAGATTCTTAATTGCCTCGTTAGGATGGTTTCTGATGTCTAGAAGGTGCCTTCTGAACTGTGTCACCATGTTATGTGGCAGGGGGATGACGCGTGCTTCGTTGTAAAGCGTCTTGTTGCTGTGGTGCTGTCGACGGTCCCGTCGAAGGTGAGACCGGTACATATTCGCAGTATTTTTCTTTCGAAAATTGCAAGCTGCTTCATGCTGGTTTTAGAAATGGTGTGGCACATTGGAAAACCCTACGTTAAGATCGGTCGTATTAGCTGCTTGTCGAGCAGCAGCTTTGTCATCTGGCTTAATCCATTTTACTTACGCATGCAAGGATAGTTGCGATGGCAGTCTAGGTAGGCCTTCTTAAGTCAGTCAGTTTCAAGAGGCTGTTGAACTTTAACCTTTCGATAAACTTAACGCTAAGATGCTTGACTTCTTTGTCTGTAGTTATTCCCGTACCGTTAGGTAGCACTATCTTTATGCTCCGACATTTAGCTGCTGATCTGCATCCACCTCGAGATGGCCTCCTTAAGCACATAAGTACATACGATTTTCCACCATTGATAGTACTACCCCATTTGGTGCAGTAGCCAAATCTGTTCGCTGTTTGGATTTCGAACCTTCGCTTGGCGAACAGTGGCAACTTCGAGCTAGCTGACTTACGCTGTGAGTCATCTGCGAATAGACAACAGTTCACTGTGTTGGTTGGAGGTCGTTGATCTGCCGTGTAGATGTCGAAGAGCATCGGTCTCAGCTTCGACTCAGGCGCAACCCCCGCCTCAGTTGATTGGCACTTGAACGTATAATCGTCTGGAATGCAGAAAGTTATAGACTATTTTGATGAGGTTGGAGCGGAATCCCATCTGATTCAGCTTGTAGATTAGACCATCCATCCAGACAGTGTCAAAGGCCTTTTCCACGTCCAGGAAGCAGGCAATATTGACTTCGTTTTTGGCTCAGGACAGCTAAAATATGGTGGTGGAACTTTATTAGAGGATGTAACGTATCCGGGATGATGATCATATCGGTGGGCCATCGGTTCAGTTTTTGGGCTACCACCGTACCAGGATCATACTTATATTGCTCAAGAGCGATATAGGCCTGTATCCTGAAACACTAGCAGCATTCTCCTTTTTTGGTACCGCAACAGCTTTTGCTGCTCGCTTTTGATACAGTTGTTCATGATGATGGTTAGAAGTATCACCACCGTTTGTGGCATTCGCTTCATGACGAAATTCGAGATTTTGTCGGCCCTGGCTGCCTTCCTTTTTGTGCTACATTGAAAGAATTCAATTGAATTGATTTCTTCGACCGTTGTGAGCTCTTCGTCTCCTACCGGGTCGTTCGCTGGGTTTATTTCGTCGAAGATGACGTCTGGTGCAGACGGATTCTCAAGTGCATTGACATAGGTGTTGACTTTTGTGACAAATTCTGAGTCATCAGGTGTCGATGGTTGGAAGTTTTGTTGCGTGAAAATTAGGAACGTGAAAATACCCCACTTCGTGTTTGGATCGTCGATATGTATACGGTGGGTAAGGACTGAAGGGTATGTTGGAGAACGTACGCTGGAAATGAATGCAAAGCCATCGAAACAAAAATAACTTTTCAGGTTTTGAGAGCGCATTCATACATTGATCCCATCGCAAATTATGCAAGGGGTGACACTATAGCAATGATAGTCGATCAATGGGTTGTGATATAATGGCTTCAGTGCAGGTAATTCGTCGCACCGTGGAAACAATTTCGGTTGAGCTACTACTTCCACTCATAGAGAGAGAGCCTGAGTAGTTTTCCTGCTGAGTGAAGGGAGGGAATGATCGTCAAGCTTCCTAAAAAGGGGGATGTAATACTGTGCGAAAATTGGGGAGCCTTTGTAATAGATAATAAAAAGAATAATTTTGGAGCGAATTAAACAACACATCGAAGACACACTCGATGTCGAACAAGCAGGTTTCCGTTCTTCTTGTGTCGACAATAGAAGATCGTTGAGCAATGTGATGAACATGGATCTCCGCTTCAGCTGTCGTTGAATTGATTTGACTTTGAGTGTAAACAGAGAGTTTATTTGATGCGCCCTACGCAGAAGGGAAATTCCGGGTTCTTGGATCTGAGGAATAAGGAAGGTCCTGGTAATTCGGGAAACAGAGTTCCCGGGACTGTCAAAGGTTGATGGCAGCTCAGGTTCAGACCCTCCTTATGTGGAATAAAAATGTGATCACTTCTTATGAAAATGTTGCGTTTTTCTACTCAATTCAAAATGACAACTCTTACTGATTGACCATCGGAAGACAATGGGAGTGAAGTACAACGCCAACAACTTAAAAAAACGAAGTCCAACCGATTGCAGAAAAATTGTCAGACAGAATTCAGTCGAAACATTATGAGCCTACCAAGTGATCGTGTACCAGTTGGCTAATATTTTATTCAAGGCGCGCCTTGGGAGACGTGATGAATGAGACTGAATCATGAATGACTCTCGGTGTCATTGAACAGAACATCGAACACGAATCATTCAGAGTCTGGCGATTTTTGAATAATTGTGAGCTTTAGTGGAATGATATCTTTGCTGTCTGTGGACTCATCATTGCCCATTTCCCTACACGAACAAGGAACTTTATGCAGTTACTTGTGACTAATTAAGCCAATTTCGTGTGTCAGCTGCGTTACATGATTTTGATGTTGGACAAAATCCTTAGAGGGCTTGGTCTGTAAAGCAATGAATATGTCCTGGCTTGAGTTTCGACTTTTCACAGTCGCGTTACATTTCTACGATTCTATTAGAGTTTTATTTGACGTTACTTTCAGCTTTTGGGCGGCTTCACCAGCTGAGCATTAATCGTACTGACAAAGAGGAGTTTTGGACGTCTGACCACGCCGGCATTGCTAGAGCCTTTGAAGAGCAACTAAACGAGAGACTCTTTCACCATCTAGTGTCCACTAGTCTGAGAAGTAAAGTAAGTCTTCCTAAAGTGATAATGTCTTAGCTAGACTGGAATTGGGTTTTAGGTTACGCATAATGTTTAAGTCCAGAAAAGAGTAGGACAGTGGCGTCCATGCGTTCAACTACTTTGAAGGCTCTTACGGGTGCATGATGATTAACCCAGCACTTGGATCCATAGAAGGACTGAAGTGTTACCCCAAGAGCATGATGAGAGGACAGTGGCAGTGGAAAGGTGGCAAGATTCTGTCTGTAGGAGGCAAGTGAGACAATTGGAATGTTAACAACCAGTTTTTCTCTCTAAGAATTGTATTAGAGAAGGCTTGAAAATATGCCAAACTGATCTACATCTGTTTTGTCGATTTGGAGATGGCATACGACCGAGGTAATCAGGAGTGTTCTGCAGAAGTATGGGATTGACGGCCATTCCGTCTCTGTACACAAACTGTAGCAGCTGTGTTCGATTTGGACAAATCTGAGGTAATGGTTATTTACGAAACGCTTGTTCAATACACTCTGCATGGTATTGGAATACCAGTGAAGCAGGTGGAGCTGTTTGGGGTATTTTCACGAGTAATGCTGAGCTTTCTACGAGGATTGACCGAGCTGTCTGTGAGTAGTGTCAAAGGCAAGATAGTGGTTCTAACCTCGATTTGCTCCAACTCTTACCTATGGTTATGAAATTTTGGTAATGACCGAACGAAAGAGATCGCGAATACAAGCTGCCGAGATGAGATTTCTTCTTGCTGTTGGGGGAGTTACTCGCCGTGATAGAATGGGAAGGGCTATGCTTCGATGGTTTGTTCACGTGGCACGAATGTTGTCGCATCAGACTGCCAAGCAAATGCAGAACTACTTTCCCTGGGAAATCCCGGCAGATGTAATCGGCTTTCACTCATTCCCAAGAGCCATTCAAAGGTAATGAGTCGTAATGGACGAAGCGCTCATAAAACTCAAATTAAAACCAAGGTGCGACCGGGTTGAGTCATTCACACAAAAGTCGGTCAACGTACAACTTCATTCACATCTTTGCGTCTAACCAGTGATGCTCTTGAACCTCGCTTTCATCGCAAAACACGCTGTGGTTAAGCGGTAATATCGCCAACACTAATTCCGCGAGGCAATTAAACCGGATGAGTAGTTTCGCGGCCAACTTCTTGAACTGGGTTCCGCACAAAAGTGGCAACATTTCGAGCATCTGTACGAAGTCAAATGAAGCCGCGTCCCGAAACCCCCTACGCTGGTTTAGTTTGAGCCCAGAAATTCCATGCGGCGTGCCCCATACACTGTCACGATTCGGCGAGAATTTCGCGCATTCACTGCCGTCAGTTCCACATCACTTGTCATTCTGATTCATTAGCGGACCACTCAGCCCGGGGAGTAATTAGTGCTCAGTTGCCTCCATTTATAGCGACCAGGCAGAAATCTATTTTTAAAATAAATTATAAACGTCGCATGTAATGGCTGGACTGATGCGAGCGTGCTTTGACTTTGCACTAATCTTGCATGGTAATTGGCAAATGAAGCACATGTCGTCAATGCACTGCACTAATTTTTTTCGCTCTCGGACAATCGATTAAAACAACGAACGCCACAGACCGAGCGGCACTTGTTCCCCGGCACCGAGCCCGCCGAACAGTTGAGTCAATTGTGAATTAGTGGCGTGGTAATGATAATGATAATGAAATATGCATCTGCGGCCGTGCGCAAGGTTGCTGGTTCCCATGTCAAATTTCCTGCTTTCATATGTTAATGAATTTGTCAACTCAGCCCGCTTTTGATGTAATTACACGGGCTCTGGTGCACGGGTGTTGTTGACAAGGGATGAATTACTGACTAGAAGGCATGTTCCTGTCAGAAACCAATGTACTCACATCTGTTGGATGCGGCGTGTGTCGAATGTTTTTCCGCTGAGTGGAGTGTTTACAACACGCGGGGCCTTCTGCACACAAATGAAAATTTCACGAATATTCAAAAGGTATGACGGGGGTTTTTGTACATTAAATTTGTTTGTAATTCAAAATGTTGTGTCAGCACGTTTACATGAAACTCAGCAATGCATGAGCTGCTGAGGGCTACAACGTCATCATCACCAAATGGTTTTATTGGTATCCGCTTGTAAGATCAGGTCTGTGAACCTACCTCTCAGGTCTGAGCCTACCATCGTTGATGGTCACGCTACCAGCAGTCATCGAGACCAAGTTGTTCTGCGTCCTCCTCTCCTTCTCGAAAACACAGGCTTGTATTGGAAGACTTGAGCTTTGGTGTATTGGTGCATCTCCTTGCTGAATCCTGTGCAAGTTTCAAATGTCCTTGAATTAATTTTATGGGGATCCACAAATTCGGTCACGGTAACGAATAGTTCCTTGCGATAAAGACAATAAAACGAACGGTGAAGAGATGGTGCGTATCGATTTGAAAGTCGCTGGTCTGTGTGATTTTTTATAATAATAATAATAAGGGTGGCGCGACATCCGGTAGAAAGCCAGTGCATGGCTTCTCAGCAACCACTCGTGTTGTGCGTGCTATTGTTCTGTCACGAGTGGAAGGGACCTACATTTTATGCGAACGGCAAAATTTTGAAAAGGTTTTTGTTATACTCTTTGAGCACTTTCAATGTCTCGAAAGAGGTAGGGCCGTGAAAATTATTTGTATCGTTCTGTTCGGAGGTTCAAGTGCGTAGGAGTCGACGCAAATACCCACAACGCCACGGCCGTCTATAGCCGACCAAACTGATGATCTGAGGAGTAGTCGTAGTGTCCACAGACATCCCAGTTTCTATTCGACGTCACTGCTTTCTCTGTACATGTAGTCTGATGGCTCGGGCTCAACATGCTAACCAATAATGCTCCACATCCTGCTTCGAGGAGGAGAGTAATACCGAGTCTCGGTAATCTGTTTGACGGTCAAAATTGGCCTTAATCCAGAAAGCAACGTGGCCAGACCTCTCAATGAAGGAAAGCAGGGACTCAATGTTCCCCAAGATCATATCGATTGATAAAATGAGTAGCTGACATTTGCCAACAACAACCGCCATTCTTGGGAACTATACGAACCTTGATCCCCAAACGACATTGAACCTTTTTGGCTCTTAGCTGGGTTGTCTTACGTCTGCTTAGGCTTACGGAGGAGACGAAACTATCGGCAATTGATGTCAGCCTAGTTGAGTTATTCATCGTGGATCTTGTTCGGTTTGCTAGCTGATCCAAATTGATTTATATCGGGTGGTGTACGAGCGCTAGAGGACGTACCACAAAGCCGATAAACTAAGCCGTGCAACCCCAAGCCACTAGCTGTCCTTTTTCTCGACAGCAAGGATATCTCTCTTTGCCTCGCAGGGTGCAGAGACTTCGTTTTCAAATGTTCATCTTTGCTGTATTGTATGTATTCAATGTTGGCTTTCAATTATAACTCCACCGCATAGTGGTCCATTATGTGGGAGAGTCAGAAATAAATCTGTAACGGCACGTCCCGGAGTGACCAGACAAGACCGATAGAAACAGACATTTAAGTAAAACAACAACGCTGTGAGAAATAAAATTAATTCGAACTCAATTTTAAAGCTATGTTTATGTCACTACGTATGGAATAGCACATTATTTAAATGGCCGCATATGCTTAGCTGGCAGTGCTTAAAGCAGTCGGTCCAATTTTTGATGAGTCGGTCCAATATGTGCGACATTATTCCCGCAATAGCGTCTCGAATATTGTACACATGTTCGTTCAAAGTGATTGGCTTGTTAGGGTAGACTAAGGGTTAGACGTAGCCCCAGAGGAAAAAAATGAGTTGTGTCGACCGATCACGGCGGCCTATTGATGAGCTCTCACCGTGAGATGACCCAGTCGCCAATTTTTTCCTCCACAACTTCGGCGACGTGTTGTATTTTATATATATATAATTCATAACAAACTTACATACTAGACAAAAATGCTTAAAAGTAGTTGGACGAACAATGTTACTATTTCGAACTTAATGGTTTTCGGCGGGAACTCTAAGCTAAACTTCTGGCGACGTGGCATAGCACATATGTAGCTCCTTTTTGCTGAAACAACAGCTTAGATGCATCGATGTTGGATTATCTTCATTCCAATAGCGGCAGTTTGGCATATTGATACAGCCGTTGACCCCAAACCCCCCGTCCATCATGTCCAGTACTGAATTAGCGATCTCTTGCCTCAGCACAGACTTATTCGCATGTGGGCCCAAATCCAACGCAAAATATGCCGCGTTGAATCCCTGCCGAAGCCTAATTTACCTGATCGGCGTCGAATCGACGATTTTAGGTCTTCTTAGATAGTCGGTACTATGGCGGATATAATTGGATACGTTTTCTTCATTTCGCATCAATCTGTGTCTGGTTGGTGACTTAAGGTCGAAAGGAGTGTACTCATGCTCCAATTTGTGTGCGTATGGCTGCTGAACTAAAGCCACGACACAACTGACTCGGAACTGAATCGTAAAATGTCCATACATTAAGCAAACGTTATACGATGCCCGATGAAATGGTAAGCCTTACTGAATATTTTGACAGTTGGATGTCATTGGTACCATTGACAGAAACATAACAAATCGGAAAACACCGCAAGATCACATCTCGCCCCATTTTACAAACATGTCGCCGTCTATCTAGTTTGTCCAAGCCAGCGGTGCAACTGCAAGGACTTCAAGTGAACCGTCGCTCAGTTCGAAATCCTTCAAAATTTTGTATCGCATAGTGCTACCTAAGAATTTGTGGAAATAATACAAATTAAAATGGTGATTAAAAAGACGTACGAAATTAAACTTTTATTTCAAATTCTAATTACTTGCATTTGAAAGGCAATCTCAAGAAGTTTGTGTTGACATTTCCATGACGGTCCCTTCAAGTCGACACAATTTGAACGTTGTACCACAAATATTTAATCCTCCACCTACACCCTCCAACGAACCTGAATCACCGCTTATTCCGTGTGCCTGCGGCTCTTCGAAAAACAAAGTTGTTTTTGCCTGTAAACCCACTCATTACCATTCACATTCGGAGAGCACTCAAGGCGGCAAATAATCTCTGTAATCAACACCAACTCTCCTGCTCAACGGTTTCAAATTAATCACTGTCGCTGTGTGCCCATGAATCTTCGTTACCCTCTTCCCGCACAAACTGCTCACTCATGTATGTATGCAGTCCGGGTTCAGTTTACAGTCATAGATAACGCCGCGTCACACAAATTAATTTGAGACCACTCCATTCTATTTTACTCATCTACTCAATTAATCTGCTCCCGACTTTCTCCCCGTCCCCCTTAGGTATTTCCAAAATATCACAATGCCTGTCCGAACAAACGAAAAAAAAAGAAAACAAATCAAAATTCATCCACACTATAGTGTACGCGCGCACATGGTTAATCAAAATGTATCTCAGATCAGCGTATCGTAAAAGTAGTTGACGCGTAAGCACTTCCCACCGACCGCGACACCCGAGAGCGGGGCACATTCACAGCGCAACACAGATTGGCATCGCCTGAAGGCGTGCGACAAAACTTTGTCACGATTCACGACCACACAGCCTTTCTCGCTGTCGCCGTCCACACAAATGAACCAATGGGGTGCTTGTTTGCTGGTGTGCTTGTGTCATTGGACTCGTACCAGTCGTACTGTGCAACTCAGTGAAGTTATATAATATCCTGCGGAACGTGGTACATGCAAATTGTGCGGGCGTGAGACGTGCGACATATGGCGAAGGTGTTTCAAAAGCTGCGGTGAATCCGCAAATGACACCCTTGGCTTTGCAGGTGCCGCGTTCTGCTTCCCCTAAAGAGTCCGTGTCGAAATGAGGATGTAAACATGACAGTCATCTCTGTGTTTTTTTTTGTTCTATTCTCATCTGGCAGCGAGAACCATCAAAGCCCTAATGGCTGTCGTAAAGTAGTATCTGATGAGTTTGGTGCTACATCAAAATCTTAATGTTACGAAACATTTAAGTTTATGTGTAGATATTTATCTTGGAAAATTACACGTTAGTTGTGTCGAACACTAAGTACCTTTTACGTTGCTCCACCTACAAGCTGGGGCGGGGAACTTGTAGATGTGTTACTTACAACTTGACATGCATTTTAGATTATGAAGAACCAGCTGGCAGCGAATCGACAATTAGTGCCGTTTCGATTTCGTGTTTAATTAACGAACATCTCATGGAGTTTTGAAGTGTTGCAAGCACACCTTTTTCCCGTCTCAAAATTCCTTCTTCTGTTCTTGTTGTGGTGGCGGTTGGTTGTGGTGGCAGTGGCGTGGAGATTGCTCAGTCAGTTAGAAGATTGCTTCTAACAAGATGCTCTTCGGCAAACAATCAGGCTTTCGAATAAATCACGGCTGATCTACGGCAATAAGCAATCAAATCCTGGACAATGCCATGTTTAACTCAAAAAAATCCCTTAATTGCAGACGTGATGGCTGAGCATTTCAATATACACCTAATACAAGTAAACACATACACATAAATATGTGGGTGCCGGGACATTGTGACATACCGGCCGATGAACTTGCCAGTTGTGGTACAACCTCTTCCCTATCAATAGATAGCATTACATGCCGATCGCTGCAGCCTACCATCTCCTGAAGATACACACGATTGAAACCACCAATAACAAATGGCTAGAACGCACCATCTGCATTTAAACAGAAATTTTGACTACTTAACCTAAAACGGTCACTCAGCCTGCTGAGGCTCAGCAGACCCTCATTAAGGACTCTCATAGGAGTCATAACCGGGCACAGTCCAATTGGCACTCATGCTCGTAGGATGATTTCTGCAGAAGCTGCATGGATGAAGAGGAGTTAGAAACCACAGATCACCTACTCTGCTCGTGCAGCGCTCTGGCTAGTCGTATATTCCTACACTTAGGGGCCTACTATTTCAATAATCTCAATGAGCTAAATAGCGCCAGTATTTTTTTCTTTTAATCCATGTGGTATCAGAAATGACCTAAGTGTGACTGCCGTCTGCAGTCAGCCACTCCAACCTAACCTAACGGCTAAGATAAGCCTACTTGATGAAATAAGGTCGCATTACGACAAGGGCTATCTCCGTCTACTTTTTTTCTTTCCTACAAGGGCGGTATGGTGGACTGCAGCACTCTAATGTGAAAGCTGACAAACTTGTTTGGTTTCAGTGGCTGTGCTAGTTATCGGCAGATTTATTTTGTGAGGAAATTCTCAGAGAGTCACTTCTGGGGCTAGATCTCTCTTCACTGAAGGCTTTAATTCAAGGAGTTCCTCAAGTGTGAATGATCTCCCATCCGCCTGCAACCAAACATGTGTGCATCTTTATGCTGGCGACGGCCAACTTCATCAGGGCCAGCCCTTTTACAAGCTTAATGGGTGTCAATCGCTAATGAATTCTTTCTGAAACCAATCAAGCAGTGGCTATTTCTAAGGACTTGCCTTGACTATGGAATATCTTGCCAGACGTTCACAATGCACTTGGCTTGATATTCTTATTGACTAAAAGATATTGGTCACAACAAACAGGTCTTGGTCGAACCTACGGATGTTTGTCTAAATTATGAGTACTTCTTATTTCTGCCCCTGTGGATACTAGACGCAGGTTGGTACTATTCGTACGAAATCACACCTAGTCACACCTTAGTCAAACATCTCATCATTCACATATCTAACCAACTATGCCGTCCTCTGTCACTATTCTTCCCGCAAGTAAGCTGCGTTTGAGAAATCTTTTCTAGACTGTCATAATCTCTGAGCATTGTCAGTGGCTCGGGAGAGGTGGAGTCTTTATTTTTTATACATATTTATGTGTGCTCGTACTAGAAATTGTACCTAGAAACCAAAAGTAGGATCTACGCAACGTTACTTCTTTGTTTTTCATAGTCCTTCCCCAATTTGAACTGCTCCCGACAGATACGGAAATATATTGGCTTGATAAAAGCCTTAATAAAACAAGAACAGCGATTGAATTTCTAGAATAGTCTGAATCTAATACTTCCTATAGCTTGGGAAAGAATAGAACAGGACCACCTTAAATTGAAGGTAATTTATATTGAAATTATTTGTTTAACAATTCAATAATACATATCAATGAACAAGGGATTTTTAAACTGTTTCCATTTCACCTTTTACCATAAATGAAATTAACGGCTTGTGATAACTAAAGCTCAAGAGGCAGTTGAGTAACAGAGCCATCTCTCGAAATACCAAGTTGACTTTATATAACACTCTAATCATCCCTGTCCTGCTCTATGGCGCAGAGACATGGACGCTATTGAAAGTGAATGAAGACGCTCTTGGTCGTTCGAGAGAAAAGTTTTGCCTGCGATCTTTGGTCCTGTTTGTATTGATCGCGTCTGGTGGAGCAGATTCAACCACGAACTGTACAGCGGCATGCACCTAGTTAAGCGTCTTCGGATCCAACGCTTAAGATGGCTAGGTCACGTAGAGCGGATTGACACCACAGCTCCGGCCCGAAGAGTCTTCGATTCCGAGCCATTCGGACAACGCAACAGAGGGCGTCCTAGAACGAGATGGAGCACAAAAGTGGAGAAGGACCTAAACCAACTTGGTGTGCACAACTGGAGGCTTGTTGGTTGACGCCCAGGTCCACCCCGGACTGTAGCGCCAAACAAAGAAGAAGAAGAAGATAACTACGAAATAAACATTTAAGATTGTAACCGATCTAGAAATCGGGCAAAAGCTGCAGCAATAGTACTGCTCGGTCATTCATCATTCGTAGTTGGAGTTGAGCATGGAGAAAGTCAATTAATGCTCAACGATTAATTGACTTTCTCCTCTGCGGATGCAAAGTTCACAATAAAATCTCCACTGAAGATTATTATATTATTCTGCTCAGGATGAGCGGCGCAATTTCCACAGTATACACCGTGAGGGATGAGTGGATAAATTTAATGATATCTGCTATCGTGTGATTCGGAGATATATAAAGGGTGGTTCGATTTTAAGGGCCGATGTTGATTTTGAATAAAACACAAATTATTTAGGAAATTATTGTCATTTCTTTTTATTATGATAGTATTGGTATGGTTCAATTATGTATGGAGAAAAATATCGGCCAAATGGCAGCCGCGACCTAGGCGGCACACCTCCATCCGATGGTCCAAATTTGCCGAATTATCTTATCCTTTAGCTCTTGAATTGTTGCTGGCTTATCGACGTACACCTTTTCTTTAAAATAACCCCAAAGAAAAAAATCCAACGGTGTCAAATCACATGAGATTGGCGGCCAATTGACATCGCCACCACGTGAGATAACACGGCCATTGAATTTTTCGCGCTAAAGAGCCATTGTTTCGCTAGCTGTGTGGCAAGTGGCACCGTCCTGTTGAAACCACATGTCGTCCACATTCATATCTTCCAATTCGGGCCATAAAAAGTTCGTTATCATTTCACGATAGCGAACACCATTCACACATTCACAGTAACTGCCTGACCGGCCTCATTTTGGATAAAATACGTCCCGATGATGCCGCCAGCCCATAAACCGCACCAAACAGTCACTCTTTATGGGTGCATTGGTTTTTCGACAATCACTCTTGGATTATCATTCTCCAAAATGCGGAAATTCTTCTGATTGACGAATCCACTGAGGTGAAAATGTACCTCATCACTGAAGATGATTTTCTTCTACTATTGATCATCCACTGTTGCCACTTCTTGCCACCATTCTGACCATTGACGACGCTTGAAATGGTCAAGAGGCTTTAGTTCTTGAGTCAATTGCACCTTGTAAGCGTGTAAATGCAAGTCTTTATGCATAATGTTCATCAACGACGAGCGTGAGAGGTGCAATTGTTGGGCACGATGACGAGTTGAGGTGGGCGGCTCTTCAGCCACACTATCGCGAACAGCAGCAGTATTTTCTGCAGTACGAGCTGTACGAGCATGCACTGGTGTTTTCACATCTCCTACAAACCCGGTTTGCTCAAATTTTTGCACGATTTTTCCGATTGTACGCACATTTGGACAATTAAATTGACCGAAAAAATTACGAAGTGCACGATATGCATTTTGATTCGAACGCCCATTTTCATAATAAGCCTGAATAACTTTAACGCGTTGCTCGATTGTGTATCTTTCCATGGTTCAAATTGAGTTAGTCTGAAATTGAGAAATGTCAAATGAAATGCGGAGAAAAACTTGACGTTTAGGTGTGGTTCACATTCAACATCGGCATTGTTTGCTGCTCCTCCATGACACGTAGTAGCGCATATGTCAGCGATTGCTGAAGTATTCACAGACAGTGTATTTGCATCGACAGTTATCTGAGGATTTACGTTTGTTTTGTTGACATTATTTTTGTATACTGCCACCACTCCTTCTGCTCGAACATTGGGGCATTTGAATCGTACGACGCAATCAAAATTTGATATGTCCATATTGTCCTCATCCTTCAGCCAAGTCTCCGAGAGAATTAATATGTTTGACCCCTGCTATCCGCTTTGTAAGCTCCAAGACGTAGATAATTTAAAGAACATATAGACATAGATGGGAGTAATGCATTATGCCAGTCATATGCATTGTCCGTGGAGCGGTAAATCGTTTGGCGGGGGAGGGGCGATCTTAAAATCATTATTCAAGATAATTCATTACCCGTGTAGTAATGAAATCTAAAAGGAGTCTGTCTATTCTCATTAATCGGTTTAAACTGAGTCTCTGTAGCTCCTCTTGCAAAGTGGCCATCGATGTTGTTGTTTTTCGTCCATGATATATATCGTACTCGAGACTGCCCGCAATTCCTGGTAAGTAGGTTAGGTAAGGTAGATGTGCTGCCAGCGAAATCGCCAGCACACTTAGACCATGATGGTCCATTGTGATATAGTCAGACTACTACCACTGATCGACAGCTGCAGTGATAGTGCCGTTTATTTGATTCCAACGGCAAACGGCGATTGGAGACCAGAATTGAAAACCGGATAAAAGTGTATGAACTTAGCTTTCACTGGGACTCGAACCGAGGGACTCCTCTAACCAGGAGCAGACACTCAACCAACTGCGCAAGCTGTTTTTCACTTCAAAAATCTCACAGAAGCCCATTTGGAATATTTTTTATTTAGGTTTTGTGGACTTTGTTTTGAGCTGGATGTGAGCAAGTGCTACCCACATTGTAGCAGCTAATGTCTTTGAGAAAGAAAAGTTCTGAATGGAGTCTATATTCATTTGAAAACGCACATTTGTCCATCCACATCGTTCAATGGGCGCGGTCATTGTTATGTAATTTCCAGACCAACTTCACGTGAATGCGAGCCATCCCCAAATACTCACCCTTGTGAAATATTAACACGTTCATCGTCATATGTCCATTAGTGACATATTTTGCCCCTCGATGTTGGACGAGATGGACATTGAACCGATTCTCTTTATCGAAATTATAGAAGTGAAGTAGCTTATCTTCAAACAGTTGTTCGGTGATAGATATTATTAGTTGCAAAATATACATGAAATGTTCAACTAGAGATCCAACCCGATGTCTGTGGAACGCAAAGTTCAGCAAATTCTTATTCTCGAAGGGTAACAACGAGAAGTACGATGTCGCTAAAAAAATGTACATATTGGCCCAAGGTTTCTTACTCCTTAATGAAGTTTTATAAATGAAAGACATGAGGTATGGCGGGGCACTTTACTTTACGAAGGGCACTTTACGTTTGGAAGACAGAACATTAACAAGTATCATTCAAGAGCGATGTCGAGGTGAGAAAATATAATGTTCATTTGTTAAAGAGAACTATACCGTGGGCAGTCCCCTGAGGTCTCCTGTATTAGTCGCACGGACGACTGACGTACAAATTGAAACTGAATGAGTTTGATAAGATATAACTGAAGACCAAATTTCATCATTTTACAGGCACTGGGTGGAAAAGAAAACCTCCTTTTATTACAAATAGCGTGCTGGTGACAACTTAGCAAGGATCTATTGTAAAATAATGGTATTGTACACTCCTTCACAATCCGAATAAACAGATAGTAAGTGTTTCTTTTAGATCATGGTCGAGTGGCTGAAATCCTTGTATACGTTCGCTGTTTGCGTAACCTTCCCTTCCCACTGATATCGATCGCCTATATGAGAGCACTTCATTTAGATACCTCGGGGCGATATGCTTATCGATCTCTAAGATTGTCTGCGAAGCGACATGTGGTCAGGTTTTACTAAAGCCATTCAATTTGTTTGCAGACAATTTTATCGCATCACGTAAATCAATGTGTTGACGCTTTTGAGTTGACATCGTCACTGAGATTGAATCCTTTAAAATTAGGCTGATTTCCGATGGAGGGACTATTCTGAAGTGACTTAACTCGCGTGAAGTGCAAGTAAGTGGACTTGGGCTGTTCTGTCACGAGTGGAACTGATCAACAGTCCTAACGAAGCTTTTTCTACACATGAATACTGTCAGCGCATTGTCAGTAGCTCATGAGGCGTGAAAGTCATGCCGGGACATGAATCTAGAATCCCAGCTACACATTCCATGCCAACAATTCTATAATGGCGCCCGGCAATCGACCAAACCGCATTATTCGATTGGAGCTAGTTTCTCGTTTTCAGCTCCACACAGTTACCGATCAAATTCCTAAAAGAACTGCTTGACTGTGCCAGACAGTCAATTAAAGCGGAATTCCACAATTTCTTTAGGAATGGTAACGTAGATGTCGCTGGAGAGTACTACACCAATGCTTCTTCGTTGGCAAAATGTGGTGTGTCTCAAGTCAATCGCAATATAATCTACTTTGTTGGCCGTAGTCTGATCTGGAGTTCACCGTGTCCATGTCCCTTTGAGAATGTTGATGTTTGGGAACATTGTGCTTGATACATTGAGGTTACGCCCCGCTGCAAAGTCGATTAGCCTAAGTCCGTTATCGGAGGTGATGTCGTGGGCGTAGGCTATGTTTTCCGACTGTGTTACAAAAGAGTTGCTCCTGACGTCGAAGCTAGGACATTGATCGTATGTTTTGTTGAGGGCCTCGTTGAGACAGTATTTTTTGCGTTTATTTTGCCGAATTTAGCCTTAATTCGGATCGTCACCAAGCGTTCGTTTATACATCAAAAACTGACGACTTCTTGTCTAAGTCTGCCGCTGAAGTCATACACACACATACACACATGATGTACGCCGGTCTCGTCCTGTGCAGCAGTCACCGTAGTAAATGTAATGACAAGTCCGTCCGACCGCCTTTATTGAATTTAGTCCGCTTTATATCCAAAAGTTGTTCGACTGCACGTGGTCCGTTAGGAGTTCGAACGTTCCACGTGCAGATCCAAAGATCGTTGTCCTGTTTACGTATTCTAGGGTCGTCAGCGGTTAAATCATCCACCTCCGAGGCTCGTTGCTGCTTCGCAACGCTGACCGTCGGGCAGTTACACCGACGTTCAACCTCCAACTTGAAGGGCCGGGCTCTAGGTCGGTTCTCTTGGACAAAAGGGGCGGTTTATCGACTTTTATAGGCATGCATTCCGAATAAGTCGTACTAGAGAGGATTCACTAATTTACAGATCCACCTTACTGGCGTCTACAGTGCCACCGTCACTGTCATCTTGGCAAATTCCGCCGCTGCCGACTGAAATGAAAGGAGGAGTGCCTTAGTAGACACACATCTGCCGCTCCTCTTGCCGCCAAGATCATCATTAGGGAAGAAGTTCCCTATAAAAATCTTATAATCAAGGTACTAGGCACCCGGATTTCCGCAGTCGAGGGTGAGGGCAATAGTTAATTGACAATAGTTAATCGTCACTAGTGTGTCGACGCTTGTGTCTTCGTAAAACCCTTACCTATAATTTGAATTCCGGGAAGGGAATACCGTGCTACTAAAACTCAATGCTGTTTGCTGTCACATAAGCGAACCCTTAATAATCACCCATTTTCCATTAATGGCGCTTATATGAAAACGGAATATTTTCCATCCTTGGGATGTGTTGTTGGGACGTTGGCGTTGGACTAGTAGCCGTCACCGATTTGGCTGTCATTTATATGGCCTATATCTGCCCCAAGTCTGGTGGCCCTCAGAACACCTACTTTCTACTAGATAGAGCGATTAAACTGATAGGAAACACCAACATTGCAGAGTAAACACTCGCTCTAACACCCTCGTACTGTCTTCTATTTTGTTGTGTTTCACCGCTATTTTAGCATCCTTCCCACAAATGAACTCACTCGCAATACCCGGAATCCTCATCAGTTCATACTTAAGCCGGTTTCCCGCCGCACCCTATGAATATGGAATGCCTAATATTTCCCGCAGACTACAATCCGCAGACAATTAAGACCACTGTACCACAGGTACATCATCTCTTTCTTTTCCTTCACCCTTTTGTCCGTGCTGTGCCTTGACCCCGGACACTTAGGGTATTCGTAGTCCACTGTGGGCGCCCCAGTTATCAACGTGCGACTTGCGGTGACCAGATGTTGAAACACGCCACGGGGGCCACATCATCCGGCTTGTCCAAATGCCAGTGCCATGGCACAACCAAAGCCACCCAATAAAATGCTTTCCGAAAGGGTTCTCACTTTTGTAGTCGCCACAGCTATTCTCCCCTCAACTCATGTGCCATCAGCGGCATTCACAACGCGACTGGTGCGTCTAATAAAGCTATTTTCTTCTAAACAACATACACTGTCCACAAATCGATAGCGATAAACTGCTGTATCCTATGGTTTCAGCAATTCCGCCTAAACGCTCACCGTACGGAAGCAGTTCCACCTCCGGCAGCCCTTAACACATTCGCATCCATTCAATTCATTTAGCAGACATCATTGCATTGATTATTATTGCAGGACTTGCTCTTGACCTCCACCGCTACCGCCGCCGACGCAGACTGTGTCTTCTTTCACCTCAAATTCGGATGGGGGTGTGTGCTTGTTTTATTTTATTTTTTATAGCATCACTACACACACTGTCCGTGTCCAGTCGATAACGTATGCTTGCACGCTTTCACACCCCTTCCATGGAAAGCCCCACCAGCTTACTTGATTATGAGAGAAGCACACGCACACACTCACAGACACCGCCTCATTAGTGCTTGTGGGGAAAAAAATTCTAGTTTCAGTTCTTCCGAGGTTAGGTTGCGGACGATAAGCACGTACAGCACGTATACCACGTACCCTCTGTCTACTGTTATCGCACCTACCTTATTTGTTGTGTTCTTTTTCGGGGATTTATCCAACCCCCCCCCCCCCCCCCCCCGTGTAATGTTTCAATCTAACTCCAATGGCTCGGTCACCGGTTACACTCGAGCAATTGCAACGCACTGCGATAGCCCACCCAAAATGGTTATTATTTATTTACACATTCCGTCTCGGGCAAGAAACTAACCTCTATTTTTGTTTATCTCCCTTTGCAGGTGACACAATCGGTGAATAAGTGCTGAATGACATCGCCACTGGGCCAGTGAATATTGAGTGTTTGTTGTTTGTTATTTTTTTTCTTCGCTGCGAATTACGTTCAATACGAAATTATGTCGGAATTTTCGTCATTCGAACTGGGCTCGGTCGATCGACCCAATCGGTTTCAAGTGAATCCGGTGAATCATAAAAAATCGGATAAGGACGCCACGAAGGAAGACGTACCACACGAGGTCTACAGACGGTTGACAAACATCGACGGAGAGCCCCTCGAGGATGATCAATTTAATGAGGACGCCACGCAAATGCTGCAGAAACCCCGACAACAGAGGTGAGTTCAAAGTGCTTCCGTAAAGGTGTTGTATCATAATCTTCTGTATGCCAGCGTGTGCGTTTGGGTGTTTGGGTGTCCATGTGGTTGAATATCGATGCGGCTAAGCCGAAGGGTGAATGAAAGCCGACCTTGTTGACATATTCCTTAAGAATTCGGTAGAATCGAACCCCACAGATTTTCCAGGACATTTTATCAGAGATTGGCCTTGAGTGGAATTGATTCTTTCAAGTGGAATCGGAGGAGGGGCCTGTAAACGTGACCCTGTGAAGGGAAATGGGCTGTAAAACATGAATACCTGGCGTGTGTGTGGAATCTATGTCGAACATGATTCCGTTCGAGAGGTCGTTGTGTCGACATTGATAGACTTCACCTGTTCTACAGGCGGTCGAAATGATTAAGCGGTTTATGTACATAACTATGAAATTTGTGTGTCATTCGTGTTGGCAAAGGGTAACGACGTTTTTTTTTTCTAGTTTTCCATTTCAAATGGTGTTAGGGGATGATGGCCAGAAGTGAAATGAGTCAGTCTCTTCCAGGTACCAGCGGTAACTCGTCTCAGCTTACGTTCAAAGTCAGCCAGTACGCTGTAGATTAAATTTCACGACCTTTCATTGCCCACGTTGGTCACGAGTGCTTTCCAATGAACGTCAATAGCTGGTTTCTTGGAAAGTGTTACCAGAAGTCACCGGAAGACGGGAATCGTAATTAGCCCATTTTGAAGAAATGAAAAGCATTTATAGTGAAAGTTGAGAGATTCATTGTTTGTGAATAATCGTGGACTCCTTATATTCTCAAAAGCAATGCAAATTCGTAACCATTACTCCTTTTCCGTGCCGCCTAGGAACTGGTGCTGTTCAGTCATCCTGTTGTTTTAATAAACCTGTTATGAGATGTTAGAGGAATTTTAATGAACTCCTGTAGGTCTTGAAGGAAATATTTCTCCCAGCTGAGACCGGGGCAGTAGCCTCTTTTTTCTCTTTGTCGCCGCAGCGTCTGACAGCCAGGTATTTACGTCTCTGAATTCTAGGTAACTAGCACTGAAATTGATGGTTTTCAAGAAAGCCTGCCGCAATCGAGCAATCTTTCGAGTCACTGACAAAGATTAAAGAGTATAACTGTCTCGGCAAAGAGTAAAGCTGTAGGTCCCTTCCACTCGTGAGAGATCAATAGCACGCACAACACGTGTGGTTGCTGAGAAGCTATGCGCTGGCCCTCTATGGGCTGTAGTTATAAAGTTTATGAAGTTTCAGTTTCCGAAAGTTCTAAATTTAAGAGTATCAGCTTGGACGCTAATGGAAAGTAGGTTTAAGGTCATGCTTAGTGACGCTTAAGGTCATGCTTAGTGACGCTATAGATGATGATTTTTTTTAGCTCCCCTTTTTCAAAGCAAATGAGAGCTTTGCCTGTAAGTTGGGTCTTACTATCTACATGCAGGTCCATTGGGTCCCTTTCGGTTGTAATCCCCACTTCCGAACACTCGTTTGTGCCTTTTCTAGTTCGACGTTGGATTTCCAACTAAGTTTCCTGTCGATGATTAATCTGAATAGAGTTTGGCAGAGCTGTCACCATTGACCATTTAATTGCACCACTTAATCCCTTAAAATGCTCCTAAATCCATGAATTTTCAATTCTCGTGTTCTAACACCCTTCTTTTACCATCATGCTATTGCATGAATCCAACGGAATCCAGACGCAGGCAAAAGCACGTTCGAGTCATTCAACGTGAACGTGGCATCAACATTTAACGAACTGTTCATGGTTTTCAAATTGCATGGGTTTCATACATAGTTGAGAGATTCCGGGAAAAACTAATTTTATGCAGAATTTTATGCACCCATGGGATCGTTGGTCGGAAGTAAATCACACCACCATCCGGTTCCATTAAAACAACATTAAATACTGACTTGACATTTTCAAATTCATTCGAATTCGGAGCAACAGCCCATGTCTTATCAAATGTGCCAATCAGGCCACATTTATCAAAACGTAATTACTATTCTCCATCCAAGCGTAGATCGATGGCAGAGCAATTTCATATTCGAATGCCACGACGTCCTGTCGCACATCACATTGCACTCCTCTCTCCCCCATCCCACCTAGCCCCAGAGCATAAACGAATTGAGAACGGCCACAGTCCTACCTCAAAGTATAATTTGCTCAATCCAAAGTAAAATTAACGTTCCCCCAGCAAGTCTCATAAATTCTGCGGAAAAAAAGTTTCCTCCTTAAAGCGGACAACGAACATAATTCAGCGCCAACCTGAATCCCTAAACACCAATAAACCACGGCCCGAAGTAAAAGCATCGTCCTGTGGCTCTAATCAAATTCGGTTTTCCACCCCTAATTTCAGCCGCTGACTCATACACATCACGCTGTATGATGTGCGCTGTTTCTTTATTTATTTTATTGCCACCCTGTCCTGGCCATTGTCATAATGTGTTCCTTTTTCTTTGCCGACGTCTCTCATAAATTCGTAACGCTTCAGTTGGCCGGCAAATTTTATCTTCCTTTTCCCCTCGACCAGAGGGATCATCACACCTCGTTTGTCCACTCAGCCTATCACGCTCTCCGTCCACCAAGGGTTGCCGCTGGTAGGTGGAGAATAACTTTTTGGCTTCTGTGGAACTTTACGTGTGTCAAAACTGCGTAAAAATCTGTCAAAATGCTGTCACAAATTGCCTCGAAATAGTTAGCCGCTGCCGTTCAATATTGTGTCAGGATTTAGGGGACTTAAAGCATAAATTTCGCCGGCGTACTTATTCCCTTCAAATGGCATAAATATGCGTTCGGGCACTTACCATGATTGCCGCACTTTAGCCGACGGTCCGCCCCCCCGCCGAACGCGACTAATTGTAGGCAAATTTAAAGTCTCACTTTATAGAGCAATACGAGACGGTTTTATGGCTACATCCATTTTGCGACTTCCATCAGCGATGGGGCAGAGTGTGGGCTTGGATGGCGAAGAAAATCGATAAAATCTCACTAAAATATTATCGCCCGGGAAGATTCGACTACTCTCGACGGTAGTCGTTTAATTTCTCGGCTGTCATCCTTGTCGGCTGTGCATGGTTGATGGGATTCCCCCCACGGAGCGTGTAACTTTGATGGTTTATTAGGTAATTAACCTAGATTTCGTTGTGTTGGTTTATTTGAAATTTAATTCCTGACACTCTTTCGTCGCATTAATAGGAATTACTTGCAGATGAATTGTTCTTTGTAATTACTTGAGGCCTTATATTCGAAATAGCTTACAAGGCTGCCGAGGTGCTTTGGTGCTTTCGGATTAGGATTGCAACAGTCGACTGCCAACGATGAATGCGTTCCACTTCCATGCGACGTATGATAGGGCCATCAAACGTAAAACTTTTGAATACCAATCAAATTTTGCATCGTTTGTGGGGTTATTTCAAAAATTCGCTCGTGAAGGAGTTAATACCTTGTATAATAGCCTCCCTGTTCCGCACACTTCTCTACGCCCATTAATTTGTCGTTTCTTCTTGGTATGTTTAGTAAGGACGTAAGGTGATTTAAACCAACTCCAGCAAACGAACAATTGCACTGTGATCATAATAAACATTTCGTTAAGTTTCGTTAAGTGTCGTTAAGTTTCGTTCACTTTTGCTGACTTTAGTGGGAGAGAATTGTATATCTACGTATGTAAATGACAGTTTGTTTTGAAATTTTTTTCTTAAATTCTGTAGAGAATTGAGGTAATTTACAAAGCTGATGATGGTGGTTGCTTGTCTTATACGAGACGTTCCGGAAGATCCAAATAATAAATTGATATACAAATTTGATCAAAACTCAGATCATAAATATAATTTGAATTTACGTTTGTCACCATAAAATGCATGGCCATGTTCTTACCACATCATTTTCGTTCGAGAATGCGTCAGCGGTGAAAGTGGCGGTGGATCCACATACATTAATGGTTAAAAGCATTGGCCTTGGCCAAGATTCATGTACATGATTTGAATCACCCAATCCCTTAAGTGTACAGGCGCCCTTCACCAATTACGGCGCTGAACAGTTGAGTCAGGGATGATTGCGATAAGTTGTGGAGAATTAAACAAAGTGGCAGCAAAAAGCAAAATAATTGCGCGTTGGCGTACTGTCTGTACCCCACGAGGGATCACATAAATTATAAAGGAGAATATGTTAAGTTCGGCGTTGGCTTTCAAATTGTCTTGAGCTTTAGCTTTTCATC
The DNA here is from genome assembly GCA_907269125.1 of Eristalis pertinax. Lineage (NCBI taxonomy): Eukaryota > Metazoa > Arthropoda > Insecta > Diptera > Syrphidae > Eristalis > Eristalis pertinax. Next base: position 33,990,594 of record OU026147.1, on the reverse strand, counting down.
TTGCAAAAGTGATTTGTTGCGTCGGCTGGCTCCTTCGCCTAACCATGAACTCCCCCTCTTTAGTTTGCAATTAAAGAAATTATGCGTATCTCACATATCTCGTGACATTTTGAAATAAATTAGATTATTAAAATCAACGACGGCTGTGAATTCTCTCCTTAACCTGGTCGACGAACCAAGAGATTGCGGTCGTTCTCCTGAGTTGAACAAAACGAAACGGGGTGTAAATCACCCACTATCCTATGATAACTTACTCAAGATGTTTTCATCTGATAGCTGGATCAGTTCTTGGTATTCTGTGTGTCTCCAGACCAAGGACATCTCTCTGCATGCATGTGTCTCGTGTGTCTATTGGCGTTAAGCCCTCTCGTTTATGTCTTTTTGCAGCCATAACTCTTTTTTTATGTCCAAGAGAGTGCCTTGTTAATAACCGGACAACATCCCTCCATAAACGGATAACACAGCCAAGGATTAGGGAAATAAATTACATCTTAAGGGGCACATCATTTGTGAAATTGCTTTGAGATCAGTTGCTCGTGGGTCTGGTGGGGGTTGAACAAAATTACCCAAAATATGAATCGCTGGAGAGGCAAACGCTTCGACTAGACAAAATGTGTGCATAACTATATGCAGGGAGAGGGGGGAGAGGACTTAACGTAGACAAAACCAAAAAAGAAACGTGTCCAGAGTAAGTGTTGGGAGGAAAAAGTGTCTGCAGTGCGTGGAAATTTATGCGGCATGAAGTTAAATACGAGCGTTATCATACGATGGACGGAAGTTTATGATTTATGCCATTAGCTTGAACCAACTTAGATTTTCGGATTTGATGATGCGATTCATGTTAACATTTTCTTGCTCATCATTGCATACTTTGTAAAGGCGGCGATGGAACTCACTCCCCAATAGTCGGCATCATTAAGGGGGCATGATGCGATAAACGAGACATCCCGCTGGACGTATTACGAAACCCACTTTAATCTACTGTTGAAGTTGTTCTTTACCCAGTCTAAGGGATCAACCTTAATTGACTTTAATTAACTTAATCAACTAAGCAAAAATTAACGGAACTTAACGAAGTTGTTCTGTATATTCATTGTTAACACAAATCTTCTAATCAGCAGCTATAATGTTGGGGACTGAGGTATTAAAGCAGTTTGGGACGCAATAGTGGCATCGAAGCGAAAATCCGACGTGGAATTGCCCTTGGCAATCGTACAGTGCTACTTCGGTATGTCGAAACAACTCCAGATTTGGAAGACCATCATTCTCTACAAAACTCTTATTTTGCCAATCCAAAGCTGAACGATAAGTAAATGAACAGATCTGAAACTTTGTCCCTTCGAAGGAAAAATTCTACGCCGGATGTGTGGTCATGACTACGAGGAATGTGAATGGAGGAGAATACCACAACCTTACGCACTACGTACATGTAGTCCAGATGGCAACAATCCGTTGACTACACTGACTCGGCCACATCGAGTGCATGGACACCCGTGCTCCAGCTAAGAAGGTCTTCGAATCCTAGCCTACTGGTTCTCGGTGGCGTTTTTAACATAACTAGATAACTAGATTGAAAAGGTCTCACAAGAACCTCATTATGGTGTCATTATGTCCCCGAACTTCAAAGTGGTCATGGTTGTTTACATACGACGAATTAAGGCATCCGAAAGTTTTATCCCTCCCCCATACGTCCGAGGATTGTGGTAGTTCCATGTGGACATATGCAAAATATCACTTTTAACTCTTTGAATGCTCAAATGGACGACTTCCGAAGGCGGGTAAACTGATATTGTTGTTTACAAGCCATTGCATGTACAACGGCCGAGACGCAGTAATTACGAAGAAGAGAACGACCTACTTGGTCGTCTACTCAGTTTAATCTTGGGATATTCTGGTGCCTTCTATCAACTTAAAGCATTTACCGCCCTCTTTTACGATTCGCTCAGCCCAGCAGTATCGTTATTTGAACATTTTCGATTACATTACCTACCCCACTTTTCCAGAAAAAGGTCCACAAGTCAACCAGATGACCTTTCATCAAAGCATTTGTTAATTACATTGATAGCCTCATTTCCATAGAATCTTCTCCCCTGGCCTGGCACACTCCAACCGAGCTGAACAGGAATCGAAAGGGTTTCGTTTTAATGAATTGAGCGAAGGGATGAGTGCAGCCGGACATTGCCGAGAAGTGGCAAACTAGAATTCAAATTCCAATTAAATCGCCTCCCGGCCCGCCCAGCGTTTTGTATGTGACCCTTTTTTAATTAGATTCCATTGCGTTACCCTCTGAATTTGCACTATTTTTGATTTAATCTTTTGTGCATGTGAATAGGATTCCAATTTTAATCTCACGCAGTCTGGGGGGATGCTGCTACCGGCATGTCAATTTCCAAGCATTCGACATCAGTGGGGATAATTAACTTTTGAAAAGTGCCACAAAAATACACACACTCTCCAGCTGGGCAAGTGGGAGCAGCTGACTACTTGAGTGAGTCGCACATGAACGTGCCTCTGGACGGGGGGGTCCCATGCATGTGGAGCCAAAAATTCCATGCACATCACTGGAGAATTTGATTAACGCGAAATTCTCGCATTTTGTCGATTCTTGTCGTGGGCTATAGTCAGCTCATCACGGATTATGCGGTGGCGTTGAAACGCCAAGTCACGTTTATCCCTTGGAAGTGTAATTCCTTGGGGGCTATGCGTTGTGTGTGTGTGTGCTGAAATCTCTGCTATTGGGGATTAGAACTTAGGCGAGCCTACACAAAGTTCGTGACTTCGTTGCTTGCAATTCTTGTTATTTCGTTATTCGAGCTTGAATTGCAATTCGTTTGATATTCTGTTAGTTCAGGAGAATGAGGATGAATTTCGTTTCTCTTTGTATCTTCTCATGTATGTAGACTACTGTGTTTGTTTCTTAAGCCATTTTGATTTTATCATCCATACGTGGACTCACTCGTTGTGGCAATGCCGAGGAGTTGATACATTTTATTACCAGAGAAATGCTTTCTGTAGACAGTTCATATTCTCTGAGCACTGTTAGTGACTCGAGAGAGGCGGAGCTGTGGGTCATGAAAATTGTTCGAGTTACGAATTGAACACAGCGTAGGAGTCGAAATATCTAGCTACATCACGGCGGGCGAACATCTAAACCAAAGAAAACTCGCCAAACGTCATTCCGATTGAGTTCAGATGAAGAATAACTTAATGCAACACAGTGCAACTTCGATTTATTGAAAAATCTTTGATCAACAATGGGCACAATGGACCCAACACGTTGGTCTAAGTGAGCCACTGCTATAAGGTCGTATGAGCATTTTTTAACTATAAGCCGAGTCGATTAGTTCGAGCGGGAGAAATAGGAGAAATAAGCGATGCCAAATTGTCTGTACTCGGTCTTAGACCGTACATGTGAAGGTAGGTGATTTCAGAGATGGACAGCATGAATAAAGATGTGCCAGCGTGACATTAAACATGTACGATTGGAAGGTCTCAAGGTAATATTACGACTTGATCGACGGAAGGTGATCTTTCCATAAAGATAATGTGCCTGTTTCTTGTGAATAATTTTGAAGTAGTCTAAAAATGCATCCAATTCGACCATACCAAGAGGGAAGCTTAAGTAGATTAAACATCGTCAACATAGATATGAAATCTACAATAGGACAACGTAATTGGCCGATCATTTATAAACATTGAAAATAATAACGGACCGAGAATGGAACTTTGTGGAACATCGCATCAAACAGATGTCGGATTTGAATTATGGAAAACAGCTTCGACTCGATTAGTAAGATACTAGAGCATTAATTTATTAGTGGGATTATAGAAATTTAATTGGGTGGACAGTTTATGACAGAGTATTGTTAGGTCAACACAGTCAAATGCTTTCGAGAACTCAATTAAGGTTAGTATGGTTGTTCTGTCTTCGTCAATAGCTCTTCGTATATCGTCCGTTACTTTGAACAAGGCTGTGACTCAGCTACATATGTTCCTTGCGTAAACCTGATTGTGAAGGATTTAAGAGATTGTGTCGCGCGATGTAATCTTCAAACACTTTCTATAAAAACGGAAGAATAGTGGACTAGTGGTGGATTGGTTTTCTTGGGTATTTCTTTGATTTACTTAGCTTCCTTTCACAGTCTAAGGTACGTCGACGTCATGATTATTGTGTTAATAATATGAGTGATGTGAAGTATTGTTGGCAGCAAAACTTTAATGAAGTCAGGGTGAATATTATCGAGACCAACAGACTTGATGCACAACCGACTGAGTAGGAATCGACTCTTCCCAATTCAAACAATCTTTCCGAGGATGCAGGGTCAGTAGAAGTAAATCGAACATTTAAGCTGTCATGGCTAATGTCATCATCGTTAATCCTTTTGTTCACTTTGCTCTGTCCAATATCGCGAACCTGTTTTCATACGAACCTGGACGATCGATCGGTGTCAAATTTTTTTATATGCATTATGCATTTCCGTACAATGAAATCTTCTCAATCGTCTGAAAATAAAGTCCATCTTTTTCATCCGGAGAAGAATTCGATCGGTTGACCATGTAGGTATTTCGCTCCTAATAACTCGCGACGGAAGTGCAACATTTTTTTCGAAGAGGTAGTTAATATTAGCATTTAATTATTAGCATTGACTAGTTTTTTCTACACAAATTTTTTGTGGAATATTGATTAAATGTGAACTATCTATTAACACCAACCACACTGTGCGCCTTTGTGTAGGGGAGAGGTGCGTCGACTCCCATACTGGGGGATATAGATTCAATCCTTGAATCGAGTAACTTTCACAATTCACGACTCCACCTCTTTCGTTTCGAGTGTGGGGTCTTACCCACTCGCGACATATGTATATTAGCAGCTGCCTGCCTTGGGTCTAAGAATAAACAAATGAATTGAAAAGTTGATAAGTTCACGCGAAAAGCAATTTACTTATTTCCGAGATTTGTATCGTCAAAGATGGGTACGTAATATCAGAAGGGACTCGCAGAGGGTCTATGTGGGATGCTTACAGCATTGGGTTAGGTTAGCCCTACAAGCCTTCCAGACATCGGTTTTCGAGTGAATAGTCGTCAAGAATAGTTCGGAATGGTTATCGTCCCACGTCACCCATCAATGTCTCATTGTAAACAAAGGAATTCCGGAGATAACTCCTCTCGGATTTGTAATATTTCTCATTGAGAATAGCGTAAGCTACCTCCCTGAACACCATATCAAAATAGATGTCGTTAGCATAAAGTAAATATTTCACAGGAAATTGAATATCTTACCATTACAATATTCTGAAAGAAGATATCTCGAAGCTTTCTGGGACATCTTGATTTATCTCTCTAGTGAACTTGTTCCAGACGCAATATCCTGCCTGGCTTGGTGGATATTGTTCGATTTCAAATTGTAATGCGATACTGTTACATCCTTCAGGGCGTAAATACTTGTCAGGGCGCCGGAGATATCAGTTTTGTTTGCGTATAAATCAACGAGTTTGCAAGTCTCGGCAAAGATGTTATTCGATGTTATTCGTAGAAATTCCCACCATAAGTACAATATCAACCGATGCTGGGTATCTGCGTTTTAGCTTAGCCATCTTTTGTTCTTGTTTCTTATTTCCTGCTCGTACACAGTAGGTGGGACTGCAACTAGCAGAAAAGCTTTAAAATGCCTACAGTTTTGACATTCATTCCAACTGACATGATGTTTTACCAACTGCATCCAATTTCGCACGCCAAGTTGTCTTTTCGATTCGTGTGCGCCACCGTCCTGGAGTCTTGTTAGCTGAGGCCCAGGACTTTCCCCCAGTGAAGCGCCATCAGAAGAAGAAGTCCGCTTGACAAGACTCATAAATCGTCTTCCAGGACTTCGAAATCCGCAGTAATTGAGTACATTTGGGCATTTAATTTGCTTGGTACTGTGCTGAAACGCCATTTTCAAATGAGGGATAGAATTTTAAGATGACAACGGGATTATGTCCTCTCCACACTGGTTCAGCATCAGAGACTGAATGTACATGTGAAACGCAAACGGGGATTCTTAACTTTCTCCTTGGCCCACATTTGTGAATTCTCCAGATTCGTGCGTAGCTGATTAACTCGAGCATAACAAAATCCGCTGACATTAATTATGCCGCCATGGGGACGCGATGTTTTGAATGCTGCTAACGTTTTGCTTTTCTAATCAAACTCGTCGCGGCCCTTTGACGCACGTACATTCGTTAATTTGAAAAAAAAGCTCGTTGCCAGCTTACGCACGACCCTCAGCGATAGACAAAACAATCCACTTACATGAGCAAAATCAAAAATAATTATGATTCCTCAGAAAATGACATCTTCAATCATTGCCGTCACCACGTCCTACATAAATTCCATGGCAGAGGCCCCCAAGTGGCTTCAGTCACATCATGAAGTGTTTCGAGTGCCTCTTGACATTTGACTTGAAGCGTTCATGCCAGCTGCAAGTTCTATCCGGGTAATTCCTCATTTCAACAAGATTCCTTCGAGTAAAAATCGTGAATCTTTTGAGTGATGTTCGTATTTTAGGAATTCGACTTTGGCTTTGCCTTGTTAAGCTGAATTCGGAGAAATGTTCATGAACTCCCCGCGACGGTATGGGTGGCCAGCATTCCCCGAATGATCCTGCGAAACGGTGTCCAAGAGCCGCCAAACACTGGTGGTCAGTTCTTTTCGCAGAAGCACTCACACCCACCCCACATCCCCATGATTGAACTGTAATCTGCAGTGAGAGTGATCGCTCCATTATCCAGTAAAGTTAGTTCTAGGACGGAGGCGCAAAAGATGAGCTGTCGTGGATAACCAGGGGATTTGGTATTTCCTGAATGTCAAATAGTACATACAGCCGCCGCCGCCGGGGATGGTGCAAATTAATCAGGTCAAAGCGTGTTATTTTGCTTCCTTAGAATTTATTGTAATCCATTTACTTCTACCTCTTGCCGTGCCCCACAGCAGTGCAGATGAATGCGTAAGCGAATAATTGGGACAAATAGTTTCCGCCGAACCTGGGGGCTTTGGTATCAATGAAGAGTGTGTTTCGATTATTTGGGCATGTTCTGGTTGACCTTGCGCAAACACGCGTGGAACTTAGTTAGTTTACTTACCTTAACATAATCCCTTTTGTGTTGTATGTTTATTGATAGGACGAGGAGGGCAATACAAGACGTCGCGGCTTGGGGAATGGCGTGCTGCCAGCCGTAGGGCGCGTTTAGTTTCGTTCGAATTGAACGTGAATAGTTACGTAGGCGATGAGTCTTTGTACGTCTCGGTGTAAGGATGGTATTCTGTGCAGATGCTGGGATATCAAGGAAATTAAATAAGAGCTTCAAATGTCGTGAAATTAGGTCAAATGGGAATGGTCTTAATTCTCATGTGAAAAATTGACACTGCATACGACTGCGTTAGGCACCTATTATTTATTAAGCACCCGTGCATTGGTTCTTATTTGTACTCCATTGGATTGGATGATCCGGCGTTCTTTGCAGCAGTCGTCTGCATGTAGATGTCAAGTGGAAAGAGGTCTAGTAAATCCTCTAAGTCCGCCGTTGGAGTAGTGCAAATTGCACTTGTCACAGCCAGGCATGCAAGTCTCTGTATTATTTTTAAAGCATTTAAGTTGGTGGACTTCAGGGAAGCAAGATTGGTCTCACATCCACAGAATATTCTTGGGGTTATTTAGATTTATTGGATTCATTTAGACCCACTGAGTCGGTTACCGCCCTTACTCCTGGAACCATTTTGTTTTTTTGGACGAACGCCCAGATTGATTTGACAGCCTTTTCGGATATGTCCGCTTAGATAGTGTTCTCTCATGGTTTGTTTCCTAATGGAGGCCAGTGCAGGACAGCTGCAGAGTAGATATGCGGAGTTTTCCTCTTCTTCTACATCCATTCGTCGGCTACAGAAGTCGCTGTATGGTAATAATAGTCTTGCGGCGTGTCTACCCATTGCACAGTGTCCTGTAAGAACTCCAACTAGGTTACTCTGGTTTTTCCTGCCTAGACTGAGGATGGTCGCGGTTCTTTGTAAGTCAGGTTTTGGCCATATTTGTTTCGCATGTCGACACGTGTTAAGATTATTCCGTTCCGATTGTTAGCTCTGTGATTTTGGTATTTTGAGTTTCTATTGGCACCCAGATGTTTTCTTTGGTCCAATATTTTTTTTTTCTGTTTCTGGCTAACTCGTCTGCTTCACAGTTGCCGGGAATATCTCTATGTCCAGGAACGCAGCACACCGTTAGGCTACATTGTCTTGATGCTCTCGTTAAGAAACATACGGCAGAGTCTTACCAATTTCTCGATCTTAAAAATGGTGATTCGAGTGCTATATTTGCTGCTTGACTACCTATGATGCTCTCATTCGATGTCGTTCTCATCAACAGCCATTGAGCGGCTTCTGCCTGGATAACACTACAGTAATCTGGTAGTCTAAGAGACCCGATGATCTGGAGATGTTCCGAGTAAATCCCCCGCTTCCATTCCACTACCGGTTTTTAGATCCATCTGTGTAGATTTCCATGGCGTTGTTCTTATTCAGTATCGAGTTCGTCCTCCCTAGTTGTCTACTCGGTATTCTGGTCTTATATTTAATATCGAAGTCTAAGATCGGGGTGATGTAGTCAGTAGGTTCTTCGGTAAAAAGGTATGAGTTGCGAGATGCGAGAACGCTTTTAGTCTCAGCGCCGATTTTTCTTCAAATTCTTCTCCACAGCTGTCTACAGGAGTGAGGTTTAATATCGTTTCTAGCGCTGCGGGGTTAGGTCCCAATTTGGTACCAAATATCCTGGTGCTCAGGTACAGAGCATTAAGCGTAGGCAAATGCCTTGGTTCCTGTGTATTTTAGCTCGTCCAGAACTTCGTGAATGACTAGCACCCACAGACTAGACGGGGGGAGATAATTCCGCCGGCCTGGGCTAAGGTCGCATTGATTAATATTTAGCTGAGTAGACTTAACGGGAATATGGGATTTCTCAACTTTGGCCATTCAAGTGTAAGTTGAATTGCTTTGTTCCCTACGTAATTAAAGGCTCCTTCGATGTCTGGAAATGCGGCAAGTGCGAATTCTGTGCATATCCTCTTCGGCAAATTGTCTTCGTTGATCTTGTTGAGCGATATCGCACGAGGAATACAAATTATCCTTTTCCTCAATCGTCTCAAATAGCAACATAAGCTACCCTCTTGAGTAAAAGACAGAATGGCCAACGATCGTGTGAATCAGAGAGGACATGCCATGGGCAATCATCTTTGAACGGAATGCTACGGTCGTTGGTAGAAATTCGACTTTTTAATCCTTTGAATTGTCCCAGTACCGTGACTGGAAAAACATTCCCCGAACACATACCATTTTCTTCTTTGTGGTTTACTTACCATCTGTATAACGTGGTGTTAGTCGTTCCTTTTGGCTTACGCACCTCCTTCATACCTTCTGAACCCTTCATATTGGACTTGGCATGATCATTAGTTTCAGTACATCCAGAAATGGAATGGTGGACCCATTTTTTTTGTTTTCACTGTCTGGGATTCTGTTTCTTCTTCATATCTCCAGAGAAGCCGGAGTGCTCGGTAAGGACTTCTAATAGCAAGCGTACATCCTTGCGACTAAAACCGATCAATGATGTGGCTCTCTTTTTGCTCAGCGTCGGCCAGAGAGCCCCTGCCGTTGCTCCAATATTCAGAACGAGCCATCGAGTTCTGGCTCTTTCCACAGACTGGTCCTCTAGTCTTTTTCCTTATGGAGCTGAGCGGCGTATGCTCATACGGGATTGGTAGGCTTCGCAAGGCTGTCCGCCTTTTCGTTTCCTTGCATTCCAATATGCCCCGGTATGTAGCAGAGGGGTCACCGAGTTTCCCAAGAATATCCCACTGATGCTCTGTCGGCACAACATCGATGTTAGAATATCTAATGCTGTGGCCTTTATTGCCACTTGGCTTTCAGAATAAATGGGGATCGATTTGTCAGTTACGTTGTGGTCTCTCAATAGGAGTGCGGCCTCGTATATCACAGCCTCTTCTGCTTGAAATACGCTGCAGTAGCTCCTTAGTGGCAGGGATTTATCGAAGAGGCCGCAGAAGACCGGGTTCGTTTTTGCCGTCAGTCAGGGAGATTTCCCTTAATGCTGCTACCAGTTGCCATTGCTTCCGGTCGGGAAAACGTAAGTGGAAGTTTTTCTCCTAGGCTAGTTGTACTGTGCTGCTGTTCAACCTTTGAGTTTGGAAGCGTGGCCAGAATCTAGTCTCGCTGAACCTCAGAGCCGATGAGGCTGCACTGTTGCTGCAGAATACGTCGGATGGCCTCGAGTACTGCCGTCGGTGTTGTTCTGAGACAACTTGTTATGCCTTGTCGTGCCGATCTTTGGATTATGGTCAGCTATGTGAGAATATATTTTTTCCTAATGCTCTCCACCATACTAGAGAGCCGTACATCAAGATGGGGATTCTGATTCATAGACCAGATTGTATTTGAACAAGTGTATTTGAAGAAGTCCACTTAGACCTTGAGAGCATTGGCTTATTTTCACAAATAAGAAAAAACCTTAGGTTTTCGTCAATCCCGTCAGTCGTTGCCTCTGCGTGAGATAACCATGGCCTCATAATCGCTCGTGCAAAAAGTTTACTGTGGCATCAGTTGTGTGGCATGTAGCGTCGCGGTTCTGTTCAAGCCCCATGTTGTTTACCGCCGAGCTGGCCACTGATTGTGATGGATACTCCGTCGACACTTGAATATCTCCGTTGCTAGTAATAGCGTTTGCGTAGTGGCGGCTTGAAAATTACACTAAACTCCCACTTTCTGCTGACCTACCCTGACTTAGTGGACCTTGTATGGTTAGCTTAATATCAACTCATCAAATTTCAGACGAAGTAGCTAAAGATAAGTGAAATTTTTCCTTGTCGAACTGCTACTCCTGTCAGCGCACTCAGAACGTTGTCTGTGATGGCTTTCTTTCAGCTCCCGCATCAGTTCGATCTCATACAGGTGTATGCTCAAGTGCCGACGCAATCGTCGCCAAGTTCGAGTTCTGTGTGTGTGGCGTTGAATTGATGGCACTGGGTTCTCCAGCATACTGTCCTGGACAACGGCGATGTTTTCGGCAGATTTCACGTTTCGTTGCCTGTTTGTTCACTGAACTGGACGAGTCGACGCTTTGACCACCGAACGTTGAATAGAGGACTATTTTGACAATACAGTGGTATCAGTTGCACGTGTTCTCGACAGAACCCGCCAACTGCCTCCCCCACTTGTGTGCGTTGTTCCAAAGTCTCGGTATCGATACCACTTCGGGTCGGAGCAACGTTGCCCATGTGCTCTACACGACCCAGTCACATTAGGCACTGCATCTGTAGACTACAGCCCGTACTGTCCGTATTTCTCCGACTTCTAACATTGTTCAATGTTGATCCACTGTCATCGCATGACCTTAGAGCCAATCGATTGCTCAAGCACTTCGTTCCTCCACTCCATATCATCCATCTAGTTAATGCTGTCTAAGGCAAGCTGCAATTACACCGGTAGCGAAGTTGCCATCAACACATTCGCCTCGTGGGCTGACACTCATCCATCACATCACTCATTTGAAGCATGTGCCGCCATGCACAGGCGTTGGCAAACATTTCACAATTCCTGTCACATGTCCAGCTACATATCTAACGAAATAATAAACAAGTGATTTCACTTTCTCTTATTTTACAGGATACAGTCAATAAAGAGCAGTTTTCGTGATAAAGACAAGCCATCCCGGTTTAAGGACCTACAGACGACGCGGTTCCAAGTGGACCCCCGCACCGAAGAGTCAGACGATTCGAATGACTCGAATGAAGATCGTGAACTACTCGAGAACGAGTACGACACGAAATATGGAAAAAGTTTTCGGTAAATGATGATGACATATGGCACATATGGCGTTTGATAACCACATCTATTGATTTTAATTTCAGTCACTTTACCCGGGAGGCGCTTCCCCGACTGGACAATTATCGGAACATTATGTCAATACAGGCTGCATACCGTCCCACATTGGATGAGTTGCACAATGCAACTCTCACCGGCAAGGTAAGTGCAGTATGCGTAGCATAGCTATTGTTTACTATATTATCTTGTTTGAATAAGTATCTCATTGTTTGTTCTGGTTCCGTCTGTTTGACAATAGTGGGTGTCGGCGACGGCAGCGGTCTGTTTTTATCGATTGGGTCTGTGGGTGGCCTCTCCATGAGTGGAATTGTGAATATACACACACAACATTGAATAGCTCTCTAGAGAGATGCGCCTACATCCTGACGCCTGATGATTGAATGAAATTCTGATGAGCTGCAGATACGAGCACGGTTTGATTAACGACAGTGGGTGTTGCATGTGGGCTGTGGTGTTAGGCTTGAGTTTCACGGAATGAGGCTAGTTATTGAACACGTACCGATTCAAAATGAATGGAAATTCGATAATATTGTTTAGGAAATTATATTAGGTGTGGTTTCAGGTCAATTATGGGACTAATTTAGTAGGACAAGCATTTGAGCAACATCTAATTAATAATAGAAGAGATTGAGATGATCCTCGGCCCAACTTATACAGCAACCCTCACGAGCGGAGCGGACGAGTTTCGAAGTTTCGAGAAATTTGTTCTATACTATCTGTGTGTATAGTCAGTCACGCGAGAGAGGTGAAGCCGTCAATTGTGGAGGTTGTTCGTGACCCGATTTGAACCTGAACAGCCGGCGTAGGAGCCTACCCACAACGTTATGGCCGTTTGGAGATAGAAAAAAATAAAAATACAATCCGTGCCAATGACTAAAGTAGTGCTTCTAAACACGTTCCCTGTCGAAAAGACATTGAAGCTGCCTAAGAGGAACTACTAAGACATTCTTTTGAACGACTGAAAGGTCCTAAGAGCAATCAAATCGAAAGGTGATCTATATTTTCTACCTCCTCTTCATCCATGCAGCTTCTGCAGAAATCATTATATGGTACACTGTTCAAGGAGCATCCCTCCAACTATCAATGAGTCCGATAGACGGAAGATCTATTGTGTTATACGTATCCAAACAGGCTGCCATCAATGCACACCATCGGTCAACTCCAAGATGGTAAAAATCTGCTGTTTATCTCGATAGCAGATAAGGGACAGATGCTACCTTATCCTATGCTTGGTCCCTGGGAGCAAGAGTATTCTGGGCAACGAATTAGCAAGGACCCCTGGCCGTCTGCTTGCCAATCAGGAGACAGTGCCTTCATCAATCAAAGAAAAGTAGATGGGTGGAGATTGATACACGAAAACCATGTGGCCATCATAAAATTTAAACACAACAAAAGCTCTGCTTGATTTAAAAGGGAAGCGAATTACTTACCAAACTGCCGCATAGACAATCAAGCCAGAAGACTTGGAATGTCCTACAATACATTCAGTAGAAGCTGCAGGGATGAGAAGGAGGAATAAACAGTATATCTGATAAGCCTAGATTGTGCTATGGGACGCCTATTATTCTATGGTGAAATGTTAAGTCACTCGCCTATACCGATAAGACAGCCTTCGATTACCGAGATACCAGAAAAAGCGACTCAACAAGTCGTCGTCAACATTACCATCTTTAAAAAAAACTTTAAAAAGTAAATGACATACCTTGATTTATCAACTCAAATAAAAATTACACACACTTCTACGAGACATGTGTTTTTGTTTTTTTTTTTCTTTACTATCAAAAACCAACAACTTTAACAACGTCGAACCCCAAGCAATAGCCGCACCGGGATCGAAGAGTCCATAGTGACTATTATACACCAGCTTCTAAACACCAGGAAGATATGCTCCAAGCTTGGTGACACCACCATCTGTAGGTCTATTAATAAAGCTTACCACACGGCCGAGTGATCTCTCTCCTATGGGACGTAGTAGTAAATGAACTCCTACTGAGCATAGAAAAGACAGGATGCAAGGTTATGGCCTATGGAGACGATGTTGGCATTGGCCATCAGGGATATCCGGCAGGTGGCCCTCTTCGAATTAGAAAAATGGACTAAGGAGAGCGGCTTGGGTGTCATTCCGCAGAAAACAGAACTAGTACTCTTCACCAGGAAATACAAAATTCCTGTCATTGATCCTCCCACTATACGTAGAATCGATCTATAACTGAATAACTGTGTAAAATTCGTAGGCCTCATTCTAGACACGAAATTAAGCTGGAAACTAAAAATCCAGGAACGCGTCAGAAAGGCATCCACGACTCTATATTACTTCAAAAAAGCTATATGATCTAAATGGGGACTATAACCCCGCGTGAAAACCTGTTTAAAACAATGTAATATCAAGTACAGACTGTTCTGTTCCGACAGCCAGGCAGCGATCAATCTCTGGGAGCAGACTTCCCTGAATTGCCGCCTAGCTCTCAACGAGATGCCAAGTATTTTAGCATCCAACTTAAATATGTGGGTGTCGGGACAATGCGACATCCCAGAGAATTGTGAAGCGGACGAACTCGCTAGAAGGGGTACCAAGTCAGTACGCCTTCCGGATGGAGATATGCCATCGCTGCTGCAAAGCGTAAAAAGCGTAGGCTAACCGGCATTAAATGCCTCACTACAAAGCAGCTATGGCCTACCATAGATCCAATGCGCTCACATAGCCTGATCAGATTGAGTAGAATCAACCTTAGAACCATTATCGGCGTACTAACCGGGCATTGTGCCATTGGCAGACATGCCTCCAGACTAGGTTTCCACTGTAATGACATCTGTAGAAGCTGTGGGGATGAAGAGGTAGAAGAAACATCTTCTATACAATTGGAATGCTCTCTCGACATGTATAAAGCGTCATTTGGACGCCTACTACTTCAATAACTTGACGGAATTAAACAACATCAATATCAGTCAACTCCTCCGCTTCATCGAAAGCGAAAACTGGTTTGCGGAATAGGGTCTTAGATCCGCGTGGTATCACAACGAACCTACTGTAGCCTAAGTGTGACTGCTGCTACCAGCAGTCAGCTCCTTAATCCTTACCTAACCTATCACAAACCAAACGCATAGAAAATCACCCTTTATCTACAACTGGGCAACAAGCCCAATGTGACCATTTCATCGGTCAGTGAGTTTTAAGCGAAGATAAAAGCACAACCGCTGTGACAAGCCGGTGAACGATGACTAAAGTAGTTTAACTTTGCCTGTCAAGAAGTTAAGTGAAGTAATTGGATTTTACCACCATTTGATGGCGTACGATGTCGCATCACCCAAATGCTTTCAGAAGGATCACCATCAATTCAAAAAATTGATTCTATGTCCACAACAAGTATTATCGACTTTAGCTTTTTTATGCAATCATCGCAACAAGGGTATTTATTCGTTGAATTTGACAAGACTTATCGTGACATAATTCACTGTTACCGTGAAAATCCAACCAAGAAGTAACTCAAAAGTCTGATTTAGATAACGTGATAAACAATTATCGCCTTTGTTTGTAGCAAACCGTCCCATCCACTTTTGGTTGACAGTACAAGGTCTGGGTTTGGAAAAGCGAATATATTTTTTATCTACCTCTTGTCAGGTGGATGGTCAGAAGATTTGTTGTATGCTCGTTGAATGGGTGCGTGGACAACAGCAAATACTACTTCTATGAGATGTTAATCCATTGCAAAGCCTTAAGAAGGAGTCCCATTCAGACGTGGGTTCTGATTACGATGAGCAAGTGGCATACGGTGTCCATCGGGTAAACAGCAACACATTCACACCTTTGCATCAATGGAGCGCAAACTACACCATTTTCAGCGCAGGCACATTCATTCTTGCTTCTCCATTGAATGCATATGGTAGACAAGCCTCCACAGAGAGAATTTTAGATTTCGGTATTTCTCTATTGTCAAATCAAAATGGAACCATTTTCTTACCTGCCAGACGACGAACAATTAATGACCCTGCCCAACTTTATTCGAGCTCAGTCCCATCTCCGCTCACCTTAACGATGCACTGGAGTCCATTGTTTTCCGATAAAAGATGAAGAAAACATTGAGTTGAACACAGTGCCATGGTCACGCCCACAAGGCTGCACTTTTATTTTGAATTTTGAACAAATTTCTTACAAGTACGCATAAGGAATATAATCTGGGTGGAACTGGCTGCTTGGGACGATATACTTCCAAACAGGGCTCACTCCGCGCGTAGCAACACGGTTTTGAAAAGCCGCTGCAGCGTGAGCATTGAAATGAGCAGCGCGTGCCTCGGCTACTTCTGGAGTGTATGCCACAGGCTGAGGAATTCCCTCACCAGGTGCACCAACAATGATAGAATCGCTGTCATCTTCGCCCAACTGTACTCTGCGGACGGCTTCCAAGTGTTCAGCTCGAGCAGCAGCAACCTCAGCGGTTTCTTGAACAACCGATGCTGGCGGAACCTCAACCAGTTCTCCTTCTTCAGCCACTTCTGGGACTCTTCCTACTCGTGGCAAGTTAGTTCCAGACACGAGGAATCCGTTATGTTCGTCGGCAGTGTAGGTAACCAGCTGGATCTCTCCGTTCGCATCCACATAAGTGTAGGCTCCACGGACAACTCCATCCGGTGATCGTTGTTCCTGACGGGCAAGGCGTCCGTCGTTGAATCCAAAGTGATAACCGCCTTCTTCGCTAAGAGTCTGGAAGTCACCACTCGAGTGGTCAGCCGGGGCACCATTCAACCCGGTAGCGAGGGCAACGAATAAAAGAACTACTGCGAAGGTCCTCATGATTATTTTTCTGAGAGTTTTACTTTGACACGCTTGAAATGCAGAAGATGAGTGACTGATGACTTTGAACACATTGCCGGGGCATTATATAGGAAACAAATTGGTTTGGCTGGCAATTAGTTGCATTTTTGAGTGCACGTTGGTAAACTGGATTCGTGCTTGGACACCAGAGAAACTGGAACTTATGCCAATTGCCTGCAGCTGAGCAAGATAATGACTATCAATTGACATTCATGGTAATTAAGAGTATGTGCAGATAGGCAGTAAAAATGTGGAATATTCCAAGTATTCTTAGATTGGCAACTACGTGAGTTTAGGGCCCACAATCCAGAGGTGTTTATGAGTTTAATTGCCTGAAAAAGTCGGCAGACAAGACTACACTTCGATGTTCAAGCTGTCTCTTGAAGTTGAAGTACACAGGACTCAGAGGTCGTAGGACGCTGTTTTTCTATGCATTTGTCGATAAGTCCTTGCAGTTTGGCTCTTCTGCTAGCTGTCTCCAGTTTGTGTACTCCTCTACTTCCGTTCAGTGAGGGCGTTCTCTGTAATGTTGTCGCACAGGTCGAGCACTTTTCGGGAAGGGACTCAAGTTGTCACCTCTCCTTTGCAGGCGACATCAACAGGACGTAGAACTTCTCTCTAAATGAGTCCAATGACTTGTACAACGGCCTTGTCGGCTTTATTCATACAGAAAAAGGAATTTTGCGAGAATTATTGTGCGATTGATTTCGTTTTTGAAGATCGACATTGAAGAATGACTGTTAATGTAGACGAAGTTCATGACTGCCCCAAAATGTCGATGTTGTGCGTTCTCTCTAGATGACTTAATATTCCCAGCTTCCGACTGAATGGCGGCAATTGCATCATTCACGGACTGTGTGCGACGATGTGTGCGACCAAATACGAGAGTCTCATCCACGTATGTTAGCTTTTGTACTGACTTTTGGAGTCCAGCAATGTTTGTTTTTTTCACAACGATACCAAAATGAAGAGGGGGACCGATTTCTGCAACCCATGATGAGTTAAGCCTGAGTTAGTGCTGCTTCAACATAAAGTCGGTGTATATGATTCGATCGACATGAGCCTCACAACCTTTTGGATTGAAGCTGAATACTCGTATATCTGGGATCTGAGACCACGGAGAGAAAGATCAGGCACGACAAACTAATGAAGTTCGTACGAGGAATCGACATTCATTGAGTGTTGACAAATCAGAACGTGGGATCAGATCGCATCTTCATGAGCCATCTGAAGAGTGTTGAATTTACTAGAGTACGCAGCGTTTGAGGAGTCCTAGACATTTCGACTTCAGACATTCGAAACTTATCGAAGATATCGAAGCGCCAGTGATATGGTAAATACTAGAACTCATCAGAACCATTTTGCATTGAGCATCCGACAACTTTAAATCCAAGAAGCCACTCTGCGAACATGTTCGACAAGATTGCACAAGTGTATAACATTTTCATTTGAATCATTGCTTCCCATTTAGTTTTCAAAGAAAGATTTCCCGTACAATTTGGTCACAAGTCACGACTACGTCACTTTTTCGACCATATTTGCTGGTATCTCGCTAACAACACTTGTCTTCGAAGACTGCAATTAACGCTGATTTATCGGCATAAATGAGTGATTTGACGGATCCTTTAAAAAGTAGTCTAAAGGCGTCTACCCGACTAGTCTTTAGACTACTTTATACTACTAGTGGCGCTGTCTTGTTGGGACCACATTTCGACAAATTTTGTGCAAAGAGATGTTTGAAATCATTGCAGGATACAAAACTAATAGACCAATATATCAGGCAAACTATTCCAATGTGCAGACTCTCATCTGCCCAAAATGCCTGCAAAAAGGGTAAGTCTGTAGAGACAGTCCCCTACTCTTTGATAGTCTCCCGAGTTTAAGGAATACGCACTTGTATTTTCTCTTGACGTCGAAGGTGCATTCAACAATATCGAACCAAAGGCAATTTCACTTGCACTTGGGATCGGAAAGTCCTTGGTGGCTTTCATTCATCATCTACTCACAAGCACGGTAATCCACTCTCATTTGGGAGTTAAAAGACGCATCCCATAAGGAGGTGTGGGTACTCTTCACCAGAAGGTCCACTTCACAGGGACGGTCACCATTGCTATGCGTCACTAACTTACATCTACTCGCCAGTGCGAAATTTCTGGGTCTCATATATAGCTAAACTCGAAAATCAACATCCAGGATAGGGTCGCGAAGGCCTCCTGTGACCTTTTTAGCTGCAAAGAAGCCATTGGATGCAAATGGGGACTATAACTACGCATCGCTCACTGGATTTTCAGACCGACGTTTCTGTGTGTGGTCTCCGTTTGGTGAACTGCACTTAACAAAGCTATCAACTCCAAGGCACTCAATAGAGTGCAGAGACGGCCTGCATGTGCATCAGTGGAGCACTGAGAAGTACTCCGTCAGACGCACTAAATATGATGTAATACTAGCTTGCTTAGAAGGATGTCCTGGTATGTCAACGTATACAGCAGCACACGTTTTTTGTTTTAAAATTAAACTAGCTTCATCGTTGATGACAATTTTTGATAATAAAACTCAGATATTTTTAAGCTTTATTCTGGTGCAAGTTGTTCCACGATAAAGTGGCAAAGCTGAGCCATTGTCTTTCATACATGTCAGGAATCACCCGTGAAGGAAAAAATCACCGATTAGTATCGTTTCCGCCATCCGATGTTGAGTATGGACTTGTTAAGCCCTTTTTTCCCAAGGTATTAGAGACGGGGTGTCCCGGAATAAATACTTCAATACCATACAACTCGAGCATTTATTGCACGAGTACTCTTCAGTCCCAGAATTGAGTGCTTCTGTGAATGGTTAGTGTATCGATGCAATGTGCACCAGTGGGCATCTTGCACACAGGAGCACTTTCATGCTTGTCTCAGTCTTGTTTCAGTGGATATAGATATATGATTTTAAACTGAGAGTATATGATAGGATATGATTAGTGTCATGTCACGCCTTGAAATGGACGTTTGTACTGGCATACATTTCCCACTGGATCTTTCGCAAGCCTCACAAATCTTCCTCTTCTTCGTCTGGCGCTAAAGACCAGGGTGGACCTGAAACTTATACTTTACCAACAAGCCTCTCCAGCTAGCCCGATCTCTGCCTAACCGCCTCCAGTTTCGCACGTCTATCATCTGTCATCGTCCAGGCTGAGAGGGACATTCTTATCCTTATCGACGTTAAGCAATCTACAGAAGTGGTCACATGTTCACCGCTCCTTTCTGGAGGGCGATGTGGACGTTTCTTAAGACATCATCAGTCTTTGGAGCTCAATCATCGCAATAAATGTCATGTCGTCGACATGACCACTCTAAATAACCGATGTTCTCAAAACGCCACTATTGCAGATCACTTCGAAGCTGGTAGATGCTCGTCAAGTCTCAAGGTTGTGTTTCGGGCGTCTGGCAAATGCAATCTCACTCATAATATTCTATCCAAATTATGACATCCAATTGGCATGCAAAAAAGAAAGGCCCCAAGAGAAGAAGAAAAATTGAGTTTGGCCAAATCCACATTAAATTACACTGAATGCCAAAATCAGCAATGCTCTTTCAACGCTAAGCTGACCTTACTTTAGCTACATGTAAATTCGATTACAAAGGAGACGAAGCAATGCCTCCACACATTTCGCCTTTGGACCTCACCCAGTGGACTCCTGTGTACTGTAGCGGACGGCATGAGGTAAGGTTCGGTGCCTTTTGCATTTGAACTACAGAAACTGAAATGTTTCCAAGTCAAGCGACGTCTGGCATAAATTCCCACGAATTGTTCTCCGCCCTCTGGGACAGCTTAATGTATTCATTTTTCTACAACAAATGCCTAAGGCTATTCTCCTCCTTCCCCGCGAAAGCACTTGTGGTTCTTGTTGACGTGCATTGGCCTTGGCAAAACTTGCAACTGCCCGGAGGCTGGCCTCCGATGAGTCGATGTCTGTGCTCAGTCAGACAGAGGTTTGAACTCAAGATTGGGAACCTATGGCAAACTCCCCCGCACTAAGTATCTCATTGCCATTCGGACATCCTCCACTAGGGCTGATCTAATGAGAATCATTGCGTCGGGATGAAATATTTAATTGAGACTCTCTCAATCTCTCCCCGCACGAGTGAAGGACGAAACTCAATTCCACTTCATTGCTACGGATTTCTTTCGAGCTTACTCGCCTGCGTTGCGAGTGGACTGTAAGTTCGTTGGAAACGTATAATGACCTCTCACCTTCTGAAATCCTCTTCTTTAGCAAATAAATGAATTCGTGCCAGGGCCACGGTGGAACACGCAAAATCCATCATACCAATTGAAATGCGAAAACTTACTCGTCGTGACCGAGAATGAAACAAATCCTTATTCATAAGCAAATCTTATTTTCGGATTAATCACAGACTCAGCCGCAGTGGTAGCATGTCCATCAGGCAACTGGCAACGAGCATCGAGTGCCCTAGTCCGGAGAACAGGTAATCAATCTGTAAATTTCGCTCCCGTGGGTGTATGGGACTTGTGAAAGTTTCGCAAGGGAATCCGATTTGAGTTGAATAAGATTACGCCATCAGTGATGGCTGGCGTGAGGTCGGGAGAGCGACACAGTCCTTGGAAAGTTTTTTTTTTTTTGCAAATCATTGTGGGCCGTTGTTTTTGTTCATTGTCAGTGGGAAAAAGTTTTGTTGACGCCCGAACTCAGACAATCAATGTCTCATCATTTTGGCTGGGTGGTGTCGTTTATTGACAACCACTCGAATTTGGTTCGGAGGAGGGTAGATGGACTGAAACTGTCAAGATCAATTTCAGATATTTCCTCATCATTGGAAACGATGAAATGATGAACTGATTGATGGCGTAACTTGAGATGAGGGTTCTTTCTGGCACAACTGAGGAATTGATAATGATGAGGATCCTAGACTGTGATTTGCGGGGCCGCAGAATAGAGGAAGTCAATCAAAAGGAAATCATTTCTATTCGAAGGGAAGTAAAGTGTCCGGTCTACAGAACCCTTTCGACTGAAATTGCTTATGTTGTGAGTATGGTGGGTAGATAACAAATATCATTCGTCCGGCAAAATTGATTTCTTTGAAAGACTAGAGAGGGGTACTCCGTCTGGGACAAAGGACTTAAGAAGCTCAACAAAGTGTGATGCCAATGAAATTGAAATTCTCGTCAAGGATTTGAGGGTTGACTGAAAACTGACAACAGCTTATGGTGAATTGTTTTTGTGGTCCTAAATCCCTACTTAGGTCATTTGTGAGACATGGCAACTAGGTGAAGCACCCACTCCATGTTCATTAAATTCTATTCAGTTTCAACGATCCAGGGTCTCACTTTCTGATGCGACATCGAAGATACGACTGTGGTCGTTGTGGGCAAATTCCCTTTGGCCAGCGACGCATGATGATCCCTTGTATTCTATGAAGGATATCTATTCTTCTAGCCGCATTATAATCTGGCGGAGGCGAAGTTTTCCTACATGTTTCACAGTTTCTTTAGCTAGCCCATCTAAGGCTTGCCATCGTCACGAAGAGCCTTGATACACCCGAACGGCACATCCTTTGCATTCCAACGATGCGGATCCCAATTTTGTGAGTTCATCAGCATTCTCCTTCCACATAATGTTGATATGTCCTGGAAGCCAAGATAAGGTGACACTGCACTGTTCCTTCAGTGAAGCCAGTCTTAGAGGCGATGCAGGTCGACTGAGAGAGTTCCAGCTTCATACACCTTAAAGGTCTTGTGCAAGACCGCTTTAGACTGGGCTGTGAAACACAGACCTTACCATACGGTCTGCAATTGCTTAAGGATCTGAAACAAGCCAAAGACCGAGCAACTCTAGTGTATCGTAGGTCATTGACTTTGAACCGATAATTGATCGTCTAGATGTGGTCCGCATGCAAGGCAGATTCACCAACATCAACCTCATATGTGCATACGTCCGTACCGACAAGGATGAACTTGGTCCAATATGTGCGGCGCTATTCCGGCAATATCATGTGAAATCAGAGAATGAAGCTCCTCCAAAGTAGTTGACTAGTTAGCGTAGACTAAGGACTTGACGTAGTCCCAGAAAAAAATATTCGAATGGTGTCAAGTCGCATGATCGCGGGGCCCACTGGTACAACCCTCGCCAGTTTTTTTCCTTCGTAACTTCGAGCGTTACTTGATACTTCATTGTCGAGCTCTGGCCGACGGTATCTCCGAGACGGTGCCTGCTTCCAACGTCCAACGATGCCACCATACCACAAAACCCAGCTGGCAGTCAATCTTTGTGGATGTACTATGCTTTGTCGCTCACTTGTGGATTGTGTTCGCTCCAATAAGGACAATTTTGCTTTTGACATAATCGCTGAGCCAAAAAAGGGGCCTTGTCCGAGTAGGATTCAGATCCCCGGTCAACATTTTCAGCGCCCAATTAACGAACTCACTGTGATGTCCATGGTCGCCTGGCTTCAATTCTTGAGTCAGCACAATCATATATGGAAGAAGGCCCAAATCCAACCGCAAAATAAGTCAGGTTCACTTTCTGGCGATGCCTAGAAAGTGTCTACTTCGATACTGGCAATGTTTTCTTCAACAATCACTAACTGTCTGATGGCTTAAAGAGTGTACTCACGCTCAGATTATCGAAATAAATTTGTCCACGGTACGACTAAAACCATGATAATGACCGACACGTCACGACGAAGTTCACGTTGTTTATTTACTATTGAGCCGGAATTTCGATAATATTTTTCAATAATTCCCGCATGTTCGGCAAACGTGTTACGATGTACAATGAAATGGCAAGCCTTACGGAATATTTTGACAGCTGGATGTCATCGGCAACCTTGAGAGCTACTGACACTTAACAATTGGAAAAAAACTATCATTGCTATTTGGTCACCCTTTAGCGTTCAGTTTAAGAAAGGGTACTACTAATTAAAGTGCAATCAATTTATTAACTTCACACTCCGCCGATCACATGTACGTTCATTCAAAACATCATTCTAAAACAAACCTATTTGTTTAGTATCCACAGTCTGACAAAGGTGTAGCTTCATCCGAGAATGTCATGCACTTAGTTTCATTCGATGACGCCACTAAAAGGCTATGATACTCTTTGCTATGAAACCAAAATCGTTTCATACTTCATGGAAATTCTCTAAATGGTTACTGACGTCACCATTTCGACTGCAAACTGAAGTGTCAATTATCCAAATTGCAACATGGTGCCTAAGTCCCACAATCATTTTCAACTTGAAAGATCTCATTAATCTTCTAATCTCGCCCTCGTCATATCGACTTAATGAGAACTGATGAGACTCTGGTGCCACGTCAGTCAACCAGATAAGAACCGCCGCGCCACCCGCCAGAGATAGCACACAGGGTCTATTCCATTAAATTTACAAATTTATCTGATCACGACCGTATGAACTGATTCTAATTAGAGCAACCTGCCCTCAGTCGATCGGCCAGAAGCCCATACCGCCCAATTGGCGTCCATGCGGAATTTAATTCTTTTGAATTCACTAATCGAATTAATTACGAAGAAAACGAAAAGAATAAAGAGAAAAACAACCACTTCTCTGTCATTGCCGATCCAATTAGAGGAGGTGAATCAATTTTTTCAACCAATTGACCCTGCATACCAAGACCCCTACCCCATCGGTGGCTCTGCATTGTTGTCGAGGCATAGTTTTCGAGAGAGGGCAGAGTTTCGAGACAACCGATCACACCAAGATATGAGCGAGAATGTGAACGGGAAATGCACTGCGAAAGCGCTGCTCGGTTCCCACTCGGTAATTCGTTCAACCCCTGGCCCGATGGCGTGGTCAATTGGGTGAGCGGCGCGGCGTAGCGCAGTGACGAATCGCCATCTGGGAGTGAATTAATTGGCAGCTCTTACCTAATAATTGGGATTTAATTAAGTGCTTTGTAAGATTGCATCATTGTATCGAATGATAAATGGCATCAAAATAAATGCAAACGCAAGAGAAGACGAAGAAGCCATTGTAGTGTTCAGCGATGAAATGGAACCGAATTGTTGAATTGAAATCGAGACAGAAGCAGCAAAATAGAAAAATGGCAAAAAGTGTATAAAAGGTCATTCGAGTTCATAAATCAATGCTTACCATTTACTTTTTAAGGATTATTTCATGCAAATGTTGACCACGACTGCGGTGTAATAACACGTGTAATGTTGTCTTTCAAGGCTGCATTAAATGACGTGTTCAGCCGGGTAATTCGCATGTCTAAAACGAGAGATAAATTGCACACCAAATGATCGACCTCAATTCTCAAATAGTATACTGCGACACGTCGCGTAGACTCGTCGTCGTGCTGGAACTACATCTCGACCAAGTTCAGGTCGTACATCTTAGGTATAAAAAAAGTTCTAATTCATTTCACGATATAAAGCGCCATTGATGGAAGCTGTTCTCACGATCCTATTTAAAAAAATACGGGCCGGACTATACAGTATCAAACAGTCCTCTATTTCTGCGTGCAAAAGGTCTTGTCTAAAGGATGGGCCAAATACAAGTTTATTTTCAAAAACGCAATAAAATTAACAAAATTAAATTTTGTCCATGTATTTTAGCGTAATTAGTAAGAAAAAACATTCCCATTAATAATGAAATACAACGTCGTTCAAGTGACTGGATCGGCTGGCTTCGCAGGAGCGTATTCTGTCACCCTTGAATCTTTTCCGGATTGTAAAATAGGTCCTTCAAGGTTCCCCACAAAAAAAAGTCCAAAAGGGATCGCAGCCCCAAGCCGGCCAATTGACATCGCCAAGACGGCTGATGACATGATTTAGGAATTTAGTGCGGAAAAGGTCGGTTGTAGCATGGGCTGTGTGTAATGGAACCAGAGGTCGTCCAATTCTATGTCTTCAATTTCAGAAGAAAAAATAATGGTTTACTTGGCTCTGTAACGCCTACCGTTGACCGAAATTTTCGAAGAAGGCCACAGCAGCCACATTCTCATCTGCGCGCACCGTGGGACGACGGGGACCATGAGTGTTGTCCACTATCATACCAGACGCACGAACCTTTTGCACAAACTTGCGTACAGCAGTCGCAGTGGGGGCTTCAATTCGGCCAAAACTTCTTCTCACAAAACGCACTGTTTGGCTACACAACACTCACATGGAAATACGTTGTCAAAATTTCTCAACGTTGTTCCGTCTGTAGCAGGCGATGCTAAGCGTTTTATCGACTTTACGAGAATGTTGTGTCAAAAGTAAGCAACCTTAGGCTTACGTATCGAAATAAACGCTCGCTTTTGAGAAGTCAAATATTCTGAAGTACAATACCCAAGGAAAAATTTAAATTAATATAGTCGCCCCCATGGTGTGATGGACAGTTCTATTGGGGCCCTGCGTGACGTCATCGCGAGAATTTGTTTGTTAACAGAAGCTTAAAAGCGGAAACAGATAAACATTTTTCTTTTCAACATTTTCCTACTCATTATAGTTTCTGCAGCCTATTACTACACATTGTTGAATTTTCCAATGAAATAACAATTATAAATGAGATCAATCCACATATTTTATATCAATTTGCAATTCAATTCCTGTTTTTCATTCTTCATTTTGTATTGTACGAAAATGAATTGTGATGTAAGCTTAAGCAATACATCTATCTGTCCAGTGTCAAAAGGGCACTCCGAGTGACGTCACAAAACAAAAAGATGGCGGTTTTTGACAGGCTATCCAGCACACCCTATTTTCCTTCCACCATGTGTCGCCCCAGTATGCCATAAAATTGAAATTGAGAAATAAATTTAAAAAAATTGTTTCACAATCGGCAAAACAGCGGGGTGAGTAGACAGTAGCTCCACCTACAACTTCGTGCTCGGACTTACGTTATTACGGTCTGTGAAGCTTCAGCACGCGACCAAGGCATTTCACCTGATACAAATGATTTACGAGGGGCGTTTAATATATTCTCGGTATTGGGATCAAGTAATACTATTATTTTAGTGCATTCATGTAAAATCTCATATAAATGTTATCATTAATTCGCGTTTTACCTCTAGTTAAACAGAATCATAATATCAACTGAGACGATGATGGTGAAAATTGAGCATCGCGCAGTAATTAAATTTCTCACTAAGAAAGGAAAAAGTCAAAAAACTAGTCATGAAGAGATGGTGGCTGTTTACCAGGGTTGCGCACCTTCATTATCAACTGTGCAAAAGTGGTCAAGTGAGTTCAAGAGAGGCAGAGAGAGCATTGAAGACGACCCCCGCTCTGGCGCCCCGGCTACCGCTTGTACGGGAGAAAGCATCAAAGAAGTCGGAAAACTTGTTCTTGAGGATGCCTGAATAAAGGTGAAAATGATGGCAGAGATCACCAAGCTTTCAATTCCATTCACACCATTCTTCATGACCATCTTAACCTTTCAAAGATCAGTGCAAGGTGGGTGCCACGAATGCTCACAGCGCCTCAGAAAAAAGTGAGAATCGCATGCTGTAGTGAGCTGTTGGAGATGTGTAGTGAGAACGCGGATGATTTTATGGATTGAATTGTGACGAAACATGGGTCCACCACTATGACCCTGAAAGCAAACAAGAGTCCATGCAGTGGCATAAAAAAGGTACAAACCCCCCGAAGAAGTTCAAAGTCACTCCGTCTGCCGGGAAGCTCATGGCCACAGTTTCTTGGGACTCAAAGGGAATCTTGCTCATTGAGTACAAAAAAAAAGGTGAAACCATCAACGCCACATTCTACGCGTGGACTTTGCATAATTTGCGGGAGGAAATTAAAAAGAAAAGACGGGGTAAACTCGTAGCGGCTGTGTTGCTTTTTCATGACAACGCTCCCGTTCACACGGCGCGAGTTTCCAAGGCTGCTGCGCGAGATTGTGGTTTCGAAGAAATCCAACACCCACCCCATAGTCCAGACCTTGCCCCCAGTGATTATTTCCTGTTTCTGGATTTGAAAAAATGTCTTCGTGGAAAAAGATTTTCGGATGATGAAGAACCCAAGTCGGCAATAAATGGGTATTCTGTTTAACTAGAGATAAAACGCGAATTAATAAATTAAAAAAATTTAAATGAAATTTTACATGAATGCACTAAAATAATGGTATTACTTGATAAATAAGTCGATTTATATATACAACCACAGCTTCACCCCGATACCGAGAATATATTGAACGCCCCTCGTACATGTATCCAGATTCACAAATACAAAAGTCAGAATGCACGAACGCGTCGTTGCCATATAGCCTTAAAGCTACTCATTTCGTTCCGCGGATATATGATACTGACTTTCTGTCAAGATTTGGAGCGGTAAACAGCCAAAAACACTAGATGTCTCACCCTGTATATGAGGTCATTTATCGGTATTCAGCATGAGCATGATCTGATGCTTTTTTTTTGTTAAAGCTGACAAGCAACACCTTATGGAAAATAAATATGTATGTATGTTCGTTTCTCATCAAGCGAGTGTGTAATGCCTGTCTTCCTACACAAGGAATACAAAGGCACGGTCGAAAATAGAGTCTCTTTCAATACATTAAAACATTTTTGAGAGAAAATGCATTCTGTTGACACTTCCAAAGTTGTGCGGGAGGAAACTTGACTACCCCCCTAGTCTTAGAGTTCACCAAATTGGGAGTTGAGCGACAAGTTGAAATTTGAAAGTTGATGTACTTGATTTGAAACTTCTCTGAGATATTTGTGGCACATATGTAAGTTTCACATTTTGATTCGAATTTATTGCGTTCAATTGATTGGCGGTTTGTTTGATGTTTAAATTAACTAATGGCAGAACTCCGTTGACGAGCAAGACTGATTGGTTTCCAGTGCATTGGAATATCGCGAAATAATTGAGAACAAAAATAACTGTGACCAACCGCGATGGTGTCACAAATCAGTCAATGCAGAATTGTTTAAAATCTTGATCCTTTCCACGTACCGCCTTACTGCAACTACCTGTGATAGCGACTACATGTACTATAGTTGTGCTGAAACGGTTACGATGTTAGAGCGGACATGGAATGGTTCTTTTCGCAGTCGGAACTAGTTCATAGAGACATGTCCGCGGAACTACGTAGTTCCATTCATATTTCTGCGTTAAACATGTTCGCGGAATTAATTCGATTGATATTTTCTGTATGCAGGAAAGTTTCGTATACTGTCCGCACATCGATCAGACTCAGGTACGCACAACAGTTTTTGTTCCTTAATGCGGGAATTTTGCCATTTGTGTGCTTGTGGAGAATTTTTGTATACAAATCGAAACATGTTTCATTTCCTTCTTTTCTTCATACCTCTGTGAAGTCGGAACTATATGGAGTATGGACATGCTTAGATTGAGTTTACGGAACGGTAGGAAATGTGTCCGACAGAGGTCATAGTTCCGGGAGCAATACAAGTCCGTAACGACACAAGTTTAACATACTTATACGGTTATGGACAAATCACCACTGGATCCTCTCACTATTCGCATGGAAACAAACGCTGTTGCAGATCCTGTGAGCCTGAAGGAAATCCCAACAAATGATGAAATAAAGTTTGTTTGGTGTTTCCTCCTCATCCCAGCAGCTTCTACAAAAGTCATTGAAAGGTGCTTTAAGGCTTTTTGCATGTTCGACAATTATTGAAACAGTATCGAGTGAAGACGTCCAGTTTTAGTTTGACCTGTGATAATCCCTACGACCTTCCTGATTTTATGTAATAAGATCCAGCTTCGGTCAGTTCATTCTTGAAGTATTGCACGTCCTGTCTGTTGTCCATCTAGTGCTCTTGTTCTGTTCTTGACTCATGTTTCGATTTCTGGTGATTCGGTCTGCTTCACAGTTTCCAGGAATATCTCGGTGTCCGGGGACGAAAACACAGGCGAATTTAAATTACTCATCCATCTCCTCTATCGATTTCGGGTCCTGGAACTTTACAGCTGAAAATGCTTGTATCACGGAGGGATGGTACGCTCCATTTTAGACAGGCTTCCCCCGAAATGCCATTCAATGGTCAGAGCCTTCCAAGAACTCTGGATCAGTGGAAGTATTATCGACCAAGTTCAAGGGGGACCGTAGATGTGGTATGTACCTTGTTGCAAAAGCCATGACGATGAATGACGCTGACTCTTGACTTAGCTCGCTTCAATAGTCGAATAAGGAGGTCCTTGTTTTTCGAGTAGATAAGGTTTATTATGGTCGTTGTCTCTGCACGTGGTTGTGATGGATGTCTTGCCAGGATGTCTTGCCAGGACGTCGATGGGCGACGTAAATATTTCAGATTGAGTTGAGTGTGTACTTGAGAGGTTTTGTAATGGCTTCAGACCATACCGCAGATGGTCGATAATCGATGTTCATCATCGAAAAATATGATGATCCCGTACCACATATAGTGAGTTCATCAGCTTTGTAATTTCCTAGAATTTCACCGTGTCTAACCAACCACTTCATGTGAATGTGAAAATACGTCAATTATTGGCAGACCTTATGCCAATAATTGAAAATATGACTATGACCAGAGATTTCAGCGTCACCAGGCTGCCAAATTAAATTACAACAGCCCATTGTTCTTGAGTCAAAGCAGTGCCTCTTTAAGCGCCCTGGTGTCCGATTGTAAGGCGAAGAGTCCGTCCGTTGCGAAAATCATTGAGATGACCATCTCTTGCTCTGCATCCGTGGTAGGGTATCCTGGTTGTAAGGTTCTTCTTGAAGAGAGTAAAGGAATTTCGGTATCCCCGATCTGGATTTTGAGTAAAGAAGGATTGAGTGTCCAGAGAACAAGAGTCCGCACATAAAGTTCCTTAAATGTAGGTAAAGTACATTTACCTACATTTAAGGAACTCCGAGCCTAGTTAGCTACAGGATGGTGAAACTTTTTGGTTGCTAATCAGTGAGGGGATGTTTCGATATAGCTAACAAAGGAAATGGCAAACTTGAATCAGAGCAGAGCCTCAGACAGACACACGATATTCAATTAACAGATGTAGCTGCAGTGGAATCGTATCTACTGTCGTGTGTGCTTGAAAACAGTCCTTTCCATTCATGGCATTAGACCAGCACGGGACACGATTACTTTGCATTCTCCCTAGTATACACCAACCCAATTGTAATTATTGCAAAGTGTCGACAAAGAAGGCCAGTCGAGAAAAACCCAAGCAATTTCGTATTCATTGGGATGGAACAACGAAAAAAAAAAGACCAAACCCATCGAACTGAGTGGTTTGACCTTCCAGACCAACCAGACATACAGTGATTACAACTGTGCCATGAAGTCCTTAACTGGTTAATAAAAGGATCAGACCATGGGTCGGTTTTATTTTGGGGATTAAAGCGCACCCAAGAGAAACTTGGGGTTTAATTTGATTTCAAGTATGAAAAATGGCTAAAAAGTCACCCTTGACCCTAAACACGTCCACACAGAGGCTCACCCAGAAGAATGTATTAATCATTTGCACATCATCAGCCATGGCCCCTAAATAAATAATGATCGGCTGAAAAGGAGTGTCATTCACCTTCGGGACACATCCAAGCATCGTTTGCGGTTGCTCCCCTGGAAGAAAAGGGACTCAAGAGGATTTAAAGTCAGGAGACGGTTCCCGGAAACCAATTGTAAGCGTCTTCAAAATTGCCACTGGACTATAAGCTTGCTGCTGCAAACAGCTCATGCTCCAATCAACAAAAGAAGAGACAAAAGACTTCAATGAATAAGTGAACAGGCTGAAATCCCCAACAACCACCTCACCATAGGATTCATTTCAATGAACAGGATCAGAACGAGGTTGTCGCGTTTGCAATCCTCTCTGAATGGTGGCATTAAGTAACCTTTGTTGCATCGTCCACAGGCGGCTGCCCACCCGCTGTGGTTGATATTTAACAGACACCCGATGTGCTCAGTGCCTTGTTGGCCCAAATTGAATCGGAATTTCCTCCGGACACAGCGGTTATTGAAATTCATTGTGTCTAGTGCGTAAAATTTACGAACGCAATTTAAAAGCTATAATCCGAGAATTTCCCTCCGATGAATCTCTACTCGTGCACTTACTTAACCTGTGCTGCTTAGTAGATGCCTGGAATGGTAATGAATTGGGCTTGTGCTGACGGATGTTCACTGACTTGACTGAAATTTACAAAGATGGGGACCTAGGCAAGCAGCATTTACGATGTGCTTTTTGTTTATGATGTAAAATTTGCAAGGACTGGAGTTGTAAAAAATTGTAATACACACCCGGGAAGATGAACGTGATTTGAGGGCGGTTCGTCTGAGGGAATGGATACTAAAGATGCTGCCGTTGGGGATAGATTTACGCAGCAAATGACAACACAAAATTCTGCCATCCCGTGAACAAATACTGTTCCTTGAATAATGAGAAAATTGTCGAATGTACTCGTAGTCCCTTTGATAACAGCGATTAGGGCAACGAATTCGCTGGGAATGATTAAAGGCATTCGACAGTTCATCATAGTACACGTGACCACATAAGGGGTTCGCTGGGAACGAGAAGAAAGGCATTCGACAGTTCATCATAGTCCACGTGACAACATAAATTATCTTCGCCGCGTGAAAAATGTCAAAAATTGTAAATTGTAAATCGAGTAGACTTTTGAAAAGTAACACAAAATTGTAGATATTTGTGCAATAATCTTCCGCTGAAGATGCCGGCGTCTCTGAGAAGTTTCCCCTAGAAGTTCTAGACAAGCGGTGCGCGGTTAAGTGGCTTCATTAACATCACACTGAACAAGGTCTGTAAATATTAGAATCACCAAGATCATCTTTCCAAGGGTGCACGTCCCCATTGATGGGGTTGTCGTTATATGAAATGCAAAATACTGTTTCTTGGGCATCACGTAGAGCGATGTCTTTGTCTTAATACAAGACCTTTATAACCTCGGTCATGCTGTGGACTGTGGTCCGCATTTGTCATCCCTCCCTACGGCACACCAAACTGTCATCGGAAGCTGTATATGTTTGATTCAAAGTTTGCCATTTTACAATATGAACGTTCAAAAATTGCAGAACGTCTTCAAATTGTGAAAGCTTACTACATAAATGTGTATCTGTTTTATGTTAATCCATCTGACTTCACTATTTGCAATTTTGATGTAAAAATGTCACGAGTGGAAGGAAATGTCACGAAACTGGCTCTTTCTGAAGACATCCATCATCTGATCTGAGTCTAGCTTCTACAGCAACTACTTGCGTTGTGCGTGCTTTTGTTCTATCAGGAGTTGATGGTATCTACAGTTTTATAATGAAGCTGACGGGTCTACTCTTTGAGCATTGTCAGTGACTCCAAAGAGGCAGAACCGTAAATTATGAAAGTTAGTAAATTCGGATATTGAGCCTCGCATCCCGACACATTTTCACAGAACATTTTCCTCGGCGATGATTGTCCACCGCTGGATACGTTTACTAGCCGAATTTTTGCATGAGATGAAGCGAAAGTTCACCCATGTAACTATTGGACGAACTTGGCATCCACAGAATAAGCCTGTGCTCGTATAGTGTGCAATTTGTTTGGTATTGCTAGTGGTTCTTAATCTTCGTGCAGACCTTTATGGGTCTGTGCGTCGACTCCTATGCACTTGAATCTGTGGCATCTAATTTCGAAGTCGGCAGATGTACTCCAGTGTATCGGACTCGGTTAATATACGTAGGAATACATAAACACGTCTTTTACTACGTTATTGTACTCACATTTAGAGTAGTCGCATTCGAAAAATTTTAATGAATATAGACACTGAAGTAATATACTCGTTCAGAGAGTGCGGACCTTTAGTGTCTAGGTTCGATTCCCAGTACGATACAAATAATTTTCAAGGCCGCACCCATTTCGTGTCACTGACGATGCCCAAAGAGTAAACTTGTCGGATTCAGCATAAAATTATAGGTTCCTTTCACTCGTCATAATATAGCACACACGACACGGGTGGCTGCTGTAGAAGCTAGACCCTGGCCCCCTACGAGCTGTAGCGCCACCCATATTATCGTTTTTTATCCTGATGAGCCTATACCTCAACCGACAAACCTTCCATTGTCACCAGTTTCAAGCACCAAGTTGGTTGATGCGTTCCTGCCCTTATAGTATACGCCGCCTTAAGCATTGTCCCAAGAGCTCAAAGTCGAATACTCTTGACATGCCGTTGACTTTGGATCCGTAGATATTTTTGCTAGACTTATGTGACTAATCTGAGATCTAGTTGAAAATTCTCAAGATGCCGGCAACGTAAGCAGAGTTATTGATGGCACGTAGGATTATTCTCCCGGCTTTTTCATAAACTTTTGATATTCCTGCCTTGGCGTAGAGCAGGACTGGTGTGATCACTGTTTTGTAAAAAATCAGCTTTGTACTTCCATTGGGGGCAATGTCACTTGAGTCAGCAGAAACAGCGATTGGCAAGAGTTATTCTGCGACTGACCTGTGAGCTGCTTGTACTATTTACTAGACCTTTTTACAAAGCGTCGGTCGTGAATATAACATTGTTCAACAAAAAGAATGTAATTATCTAGCAAAAATCCACGGAGGCGTATACGTAATATATTGCATGGGGAAGTGGAACTTTCTTAACAGTTCCCTACTAAATCCGCCTACCGCCAGACCCATGACCAATCGCAAAAATTTCATCTCTTGTACGAACGTTTGTAAGATTGTCTCGGCAACAAGACACGATCTCCTCAAGGACGTTGTTGAAAAACTCGCGCGACTTGTCCAAATCCTTAAGTATCAGGACTCGATGAGATCGCAACCGACCTTGATGGAGCTGTGAAAGTTCTCCATCGTCATCCTGTACAACCTGACGAGCTTGGCAGGAATGACAAAACTAGACATGACCGTGGAGATCTCGTCACGCTATCCACTTTGAAATTAGCAAGTAGGTGGCGTGTCTCGATCTCCACCACTCACTCACTCTGTCAAGAAAGCAATCTCATTGAAAGACACGACCCACATCGATGTCTGCACCAAATTTGACTATTGTTCAAGTTCCCTGCATCATCTTTAACATTTAAGTCAACCGACTGTAGGGCAACAAGCTCATAACTTTGTGATTTAGTAAAATAATATGAAATTCATATCCACTTAAAGTTTAACTACCCTTCAGCAGATTGTGGAGACGAAGTAATCCGAAGTACGTACCACGCAACAGTTTACGTGAATCGAATTTCAAGTATCACTCAAGAGCACTCTAAGTCTCCTAACCGCTT
Organism: Eristalis pertinax; assembly: GCA_907269125.1. NCBI lineage: Eukaryota > Metazoa > Arthropoda > Insecta > Diptera > Syrphidae > Eristalis > Eristalis pertinax. Next base: position 33,955,715 of record OU026147.1, on the reverse strand, counting down.
GCTCAGTGTCGGCGCCACCAGCATCCCGGGTGTCGTTGTTTGTCAACTGACACACCGTCCTCCTGCTCGATTTAATGGTATCTTAAAAGCGAATTAATTAAGACATTATCCTTGGCCTGCATGTGACAGCTCAAACACAATGAGGACGACAAATTAATTGATCGCCTCCCGTCGTAATCCCGATCAGCCCTTGGCTGTGGCCACAATAAATTCAATTTCCCATTTCACTGCAAGGCCCGTGATTTCAGGGTCAAAACATCTCCCCCGCATGAGGTAAACCATCGGACTGCCGCTACGGCATGCAAGGGATTTTAAATTGATATTAATCCACGCCAGTGTGCAACAGGTGGGCCCTAACGTGGCCTCGCTAATGCCTTCTGAATTTGTCCGCAGTGCAAATAAATTACCGAAACGAAATAAAGGACTTCTTGACGTTTAATCCGCTGAGCGGGCGTCGCAGGCAATCAACGATTTATGACACGCTGCCGATGATTCGCAGCGCATTTATAGATTTAGTCCTGTGCGTAAGACCAAGGAGCCGTTGTGAGTGCTCGTCGAGAACCAATAAAATCAGAATTTATTGAACGCCTCTTCTGGCAGGTGCGCAACGTTTGTTGTATAAGTGATTTTCCCCGAAACAGGCGAATCGTGTGTGCGGAAACATGGAAACGATGTGATTTTTATAATGCCATTACCGATGCTCGGGCTCGGCGAAATCCTTTTATTGTTTTCCTTGTTGCCGTTCGGTTTGGTTTTAGTCCCTGGAAATCATTGTCGTCCTGCACGCTTGTCGAAGTCGTAGCATCAGCATGGACGTAATCATAAATTATGGGCACCGGCATAATGTGCCACTTGATGTGAGCATCGATGTGGGTGGACGGTCCTGTGCGTTGTATTATTTATTGCGCTGGTAATGTGCTAGGAATGATTGATTTTGATTTCAAATGTACACGAGGATTTATTTATTGGATGCGAAATGTTGTTTAATTAAGTGGGCTTGGGTGTGAGATGCAACGATTCACCGAAACTAATTATAGAGGAATAATTGCCACGATAGCAATCGATTTTAAACACCAACATAGTCTCTGCACATTTACATTAGTTCAAGTTGTATTCTATTCAAATTTAATTCTTTAATTATACCATTTTTAAGTCTGCTCATTAAGAAGGCTAACAGGTGAATGAGACAGTCAGTGACTTTTTGATTTTCCCGGGCAGTAACTTCAAATGCAACACTTCTCCCGTCAACTGCCTTCTATTGAAAGACTGTGGTCAAGATGCTAATTAATAAATACTGTGGAGGCTCTTGTTAAAGTTAAAGTTCTTTCTTTGTTCCGTTGTGGCTATATCAGAACAAGTAGCGCGAAAAGAAATCATTGATAAAATCGATTAACTGATGGACGATCGGAGAATTAAATTGCGTGTGGTGACTGAGAAAACACATTTTACGTGAATATTTGGACATGTGGACATGAAGATGCTACTCGCGTGATGGGCCCCATAAACGGAACTTCAAAAACTCACAGACTTATCAAACGACCATCGAATTATGTAGGACAATGTGAGTAACGTCTTAATGTAACCCTACACCTGTCAGAAACGTCCAGTCGGAAATTCAGAACTTTGTCAAGCAATTCCATCGATCTCGACAGTGCATAAGCGAAACATGCTGACACAATATTTATTTGTCATGGAAACGATATTACGTTGTCAATAATTTCACATAGAGCAGTCGAGTTTGGTTGCAGCAAATCGGATTCATTCAGAGAGTCGTTTTCCGCAAAACGCAACAATAAACATCTCGACTACATCCACTGCTTTAATAAATATAACTTACGCAGCGAAAGGTTGTGGTGCAGGGAAATGCGGGACTCTTATCGGCGTCATAGCACTACACTTCGCAATTGGCACGCAAGCTCGTAAGATGTGTGTCCCTTACAATGACTTCTGCAGACGCTGCATGGTTATACGGGACGAGAAGACCACTCTTCATCTCTTCTACTCATTCAGTGCTCAGTTTCAGTGCAGGAACTCACAATTATAACTTACCGAACTGAATGACATCAGCGTAAGCTAAGTTCCAGAATGAGGTGTTAGTCAATCCACAATGAGCCTATACTGGCCTAAGTGTGAATGCTATCTGTAGCCTAGATGCGGTATGATAATTACTTACTGCTCTGGCCAATGATAGTGAACACCCTGAGCTGTCTTTCATCTTTAATGATCCAGTGTACCGAACAGGCTGCCGAAGAAGCAATATCCCATGGAAACACCAACCAATCTGATTGTCAGTCAGGCCAAAAGATCTTAGTTATGCGCCAGACGTGATTTATGTTCCTAATATTATTATATTTGCTAACATTTTAAGCCAGCCTAAATTGTACGTCCCTTCCATACTTGATAGTCTTGGGCACGCTGCTTCATCCAGACCAAGCTGTCTTCCATCCGCGATGAATTGGTCTTTATATTAGTTTTCAGTTGATGAGCGACCTCCGGTTTATAGAGTGTGCTCTACGCATCATTGTTTATCCGTCCGTTGCTCCGTGGCAATTTGCCTCTCACTACGGGGCGGTGTTAGTCCCCATCATAACCGGTAGACTAAAGGGATTAGGTCATCTTGTTGCATCACACTGCATAGATACGAATTGTAACCAGCATAGCGCAGTTAAATTGAAGTCGCTAAAAATGTGGAAGTAACTCCGTTCCAGAGACACCGATCTCCCGCTACAAAAGTTCATGTGGGTGCCGGTGTACTGTGACATGCCAGAAAATTGCGAAGGGAATGTGTTCCTCGCTCTTTTCGGGTGGCAAACCTATTGTCAACCCAGAACGGCCTGACCAGATTGAGCAGGCCTGCTCCCATGACTCGCATATGCTCTAGCAGCATTCTCTCCTCGTGATAAAAAGATCACTTAGGGGCCATGATTGCCAAAATTACCAACTAATTTACGGTAAGGGATCGACTAGATCCGCGTTTTGAGTTTCCTGGGGCACAATGGTAAATCATTGTTCTTATTGACGGCTCGGCGCACAGTGGTCTGAGAGCAGAAGAATGTCCTTAGAGAAAATCATTTGTAGCCTTTTTAGTTTTATGTGAAAGTACTCTTAGATAACCTGGGTTTATGCTTTCATAGTATTTTTTAATATATTGAATAGAATACACTTATTTAGAAGCCCTCAAAGTTAACAAAATATTTATTCAAGTTGCTAATCTTTTTCAACAAAAGTTTACGAGTCATTTTTCCCAATCTTCTTAAAATTCGGAGTTATGTTCAAATTTGTTTCGGTGTAAGAATGCAACAAGGATTTTATTTTTAGAAGAAATATAAATCTTTCATAAAAAAGTATTATTAAATGAATCCATTGAATATTCTTTAACTAGGAAAAAACTGCGCATCGGGTAACTATAAGAGGAAGCCCAAGAACAAGGATTATAGGCATAGAATTCATAACACTAGAGAATTGTCATGTTTGTCAACTAATAACGATGTTATTCAACACATGCTGCTATCATCGAATTAATTGTTTACAAATTTAAGGCCTGAACCGAAAACGAAAGTCTTACTTAATTAAGCAATGAAGCGCAGGCCTTATCAGACCAAATAATATAAAATAAAATATATGCAATCAAATATATGAATAATAAATACACAATGTATGTTACACGTAAATTATATATATATTTTTCATTTTAAAGACATAATTCAACATCAGATGAGATTAGAAAAATATTTTTCGCAACAAAACAATAATTTTTAGACCTTGACGATATTCTACATACCTTTATAATTTGTTTACATGAAACGAACTCTTTGCACCTGCAATATGTTCCAAATATCATTGAAATCAGTACACTGCTCCAGATTTAACAGACATTTTTCCACTCTCACACAAACCAACCTACTGTGCAGCACAGTACCCCGGGCATCAGCCAAGCTGCAAAAACATCTGGAAGTATGCAATAGTATTTAATACGATCCTAAATTCAATGACAGGCGCCTAGAATTATGACGTGAGTTTGGATTGTCACAGTGAAGTATGATCCAATCATTTGGTTCGGTGATCTTGATGATCTTGAAATATTGCGAAACACTGTCAAATTGAATGCGGCATATTTTCATAAAATAAATTAATAGCAGACGTAGTCTGTATGCAACGTCCGTTCTATATTAGTTAAGGTTAGAAGATGTCGCCTCAGTGAGGTAGCAGTTTCCCTCTGCCTTGATCTCGGGAATATGGAATTTTCACTTATCATCGTTTATATGGAATGTTTTCCTTCTCGACATCAGCACTGAAAACCAATCGATTTTTTAGGCTTTTGTAGAAGACTAGGTAGGTACGTAGGAAGGGTGACTGCATGACTGATATGGTAGTCATGCTCACTTATACCATCCGGTCCATTCTGCTGTCACGTTCGGCTTTGTGTCCGAAACCTATTTACCCCTTGACCGTGTAGTTCTTCCCTCTTGGGATTTTGTATTCCTCTTGGGATTTGTTAGCCATGTGTGATTTCTTGTGACCCCATATACATAGATTTAGATGCTTTAAGAAATTGTAGTAAGTCCTCTGGGTCAATGTTACTCAGATCCTCAAGGTTGTTGAAGGATCTTGTTTTCGCAAGTGCAGGACATGTTCCGAGGTAGTGTAATATTGTTTCCTCTTCTTCTTCATCTATACGGCTTTTGCAGAAGTTGTTATAAGGTGCCCCAAGTCTTCTGGCATAGCTGCCTATAAGACAGTGGCCAGTTAGCACCCCCATCACTCCAGTAATAACCTCCCTGTCTAGCTTTATGCGGTAATCAGTCCTTCCTTGATTTAACATAGGCCAGATCGCTTTCGATATCCTGCAAGTGCCCAGTTCGCATCATTTGCGGCTTGTATCGTTTTTCGCAATCGTCATCAATCGCGATTTTATTGTTTTCAGAGGGGGGTCTGGTGTTTCCTGATCTGCTTTCATTGGCATACCCGCCGCCTTTCTTGCTAGTTCATCAGCTCTTTCATTGCCCGGAATACCCTTATGTCGGGGACCCAGCATAGGCTGAGATTTCATCTGGCCGCTATCTCATTTAGAGACAGACGGCAGAGTTTTACCACCTTCGGATTTATTGATGGTGTGTCCAGAGCTTTTATGGTCGCCTGACTGTATAAAACAATAGATCTCCCTGCCTTTACAGGGCTGTTTGATGGCTGCCTTTTGAACAACTGTTACTTCCGCTTGGAGTACACTGCAGTGGTTCGGTAGTCGGATTGCATCCGAGATCTCTGGTAAACTGGCGTATATGCCTGATCCCGTGTCTTCTTCCGATTTTGACCCGTCAGTGTACATTTCCCATGCAGCTGAGCTACAGACTTGCAGCAGATTACAAATCATTGGGTGCATAGACTTCAATGCTGTGTATCTAGGTTCAATACCCGGCACGAGGTACTTTCATTTCTCTGACAATGGTCATATCCTAAAGGCTGGTAGCAGTTGTATACGCTTATTGGCTGAGGCCTCGAGGAGCATTCATGTGTAGAAACACCTTCTCACACTTCTGCATAAAACTGAAGATTTCATCCACTCATGAGGGAACAACACGACTGGTGGTGCTCAGTTCGGATTGTAATCCCATCCATATTATTGCTAATATGGACTAACAAAGCGCATGCCATCATAGAGTCCACATGGTTTTTTAATGAATAGTTCCCTTTTCCGCACAATCTATGCATTTTTAACGATCCAGGGTTAATAATCTCGCAGTTTTCCTTGATTATCAAATGTCATCAGAGCTGGCTATCTAAAGCTCAACAGTTGCCCGAATTTTACAACTACGCCTCTTGTTGGATGAGCTGATATTCTGTGCGTCTGAGAACACTCATTCATTGTATCCAACCGGTTGGTCATTTCATTTCATCGTTAGGTTCTTAAGCAGCAGCACGAATTGTTTTAGCATCGCACATTTGCCTGCATTCCCCTTCAGTGTAATGAATTGTATGGTTAAACAAGCCTTTACAACTGAAACGAGTGAGAATCCACTGAGGAATACGAGTTAATTCTGCCGCAACGAAAGTTCGGTATCTAAATAAATTCATTTTCGGTTCAGAGACTCACAACGGTTGATGCGGTGATGATGATTTCGTTCGGTCCTTCTCCGCATTTTAAGTTCTCGTCCATCCATCTTCAGACGATCATCCTTCCCTCTTTTCAAATCTTCATCGGAACTGCGAAGAGCCCTCTGAGTTATCCACCCCTCTAGCAACGTAAAAAAATCGATAATAATGTCTCTCGGACTGCTTAAACACTGTAACCGAATGCCCCAGTCCGTGCTGTTGAATTTTACATCAACTCTGCGCATAAATTCGGACTTCAGTGTAATTAGATGCTTCTTCTCCGACCGAGGGAATGAGTTTGTGCGAAATTACATGGTTAAGCGTAAGCAAAATTACAACGCGAACATTGTTCAATTCCACATTAAAGGGATTCCCATTTCAGTCCGTGGTCTGGGGGCTGACACACATACCTGCAAGTTATGTCAGGATTGTGTTTGTCTGGCTGTACAACATAGCTGCTGTGCTCGGGACACATAAACGTCTGAGGATTTGTAGAAGTGGGATTGGATATTTCTGGGATGCTGCGTACAGCATTTTAGAAGCAGTGCTTTTGTCCTTAGACGATGAGAATGCAGACTTGTACAGAGCTGTTTGTCTGATTTCGTTTTCTCTTCGGCGTAGGAATTGATAAATCACATGACTGGTGTTTGGAGATTTGGGCAGTGCGTAAGGCCTCGCAATGAATCAACTGCAAAGGTTTTCGAAACAGTGACCGAATTAAAGGAAAAATAACATGGAAAGTTTACCAACTGCGCCAATACGGAGTTTCTTGAGCTGTGAGAATTTTCAAGGTGAATATTTCGATGTCCGGAAATGCTCAGTGTATCTGATTCGATTAATACACGTACGAAAACATCACCACAAGTGTTTTGGCGGCCCTTGTATTGCTTGTACGTTGTTCATCGGACAAAATGTTAGGTTTACTCAATCCACCCAAGAAATGATATTCCCCTCTCCGGTTTGGCTTTAATTTATAAGGCTTATGTATATCTGCCCGTGATGGCCCGTGGCGTTGTGGGTATGTGTGTCGACTCCTACCCACCTGTCTAGGTTCGATTCCTGGTTCGACAAGAAATACTTTTCACGGCCCCACCTCTTTCGAGTCACTGACAATGCTCAAAGAGTATAACTGTCTAGAAAAAGCTTCTCAGACTTGGCCGTTCGGAGTCGGCGTAAAACTGTAGGTCCCTTCCACTCGTGATAGAACAATAGCACGCACAACACGAGTGGTTTCTGAGAAGCTAGGGCCTGGCCCTCTACGGGCTGTGGCGCCATCCATATTATTATTATATTATGTTTATCTGCCCGACTCAACTGAGCTATCCAATTGCATTCCTCCTCTCCACGAATTCACCCGCAATACCCGTCTCGCCAGGAATGCCCTTTAGTTTACCCTTAAGTCTGCTTGTGGACGCACAGTTAAATTTAGAAACTCGTTTAGCGAGCTGGCGAGTTGTATGAAAAGATTGGTTTTCCAACAATCTTCTAACACAAGTAAGTCTGGTGCCATGTGGATATCACTCTGATAGGTTCCCGGGGTTGTTCCTTTGCTGCATACCGAGAGTATGGAATGTTATTGCTTGTTCCATTTATGTGCGCACCTCTTCGCGTCGCACGGGTGACCTCATTGCTTTGCTTGGTACCCTGGACTCTGGAGTCTAGGGAGCTATTCTTTGACAGTCATACCGCCTCAGCATTGCCAAGGGTATAAGAAAAAAAGTGATGCGAAAATTAAAGGGATCGAGACTAAACCTTTTGTCGAAGAGATGACATAATCCAAAATCTGGGGTGGAACTAACCAGCGTGTTCTGGTTGCCATCCTCCATAAGTTGGGACACAGAACTTTTCCCCTTAATCTAACTAAGGGACTTAATCTAAGACTAAGGGCTTTTTCACCAGCTTTTGTCCTGTATAAAGTTAAGTCTGATTGAGGCAATAACTCTTAAACCCAAAGAAACAGCGTTTGGCAGTAATTATTCTGAGTTCTCAGGGCTAATATTCTTGGTTTAGTAGGTAAATGAGTAAATAAGTCCCTGACTACCTCCAAGTTACAGCTGCCTATTGTGCACCTCTGTCCAAGACTTCGAAAATGTAAGTAATACTTTATGTGTATATACGCGCTGAAATCGACAAGTAGGTGGTGCGGATTCTATTTGCAATTCTTTGTCCTTTTGCAGGACCTGCCGTATTGTGCAGATTGGGTCGTTGGTCTACTTCCCTAGACTGAAATCACTCCGATAAGAACTGCAAGCGAGCACACAAAGCGACAGAGAAGAAGACTCCCTCGATTGTTGAGGGTGTCGAAGCGTTGTCCTCTCTTGTGAATCGGGCAGGGGCGCGCATATTAGCTGCTTGTATCCAAAAAGGCCAGCGTCAGCTGCACCGGGCAGCCCATTCCCACCAGCAACGTTGTTATACTTCGGTCTTGATATTGTTAATTTAACCTCGTCTAGTTCGAAGGGACGGTATTCTCGTTTATCATCGTCCAGATTGAGTGGAATATTATATGCCTGACAGTATTTGGTTTCTCATTTCCGTTGAACAGTCTGCAGAAGTGATTCCTCTAATTTCTCAGTATCTATTATCGACTGCTACCATATTCTCCATTTTTGACTCGGCAATCCTCTGTACAAGCTCGTGAAGCCTTAAAGTTTTCTGAGAAGCGGAGTCTCTCCCCTTCGTTTCTCTTTGTAGAGCTCACAAAGCCTCTACTCGTTCTCCATCTAGGATTTATTTGTCCGTGGTGTCGTAAAACTCATCACATCAGATTAGCAACTGTCTTCTTGACAACGCTTCCAATCGTCTTCGATTGTTTCTGACAGACGCGATAGCAGCCTCTAGTGAGAAACCGTGGTGTTCTTCCTCGAGTGAATTCAATACCCGCGTTCTTACCTTGGCTACAATAAGAAAATAAGCCGAGTCGATGTTGGCTCCTCGGAAAGCTTCCATATTAAGAATACTGAAGGAGCATCTGACGTCGATCGCCACTTCATCAATCTAGCGGTTGATTGATCGGCGACTGGTCCATAGAGGGATGTTGAGGTGTGGGAACCGCATGCCAGCTACAAAGACGTCCTCCTTACCCAGCTAAGCGTTGAATTTAATGTCCTTCGTTTTAGAATTTCAAACCGGCTTTCGTCCGTGACGATTTGACTGAATATCATTTTTATCTCATTCTCTGCAGGACAATTTAAACTAAACTGAACAACGGCAATTACGGTCCGAACACAAAAGTCTGTATTCTCAGCACGATTTGTAAATTAACTTCTTCACCCAACATAGGTTCAGAGTTAAGGCAGAGTCAACATGAACTTCTACTAACGACAGAGTCAACACCTTCGCTACAAAGTCACAAAGAAGCACAATGACTCTATCCAACACAAAGACTCCGGGTGACTGTCTTTGCCGTCAAAAGTCATTATTTATGTTGCCAATGAGATGCAGCAAAAGGAGCAGAGCGAAAATCTGAAGCAAATTGTGTTGCGTCTGAGGAAATTCGAAACTTTAATGGCATCCAGTCAATGGGGGCGGCAATTACCAAGGTGCTGAACTCACGTTGGCAGTGAAGGCAGAAACTTTGAGCTTCTAGATCCGGACATCAGTCACCTTGACAAAGACATCAGTGTTCGCGGTCCACTGAACCACGACTGATTGTGTACCCATCGCCTACATAAGAGTTTGCAGTCGAAAATGTCCTTTGAAAATGCATTCTCGGAAAATAGAAATTTATACGAGCACTGCTCGACAATCCATTAGCTTTACAAATGCAAATTAAATCACTTTCACTTTTGTTTGCTTGCAGATGACTCACAGTTTGAACCGAAACGAGGACCCCGAGGCGGCCGTTATGAACGGAGTACTCAAGTTCGGCTGGATTAAGGGTGTTCTCATACGATGCCTGCTCAACATTTGGGGCGTAATGCTGTTTCTTCGACTGAGCTGGGTCGTTGGCCAGGCCGGCATAATAGAGGGTTTCATATTGATCCTAACAACAACAGCTGTAACCACCATCACGGCGCTGTCGATGTCTGCTATTAGTACAAATGGAGTGATTAAAGGCGGTAAGTATTACTATACACACCTTAATAGCACTCATGAGACGCTGGGTCCTTGCAGGTGGGACGTATTATATGATATCGCGGTCCCTGGGGCCAGAGTTTGGCGGATCGATTGGATTGATATTCTCGCTGGCGAATGCTGTTGCCTGCGCTATGTACGTTGTGGGCTTCTGTGAGTCCATGCTGGACCTGCTTCGGTCCTTTGGGGCGACCATAGTGGACGGAGGTGTGCAAGATGTGCGAATCATTGGCAGTATTACAATTCTCATTCTATTGGTGATTGTGGTCGTCGGCATGGAATGGGAGGCTAAGGTAAGCGAAATGAATAATTTACTGAAACTTGTAAGTGCGAACGTGGGTTCTTCGTTTTAGGCACAAATCGGCCTCTTGGTGATTCTTTTGGCTGCGATTGCAGATTTCTTGATTGGCTCCTTCATTGGACCCAAGACTGACGAAGAAAAGTCCAAAGGATTCCTCGGCTACAATGGTGACATGCGAGACTTTTATCACAAGGGAAGGGCTGCAGATTAATGTGTTTTATTTTCAGGGACATTGTTTATGCAGAACATGTTTGCTGACTATCGGGTGGAGAAGGGTGTTAAGCACGACTTCTTTTCTGTGTTTGCTATATTCTTTCCAGCTGCCACCGGGATCTTGGCTGGGGCCAACATCTCTGGAGACTTAAAGGTATGAATTCCCCGCGGGATAAATAAAAAAATGTCTAGTTTTAAAGTTGTAAACAACAATTTGAATATTGGAGAGATTTGCACGAATTTGTTTGATGTTCAGTCTTTTAAAAAGTTTCTCAAAGGACAAATATGCTTTTGCTGCTAGGGTTAATAAATGGGTGACGAGGGAAATAGCGTCATTCTGAATAACATTGCACAGGGTGACCAGATAAGAACGATAAAAGAAGAAATGCGATTACGTATTGAATAGCACGGTATTCCTATTTCACAAACTCTGTTCACTGTAACTGATCACGAACATTTTAATGTTGGTCATATGTACAATCGAAACGTTTATGTATTGAATTCGACGTCGTTCATATGTCCACCACAAGTACGGTCATTTCGTAGAATTCGTCGGAAGCTCTCTTCTTTAATATTGGCTATAAGCTCCTAATGGATTCCGGCTTGTCGGCAAAGGCCTATGACTTAATGTAGTCCCTTTACTACACATGTGGTCATCGAGCGAGCTTTTAAAAACATCGAAACCAAAGCAATAAACTGAACCTCAACAGGCTCGAGGTCAAAGATTCAAGCTCGGTGAGACAAAGATCTGCAGAGCGGTGAACAGAGGTACGCCATGAGGCGGTATGCTCTCCTCTCTACTGTGGAACGTAGCTGTGAGTGAACTTCTACTGACCCTGGAAAGAATAGGGTGCTATGCCATTGTGTACGCAGACGAAGTTGCTATTGCGGCCTATGGGAAACATATGTCCATAATCGGGAATATTATGCAATCGCACCCATTCGCAATACAGAAATGTACTAGAGAATACGGTTTAGGTGTCAATCCACAGAAAATAGAGCTAATTTATTTCACCAGGGAATATGAAATCCCTGACTTTAAACCTCTCTCAATAAGTGAAACCCCTCTAAAGCTGTATGACAGCGCACAGTTCCTAGGTCCCTATCGTGGACACAGAATTAACCAGGAAGCCCAACACCCATGACCGTGTCAAAAAGGACTCCAAGGCTCTGTATTGCTGTAAAAACGGTGCAAAGGGGGACTACAGCCACTTACTGCAGCATGAAGCCGAGACATCGAGGACATTGAGTGCATACTATATTCATGCCGGAATATTGTGACATTCCAGAAAACTGTAAAGCTCTTTCCGAATAAAGACCTGCTTAACCTCCCGCAAAACACTGTAGTTGCATTAAATCAAAGGATCGGGGCGGGCGGTATTATTTCTCGGTACAACACATTCATCGAGTTAAGTATTCAAACAACCTCCGCTGTGTGCTTGGTGGCACTGTCCTGTTGTCCATGCAATTGACCAACAAAATTTGCATGTGTAACGCCCAATGACACCATTGTCATGCATACCTCATGTAAAAGGTTTTTTTTTTTTGGAATTAATGGCGTTTCTCTCAAACATTCCGTTTGTTGACGAAGCCGTTGGCGTAAAATGCATCACAACACAACCTGAACCCAATTCAAGAACGTACGTCGCTTGATGTGATCGAGTGCGTTTAGTTCTTGAGTTGACTTCACCAAACGTTGTAATAGCGTCGCTCCCTTAGGATGCGTTCATAGTGAATGTCCAGAGTTGTCGAGTTCCAATTGGAGAACTCTTAACAAAGCCAACTCTAGTGAGCAAAAAAGCGTAGTATGAAATACAATATTAGGGCATGTGGAATTGCCACAGCGCCAAAGGCAGCAACAGCTGTCAACAAAATAAAAAAATTCTATGTCGTGTTCAGTTCCTATCCTTGATCCTATCCTGCCAGCTCTGTAGACAAAGCCAATCTGAATGCTGTGCATCTCGCAGCCTGTTCAACGCTGCGGTCTCCACACTCGTGCTTGGTAGCGTCGATTTTCATCATCATCATCGGCACAACAAACGGGTTCCAGTCCGGGCCTCCCCAATCATTGGCCAGCCATCCATTAATGCAGCTCAAGGCTTCGTCCTTCATGGTCTAGGCCCAAGCATGGCCCGCTAAGTTGTGTTCTATCGCGAAAGACTGGACAAGCTTCTCTTCAATCATAGGGGCTAGTAGCCCAGTCCAGCGGAGTCCATCGAGCGTCATTATATCTGTTTTAAGGTAGATTCGATACAACTCATGATTGTATCGCCTCCGGAATCGCCCTTCATCACGAACAGAGCATTGACAGATTGTACTAGGATCTGTTCGCTTCAGCAGCTTCCTCAACGTAGTTTAATGTAAATGTTAATGCACTATTTCAAACTCACCCTTCTCTATCGTGATTTTTGTGGCTGTTGGGTAGGTAAGGTAGGTACTCGGTAGGTTTATATCCAGCCCCAGCCACCGACTCGATCTGGATGAAGGGCGTGCCAGAGTCTCGGATTGTTTTATCCAAGGGCAGATTAATGAGGAGGCAGGCCAGCACATTCAGAGTCCATGTCAGAGTCCATTGAAGATGTTGAGGTGTCTGGATAGCAATCCGTCTACTTTAACTTGGCTTCAGGGTCATGGTAAGCCTACATAGTCTCTCAGTTTATTTGGGATGCCGAATTCTCTCATGGACTTAGAAAGTTCTACCCCTGCTGTGCTGTCGTAGGCGGCATTAAAGCATAGGTTTGGATGTTAAATTCTAGGGATCAAGGGTAAACCCCAGATCAATTGTCGATTTTCCAGGATAGATGCAGGATAGAGGACAGTGTCTCATAGGAAGTACTCAACACTAAGAAGTTATACCCTACAATTGCTGCACTCTGTGCTCTATTACTTTTTGTTCCCTTACGTGCACGGGTCTCCATGTTTCATCAACTCGCCTGGTATGGTATCGGCTTCCGCGGCTTTGTTGCCTTCATGCCTTCCTCGATGTTTGGGGGCTCAGTTGGGACTGTCTTCTTGAAATAATGACGAAATGAACGAAATTCGGCAGACAAATGAAGTGTCTTTAGTCTAATCGCTGGAGACCCACAGATCAATTGCAGTTGTCACTAGAAATTAAGCTATTGTTTGGCAATTTTCCGCAGTAAATCCTGTTTCAGTAATTTGTGCTTGTTACGAACATTGGTCTTTGCTCGCCTAGATTCGTACTCTATCAGAATCGGCATTGTGTAGGTAGATACCGCATTTCGGAATATATCCAACTGGTGAATGTAAATATGGGTATATTTAGTAGAGCGAGTGGTGCATAATTTGTCGGAATTGGAGTTTATCTGCACCAGATCAAGAGGGTCGCACTTAGCAGCCTTGCTAAGCCCTTTCCGTCATAATGCGACCGTTCGTCCATCAATGATCAGATTTTCCTCTCGTATGTCCTTACAGTACGTACAGTGTGGTTTACTGCATCACATTTTTTGCTTGGCGGCCTCGCTCTTTATGTGCAGTTTTCGCACTCCTCCAGTTGCATGAGTACGTAAAAGTCTCAAAGTGCACAAACCCGATTCCCCGCAATATTTGGTCTTCTGCGGCAAAACCAATGCGTAAGCTTTTTCATCTATCCTACGCTTTAGGTCTCCGCCTAGTGGGTGAAAAACAGAGCGCTGGTGACTCTTAGTCAACCTCCTCGTATCGACCCGGAGTTTCGGTCTTCCTCTTCATCAGTTCCGAAGGCGCTACTACATGCGCTTAAAAGTTGGGTCCACAAATGAAACCAAATTTCATCTCATCTTAGGTAATACCTTTCACGGCCATTTTTATTGAAGCCAATCGTCCTCCTGTTGCATGGAAATGTCCATCCTTGTTTAGGTAGTGCACATCCTTTTCGTTACTTTTTGTCCCACATATCACATTTGGTAGGAAAGAAATTAAAATGGGAACATGAACACCCTTCACAAGGAACTACACCCTAGCCCAATCTACGAACCAGTGTAGACCTCTAAGCGCTGGACTTTACAAGAAACATCCATTAAAACCACATTTGCCATTAAAAAGATCCTCAAGTTCCCCATCCCCATCGACCCCAGAAATCGCCTCGGCAACTAGAACATCCTCTATTGTCCATCATTAGCAGAGTCAATGTATCCTCAGCAAGCATGTCTTTTTTGTGTCTCAATGGCCACTTCGTTCCTACTTCGTGACTGCGTTGCAGTCAAGTCAAGGCTGAATATGATTCAGAAACGTTGTTAAGTCTCCTCCTCCTTCCCTGACATCATCGAGCACTAAACATTCTTTCCCTTTCAGGATCCACAAAAGTCAATTCCCAAGGGCACCATACAGGCCATCATCATAACAACTGCTACATACTTGCTAATGGTGGTGGCGGTTGGAGGCGCCGTTGCACGTGATGCCACTGGCAATGCGACTGATGCTGTTAATGGTTCCTTCGCCTTCCTCGACTGTCTACCTGGTGAGAGGACAATCAACACAGACGCGCCCAAGAAACAAGTACATTTTATTAATTTATGCTTTTCGATTGTATTTTCAGGAGACTGCAATTTTGGTCTGGAGAACTCCTTCCAAGTCATTGAACTTGTGTCGGCCTTCGGACCGTTGATCTATGCCGGGTGCTTTGCAGCGACTCTATCCTCGGCGCTTGCTAGTTTGGTGTCTGCACCCAAAGTTTTCCAGGTGAGTACTGAATGTTAAAGGGGTGGCTGCTGCTAATCCCCGAGGGATAACTGGCTGAGGTAATTTGGAAAGGCCGTATAAGAGGATTAACTGAGAGTGAGGCATTCAGAACTTGTCCTGGTTGTTATCACCCAAAGGTAGTGTTCGCCCTTGTCACCATTAATCCATTGATAGTAATCTGAGACTTATGCAAATGCGGGGGTGCTTATTGCGATTCGTTGACAGCTTATCTAATCAAGGGCAATCGTAACGAAGAAGCACAATCGGGAGGTGCCCTCGAGTTTCATATCGTTTTCCAATGCACAAGAATCCGCTGAAATCGTCTAGACGTAGTGAACCGTCCGTCGGGAGCGATACAATTTGATGTTCATTAACTCAACACGGTGAACTATCAATCAACGTGGTCCTTAGTGTGTGGGTGTTGTTTCATTCCAAGGTTTCATGCATCATGTTGCCACTTAGTCAAGTCGTGCCTGGAGCTACAACGCGAGGATGTTGATTAGGATAACTGCAAAGGTGATGGAGTGGGGTTTGCACTGCACACGATCCATATTGGGCCTTTAGGCCCTTTCCCCTACTCAACGCTCTTGTTATGGTAATGATGGACTGTAGTATACTTCAAGGCCACTGGATTGGCTAATCCCTGGTGCTTTTTGCAGCAGTCATCTGCATGTAGAGGTCAATTGGTAGTCCCCGCGGTGGGATTACGTTGCCCCTTTGACACCCACGGATTAAAGCCTCTGTCTGCGGTAATATTGGTTTTAGAGGAAGCATGCCATCAGATTTGTTTTGGGGTGTGATCCCATACTTTTAAGAGTGAGGGGCGAACCCAATTACTGGTAATCTGAACAGCGGAATTAATCTTTTGTTGCGATTATCTGTTTATGGATTATAATCCCTAGCCGTTGCTGGAAAGCACGTGTATCGAATGAGATAATGCAATGGATATTTCAAAATCGATATTCTCACCCAAAGCTGTTAACTGCCACAGCGAGACCAAACAGTGTTAATCTTTTCAAAAACCTTTAAATTTTTGTATAACTTGAATACGTAGGCTTTTGAATATTGTTTTATTGATATAAAAAAATGCATACAACATTAAATGTTGCATATTTACATACACAATTGAGGTTTACAATGCAAGTAATCACTAATAACACTAAATAAGAGCATTCATTGTTACTTACCTTCATCGATTAATTATACATTGAAAAGGAATATAAGAGAATTTGAGCTTCTTCTTTAGATTTTCTCTTTTACTTGATATAAATTGATCACATTCACTCTGTCGCGTAGATCGCAGCCCTACTTGACAAAGATCTTGAGGTTCTTATATCTAAGCTTACGAATAGAGTCAATAGTAAAAATTCGTTTAACAGCATCTAACAGATCTTGCACCTTGATTTTAGTACCAATATCAGTTACCTTAATGCTCGGTTCCGGTGGATAACACCTTTACTAATAGTGTGCTAACATCTGATAAGACGGACACATCGAACAATTTTGTTCAGCCAAACAAGACTTTAGATATGCGTACTGATACTTGAACAGATCTAAATCAATATAAATACTCAAATAAATATTACATCTTTCTTGTCCTCTCGATTCATAGTCCTCATCGTGGCCACAAGAGAGGCGTTATGGACATGTTCTAGCCCTAATTCTTGAATTTACTCCATATTCTTTCTTTTCTTAGATTTTTCAGATGATTCTTCATAAGCCTTTGAAGGTCCCCCACATTCTGCAGATGTTGATGGTATCTCTTCATCAAATATCGCTTTAAATTCACCTTCCATCCATGATGAATTACAGTTTTCAAAACTCTCTTTTTTTCTACTTACTTTTACCCAAAGATCCTTAAATTTGGAAAGCAATTTGGATATTTGACACCAATATTTGATATTTTTAGCCAGTAGATCGAAATTGTCATATATGTACGAGGGGCGTTCAATATATTCACAGCATCGGGGTGAAGCTGTGGTTGTATATATTAATTGACTTATTCATCAAGTAATTCTATTACTTTAGTGCATTCATGTAAAATTTTATACAAATGTGATTATTAATTCGCGTTTTATCTCTAGTTAAACAGAATCATAATGACAAATGAGACGATGATGGTGAAAATTGAGCATCGCGCTGAAATTAAATTTCTCACTAAGAAAGGAAAAAGTCAAAAAACTATTCATGAAGAGATGGTGGCTGTTTACCAGGGTTGCGCACCTTCATTATCAACTGTGCAAAAGTGGTCAAGTGAGTTCAAGAGAGGCAGAGAGAGCATTGAAGACGACCCCCGCTCTGGCGCCCCGGCTACCGCTTGTACGGGAGAAAGCATCAAAGAAGTCGAAAAACTTGTTCTTGAGGATGCCCGAACAGAGGTGAAAATGATGGCAGAGATCACCAAGCTTTCAATAGGTACCATTCACACCATTCTTCATGACCATCTTAACCTTTCAAAGGTCAGTGCAAGATGGGTGCCACGAATGCTCACAGCGCCTCAGAAAAAAATGAGAATCGCATGCTGTAGAGAGCTGTTGGAGATGTGTAGTGAGAACGCGGATGGTTTTGTGGATCGAATTGTTACTGGTGACGAAACATGGGTCCACCACTATGACCCTGAAAGCAAACAAGAGTCCATGCAGTGGCATAAAAAAGGAACAAACCCTCCGAAGAAGTTCAAAGTCACTCCGTCTGCCGGGAAGCTCATGGCCACAGTTTTTTGGGACTCAAAGGGAATCTTGCTCATAGAGTACAAAAAAAAAGGTGAAACCATCAACGCCACATCCTACGCGTCCACTTTGCATAATTTGCGGGAGAAAATTAAAAAGAAAAGACGGGGTAAACTCGTAGCGGGTGTGTTGCTTCTTCATAACAACGCTCCTGTTCACACGGCGCGAGTTTACAAGGCTGCTGCGCGAGATTGTGGTTTCGAAGAAACCAACACCCACCCTATAGTCCAGACCTTGCCCCCAGTGATTATTTCCTGTTTCTGGATTTGAAAAAAATGTCTTCGTGGAAAAAGATTTTCGGATGATGAAGAACCCAAGTCGGCAATAAATGGGTATTCTGTTTAACTAGAGATAAAACGCGAATTAATAATCACATTTATATGAAATTTTACATGAATGGACTAAAATAGTAGTATTACTTGATAAATATATTTATATATACAACCACAGCTTCACCCCGATACCGAGAATATATTGAACCCCCCTCGTAGATACTTTTCAAGGTCCAACATATTTGTTCCATTACGAATGAAAAACGTACACAAGTCGCGCTTGGAAATCACGAATTCACTCATTATGCGAAAATATGTTGCACTTTTGTATATAAGCAAGTTAAGGGTGTTTTTTTTTAGAGGTATAGAACTTTGAAACGGAATAAAACAAAGATGATTTTTTTTTAAATTGACATGAAATTTACTTTTTCTTCGAAAGATAATTTTCTGGCATTATAATTTAAACATTATTTCTGGCATACGACCGCCACGGCTGGCCCGGATGTTGTCTAATCTGGAGCTCCAATTTTCGATGACATTTTTTTAACATTTGTGGTCGTATATTGGCAATAACGCGGCGACAGTTGTCCTCCAAGTGGTCAATCGTTTAGGGCTTATCGGCGCAGACTAGCGACTTCGCATATATCCCCACAGAAAATAGTCAAGCGGCGTTAAATCACACGATCTTGGAGGCCAATACACACTTGAAACTATGCGGTTACAAAACGTTTTCTTTAATAAATCAATTGTAGAACGAGCTGCGTAACATATTGCGCCGTCTTATTGGAACAACAGTTCCTTCACATCATGATTGTTCTCATTGATGAATGAAAAAGTCAGTAATCATGGCTCTATAGCGGTTACCTTTGACTGTAACTGGAAGTACGGACCAATTATTCCATCAACCCATAAAGCAGTCAGTTTTTGTGGATGTGACGGTGTCTCAACATACACTTGAGGATTATCATCACTCCAAATACGACAGTTTTGTTTATTGACGTATCCATTCAACCAAAAGTGCGCGACCCGACACGTATTTCGAATAGAACCATGATTTTCAAAATAAATTTGCACAATTTGGAAGCGTTGTTCAGGCGTCAGTCTATTCATGTTGAAATGCCAAACCAAACTAAAAATAAATCACTTGACAGCTGACAAAATGGCGGCCAGTTAAAATATTGTTGCCAACTTAAAATTCTATACCTCTACAAAAACACCCTTAATTTTAATAGAATAATATTTATCAAATAGTCAGAAATCAGTATACCATCTGGTCACTAATTGCTTATGTACCACATACGCTGTTGATAAATGCTTACCAAAAAAACTACTGTACTTTATCAGCTAGTGACACATTGATAGGTCTCAAAAAAAGAAAATTGGGGCAAAAGTAGAATGTATAAGCTTTTCAAAAATATATAACACCTACATATGTGGTTACATTTGCAGTTATACACACTGAAGATGTTAAAAAGTTACTGCCCAAAAATGTTTAACCGACAGAATTTCTTTTGAAGTTTGAGTGCAAATGTTAAAATTTGTATTATCAAATAACTTAGATATTTATCAAACCGTTTGCATTAACATAAAGATTGAAAAACAAATAAATTTGAAAAAAAAAATCAGTTTTGATACGATAATCGCTGTTTGTTCCCATAGTGCAGCGGGCAACTAACGACTAAAGTGAAGGAACTGCTATTCTTTTTTTGAACTAGCACAATGATGTGGATTATTAATATCTGGAGTGAGGAAGATTTATTTGAACTTTGTAACACTAGGATCAGTTCGGAGTTTCAAAAGCAATTGCGCAAGGAAACGCCAAACAGCAATCAATTATTTAAATCGAGGCCATAGTCGTCAGCTAAAATTATAAGAGAAGACTGATAACTCAATGTTGCTACAAGGACAGTGCGTGCAAGCACATGCTTCGTCCAAAAAATGTCAAAAACCACCTGGCCTTCACAAAATTTTTTTCCAAAATTTAATTTGGCCCGATGAATGCAAATTCATGTTACAGAAATAAACTCTAAAACCAGGAAGCGAGTGTTGCAAATGTATCCAAAAGTGCATGCAAAACACTGTAAGGCACGAAGGGAGGTCAGTCATGCTATGGGGATGTTTCTCCTTTCGTCAACCAAATACTGCTCAGCAAAAGAAAGCATTATCTCATCATCTGCCAGTAGTTCACAGAGGCACGGGCGTTAACCAAAGAACCCAGAGAAGTAACCTTCACACCCAGCTTGAATTGCCTTGCAAACAAAATTGCGTTAGCAAGCCCAAATTGCTTGCAAAATGTTCACAAATGCCACACAGGCAAATATACAAATATTGAACGTCCTTCGTCGTCACTGCGGACAGTCTTCGGTCCCTGCAACGAAGTCAATGATTCGTGTGGTAACCACTCGTAGCAATGTGTCTGCTGGATGGCAACATTCAGCTGCTTTTCGAAAATCAACACAAATGTGAGTGGGCGAGCAGAAAACGATGAATACGTTTCCATCAATCTTTTAACGATGTAGAATAACAGGGTTTCGATGACTACAAATCGGATGAATGCGGTTTCTGTCTTGACGTGTATTACGCTTCCCTTTGATAATTGAAAGCAAATGACATTGAGACAGAACCTTTGTTCCAATTTTGTAGATACCAGAGCAACGTTTGATTTTGGGAAAGTACCTTTTAATTCAGCGAATTGAATTCTGTGGGTCTGTTGCGTCAGGTAACAAGTGTACACATCCGTCTTTGTGACAGACTGGCATTAACAATGTATCAATTGAAGGTATTTGTGGAGTATCACATGTCCACATATTGGATTCAATCAGTTTTCGCATCGATCTGGTTCTGAGAAACTCACCGCGGTGGTACAACGTTCTGCAGAGTTGCTCTGTGTAAACAAAAAGAAAACAATTCGAGGTTGGAATAGCGCTTGTAACCGTGACCCGCCTAGACTCTGGTTCGATTCGTCGTGAACAATGCTATCATGTGCACGATGTCAACCTCGTTCACTGGAATTCTTCATCTGCCCAATGAAACTGAGGCTCGGGTAACAGGAACTGGCAAATACCATGGATGTTCCATATATTCACAGTCGAACGAATGAACTTTTGCCAACCGCTGACGTGTAAGGAGACGCTGATGGAACATAACTCTCTTCCAGGAATACAGACCTTTTTTCTCTAACTTCCAACTTCATTATGGAGTGCTGTTGGTATTACTTATTTTGCCCCAACATGCGAAAAATCAGTGACGTGAAGTGAAACACGTGCTGTTTATTCGAAATTTAATTAACTTCCAATGTAGTCTCCTTTCGTGACTTTCCCCAGCTTTTTAACCTTAAAAAAAAAAAAAATGATTTCTCAAGCTCTCAGCAGTTCTATGGAACGTAGCCGTAAATAAATAGCTAAACATTCGAGTTGAGGCCGGGTGCAAGGTCATTGCCTATTCCTGCATCTGGTATGGTCACATTCTCATCTGTGCTCACTGTACAACGATGGAGATGAGAGATGTACGACAGTCCCGGTTGACTTGGGCTTAGCGTGTTTAGCAACCGCTCGTGAAACTCTGAGCATTGACAGTGACTGGATAGAGGTCGAGCCATGGATTAATCTGGATTCGGCAATTGAACGTAGAACCCTCAGATTAGCAGTCGACGCACGTTTCCACTACGCTTAGGAGCGACGGCCCCCCGTTCTTTAATTTCACGTGAATCTAGTTGTACTTAGAATTTCTTACCAAAATTCAAACACTTCCAAAAAATGGCACTTCTAAAAAATATTTACAAAAATATATATAATCCACAAGTGTACATTTATGATGTTTACGTGATCACGTGAATTTGGTGTAGTCTTACACGTAAATATGTACGATTTAAACAGCTGATAAACTGCCCACTCATCGATCTGAGTTTGTAACCTGTTATAATGTTTGTTAAATGACAGTTCTAAGCCGTTTCGATCTTTCCAGGTAAGCGTCGTTAGAACTTACTTCTGGAATCCAGTTCCCAGGCAAATGTGAGAGATGTGCACATTTTTCTGTTAGGTTTACCGAAACATTGCCTCGTTTATAAGCCCCCCACCACTTCATTTGTATCGTTACGCCACATTGTGCAAGACGTGCAACAAAACAAATACCAAGGACTTCTCAATGGTCTGCCGACGACGCTCCGTCCACCATAAAATTTTACTGACCACCCCAGCACAATTTCCCCTACACAATGCCACTGAATGTTCGCTTTGCGATGTGCTCACATAAGAAAGCATAATGAAGAGAGCACAAAGAATCTGCCAAGCCAAGGTTTCCCCCTCATAACTTGTGCAACTCCACTTAAGCCTCCTCTACTCGTACCAAATTGCATCGTGCAATAAAGGCGATTTCACAAAACGGAAACGTTTCGAAGCAGATATCCCATTTGAAAGGATCAATAAAGAGAAAGACACGAATCTGTGGTGGCCAGAGAAGCTGGACAGCACTCGCACACACTCAAAGGCAGACACTTGATTCTAAATTGGTCCTTCTCCTCCGCCCACAGGCACTCTGCAAGGACGAATTGTATCCGAAAATCGTGTGGTTCGCCAAAGGATTCGGCAAGAACAACGAACCAGTGCGCGGCTATGTTCTAACATTCTTCATTGCTATCGGGTGAGTTTTACTTGGAATCCCTAATTAAAGACACGCATTAATTCCACATCGCATTGCTTTTCATTCTCATTTCAGATTCATTCTAATTGGCGAACTCAACTTGATAGCGCCGTTAATCTCGAATTTCTTTTTGGCAGCCTACATGTTGATTAATTTCAGTACATTCCATGCCAGCTTGGCGAAACCGGTCGGCTGGCGTCCCACTTTCAAGGTGAGTCTCTCCTCTCTGGTGTCTGAAGCCGAGAGTCATGTGATTAATGTCGCTTATCGTTCAACAGTATTACAACATGTGGCTGAGTCTGGTGGGTGCAATTTTGTGCGTGGCCGTAATGTTCTTGATATCTTGGTGGACGGCGCTGATTACATTTGCCGTTGTCCTTGCTCTGTACTTAATCGTTTCATATCGTAAGCCGGACGTCAATTGGGGCTCAACTACTCAGGCCCAGACGTACAAGAACGCCCTCATATCTGTTCAGCAGCTGAACAATGTGGAGGAGCATGTGAAAAACTACAGGCCTCAGGTGAGCCAATTCCTCTAACACCACCCAAGAGTATACGATGAACGCTGCATTTTTTTGCAGATTTTGGTTCTTTCCGGTTTGCCAAACACACGTCCGGTCCTCGTGGATTTCGCGTATATGCTAACCAAGAATCTGTCGTTGCTGGTCTGTGGTCACGTGTTGCGCGGTTCCGGTTCGCAGAGGTATCGCAATTACCTTCAGGATCGCGCCACCACATGGTTCCGGAAGCACAGAGTCAAGGGTTTCTATTCCCTGGTCGACGGAGAGGATTTCGAAGCTGGTTCCAGGGCACTGATGCAGGTGAGTGTTGGAACTAATGATTTTGAGTGTCCAATGCTTGTTACGCTAATCTCTCCGATAGGCATCGGGAATTGGAAAATTGAAACCGAACATCCTCCTCATGGGCTACAAAACGGATTGGCAGACTTGCGAGAGGAAGGACCTGAATCAGTATTTCAACATAATGCACAAGGTGAGTGATGCTCAGACTGGTTGCAGGGGGCGGAATGCACGGCCATTTGATTTGCTCCGCAGGCACTCGATATGTACTTGTCAGTGGCGATTTTACGTGTCTCCAAGGGACTGGATTGCTCGCAAATTCTGGGAGACGAGAGCACCGCACAAAGGAATCTATTGGATGTGCCGCGAACACTGCAACCCAACGAGAGTTCAGCAGACCTGAACGCGGTCGATAAGAGCGCCCAGAACGGACTGAGTGGCAGCATGGACTCCTTGAGCAGAAATGTATCCCAGGGTGAGTTGCACAGAAAGAGTTTCCAAATGAAAAATGAAAAAATGTGAAAATGAATGACCTCCATCGTTCGGTGTGTCTGCTGATTAATGCAGTGTTTTAGTCAAAGAAACAACTGTGTTTGAAGATAAGGTGTACGCTTTTGGATGAAACTCAATGTCGAGCCAGGGTACAGAGGTTTACAGACAGGTTGCCAGATATCGTCGCCTTGTGTCGTTGTTTGAGGTACGGAAAGGGGGATCGAATGGATTTAGCTGTCGCGTCATATGACATCAATTTCTACAATGACTTAATGGCCAATCGGAGACACGATTACCAGAATTCGTGAGAGTTCGTAGAGAGTGGTTTTACCTCGCACTTTGTACTCGGTCTGACGTTGTTACAGTCTGTGCACAAGCAATCTGCCAAATGCCGATTGTAGAGGGTCTAATCATATATGTACATGCACAGGATGCGGTTAGCTTGGTGTGACGACGAGCATTAAAGGCGTCTCACTTAGGTCCAGCTGAGCTCATTGGTGGTAGTTCATGTCCACTCCGAATTATTATCATTCTGTGCCCCAACTGGCGGAGACTGGGACATGCTCAAAGTTAGGTTATTTTGTCAGTTGGTGGCGTTCTCACAAAACAAGCATCCGGATGGAATAATCTCTTGGCAGCAGGCATTCAGTACCGCCACCAGGTCTGCTGCTGGGGTATTTCTAATTCATCAATTTGACACGCACGTCTCTGTAATGCCTTGAAATAAGTCATTTTTACAGCTGCTGTGAAAGGTCAGAATGTGTCTGATGTCTTCGGATCTTGATCCCCACATTCTTCGTTGAAAATGTAGTAAATGACGACAGAAACCGACAGTTGCATAGAAGATGTGAAATGATCTCAACGTCTTCCTCATCCAAACACCTTCTGCAGAAAAATGTCCTCAGAGCTGCTAGCCTTCTGGTAGGTTCACTTAATTGACAAAAAGTCCGCTGGGATGTGTCTGCGGCCCGGTATCTAGTGAGAGTTGCAGAGTCTAATTGAGATAGTAGAAGGGGGTCAATAGGATCATGGTTAATATGATTATTCTACCTAGCGCCTTGGAATGTCCGTAGGTAGTTGACCATTGCATGTTTGATCGCCTTCTTAGCGATTTGTTGCTGGCTGAGATCGAGGGGAGTCAGATTGAAAATCATGTTCAGTGCAACCGTTGGTGTGATTCGAAGAGTGGCGCTTGTACATATGCAGGCTCTGCTTCTTCTTGACGGTGTTTAGATGCGTAGCTTTTGCCAAAGTTGCCACCAGGCTAAAGTAAGGCGAAGTAGATACATTTGTCGAATATAACATATCTACTGATGAGTACGGCTTTATGAAACCGATGCATATTTTTCTGTCCAACAGCAGTCACAAGTCTGAGAAACTACAGCTGCTACCATCTATGTGCATGATCTTGCATTTCCTAGTAAACAGGCCATCGAGATCCGCAGAAGAGGTGGGTATTTAGAGAGAGACCGCGTAGAAAATTACCTTACACCAATGCTTTTCCAGTAAATATAGAAGTTCATTGACTACTAGGTTGCAGAACGAATAGAATATGATGGGGCGGATAGGACACCTCTTTGTGGGTGGCTTTTCTCACGCATCTTGAAATATTAGTGGATCCCATTTGGGTATTAATAACTCTGCTTGGTAGCAGCTTGTGAAACAGTGCAAAGAGTTCCCTTTCAATTTTAAGCTTCGTGAGCGCATTGGTGATCGCATTCGTTTAGGGTCCAGAGCCGAACAAAAGCTGTCATTGTATATTCGCTGACGTTGATCGGTTTTTCAGGAACACCTTCGAAAGTCTTTCAAAACACCGACTGTCTAAGAGATGTTTGGTCCCTAAAATGGACGTGTGGCAGGTGTACAAATAATTTTAAAAGGTCAACTTCATTTTAAACGCGGGAGCATCGATTTGGCCATGGTCTGCTAAAATCGTTTAAACCGCCTAAGGACAACTCTACCCAACGTTACCGTTCTGCTACATATGAAGTAGGTCTACTACATTTCCGAACAATACCTCAATGCTACTACCCTACTACCTGAACTGCCTGCATTTTCTTTACCGGCCACTTTCTCTACTAGTTCTAATTGTCAATAGAACTTTTGTGCTTTGTGATTTGCATTGAATGGAGGTGGCTAAGAACTGTGGAGCATATTTCAAACGATTTACCAATAGAATTATATTAGTGTGAGATCTCAAAGCTGAAGAACCCACTAAGGGAATTAGTTTTTTAAAACGTTTGTAAATTTGTCGCCTCTCTAATTTGCTTGCCACACAGTAGTGCGGCCGCTGATCGTATGTTTTCTAAGATTAGTAGAATCATAAAACGATAAGATAAGTTGTCTACAAATTATGACAGTCAATTTAATGGTGGTTGTTGAAAGAAATAAGGAACAGATTAAAATCGTATAAATGGGAAACTTCTGATCTTGTGCTTTTCCTCGTTCATCTTCCAACTGCCATAGGGGCCTCTGGTAATGTCTTCTCACGCCTATCAATCGAATCAGACACACTGAAGTGCATTTGAAGACATCGAAAATTTCCACTAGAAATCGAATCGCCGGCATGGTCAAATTTCAGCTTCCAACTGTTATAGGGGCCCAATATGACCTACCTACAACTTCTGTACACCTCTGGTGATGTCTTCTCAAAAGCTGTTTAGAGTTTTTTCTTATTAAAAACCTGCTGTGTTGAATTTTATTTTTCTTTTACTAGCATGTTATGTTCCTTAAAAAAAAACTTGTTTTTTATTTATTTGTTCATTTAATCAGTACCTCAAATTAAGGTAAAGTTAGTAAATTTTGCTTCCGAAATTTTTTTCTCCGCGGTAGCACTGATTCTACCGAGCTCAGTTCATGCCTTTGAGTCGAGCACTTCAGTCACGAGAGACGACAACGCTCGGCCACATGTATTTTTTTTAGAAAGGAATTTTTTTCTGTTATTCCAGGAAAGTATGTAAAAGATGTTTCGCGCTCTAGTCACTGAATGGGTTCAGTTGGTTGTCATACTTCCTTGTGTTATTTTTTTCAACAACTCAATTGGCAGTCGAAATGGTTGGACTTAAATGTATAGCCTTGGCCTAAACTTAAATAGTCGACAGGGATATTTGCCACATCATGGTTCATCACAAACCTCATCCTCTTGTATATACTTTATATTCGGATAAAAATACCACGACTCCCTATATAAACATTGACTCTCTCAAACAATTTGAAACGACACCTCTTGTTGAATGGCTCTGCAATTGTCATTGAAAGTGAATACGAAATGAGAACAATTGAAATCAAAAGACATTCGGATTTCATGGTCAACTCTAATTGATCACAAATACGTGTGATAATTAGAAACACTCGCAAGACGGGCAGACTCCTTCCCCGTAATTGATTCCACATTCATCCGCAGAGCACGAGCACGTACTGCGTGGAAAATCCTCTTACTACCCAAAAGGCCCATCTAAAGCATACACAGCGCAGTTCACCCTTAAAAGCACCCAAAATCATGAAAAAGAAATCAGATCCCCCTCACGTTTGATAAAGACAAAAGTGAAAAGAGGGGTGGGCATACAAGTCATTAATCAAGAGGGCTTGTGCTGGTCCCTGATCCAGAGCAGGCGAAATAACATTAGCATTTGTTTCGAAGGCTCTTCAAGGCTACGCATCCACACACATGTACGGCGCATATGAATTCACGTAAATGTGTTACGAGCTTCTCAGAAATCAATTATTCCTGAGATAAATCTCGCAGACATGGGAAAGGAGGGTGTTGCTGCTGCTGGCAAACAGCAAGCCATTCTTCGAATACATGAATAATTTTCAAGGACACAAAAGGATGTGGCGGAGATCGATGAAAGTGAAAGTAGTAGTGTATCATTCATCGTCTGATGCCGGTTTTCATCCGGTTCATCTTCAAGGTAGATAAATTCTGTGGCAACGATTTCGAATTCCCATCCACTTTATTCCACGTGCGCACAGATAACAAATGTCGAATATTATGCGGAAAACATATTGCGAGAGCTTTGTGTGCTCCGGATAGCCATTTATTCGTTTTACGCGCGAATAGAAGTTTCCTGTTTTTGCTTTTTTAAACTTGTTTGCATTGGCAGACATGAATGGGGTTGGTTATGGCGATGGCATTTTGGGATTTCGGGGGAAAGTGTTTTTGAAGTCGGATGATGCTTGAGATGCCGAGCATATTTAATTGAAATGAAAGCGAGAGACTTAATTTATTCAGCCCTATTGTGTGCTTTGTAATGTGTAGTCGTGTCGTCGTGAGGATGGCTTAATAAATTTGTGTAGAAAGAAGGATGGTGGTTTAATCATGGGCTTAATGTTTCCGAGCTTGAGCTTCTGCGAAACAGAGAGGATTTCATGTCAGACAGTTTCGTGTTTTCATTCTTGGTGCAAACGACGGGGAGCGGGGTGGTGGGTGTTCATCACACACCCATCCTGAGCCAGCACCTTTGCTCAACTTCACTCTTGGTCTCGTTTCGTATCTATGGAACGATTTTAGATTCTCTCCTGGCAGACGATTTTATCATCTTCATCGACCGCTACTTATGTAAAAATAATTCCTCCATTGTCTACATTTGACTGTGTATTTACAAGTCTAACGTCCTTCGCATGCAAGCGATGCCTGTAAAGCGTAAGTCTGGACTAATGTTGCCATCCATTGACGGTCCGGACACGCAACTTCGTCCACAAGACAAACTCATCATCCACAAATCATCTATCCGCCTGAAAGCTGTTGTGTGCTCCGTCGTCCATGACACCATTCATTCCTCTCTTTATTTTGTGTTTTGTTGCGATGACCTTGTGACGGCGTATCTCCGTAATGAATGCGCATTAATTTTCTATTGAACTCAAGTCAGGACTTTAGATCGGCGAAAGTATTGTTTGGAGCTTGAGATGAGCGTATCCTCCTACGGTTATCAGACTGGCTTCAACAGGACCTAAGTGATATGTGGCAGAGATGTCGACAGACTGACAAAAAAGTCAACTTACTAGCTTTACTTGACTTTTCGAAACCATTCCGCAGTGTGGGATTGTAAAAGGAAATCCATTAGTTTTCCAACAGATGGCTTACCATCGGACAATTAGAAAGATGAGTCACAGTTTTGCTTGAGCGCGCGTCAAAGATTGACACCAGCAAAGAGAAAATCCGCCATATTTTACAGCTTTTCTTCGATAAAGGCGAAAACGCTAGCCAGTCGGCTGAATAATGTTTGTGGTCCTGAACTGTAACAGAAGATCATGCGCAATTTTGGTTCCTTCGATTCCGTTCCGGTAATTTCGTTGTCAAGGATGCACCACGCTCTGGAAGGCCAATTGTCGAAATCGTCGATAAAATCATGGAAATCGTCGAATCTGACCATCATGTAAGCACTGCTTCGATTGCCCAGGAGCTAAACACAACAAATCGTGTAGAACCATCTGAGCAAGGCTGGATACAGAAAGAGGCTCAATATATGGGTAGCACACTAATTTCCATTACTGCTGAATCTCAACAACATCGACCCGTCTTTGAATCGGTCGGTGACGGTCGTGGTCGAATCGCGGTGAATCGGTGACTTTTGATTTGCTCAGTTAAACTGAATCGTCTGAAGGAAGCAATCGCCCCGAAACGGTCCGCTTTGGCCCATAGGAGAGGAATTGTATGCCATTAGGATAACATATGGCTACACGCACCGATAGCGACACGTCGGAAGCTCCGGATTGGTTGGGAGGTTCTTATGCATCCACCTTATAGTCCGGACATAGCAACAATTATTATCACCTGTTTCTGTCCATGGCGAACGATTTTGCTGGTGAAAAGTTGGCCTCAAGGGAGGCTTGTGAAACAAGCCTGACCTAAGAATACCATGTGGCGCACTTACCGGCTACTTCTCACGCAACTATCTTGCTTACTTACTTCTCAGCCCGACGAACCATGGAGGTCCTTAGCCTGAGCAATAGCTGCCTTCTATCCATGATGGTCCTGGTCACGATGCTTCCAGTCATCAATACCAAGTTGTTTTACAGCCACGATAACTTGGTCTGTGTAACGGAGGTTCGGTCTCCCTCTCCTTCTCGAGCCAGGAGGCTCGGATTCGAAGATTCTCTTTCCTAGAGCATTGTTACCCATGCGCTCGATGTGGCCGAACCAGTGCAGTCGTCGGATTTTGCTTTCCGGATTTCACCATATCATATCGGATCCCCAATAAGATGTCATTCGTGGAGCTCACGTTTGTAGACCGTGGTAGACAGACTCCTTAACTACCTCAAAATTATAGCTGTTGATTGTTATATTTTGCCACAGATATTTCGTCTTATCATCATTGAACAGCTCTACACAAAATGGGCCACAGTATCTCATAAAACAGTAAAATCTGTGGACAATCAAAGTAAACCATGGTACACCTACTCGACAAGCGTCTAAATTTGGCATTAAGCATGTATCGAATAAGGAACACAATTACAGGAAGAGACTGTCAGGATATTCAATCTAGAGAGATTATCGAACTTCACAAGGTAGCTCGAAGTCCTAGATCAAGAAAGGGTGTACAATAGATCCATCGTGGTCGCAGTTCTATGTGATTGGTACAGTCACTCCCCATTCTTTTCAATTCAATTCAACGCAAAAATGCAACCAAGGATTACTGTGTCATATAAGCTTTATATTGCTAGTTTGGCTAGATGCATCTGTACACATTGCATTCAAAGGTTTAAGATTTACATTGACACGTACTCGTTAATCTTTAAACAAGTTGCCAGTGTTCATGGCATGAAATGCAATAATATCTGCACACTACAGCCTCTGTTGACTACACTTCGTTCCCACTTCTTCTATCCAAAATGTCAATGAATTGCACTAATTTAAAATCATTACAATTTGATGGACAATACTGGAGTAGAACCCTTGATTGTCGATCCCAAGAATAAAAATTCATTAGTTAAAATTTAAGTGAAGGCTTAGACGATTTTTCGTAATTAAATTTAGCAGACTTCAATGAAAAAGTTAATTTGATAAAATTTGTTAAAAATTAATTTGGTCCTCGGAATTAGTCTGAGAAAGAGAAGTCAGTAAAACAAAAAGGGAAAAGATTGATGTCATGTCGTTCCCGAAGGCAGCTCTGTACCCTTTGGCAAGGAAATTCATTTCAGCGTTGACTCATCATTTTTTTTTATTTGCAGTCTTCTTCAGTGGAGTTTGTATATTTGAATAGCATTAGTTTTTTTTTTGTTTGTTGCTCCGTTTACGACAGTCTGATTGGTTTGTAAGACAACCCTCTTCTCGCAGTGCAATGATTAATGTGCTGGAATATTAAATACCCACCTATTAGAATTTTTGGTAAGGACATGTGGTAATGAGGACAACTCGAGGTAACAGATATGAAGGAGCGCAGATAAACGCTGCTTAGCAGCAGTCACACTTAGGTGAGACCTCGATTTAGTCAATCCGATTCCGCGACCCAGTTGGTGCTTTTGACAAAGCGCTTAAGATGACTGACAGTTCAGCCAAGTTGTTGGAGTAGTAGACTAAGTAACTTCTTCTTCGGGGGGAGTGGGCGTTGGAATTGCAAAAAAGATGCACAATTTTTCTTCTTCGTCTCCTGAAGTCATAGGGAGGGCTTAATCTTGAAGCGTGAGTTCCAATGGCCCAGTCGTCCGTAAAGACGCCGATAAGAGTTCTGAGAATCGGCCTACTCATTCTGATTAGACTGTGTCAACGTTTCGCTATAATTGTTTCGTGATGAGGCATCCTGTGTCAGAAGACCATATGCGATTTAATGATTTGCCGCAGCGATAGACATGGATGGCAGGTCTCCATCCGGAGAGTGTACGGAACCAGTGTCCTTTCTAGCAAGTTTGTTCGCTTCACAATTGGAATATCACTTGGCCATCTCGTTGAGCGATATGCGGCATTTCACGGTCTTTGAGTTGAATGTGACTGCATGCATAGATTCCTTTATCGCTTTCCTTAAAGGCTCTACAGTGGTTTGATAATCGGAATGACCATTGAATATTTAGATCCTTGGAATAGATTCCCGCAGCCATCTTCGATCCATCTGTGAATATTCGTGGTGGACCGTCCAGCGTCTGGTGGTCAGACTTGCAGGAATATCGGGGGGATGCTGATGGAAAGTCCTTCTCTAATTAGAGCTTAGGTGTCATGAGACCGGTTTATTCGGTTACGGATCTACATATATTCTTGAAGTATAGTAGAGTGTCCAGAATGGAATTTTGTGGACCATGCGATACTCTAATCCATGAACTACTGTTTAGTACCATGAACTACTGAATAAAATAAAGAATCTTCTGGCATGAATGTTGTCTCATCCTCTCTGGATAATAGTAGTTGAAGAAATCCTTAAGAAAGTGAGCAATGTTGTTTGCAAACCTTCAACATATCCGGTTGACATTAAACTAGCCATCGCATTCAAATTTATAGATGCAATGAAATCATCTTTTAAAATTAAACAGATTTGATGTACCCCGTCCATAAGGAAACCAAAGCTTAAACGAATATAATTATCCTTCACTGATCATTATCCAAACAACTGGATGTAATTATTGACAACGAATTAAGCTGTAACCAGAACATACAAGATCGACAACGACAAACAGAATAAAACATAATTCACGGCTCCAACTCCTCGGCGGTCAGTGACCATGCCCGAAAAGAATTCCTGTCTAGAAAAATCAACCCTCCATCCACACGTGATAGAGCAATAACACACGCAGGACGAGGGGTGGCTAGCTTCAGGTCAACTTCAGACTGTCGCGTTACTCCTCAGATCAACAACTCCTACTCTGGAAATGCTGTGCCACTTACTTCTCATTGGTGTATCGGCCACACAAGCAGTCATAAGTCTAATGGAATCCAACCTCAAAGACCAAACACAAAGACTTTGAATTAGTTCACAAAACAATAATACCCACGAGGAAAGAACGGGAGTTAGATCTACACAGACAGTAAGTATATAAGGAATTCGTTGATCTTAATTAGTGTACGTTGCCTCATAAGCAATCAGACAAGAAGGCTAGAAGCAACATCAAATTACTTCTGTACTGGCTGTGGAGATGAGGAGGAGACGATACGTCACTATTGCGGCACCCGCCCCGCTCTTTTAGTAATGAGGATAGGACTGCAAGGTAGTTACTCGTGAAAGAGTCTAGAAGATTTGTCAAAGAGATATCCTTAAGCACTCAAGGCTAATCAAGCATAATGGACCCAAACTGGGTTATATGTAGTTATGTCATACTTACTTAAGTAGGAGTTAATATGTCCGCCATTCTCATGACAACGAATCATTCGTCTTTGGGACTACATGGGCAGTGCTGTAGGAGTTGTTGAACCAGCATCCTCCAATCACCTGAGTTTCAGCTGAGTCTTAATTTCGAAATGTCTTAATTTACGCCATCCGACAGCATGAGAATATTAAATTGTTCTCATTTGTCAATTAGGAGATCTGCAACAAGACTCTTGCAGATTTTCAGAACTCAAACTGACGTGATTGAAGTGTATGCCATATCCCTCTCGGCCTTCATTAAATATTCATTTACAAAGTTAATGCCCTCTCTTTGGATATTTATCATCAAAGGGAATGCAGAAGTGATGTTTTCTGGAAATGCTGTCTGTTCCGTTTCCTGAACTGGGCGAGGCTTTTGCTCGTATCTCGTTTTCGAATTAGCGGCGACTGTGTACATATACTTATAATTGAAACCCAATCCTCTCAACACAAAGACTCCGTCGCCAGCCTAAGAAACAAAAACAAAATTAAATCCTCTTCCTGGCTCGAATTGAAAGACAGCTGATTAATGTCGTTCTCAATTAAGTAACACAAACATTTTTACGATTGTACATTTATTTATGTGAAAGTCTATATTTAAACCACACATATTTAAGCATGAAAGCATTTTAGAATCACACACAAAACCTCTATACAGCAAATAATTGATTACACGCCCACACACACTCACGTATTCACACATTCTTTCATAAAATGTTGATATAATATTTCATATATTTATTTATTTATCTATTTGCATGTGCTTAAAACCTGTACAAAAAAAAAAAAACAAAAAAATATTTATAATGTATGTAGATGCCAATGATGCCCGAATGAAAAATTCTTCTGACAATGGCCTGAAACTAACGAAATGTAAGTAGCATGAAAATTGATTGACTTGACATGTTTTTTTTATATATATATATACATATATTTAATTTTATTTTTACTTATGGACTTATTTACTTTTTTTTCTTTATAACGAAATCGCACAAAAAACAATTTAAAGTTATAAGAGAATTTTTAATTTATTGAAAAATAGCATTTAAGATACCACTGATTCGGATCACTTTGCACAGGGAAGGTAAAGAATGAGTTCGAATTAAATTGTGTGTAGTTCAAATTAAATTTTTGCGCTATATTGTTTTTTTTATTAGTGTTAGGGGAAGTGAGTACTATTTTTGTGTTCCCTTGCAATAACGCTTGAGTGATGATTTTTGTTAATTTATTTATTTAAATGTTTTCTGGATGTTGATAGAATTTGAATGTCTGCGCTTATTTATAATTCCTGCTCGGGATATTTGTAGCTGTTCATTTGAAAAGAAAAATGTGTTTTAGTCGTCTTATGAGTAAATACATTTATATCGATCACAGAAACTCAAAAAGTCTCCACCTCTTTCGAATCATTGGCAATATCTAAATCAGAGTAGGTCGGAGTGTGAAGTCAGACAGCACATGCATTGGCCACTTTGTCAAATTACCGATCAGAGAGTTTCTGGGAGGCTCAGATGCTTTTACCAACAATGCTTACAACTTGTCGTATAAGTCTGACTCGTGCAACAAATTCACATTCAATTAAGCGCCTCTCTCGTTACAATCACCGTAGGACATAGACGTCGCCGTTTTTGGCCTACCCATTCCAGCGTTCTACCTTGTTGCGGAGCATCCATCCCCACCGAGGCTGCGCAACATCACAAAGTCCGCCAGCCTAAGTCCGTTGCCGAAAAACAGACAGACAATCCAGGCAGTGAACTGAATTCTGATATTTATTACATGACACGGCAGTTAACTCCACGTACAGCTGAACTTCCCAATGGCAAAAAAAGGTTTCAAAGAAAAACCGGCAATGCATGAATTTCTCGGGAAAATTCAATCATACCACCGAGGAAGCAATGGAAATTCAAGGAGAAGTAAACCCGTGACGTGCGTTAAAAAATGATCAAAGTACACCCTTATCAAAGTCCGGCTTACAGGATACATCTTAAATTATGCACAAATGAAATTTACCAACCAAAGGACCTTGTCTGACTTGTTCACTCGCACGTGAATATGACTACATTTCGGCTTAGCAACATTTCGTAATTCGGTTGCCAGCAAAATCCAACCTAATAATCAATTTCCGTACCCTGCTCGTGAACTGAAAATGGCTCACTCCCGTTCTCCGTTGAAGGGAATTGATTTCACATCAAATGCTGAGGAGGGGGAGGCGGCGCAACAAAGAATCCCTCCAATTAAGACCAAATCCGACACTATTCTCCAACTGCGTCCACAGGCACCGGGGAGGAATCTTCATTTTCCAGATTTTCCCATTTAATCCTCGGCAACCAAAAGAAGAGGCTTTTAGTGGCATTTATGTCAAGGTTAAGCCGTCTTCCTAGAGCACCATCGGGACTCGTTGCTTTTTAACAAGTTTTCATGGTAACGACTTATGGGGGAGTTGGAAAACAAAAAGTGAACGAAAAACGAAAATCGAACCAAAACAAAACCAAGAGAAACGATCAAAGTGCCCCCGAGAAGACCTTTAACTTCGTTCGTTTTTGTTTTCGTTTTCGCGTTCGTCTCCGGTTTCGGCTTCGTCTTCGTTTGTCTGTATTTACTCGTCAAGTTAATTTGATTCGACGTCGTGCGTGGGTTACGATATCGAATAAGCACGCCAACTGGGTTATCCTTTTGTTCTTGTCATTCTGTCAACTTTTCTCAATACCCATATCGATACACAATGCCATTGCGATGCTCATTTTGATGACTACAAAAAGAGAAATGTACACACACGCGTAGGTATGGTTTAGAGTGATTGAAGGCCGAACAGCGAACAACCGCCGAACAACGAACAACCGAACAACAAACACGGTATTTGCATTTGAGTCCTTCTTGGATCTCGTGTCACAATCAACCCATACCAGCGGCCCGCTGTTTGTCAAAGCGTGTTTAAAATTTGAATTCCAATGCCATCGCTGCCTCCTTGCAGAAGCGTGTATCCACGGACTTTGATGTGAAATTTGTAGGAAAAGAAAAGTTTTGCACTTCCTCGGAAACGACGCCCGACGCACGCACTGAAACCACTCACAGGAATGTGCGGCGTCGATAAATTTCATTTTGCGGCTGATATCCTTTGTCGATTTGTAATCTCCGTCATCACTTGGACTGACAACGAATGATGAATGCTAAATTGTGACGACGCTCACACGTGCAGAAATGAACATTTTATTTGATTTCAAATCCGAGTATGGTCCACGTCCTTGGTGTCGGCTCACTCGGTTCGGTCACATCACTCGGCTGATTGTCACGCGCAAACATGAGATACACGAGAGTACGAGTATTAGCAAGAAAAATAAACGAAACGTAAAATTACGCAAGTGAACACTAAGTCTTTTTATCTTAAATAACTCATTTGAATTGAATTCAGGAACGATAGATTCAACGTGAACTGAATCTGCAGACTAAATAATTTTGAAAGTGAATTTCGACTTTGATGTCAGCGGAAATAAGTGTGGTAGATAGGTGGGCATTGGCAGAGCAGATGTCGCACCGAGTCCATTTCTTCTCCGGCTCTGCAGGTTCTGCAGAAGTCACTATGAGGTATACCATTGATGCAATCCCCGCTTAGGACATGGTTATGGATACATTCTTGCGAACAATGACGATTAATCCATAGAGCCTAACTTATTTGGACCCTTCTCATGTAACGACGCTCGTTGAAGGAAGTCGGTGTCTGCCAAAAAGCTGTAAGGGCGCGGAACTGCCGCAGCTTGATTCTCAAACTGAACATTATTTTACCAGATCGTGGATAGCATTCGGAATGCAACTTTAGCCTTCCTGATTCTGCTGCACACATCCAGTTCGGTGCCACCGCGGTTAGCCGAAATATAGAAAGTTGTTCACTTTCTCGACATCCTTTCCGGCAATGTTCAGCTGGACGCGAGTGTTAGAAATGCTTAGGTATTTATTTTGAGACCCACTCTGTTTGCTTACGCTTCAAGATTTGGGGGCTATAGTGTGAAGGTCTATTATCTTTTAAGTAGACAAACTTTGTCAGCGTAGTCAACGTGCTTAAGGTAAGACGTCATCGTGTCCATCGAATGCTTTAATTTTCATTCCATTCTTCCGACACCAGAATCAATAGTGCCGACAGGACGCACCATTGACACTTTGGACTTTAAACTCTTCAGGCAACTTAAAACCATCGCATGTAGCCTTTATAATTAAAAATAGATTTCACTCGTGAGATCAGAAACTTACTTACTTATCAGGCCGGCGACCCATGGAGGGTCGGAACCTGAGCAATTGCTGCCTTCCATCGTTGGCGGTCCTGGGTACGCTGCTTCCAGTCATTCGGTCTTCCTCTCCTTCTCGAACCAGTAGGATCAGATTCACAGACCCTCTTTGCTGGAGCATTGTTGTCCATGCGCTCGATGTGGCCGAGCCAGTGCAGTCGACGGATTTTTGCCTTCCGGTCTACATCCACATCCTGGTACAGCTCGTAGAGTTCGCGGTTATATCTTCTCCTCCACTCGCCTTCCTCGCAGACGGGACCATATATCCGACGTAGAACTTTTCTTTCGAAAGTACCAAGAATCAGCTCTGCAGTTTTGCTTAGCGTCCAGCTTTCGGCTCCATAAAGCAGGACTGGCAAAATAAGAGTTTTGTAGAGCATGATTTTGATCCTTCGAGTCAGGAGTTTTGAGCCGAAGTAACACCGGTTGCCAAGGGCGATTCTACGACGGATCTTCACTGTGATGTCGTTTGTGGAGTTCACGTTTGCCCGAGGTAGACAAACTCTTTTACTACTTCGAAATTGTAGCTGCCGATCGTGAAATTTTGTGCAAAGTGGTGCGTTTTTTTTGGTCGACAGCATATATTTCGTTTTGTCCTCATTGACCTTGAGACCAGTTCGTTTCGCCTGTTCTTCAATCGCCGTGAAAGCCTCCACAATGGCACGTTGAGAACGCGCGACGATGTCGATGTCATCTGCGTAATCCAACAGTTGGACCGACTTGTAGAAGATAGTGCTGCCCACCAGTACCCATCCAGTACACACCAGTCCAGTACCAGATTGAAGAAATCACACGACAGCGCATCTCCTTGCCGAAATTCAGTGCAAGTTTCAAACGGCTCAGAAATCCTTGAGCCGAACTGCACGGTGGATCGCGTATGTGTTAGCGTGGTGTGACACAACCGGATCAGTTTTCCCGGGATCCCGAATTCGGCCATCGCATCGAATAGCTCCGTGCGATGAATGCTGTCGTATGCGGCTTTGAAATCGATGAAAAGGTGGTGCGTATCGATTTGAAACTCACTGGTCTTCTCCAGGACTTGTCTTAGTGTGAAGATTTTGTCTATAGTCGATTTGACGAGCCGCAAGCCGCACTAGTACGTGCCGATTAGTGCGGTGCAAAACGGCTTTAGACGTTCACACAGTAAGCTGGACAGGATCTTGTAGGCTACGTTGAGCAGACTATAGTTGTTGCAAAAGGTAAGATCGCCATTTTTGTGGATGGGCCATATGGAGCTGATATTCCAGTCGTCGGGCATGCTTTCGTCTTCCCAAATTCTACAGATGATCTGGTGCATGCTCCCCACCAGAACATCGCCACCGGTCTTGAAGAGCTCTGATGGTAGGCCATCGGAGCCCTCGGGTTTGTTGTACTTCAGCCTTTTAATAGGCAATCTCTTCACGAAGTTTCATCAAAATTCGTGCACCCGTTTGGGAGATAGAGCTCCACAAACACCCAAACATATCAGAACCTTCTAATATGTAAAATTAATTGGATGCTTGTCAGAAAGTTTTTACTTTTCCGGCGAGTTTCTATTTACTTCAATTCTGAGAGATTCTAAATTCCAGAGTGGATTGCATAAAGATATACGCTTGTCCACCGAATCTACTTTCAAACTCTCCGACTCACAGTCAGTCGAAGAGACTGGTTTCATAGAAAAAAATGCCAAATGTCAACTTAATTGAACGAATGTCTGAATCGAATTCAAGAGCAAAGGCATTGGCTATGAATAAGATGTCTGCTTTCGATTAACATGCAAACTCACACATGTGGGACCATGATCATTCCTCGAAAGGTGCACCTACTCCATTAAATTGAGGTACCACAAAGAGCCGTGGTCGTTGCAACGAAATTGTGGATGGCGAGGTAATATTTCTCACTTCATTCATTTTCAGATTCTCCCTCAAGAGCAATGTGAAAACGTAAATAAGAGGTGTGTAGAGCGCTTTGACCCAAACGTCTAAACTTGTATTCCGAACACGACGCTAATACCAATCCGCCCAAACACCGTCTCGCATCTGAAATGGAATCGAATGTATTCATTTCTTTGCGGTTTCACAAGAACGCACTCCGAACGTGTGAGGCGAAAACAAACAAATGTCATCAGACGACAAAGACGCGTATGACCTTCTACCTATGATTCGGCACAGCCACCAATCCGTTTTGGTTAGACGTAAAGGATATGACTGCGACACAGAAATTGGCTTCAGTGAGGGCGGCAAAGCAGTCAAACCACCCTCGACATGATAAATCAATGGTATCGCCAGCTACAATAATAAATACATCTGGGGGCTATGGAACGTATCGTCTATCGACGGAGAACTAAGCGTTGGCGCATTGCCACGGCTACTGCAGCGAGTAGATTTACGGAGTCTAGTGCTTGGCGGGATTTTATCCAACAGCAAGTCAATGTGGAATTTACGACGTCGAACTGCGGAGATTTTGTGGGAGACTACGAGCATTTAATGGCCATAAAATCTTGCATTGAACACGGAAGACATTGTTAAGCGAGCTGGTAAATTTGTAGATTAGATGGTAAAGATTAAGCAGAGGGGATCAACTCACATTGGTGGGGAGATGGTGGCAAGTTCTTCAGCTGTTTATCTGCCAACTCTGGTGTCGTCTCGGTTGGAGATTAGGCTTTCGTTGACTCTTTGCATGGTGAGAAGTTTTCAGAAAATGTTTTCTGTCTTTGCAGCAGGGATGGGCGTCAACTCCTACGCGGAGTTGTCTAGTATCACTCGCCGCCAAGATGAACCTTAAAAATTCACGGCTTCACTCTATTCGAGTCGCTGGCAATGGCCACCATCTAGAGAAAGCTACCCAAACTTTACGGATTGGAGTCAGTGTAGAAGTGAATGTCACCTCTATTCGAGTGATTGCTGTAAAAACTAGGTATGTGCCCACTAGCGAAATCTGAGACAGAATTTGAGCTTGGACATTTTTGAGCCCTCTAGCTACTTCTAGGCTAACAAGCATGTAATGGTTT
Source organism: Eristalis pertinax (assembly GCA_907269125.1). Classification (NCBI taxonomy): domain Eukaryota; kingdom Metazoa; phylum Arthropoda; class Insecta; order Diptera; family Syrphidae; genus Eristalis; species Eristalis pertinax. The sequence continues at coordinate 33,914,891 of OU026147.1, read as the reverse complement.
GAGGCTGAGCTAAGGGTGTCTTGCATCTTTGACAGTTTCGGGCACGTTACTTCTTGTTCATCAAGACCTCTTGAACAGAGGGTTCGGTTTGAAAAATAATACATTTTCGAAACAGGCTCGAATAACCTCTTTGCTAGATGCAATGATGTTCCTGCGCTCGGTGCAACCAAATCAAGCTAGTCGAAGTGTCCTTGCCTTCTGGGCTATATCCACATTTTTAATGAACCCCGTAGAGTTCGCCATCATATCGCAGACAAGAACAAGTATCCGACGTAGAATTTTCACTTTCGAAGGTGCCAAGGTGAACCAGATGCACCATAAAGCCAGTCTGACGGTATAAACGTTTTGTAGAACATTGCTCAACCTTCGAGTGAGGAATTTTTACAAAAGTTATTTAAGCAAATCGAAGTATCCTTTTAAAAATGAATAAAATGAACAAAATTCAATTTTGTCCACGTATTAAGGCTTTATTAGTAAAAACAAACATTCCCATTAATGAATAAAATACAACGTCGTTCAAGTGACTGCCTCGGCTGGCTTCACAGTAGCGCATTCTGTCTTCTGTCACCCCAATTTTCCAAGACCTTGTTGATGGTTTCGGGCTGTAGCTCACGGATAGCTTGGATGATATTGGCTTTTATTGCTTGAATCGTTTTCGGATTGTTGCCGTAACACCGATCCTTCATGGTTCCGCAGAAAATAAAATCCAAAGGGGTCAAATCGCTGCTCCGAGGCGGCCAAAAATTCGTCTTTTCAAAAAGCGTGTAGTGTAGCCCAACTACACAACACTTTGGAAATAGGTTTCCAATATTCGTTAATAAAGCGACTCATTTCGTTCCGCGGAGATATGACACGGACCTTCTGTCAAGATTTCGAGCAGCAAACAGCTGTCAGTGTCAAAATAACCACCCTTTACACTTACACATATTGGCTACGAATCAATTGATTTTCTGCCGGCGTTATGGAATTGATGGTCCTGATTAGGAATGTTTCACTTTGGGATAGTTGAGAATGCCTACTTATAGATAGGTTTGTGGCCTTATGCGGCGTAGGAGCTCAAAGTTGAGCAGCTGCTTCTTGCTTCACGAATGTCCCCATCATCAAGACCCAGGATCAAGTCCAAAAACCCTTCCACTCGACTGCAGAATGCTGCAGCATGCCATCGGCATCATTATCTGATCATTGCCTGTCGACTATACCGGCTCTCTGCGTTCGATCATTTAGGTCAATGTCGTCTCCCTCTGCCAGCTGTTGTACGGACTTTTGGAAGATCGTACCTCTTGTAGTGGTGAGTGAGTTCTGCACAATCTTCTCATGGTATCTCATGACCTTATTGAACACTTTTTGGACATTGAAGGGCTCGGTGAGTTCCCTACTGAGCTTGTAGGATTAGCGAAAATTCCCCATCGTGATTCTGCACAACATGACAAGTTTCGCCGGAATCTGGAAACTGTCTTATGTGGCCTTGAGCTCGACGAATAGATGGTCGGTGTCGATCTGTATTTCTTGGATCTTTTGGTGATAAACGGTTTCAGACGAGCACACAAAATGACACGGGTGATGTTGTGAATTCATATTTTTCTTCTATAAAAGTTCAGCTGGCAGTCCATCTACAGTAAAACGAGCAAGGGACGGAATTCCCTTCCATCATCGTTTGTAGTGGACAATTATATCTAGCCGAGGTATTGGTGTCTTCAACGCCATTTACAGTCCACAAAAGCGATTCCTCCATGTTCCCAACATCGGCTACGTGTTGTTCCACTTCGACCCGGCAAGCTTCTGTCCGAAAATTACACACACTGGATGTGTGTGCGTGAGTAGTAGTAGTTCTGAAAGAAAAGCTAAGTGGCACTATGTGCCCTTTTCATACTACTGTTCTGAAAGGGGAGAAAATGGGGGCTAAAAGGTTAGATTTTCCTTAGATTTAAGATTACAACCATCTTGTAGTAACTCTACTAATCCCTTGATGGTCATCCTGGATATTTCTTCGAGAGATTCGATACAAAAAGTACTCACAGAGCTAGCATGTGCTGAACAGCTACAAAGAAAGTGATACAGAGTCTCTTTCTGATTCGACGTCATAGCTTCGGCAGCGGTCCCAATTGTTCTGCGTGTTCGAGTATTGTCCACTGACCTGTGTTGAGCACTTCTATTCCTGCGACATCGACAACCATTGGATGAACTTTCAGACATCATTTCTGCTGGAACATCTATCCATTTCCTCGATGGAGCGCTTGTCGTGCTATCTCTCTATTGTTTCTTCTGCGATGCACCGTCATCGTCCTCGTTTCTTTCAACTTCGTATAGCTCACGAAACTAGGAGTAAAAACCGTGAGACTGCTTTGACATTGCAAGAGTAACATCCATTCATTCCTACATTGAACATATCCTTTTGAAAATTTATGTTTAGCTGTGCGATAGGTTACGTCAAGTATGTGGGTAGACATGCGGTAAGCCCCGTCTGACTTAGGCTCAGTTGGAGCCATGGTGATTCCCTACTTCTACTACTTAATGTTGGTGTTGATTTATTGCTCAGCCATAGGTAGGTAGGTAAATATGTGTCGGCTCCCAGCGAAATCGCCAGCACACTTAGACCACATATTGGTCCATTGTGATACCCATAGTCACACAACTTCCACTGATTGAAAACTCCATTGCTAGTGCGGTTAATTTGATCCCAACGGCAAATGGTGACCAGATTTAAAAACCGGATGAAGCGTATTAACTTGCTTTCAATGGGATTCGAACCGGGGACTCCTCTAACCAAGGGCAGGCACTCAACCAACTGCGCCATCCAGCTGTTTTAGCCATCCTCATATTCCATTAAACCTGAAATGTTATTCTAGAAGGATGTTTGGTAGATCCTGAAGGTCTTGAAAACAATGTTCTCCCAGTGTTCTATGTAACAAAGGTAGAACGAAGAATGTCGCCGTTTTCCTAGCTAGCTGGTTTCATTTCATGGTACTTCAGATGATTATGGCTAGTTAGCAACTTTTGGGCACTTTTGGGCAAGTGGTCTCACAAGTCATTAGAGATCTCCACCTTTTATTAGCTTCCTCTATGATCGTGTCATCCATTTTCTTCTTGATCCATAGGATTGCCTGCGATGGGTCGGTTTCGGACACTTTCCTGGCAATTTTATCCGATGTCTCGTTGCCGGCTATGTCCCTGTGACCTGGGACCCAGCGGAGTGTAATTAAGTGCTGCGCACTGAGAACCTTGAGCTCTTTGCGGCAGCCTGCGGTCAGCTTGGACTGAATTTCAATTGTGAAAATTGTTTTAATGCCCGCTTGACTGTCAATTAGAATGGTAATATCAGCCGGTATTATTTCCGTCGTATATAAATGTGGGGTAAAAAGCATTCCATTGCTAATTAAAGTGTAGAAAAATGTTCACATTTGTGGTACGATGTTCATATTACCGAAGTCGCTGCAGTAAAACTACACATTCTCCTCAAATTTGCTCATGCCACTGAAACATTTTGCCTCAATGCATGAACAACCTGCCACCCACCTAACCTTACCAAACCTTTAAATTTGCAATTCGATGTGACATACAATAAATGACTAATAACTCTGAATGCAATTAATTAGGCTCCTTAATTATACTGGCCATCATCATTAGTTTGTAAGCTCAATGATTTCATCAATACCTTCAGGCGATCAAATTCTGTTCCAGATAAAATATTTAATATGCAGCATAATTAATGGTAAATGTCTTTAAATGTATAACGATGACGTTGCTCGCTTTTGAGGTAAAACCGTACAATTTAATGGGCGTATAATCAGAGCTGGTAAATTCATCAGACTGAGTCATAATTTATTTACCAGCTCTGACAGTATGTGCAGTGGAATATTTAATGCATTTCATGCACTTAAGCGTGCATTATGTGTTTAATTTGCGTTATTTTCCAGAGACGAGATGAACCGTGAATCAGTTTGATAATAAAATATGTGTGTAAAATAAATAAATACAAAAAATATGGTCCTCACGCTAATTCGTTTCAACATTATGATTGTGGTCGGTTTTGGGACCAACCTTTGTTGCTCTCACACAGTCTGTTCAATTTCCGATGAAAAGAACTGCTGTATAGGAGGAGACGCTCTGCAATGCATCTCTTCCATCATATTGACCCTTCTTCTGCGTTAATACAGCGATGTTAGCGATCACATGACTTGTTGAAGAATGTCTTCTACTCAGAGCATATTTTCCGTCAAGCAAGCGGCAATCAGAGTTGTAGCATCCGACATTCTAACATTGAAACTGATCAGATTGTTTAGGCAAAGTGTTAGCGGCATATTCTTGACTCTGAGCTGGGGCATAGACAATCTTGAGAAAGAGGAATCTGAACTTGGGTATGTTTTCCATTAGGAATCATCTAGAAGGCAGAGCTCAGGATGGAGCCAGACATCGATATCTTAGTTTGGACATTGGCTCAAAAGGGATGTCTGTATACCCAACGATGAGCAAGAAGAGTTCATCGTCAATGGTCGGAATAAGTCGGAAGGACGTGGGTGTGCTGAAAGGTGTCTACACATGCCATCCGTTTGACTATATCGCATAGTGAGAAGAGATCTGTTCAGCATCTGCTCTGCCAATGGCTAGGCTTAGCAAAGAGAAGAAGGCAGTTCCTGGGAAAACGCTTCTTGTTAGAGCTGGAGTCCTCAGGGATGATCGGGTAAACCTCATATTCGTATATAGATCTGCGTACTTTTATGAGTAGTAAAAATCTCATGGAAGTACGAACCCCACACGTTGGTCTAAGCAAGTAACGTGATCAGGGCACCTATGTATATATCGACCTACCTGCATGTCCCATTATCCATGTAGGCCTGCGGAATCGATCGAAGCATTCTGGATGTTAGGCATCGTATTGTTGGTGTTCCTCTTCGGAGCTGATTCTATTTTAGAAAACAGCCGTCAATCGCGCGGTACTAAATCAAACAAGTACAGCAGCCGGTCGAAAGTTGTGATGCTTGTTTCGGCCATACGCTCGCCTATAAATTGTTATTTAACGCATTGTAATCGGTTTGCATTGTTAGATGCATGGAACTGAAGCCTGTATTTAATTAATAAATATTTTGTTGCAATTCCGAAGGATAGAAGCGCTCATCCCTGCTGGGACGTTTATCATAAGCCCCTCATTAGGCAAGACATTTTTCACGAGAACATTGGGTAGGTTGCTACTTGATCCCATGTACGGATTGCAAGGTAAACGTGTAAGAATCTCAAGCTCCCCCAGGTTGTGGCAAGTCCACACCGATGCAACAGCTTTTAGGCGATTGCTTCCTTCAGACGGTCCAATTGTAAACACTACAGGCCCGAACTAAAAGTGTTGCCACTGGGTAGCAGCTCACAGCCGGAAACCTCCCTGACCGTCAATCCTGGCTTGGGTACCGTTTGTATCGGCTCACCACGCTTGGGACCGTTTTCGGTAGAACTTGTTGTAATGATTCACCTCTTATCATCCACCGCCACCGCCTTCAGAAATGAGTCGATTTTGTTGCGATGAATCAGTGATTCGCAGATGAAAATGCGAGCCTTTAGGTGTTAACTCGTATGACATCCTTTTCCTTCTTTTTGTTCATTCAGCCTTAAATGGCTCCAAATGATTACTTGTGCAATATTTAACTCCTGGAATTAGCACATACTGTGTGGCTTCCGGCCAGCGAAATCCACTAAAGGCCAAATATTCACACAAAAGCAAACACTGGAGATCACCATTGAGTTTGAGATGGATAATCACTACATTTTTTTTGTCGATTTTAATGCCGCATATGACAGGATTCATAAATTGTATATATATGCATGCATATATGCGCTTCTCCGTGCAATTCTGTTCGTGTACTTCGGAGGCGTTTGAAAAATGCCCCGCATCTTGGCATGGAGATGCGCTGTTGTGAGATGTCTTCAATTTGGTACAGGAGAAAGAGGGGCAGCTCTAGACACAGGTCCAACTGTTGGTTTACGCAGATCATACGGACTGCGGTGGCGGGGTTTAATAGCAACGATTTGGTCATATTGTCAATAAATGACAGGCGACAGGCTGTGGCACATGAATAGTTCCGTCACACACAACCGAAGACAATCGCATCACCATTAACAGCTAGAATTTTGACGTAGTAAACGTCTACTTTGGGGCATACGTGAAATCCACAAACAAGATCCTAGTGGAGGTCCGCCCTTAGCATGTTGTAGATTCGCCTGGAGCTCTGAAGGTGCACATTTGTCATCCGGAGAGGATCGAGCTGGCCGCGTTGATGTGGCTTTTTTAGGGTCCCTCCCTTTACGACAAGCAACCTGTTTAGAATGACCCACGCAGAAAACTCTTGCTTGGAGCGTTTGACCCTTTGGCACTGATTTTAGTGCTCGAAGTGCTGGCCACATTGCCGGGTATTTGTCATGGCTGGTTGCATTTGTCATGTTATTGGTGTCAGTACCAAGAGTTGTGGCCGTCAGAAGTATCACCCTGGTCAGAGCCCGATTACACAAGGATGGCTGGACATAAACCGAAGGTCAACAAGGTATACCAAGTTTACATACTAGGGACTAAGCACTCTCTTAGCCATGCATTTTTTTCCACCACTAGATAAGAGATTATCTTCAGAGCTTTACTCCTCCTGTCGCTTTTTTGGCCGAATGCGTACAGACGCAATACCAAGGGTCAAATATCCCAGGCAGGCGCAAAAGTTCAGAATGAATGATCTTAAGATGTTGGACCTATTATCTCACTATAGCATTCGTTGGCCGGTGGTCACCCCGGGGAGGCTGTAAGTCTTCATATACCGGTTGCTCGATCGATAGATATGACTGTGTGCTATGAGTCCGGATCTGACCAAACATTGGTTAGTCGAAACAACTCCTGGCTTTAAGAACTAAAATCATACTCTGCAGAACTCTCTCCAGTAGCTGAGCTAACCCTTGGTACCTTAGAAGGAGAAATTCAGCGTCGACTTTATGATCGCTTCTGCGAGGAAGGTGACTGGAGGAGAAGACGCAATTGAACAACGAACTGTATGAGCTGTATCACGATGTACATAGATGATGCTGTGTGGCATGTAAGACCACTTCAATCGCATGTAGACCAGCTAAGAGAGTGTCTTCGAAAAGGAGAGGAAGACCGAATCCGGTATACAAACGCAAATCAAGTTGGTCTCGATGGAAGGCGCTTAGACACAAACCTGCTATGGGTCGCAGCCAGATAACCAATTGTAAATAATGTTATATAAAATATAAATATAAAATGCGCTTGTCGTGGATATGGTGACTCTTACACTGAATACCTTCGTTCGGGAATAGGACACAGTCAATTCATGCACACTGACTGTGCCTATTTTGAGGGCCTTCAGCAAACACTAAACTGAATGCCGTCAGCTACAATGAGAAATAAAATGTTTATTTAGCGCAAAAAGTACATTTTATTCAAAAAGTCACTGCTCGCGCATACAGTCTGGGATAAGATTGGATCTAGCTTGGTCGGCAATCACGTGGAATGTTACAGCTATTGTCCCCTAACAAATGGTATGTGCGAGATCGAACCATTAGCTAATTTCGCTATATTCGAGTAATGTTTATATACCACAAAATATAAAAGTAATTTTTAATGATTATTTAGTTTGTTTGTAGAACGAATAATAGAATAGAATATAGATAACAAAAGTACCCTCGTAAGAGTTAGACTGTGTGTTGCTTAGTTGCGCAAAGTCTTACATTTTAGTGAATTGTTAATGAACTAAAAAAAATGCTTAGCTAATCTTCCCGCTAGACAGTGTTAGTGTTCAATTTTATTTTGAGGTGTAATTTAAAATTTTAATTGTTGAACATTTGAAAAATATTACAGCATCCAGTACCAGTGATCTATCGTTTACGGTTAATACTCATACGAAGACGCCGGACGTCTCTGGACTTCCGGATCCGTCCGATCCAAAGGCACCACAAATCTTGGTAAATTTTGTTGTTTCTGTCTTATTGATCGGAGAAGAATTTGATAATGTCCCTTATTGCAGACAAATTCCCTAAGGAAATCGAAGAAAGAACGTGATGATCCTGCCTCGCTGTACAAGGGACCCGGTGGCGTTGAATTGCCAAAGGAGGTGCTTAATGACTTGACTCAATTCACCAGGAAACGTAGTCACGCTGTGATCGACGTTTGGTGGTTGTATGACGATGGTGGCTTAACCCTGCTCTTGCCTTATATAATAAGCACCAGAAGAACTTGGCAATCATGTAAATTAAGGTAAGTTTAAGTGTATTGCTTTTTGATTTGTTTTAGCGACGAAGTTGTGCACATGGACACGGATTTCATTATAGAGTGGCTTTTGGTGTACACTTAGGCCTAGCTTGTCCATTTTATTGCCACTCGGATCATTTGTGTATGATCCATTACCAGATTGCGTAGAATCATTCGACGCTGAGGATAAAGTGGTGTAAAGGGAGAGACGTCCACTGAATTGGGTTGACTTGCTAAAAATGTGATCACCCAGAAATTTGTACATGCGAGACATTAGACCTGGTCAGGAGCAAAAGAGTTGCACACATTCTATCTCTTCTTCATCATAGTGGCTTCTGCAAAGTCGCTTGTTTTGTCGACTAGTATTCAGGCACCAACCATGTGATCTACTTAGAGAGGCCAGGTGTTTAGAGCGTTTGTGATATAGTCTGAGCGCTACAGCTTGTGCGTCTTGACGTGTACTGCTTGCCACCCATCTCGTGTCGATAAGTTTCCTTCAAAACAAAAGTTTAAAGGCTGCGTGGCGCTGTACAGTGGCAGGAATATTTCGGTGTCCCGGCACCCAGCACTCACGATCACATCCAGCGATGTACGGCAGATGGGTACAACTTTAGACTCTATTCAGATCGCTTGCGGACCCATGTTACTCTTCATTTTAGCCAGAACAGTTTTTCCTGAATTCCTATAAGTTCAGCCCCAATCACGGTGCAATGCTCAGGGAATCGCTTGGACAGTCCATTGCCACGGCCCATCAGTGTCCACATTCATCGAGTTTCTGAAGAGCATGAAGGCATCGGTCCAGAGTTCTTCGATTAGTGAAGTGATGTTCTATTTCAGGAAAGAGCTGGCCATCTTTTAGTCGAGTTTCTCAAGGATTAAGACGTGTCCAGTCAGCTCAGCCCACGGGGCTTTGTGCAACAGGGCTGTGTTAATCTTCTGGAACTCGACGTCATCTTTCAAAATCATTCAATTTGATAGAAGCAGTCACGTCGCTTGGCCACAAGAAATTGACTTACACGTGCGCTGTGAATCGTCAACAATATCACATTGCTTGAGTTGATAAATGTATGCTTGCCTTGGTTTCAAAGATTATTTCATGTAAATGTTGACCTAGACTCGTTTTTAAGTGACCAATGCGTCTTTAGTCACTTGGCAGGTATCGCGCTTACGCGACTTATCGGCCCCAACTTACCAGCCAACACGGGAGATAATTTGCTCACTGAACTCATTTCTCAATTGGCTGCGTTGTGTGGCATGTAGTGCGCGGCGCTCCGTCTTCCTAGATACGGTTCAGCGCGTGCATGAGTCATTTGTGTGTGTTTTTAAACTTACTTACTTACTAAAGAAATTCAACAATTTATACGTGTGTGGACAAATTAATGAATTTCTTGAATTCCCTATTTGAAACAGATAAGGAATACAGTGATGATGTCGCTGATCACTGTATTCGTAGAAATTTAATTCAGAATGGATTCCTCTTAAACCTTTGTTTGTAGAGAGAGATGTTCCGATATTCCCTAGTTTCCAAAGAGGATACAAACAAATTAAAACCCACGCAAAGGGCGATTCCTTGAAATATTCTCCGTGATTTTTTGTGCAAATCTTATAAAGTCTGCGGCTTAAAAGGCTCAGAACTGGCGTGCAATTGTCATGGATAACTTAAACTTAAAGGAGAAAAGAGAAAAAAACAACTGTGGCCAAATATTATTTTACTTACCAGATCCGGTGGCTATCTGCAAATCGGTGCTCAAATTATCATAAAAAAAAACACTCGTTTCAATGTCGCCTACGTACGGTTATTGTGGCTAAAATAACAAAACTTGACCACGGGCTGATTATAGTGTAAATATGCCAATCATGTTGACATCAAAACAACTCATATCCGTTTACCGTGGGAACATGCTTCCAGCCGCACATTGATGAATGGCACTGAGCAGTAGAAACTAACCTGCAACACATTTTGAAAAAACCGTGGAGCATTTTCACTTTTGAGCTGCTTCGATGTGGGACGTGCCTACCCCGATCGATGTGGGAGTGCTCTTCAAATTCCCCCAAATAGGATTATTCCTGCAATACAAGAAAACCGTTTTCAATGGTTGCTTCAAAATGGCTTATATACGCCAAAGTTGGTGCCAAAGCAGGTCGCAGTCCACCCAAAGGACTTAAGACCTCTCAGTTTTCCCAGTCCAATTGAGGACTCTAGGAAGACACCTCCGCTGTAACTGTCGCTGCTTTATAAACACGAGCTGGTTTCACATCAGTGGCTCTTTGGATTAATTTAAATGACACATCGTAGCAGCACAATTGTGTATTTATTAGACCACCGCTAAATAGAAGATGGGCGCACACTGAAAGCTTACTATCTGAAAGATTACAAGCATTGGCGGCGGTGTGCAGAGGTAAACACATTCATGTCGGGGCCAGAAAAGAAGATATTCAATCCAACTATCGAGACAGTCAGTCTTGTGTGCTCGTTGAGTTCCATCAGACTTGCACAGTTGACGATATACCATATCCTCACATCGTATCGTCGATTTCAACGGCGAATATTCCAAGTCTTGACATTCCTTGCAAACCCGTCAGGTTTTTCAGATGTCAATGCGTTGTCGTGTCACTTTGTCCACAGATCGTGAAAACCCATATTACTCACATACCTAAGAGATAACGATCTTCCAGAAGTCGGTTCGTTTGCTAGCAGAGTCTGAGATGGGTTATGTCCCCAAGAAAGGACATACAACCACAAAATGATGGGCCGTGCAGCCTGAAAAGGCGTCTACCAATAGGTGGCTAGGCCATGTAAAGCGCATGAATAATTTGGCTTCGACCGGGGAGTCGACTCCCTGTCTGTGTGCCTCGCAACGAAGTACGCCTGTTTCTAACGTGATGCACAGTGGGGAAGAACTTCAACCATTATTGTGTGCGTAGTAGTAGGAAGCTAGCTCGAGAGGCTTGCCTAGGTTCAACTCAGACTGTAGCACATAAAGAAGACGAAGACACTACCCGTTGCAATGCATACAAGAATATGTGCTCTATAGTTCTGCCGAGATGACGTGAAACGCCACCCAGTTGTATCATGACATTTTATAGAATGAGGCTGAAAAAAGAAAAGATGGTGGTTTGTCAAGCTGTCCATGGTTGCAATTATTTGTCGTCAGAAATTGCAAGATTTAGTGATCGAATTCGAGGTCGCTGCTCTTTCTTAGGATTGTTAAAAGCTATAAGTCTGATCTACAATCCATTTGGTAGCCTGTAAGTGGCAAAGCTTTGTATCTCGGTAGGTTCACTTTACCATTTGCATATGCAACTGTGGTGGCTCGTGGCCCGTGGCGTTGTGGGTATGTGCGTCGACTACTACGCACTTGCACCTACCTGGCTAGGTTCGATTCCTGGTACGACAAGAAATACTTTTCATGGTCCCACGTCTTTCGAGTCACTGATAATGCTCAAAACTCTAGGTCCCTTCCACTCTTGATAGAACAATAGCACGCACAACACGAGTGGTTGCTGAAAAGCTAGGCCCTGGGCCTCTACGGTCTGTAGCGCCACCCATACTTTTATTATTATGACCAACTGCTCCTCATGGCCGGATGTCATTTCTGGAAATAGATACGTCTAATTGGTGACTCTGCAGACATCGATTGAGTATGACACACTTCACGTTGATTTGATTTCTGCCACTTAGAGCATTTCAGAATGAATGAAACGACTTTAAATGGCATCATTTCGTTACGCAACATTTAATTTTTCTTCTTCGTGTTGAAAGCATCGAATCGACTTAAAAACTTACCTGATCTTAGTACACAATTATTGTCAATTATTTGAATAAATGTTTTCTTTTTCATATTTCCAGAGTGTACGCATTGGCTAACAAAAAAGCCGAACTTGAATTCGAACAACGTTCAATGGCCAGTCTGCTGTCAAAGTTCCGCATTGACTATTCCGACCTTCAACTCATACCCGACATCACGAAGAAACCCCAAGAAAGTTCAACTCAATTCTTCAATGAGCTGATCAAGGACTTTGTCGTTGCCGACAACGTTAATACCACAACTCCACTGAATGAAGATGAAGGTAAGTATCACCTATTCACCAGCGGTGAGAGGATAATCTAATTTTTGTTCATACTCAATACTCATTTGAACTCAATTACAGCACTTACCACGGAGGACGACTTAATGGCCGTGCAGGACAAGACAAATCGTTATTTGCGACTGCGGGAGTATCTACAGGAGAAATCGATTAAATCCGATTTGGTAGTGATGACACTGCCAATGCCAAGGAAAAACATCGTCTCCGCACCACTCTATATGGCATGGCTGGAGAGCCTCAGCCGTGACATGCCACCATTCCTGTTTGTTCGCGGCAATCAAACCAGTGTCCTTACATTCTACTCGTAGTTTTTTTTCTTTTTTTATTGTTTTACTGTTTTTGTGACTATCCCTTCTATCCACACATGAACAGACACGCATGGGCGTGCATTCAACACCACCCCTTTCGATTTATTTTGTTTGTGTTTTTATTTTATATTTTTTAATTTAAATTTTTTTTAAGTATTTAAGAGAACACGGTTTCGCAGGATGTTATACGTTTCGTTTTACTTACACTTAAGCTTCATGTATCTGTATCTGTACCTATCTCTCTGTCAGTCTTTTAAAAAATATAAATTTTTACAAAACAAAATAAAAAAAAGTAAATAAATAAATGAAGCGAACTAAATGTTATATGAATACAAATTTACTAAACCCTAGGTTGTAAGAGCAAGCTTGTATGATCTAGAAGAATGTTAATTAATTAACTTGAACGAATAAAAACAAAAAAACAAAACATCTTCAGAAACTGTATCATCTGTATTCTATACCCACCCACATAGCAGCTTAATGACATGCATGAATGCGTAACAAAACGCAAGTCTTGAGCATAATCTAATGCTACTAGTACGTGGTTAAGGTACTCTTCGTCCTTGTCCTGCTCCTCGTAGGAGTGTGCGATTGTGGGCGTTTGTAATCCTTCACATGTGCTATGTACACAGCCACAGGTGATGCGAGACGCAATCGACCCATTTTGATTTGCGTTAAGTGCCAGAACGTGATGCATACTCCTTTTTTGAGGGCTGAGACTCCCCCTCTGCCCGAGGATTAGCGTTATTTGATAGGATTATGCGCCGTTGATGGTTTTATGATCTCCATCATTTTTGTATGAATTGTAGATTTATGACGTAAGGTGGTTAATTTGGAAATGGAATTAGTTGAGCAGTTTATGACTTGCGTGATAAATTTCTTTCGGCTTACCTGTCTGCTGCCGGCAAATGGGAGTGGAGCTGTGAAATAAAATTGATGCTGATTATTCATCGCATTGAAATGAACAATACCACGACCAATTAGCATGAGGGAGGGTGTCTTCGGTTGGTCTGGTGGTATTTTGTGGTTCGCGCAGTGAATGAGTCTTCAATAAATTATGTCAATGAGCATTAGGGCAATCGCTTCCGGATTACTTACTTGATAGATGGAGAAATTCTTCTATTCTCTTCCATTTATTGATTGTCGATTATGGGGAAGTAGGTCAAGCTAAGGAGATTAGTATCGATACCCCCTGAAATACAAAAGCCTTCAACAAAACCCTGGATATCTACGAGATTTGCATGCAATCGAAGGAGTGTTCTTCGACATATGTACCTTCTGGTTCATATGTGATCACAGAAGCTTGAACACGTACTTCGCAAACGCGATAATATCCCATAGTCCGACTGCATCCGTCCTTATTAAACTCATTAAGACAGGACACAAGTACAGGCATTTTGTATGGACATTTAAGCAGTGGCCTTCGTTCGACCGAGAATAAAATTATTGAATATCGGGTTTTCCGATAAGGACAATTTCTTTTTTAAATAAAACGCAAATAATTTGAGACTTGAGTTGAGGTAAGTTGCGATTTTATATTCAGAGTCACCACTATGATTGCGATTTTTAAATCACAGTCATTGCAGTTGTGAATTTAAATCTTATATTTTGTTGATTATCACCTGTCCAAAAATGCACACCAAATATCGCTCTTATAAGTCACGCATTCAGAATTTTAATAATCATTTTCGAATATATATGACCAATGAAGCCACTACTCATTTTACATTGTTTTCTGCCCGGCGTTTACAGACCTACCTTAGGATAGGATAGGACCGTAGGTAGACGCACAGGAGCACGTCTCACTTAGGTAAGTATGGACCCATTGTGGGGAATGTGTTCCTCCTTTCGTACTCATCGAGATTGTTTGTGAGCTCCTTTCTTCTTTTCTTCCTTTCTTCCAGCTATCCCGACATACTAATGAACCTTAAAAAGTGGACTAATTGGGTGTTATTAAGTTCTTGCCGTGCAATTCTCCCATGGTCCTGTATCTCCGTTGGCAGAGGCTGGGGCCTCCCTTTCTTCCACATCACCGCATCATCAGCAAATGTACTCATGGGATAGTCCCATTCTTGTTTCATTATACTTCAGATGGTTATGTCTCGTTAGAGCTCCGACTACCGTCCTTAGTAGCATTTTGCCACATTGAAGGAGTTTATCGGTTTTAGTTCTATTGATATTGGGCCACAGCATCCGAGTGGTCTTACAGGTAGTTGTAGTGTTCCACCTCTTGGTCCCTAGTTCTAGGATTCTATCCTAGGTATACGGATGGATCAAGAACTTTGGACCAAATGCACCAGTATCTTTCAAGCAGAAGTTTATGCCATAGACAGATGCGCTCAGATCAATCTTGGCAGAAAGGAATGTCCGAGAGTCGTGCCGCTATCCTGGCACTTGACACCTATATCATCAAACCCTTGTATGGAAGTGCCTACATAAGCTTAAGAAGCTGAGTAGGACCAACAGAGTACGACTCTGTTAGATACCTGGCCATACAGCGATAGAAGGCAATGAAATGACCGACTCTCTGGCTAGGAAAGAGCATCGGAACATTTTATAGGCCCTGAAGCATTCTTCGTTGTAGGAGATCACGTCCTCAGGGAAGAGTTCAGGAAACTAGAGAAAAGAAACCAAGCAGATACACGGAACAACGCTCATGTTATGAAGCAGGCCAAGAAACTCTTGGGTCAACATAACCGCTAAAGGTTTGAAGCATGTATCAGAAGAAGGTCTCTGCAGATTCTGCGGAGAATCTAATGAAATTCCACAACATATACTGGGATTTTGTGCGGCGCTAGCCCACAAAAGACAAAGACATCTGGAAAAGCACCTAATATCAGAGGAAGAATTGAAGTCAATAAAACCAGCTGTCATTGTCAGATTCCTAAAAGAAACTGGTTTAGAGAGAATACTCTAAGACAAATGTCTTCTCCCTTCGCGCAACAGCAGCGAATAACCCTCAATACGTCTCTGAAAAGAGCTGCTTGGGAGGGGAGTTCTTAAGAAAGCAAAGGTATGAATAGGAGCAAAATAGATCTAAAGGTCGCGGTGCAAGTACCCTCAACAATAATAATTATCATACACCTTTTTCCTGACATCTGCCAGCGGTGGTTGAATCCATTCGATTGCCTGGAATGGGTCGATTTCGACCCCTTTTGTGGCAAGTGCAGCTGCTGCCTCATTGCCGGCTATGTCCCTGTGACCTAGGACTCAGCCAAACCTACTAGTGAACCACGCTTATGGCCTCCATCGTCGTACGGTGCGCACAGATGAGAATGTGGCTGCAGTGGCCGAGAGTGTGAGACTTAATTTACGAACATCAATTCACCATCGATCCCAACACCTTAACATTTCATGCACTAGCCTGAGGACACTTCTACACAAGGATCTCGGATTATTCGCTTACAAGGAGCAATTGACTCATCGATTGAAGGCGCGCGACCATCCATCGCTTTGCAGCTTGGGCTTTGGAGCAGCTTGAATTGGACAACGATTTTAATTTAACAGCAATCTTGTTGATTTAACGTGACCTCACACGATCTAGGCGACCAATCGACGAAACAATTCCTGTAAACGTCCACCGAATTCAGTATTCAATAAGTCATTTGTTTCACCCGCTCGTGGCAGCAATATTATCGGCCGTTCGAGTTACCCGTCGTCTTACTGGCACGAGATCATCCAGCAGCGAAAATTTAGACTCAAATTTGTTCATTAGCTGTTTTCTGGAATGGTGGATCTGGGCCTCAAAAAGCAAGTCTCTCCATCTACCGCGGTGGTAGTTGGCTACATGCCTCCAATTACTGCCACCAAATGGAGCGGTCCATTGATTTCGTGGCGGTCATCTATTGCAGCGCGGAGGGGAGGAACAGTCAACAGTCATCTTAGGCATTTATCCATAGATATCTGGCTAGATTTATGTCGCTTTTAACACCATACAGTTTTTGGACTCCTCTTCTTGAATGGACGTTAATGCTGCAGCAGAATGTGAGGTTCGAGGAGGAGATGAATATGCAGATCTGAGGTGGAAAGACTAGGATATTGCGGATGAAAGACGGCTTTAAACGTAAGTCTGACCCAGGCCTTCATTCCTGTGCTAAAGATCGCCGTTGTTATGCTAATTTATAAATGTGTCGTCAAAAGTTTACTACCTAACTACAGTCCCATATTCATTTTGCCAGTGATTCAAAAGTGTATGGAGGAGGTTGTAACGTTGTGTGGATAAACATGGCATATGTAATACGAGGAAAACAATATGGCTTTTAAAAAAAAGTAAAAATACGCTCAAATTTCCGTCTGATTTTTAACTACTGTAAGAGAAAGCTTGAACAAAAACCATCATGTTCTGGTACTCTTTATGGTATTCAGTAAAGCATTCGAAACACTGTATCGTCTCTTCATTATACAGTGTTGATGATTCATTATCGAAAATGAACAGCCGATAATAAGTATCGCATATAAAATCTTATCTGCCGTACTGTGTGAAAGCCTAAAGTCAATCGTCAACAACCTGGTCGGTCCATACCAGTGTGGCTTTAGGCCAGGAAAATCCACCATCGACCAAATATTCACACTGCGGGAGATTTTGGAGAAAACACAGGAGCAACAAATCGATACCCACCACCTTTTCATCCCTACCAAACTCGTCCGTTTGTGTAGGATGACGATGGAGAATGTACGCTGCTCCATCAAGGTCGGTAAAGACCTAACCGGCGACACGCTGTCGTGCGACTTTTTCAACATCGTTATTGAAAGAATTGTTCAAAACTCGAGGAACCAGAGGAACAATCTTTCAGTCCAACTACTCGCATATGCCGACGATATTGGCATTTTTGGAAGAACGCAGCGTGATGTAAATGGCGCTTTTGTGGGTATTGCAACGGAGGCCGCGAAGATGGGTTTAGCGGTATATGCTGTCAACGAGAAAGGACACCCAACACCGACGTCTCGGTCAGAACGTCAGAGCAGACAAATATAACTTTGAGGTAGTCAAAAACTTTGTCAACCCTTTATCAATTCAGAGAATGACACCAAATCAAACGAAGAATAACTCTTGCCAATGGCTGCTTCTTTGGGCTAAGAAAGCAATTGGTAAACAAAGCCATCTCTCGAACAACCAAGGTAACGCTCTACAAGACCCTAATCGTCCCAGTCCTGCTATATGGCGCTGAGGCATGGACTTTGTCAAAAGCGGATGAAGCTGCTCTTGGTTGCTTCGAGAGGAAAATTGTTTGTGTGATTTTCGGTCCCGTCTGCATACATGGTGAGTAGAGGAGGAGATATAATGACGAACTATACGGGCTGTTTAGCGACATCGACTTAGCCAGAAGAGTGAAGATCCAAAGACTGAGATGGCTAGGTCATGTAGAGCGGATGGAAACCAATGCTCCGGCCCGAAAAGTCTTCGAATCCTCCCCCGAGGGACGGCGCAGTAGAGGAAGACCGCGACTCAGGTGGCGCACGCAAGTGGAAAGGGACCTCAACCAACTATGTGTGCGAAACTGGAGCAAGCTAGCTAAAGATCGAGCTGGCTGGAGACGCTTGTTGGTTGAGGCCCAGGTCCACCTCGTACAGTAGCGCCACCTTAAGTAAGTAACTGCCGATAATGCCTATTTGGGGACCTTGTCATAAAGTCACTCGTCCAATCATTAATTTTGGTAAAAAGCTACAAAGATAGCAACACTATTTTCGGAATGGAAAATAAACAAACAAAATGGCTCTGATCTCAAAAAAGCCTCTATTCGCTCTGTAGTCTGTACTGCCTTAGAGACTACTCGAGATAGCCTATTCAAATGCAAGTGTACTATGCCTTAAGTTAAGGTGCGGCATACTGGTTTAAGGCAACGGATCCAACACGTACTTGAGAAAACTTCAAAAACTCCAAGGCACCATCGTCAAGAAGGTAAACGCCAAAATGAATTTTGTCTAGGAAAAACCGTTTCAAGAGGAATTCAACAGGGGTTCAAGATGACGCCAGCTATGAGGATACCAGCTTTCAGAAGCCTACATACATACCAGCTTAATACATGAAGACGAGCTGAAGCCATTCTTCAAATTCCAAAAATCATCAGCAACTACGGCAGACGACAACTTGAATGTACCTAGATCAATAATTTATATAGTTCAATTTTGAGATAACATAAAATGACATTTTTCTGGCGTTTAAACTTTAAACTTAAATACTCTCTAACGAGAGGCCAAGGATTTCTCTCGGAATTACATTTTTAAATGAGAATCAAAATAGATTCCAACGTACTCATATTAACTGCTGGTGTTAGTTTTTCTTTTTTGTGGGATGTACGCTTTTAGTCATCACCGTTTTTCACCCACGTCTCCTTCGTTTATATCCGCGGATAATCTCTTATTTACTCGAAACACTGATGTGTGACATTACGGCTATACTGCAGAACCAGATGATCCCTCTGGCATACCAAGCGTTCACCACATTCAACCACGGGTCAAGGAAACCGTGCAGCTCATCATGTCAATAACCCCGAATGCAACGACTTTCACTATCACACCCAGCCAGCAGTTGTTTGTGCAGCACTCAACAGTTGCTTGTCCGCCGCCACACCATTGCCAGACCGTAATATCGTAGAAGCAACGCGCATGAACACAGTCCACAAATCACATTCCACACAGTGTGTACGCGTGTAGTCCAGAATTCATGAATGAAAATCAGCTTTTCCGGCCGCAGTAGTAGAAATTGCTTCGCATACGTCGGTGGCGTACGGCAACCTCATAGATGTCACAATTCTTTCGGATAGCTGCATCATACATCATCCAGACGGGCTAGAAGTGATATATATCTGCGCGTTCAGTCATCGGTGCTCCGTGAAATTGGCGCTTAAATCGGCTACTTATCGGTAGCGTTTCGGCTTGAGTCACTCTCTCGAGTGTCGTCGTGTCCTTCGGTTTGGATCTGAGTCGTGAATTCTTTTTCTGCTCTTGTCGTGTGTATATTCGTTGTTGCTCGAAAATACATAAGTTTCACTTGGGCCAATAACACACATTCAGGTGAACAAATATTTATTGACGGGCGTTTTTTTCCCCTTTTGTGTGTGCTTTTTTTTTTTCCAAACGATAATTCCAGCTTAGAGTGCGGTGTGTAGCTGTTAAGCCAAAGTTCTTGTTTGGAGCGTGTTACCAGTCTGTGTTTGCTTTGTGTGTTTCTAGCGTTGTCAGTAGCTCAGCCTTGGTGGCAGAGCACACGAGATCGCAGCAGTTGTGTTTTGCGTTCGATCGGTTGCCGGTATGTCTCAGTGATTTGCATCATAAATGATAGTCAAATTGATTACAGTGTTATTCACAGTTCAAGTTTTTGTGTGTGCGTGTGTTTGGTTAGTTAGTGCATCATTTCGAGCAAAAGGTGCTTGTCAAAGGTTACAGAAAACACGTCTTGTGCTTAGAGTCGAGCAAAACAACACGAGTGTAATTGTGATATGTGCAAATGCTTGTTTCTGCTTGAGTCGGATACATATTTTGGATTACAAATGAGAACACAACTTGGGCTGTAGCTGCTAATTTAAATGTGAGTATTAATTAGAAGTGTATGGTAAAAGGCTATGAGCTTATGACTTCAATCGTTTATTTTTGGGCTTTGATTCCGTGGTCCGTGGACTACAGTATGCCTCCATTCCGTGGGACGGAGGCATACTGTAGTCATTTGTAATTTGTTGATGGCACATTTTTCCACTACAATCTTTGGATTTTGGGGGTCAACCGTACACAAGAGAGGTTGTATTTGCAAAAGAATGACGTATGAAGAAATCAAATAATACAGAAACAAAATAGAGACTATCGACAATTTTTTTCAATAAGAATCCGAATTGAAATGTACGTACATATACACTACAGTACGGACACCTCTTTATTTCGGAAAAATTCACCTCTAAAGTCCGGACAGCATATAATACTGAGTTTTGTTTTATTGCGAACCTATTCAGTTTTGTTTTCTTCTTGGTTCAGGAATAATTTGATTCCAAGTGTGAAAAAGTCCTTGGTATTGAATGCGCTTAGTTTTGGAAGATCTCCACCTCTCGTTCTCCTTAAGTGAATCCCACCTTCAGAGTCTTATTTTTTCCACCCGAGGGAACAAATTTGAACCAGGATCAAAGGCAGCTGTTGAGTAACAGTCTTCTGACAGTTTTGTATTTTGGTTTTCTATTTATTTACAAGGTTAACAAATCTTTCTTCACACTGCGACTAGTCATAGTATTGATAGGGGTAACCAGGTAAATGGCTATCTACTGTTTTTCAGATTCTTATGAATATACATATTTCTTCTTTGCTTTTAAAGATAGTAACAGGAATATTGATGGAATCTAATTTATCTCAATATTTGGTTGGCTGGTTGTTGTCGCTCTGTTACTATATCGTTGTTAACGTTCTGGTTGACTAGCCACGGCCAAGGGTCTTGTACGTTCCAGTCGCCTCACGCCATTCACGTTGAGAAGTCTTGTTACTTCGTTGTTAGTATGCTCCTGAAGTCTTCTGTATGCTTTGGTCCTAGAGTTGATCTTTTCAAGAACAGTGGGTACCCTTTGGTCCCAGTTGAGGTCAATATTTCTGATGTACCACGGAGCATTCACCAAACTTCCGAGGACTTTATTCTGGAAGCAAAATTGGTTTTGCTGCCACATCTTCAGAGTTGGGCGCCATAGTTCCCACAGGTCTTAGGATCTGGTTGTATAAAAGAATTTTGTTATTAATCAATAGATCTGATTTTCTGCCTAAAAGCAATTATATTTCTCGGCATTGAGTATCTAGTTATATTCTTTTGAATTTAAGGTACTCTTTCCAACGAAGCTTGAGATCTAGGGTGATACCTAGATAGTCGTGCCTGATATCTATAGACTGATCTGTTTATGAAGTCAATATGTACCGACTGGTGGACGTATTGTTCTGGGAGGTTCCCTTTTAATTTATCTACTATACCATCATGCCATAGTCCGTCAAAAGAACGTTTAAGAAGATTTTAGGAAGCACTTTTTTCTTTTAACAATCCTTCGATTTCGGTTGATATTCTGTGTAGTTGTTCTGTTGTGGAGTGTTTGGAATTTTAAGAAAATAAGAAAACACTTGAGGTGGTATATATGTATATATACTTATATATTGTTGTTATTTAACCAATGCTGTGTAAATGTCTATCGACGCGAATGTTGTCAGTGGGGAAAATTGCGTACGCAATACACGGAGCAGAGAAACGCGCATCTGCATGGGTGGCAAGCGGGACACCCCAGCCAGTCGACGAATTGAAAATGTGGTAACAGAGAACCATCATATCCCACTCTGAACTACAATCCAGTGAAGGATCTCATTTCCACAGCATAGCACTCAACAATACCAGCCAAGATCTTTATCGATACTATTGCGTGAGTTAAGTATTTTTACAAAGTTCAATAAAAAACACTTGTTGGTACTTTTTTGGATGAATACTTTATTATGAACTTGACGCTTTAAAATATTCCAATCAAAGAACGCTTTGGTGACCTCGCCGATTGTCTTTTATTCCCGCTTTCTGCTTGCGGTGCAACATCGGCAGATATTGGGAAAAGTTGTTGTTCAGGATGTCGGTGTCATACATGTACATGTTACTCGCGTGAAGCATTTTTGCTCAATAAATCTTTGTTTGTTCAGTTGCGACCCATCGACACACAGTCGCCGATCATCTTTCCGACGTACGGTCATGATATTATCCTTTTCGTTGCTGTAAGCAAACAAAGTTATGAAAAAAGGATTCGGGTACACACAAATGTGGTCCTTCAGAATACCCACATGCATTCGCATATTGTGACCGGTAAGATTTTCCAGTGTAACAAAAATATAGTTTCCGGCTATCCCGCCATTTTTGTTACACACACATAAAGTGAATACATGGAATTCGCATAGATTTTATCTTATTTCAGAATTGTACGGTAATTTTTAATTTTTTTTAGATGTTATGAATATTTTAATCAAATCCGTCGTAAGGAAAAAAGTGTCACAAAAACTGCAAAGATGCATCCAGCTATGTTTAAATAATATATGCATCTGTACATGAAGCTTATATTTGTAATAAATGTGTTTGAATTAAGCGGCAGTAGAAACATCTTGATTTACAAAGCTTATTCGACTAATCTAGTCTGAAAGAATGTTGAGGTTCAACGAAGTTTCGTCATGTCCATTTACAAGCCGGTAATAAATATCCCTCTCAAATTAGTTCCGTGCTTGGTTAGTGTTAATCTTGTGATCTACCATTGTTAAATTATCCGTAACTAATGTAATGCTACTGCTTCTGCTCAAACAGTTACTGCTGTTCTCATTGCTGTTGTTGGACTTGCTTCTTGTCATTAGTGTTGAGTTTCATTTAGGACGAGTCCTTGAAATATGTCCAAAACCACTGCACGTGTTCTCCAGGTGAATGGATGATAGCCCTGATTATACTTTTTTTTCCACGCATAAAAATGAAGGTGCATTATCATTATACGTCATATTGGTGGAATTATACATAAACAACGACTGTTATTTCTTAATTTCGCATTCATCTGCAAAGCTAGCTTCAACTCTTCGGTATCACATATAATATTATTTAGTTGGTTTTGCTATTTGGGATATCCTTGATAATAAACTACATCACATCTTTTTCGTCGATTCGATTACTAGAAGCGATTTCCTGCGTAGATAGTACGTGTTGTTGTATAGATCCCCCTCGAAGTTTCCTTTTTTTCTTTTAACTCTGTATACATAGAATTTGGCAAACCTTTTCTTAAATTCATTACTAAGCACATATTTCTAACATAAGAGCACGTTTTCTAAAATCTACATCTTCAAACCTCGCAACAGCTCGCAATTCCTGGGTTTTATCTCTTGGAATATGAATTAACACTCAGATAGCGACCAGTACGGCAATCAGATTGAAAACGCTGGAAAGAGCTTCTTTCTGGACACTCCACAATCCTTCAAAAAAAATAGATCAGTATACACAGAAACCGATATCATGACATCCAAGCTTATCTCCGAGAAGGACTTCTGAGCACCGGATGCTGGTAATGATGATGGTGCAGAATATGTGCCGGATAATGATGATGCTGATGCGTCTGATATTGAGGTCGAGTTGGAAATCGAAGAGGCTGAAACGGATTACGATGTTGATGATGTTGGTGACGATTTGATGAATGTTTAAGAAAAAATTAACGCTGGTTTTGTGCTGAACAATTGCCTGATGAATTTTATTCATGCAAAGATGGAATTATGTGAATGAAAGCTCCCTCTTTTCAGGCACCAATTTCGACTACACCATTTCTGGTAGCATCACCCATAACCGTCTTGTATTTTCCGTAACTGCTGGGTAAACGAAAAAAAAGGATTGCTTTCATAGTAGAGCCGAAGGCGAACCGCGCCGTAAAACATTTCATAAATGTATTTTCTGGCATGAATTTATGCGCCTAACACACGGGCTTCTTGCAATGCCTGAATTTTGTGTACTTCTTCCACATATGTACATATATGTATATCCAGTAAATATAGATAGATACATCAGGTATTTAGCCTGACACAATATAAAATCAAATGGACCTATCGAGGCCCAGCAGGCTATGTTACAAACTCTCGCGATTAAGGAAGCTCTGTCCTGTCCTGTCCTCTCAGCGAGATACGCCACGTACTTCAGCATACACCTTACATGTGTGCCGGGACATTATGCCATTCAAGAGAAATCCGAAACGGACGAACTCGCTTGAAAGGACACTAGTTCATTCCAATCGCTACTGCAAAGCATCTACTAAAGCATGAAACTCGCACAAATCGTATGTGGTCTACCAGCACAGGATGCCGCATCACGAAACAATTAAGGCCAACTCTCGATCCAAAATGGTGACACAGTCAGCCTTTTGCTAATTCCTACATATTAAATTTTTTTGGTTAGGTTACGAACGCCCGAAGCTCAATAACCTCTGAAACAATTGACACAAATATCACAAACAAAACCAAAAAATGTTAAAATTGGCCCTCGACTCCTACGCCGGGTGGCGTCAACATGTCAGTTTCAATCCCCGAACTCGGCAACATTCATAATTTACGTCTCCACCTCTTTCCAGTCCATTGACAATGCTCAAAGATTATTCCTTTCTAGAAAATACTTCTCAAACTTCGCCATTCAGAATCCACATAACACTACTGGTCCGCTCCAATCGTAAAAGGACAAAAGCACAATATAAAACAAGTACAAAACACTTCAAATGGGAGCGGATTTCGCCTCCGGACACTCCAGCATTACTGATGGATGTTTTGGGACATCTCATAATGTCACATGACGGTATTTTCATGTTCGAACAGAATCTGCAGCTTGCACCCATTGAGCATCATTCAGAATTACTTCTTTCAGATAATGTTTATTGTACGGAACCTTTAAAATGCGACTCTTACCCATTAGTACAAGTTAATAATTTAGACACAACCTCTACGATTGTAAGCTAGCAAACTTGTGTTGCACTCCGTTTATTTAATATTTATTACTAGGCTTGCCAGTCGTTAATATTCTACGATTATGTGTTTTAATTCGTGCTATGGTATTTTCTCGTGATTGTGTAACATAATTATGTTCGTCTGTTTACATTGTGCACATCTTCTCGAAATTACCTTTCCAATGGTGCAAGTATCATGCCCTTCGGTTGAGTATAACGGTGTATAAACGTACCACAAAAATCGGCATCACGTATATATATATATAGCTTCCTACCTTACAAATCGAACTTTAATGTAACTTAAGCCTAATCTGCTGACCAGATACTGCTTCAGGATTATTTCCGCTTTCGGTTCGCAGACAGGTGTTCCGTGCATTCTGCTGACGCAATGTCTGCTGGTGTGAGAATGTATTTGGGGCACTCGTATTAACTTACATAGTTCAACAGTATTATTTATCTGTATTAATCTGTAGTTTTAAAATGTTTCAGTCGAACTATCGAAATTATCGTTCCCGGAATGTAATATTTTCAGTTTATTTTCCATTAAAACCGCGTTTTATTTCATTTCCTGGAATAGATTCACGTTTACTTAAAATTTATGAAAGCCCAAAAACCACACAGGCAAAGCTTTGATATTTAAACAAAGCGAACCGAACAATGAATTCAGATTCGTTTTACTCAATGTGTAATCAACATTCAGTGCGAGTTTGTCAGCGTAAAATATAAAATAACATGTTTTCATATGAATCCATACATAATGTGATTATGGATTCGATACCTCGAAACCAAAATTTGCAAGCAGTTAAAACGTTCCTCTTTCAGTTAAAACGTTCTCCGGAAAAAGAAACATACGCTGATTTTATACAAAAGATTTTGTATCATCCCACTTCAATTCTATGGCGCAGATGCATGCATGTTTTGGTCCAGTTTGCATAAAGGGCATTTGCAGGAGCAGTTCAGTCCTCTACAAAGAGCTAAGTGGAAGCAAAAGTCTATGGAACCGATCCGCAAGGTGACTAGTCTATGTAGAGCACGCGGGCAATCTCCAGAAGTTCCATGTTTTGATTGTGCTCTATTGTATTGTTGTATTCATGATTTATCCACTGCCACGTAAGGTCATCTTGATTTTGAAGATGAAGAATTGCAGATTCTGATTTGAGTGTGAGGCCGCTCTGCTGCTCTTTGGCTCAACAACGACTTGAATAATCTACCATTTAAATCTACTCAAATCGCACAAAGTTTCAGGGGCTCCTGGTTCCAGGTGCTCTGGTGATGCTTTCGCAACCGAATGGTTACTACAAGTAAAAGGCCATAACATCCAGGACCAATCGACTTTTGATATAGTTTTCAGTTAATGAGCCATAATCTATTTTGTGTCATTGGGCGTCGATTTCCAAACAATTTTTGCACTTGCCCAAGACATGCCAAGCATTCGCTGGAACAAAAAATACTGCATTTCTAACCACATTTTGAAGTTCCAACACAGATTCGCATTCCACAACACTGTTATGCACTGTCAGCGATAGTGCTTAAGCGTCACATTAAATACTGAGGTCACATTGCATGATAGCACTTACAAGTTACAACCACTTCAAGAGTGAGATATGTTCTGAAGTGGATTAACAACTGAAAATTGTGTTTGAAATATGTTACGGGAATGAAGTTGCATTGTACTTGGAAGCAGGAGAGCTGAAACATTTCACCAATTTACGAGTAGAATTTCAAGCAATATGTTGGGGGAATGAACTTGTATTGTTCTTGGAAACAGGTAAACTGAAATATTTCATCAATTTACGAGTAGAATTTCAAGCTAATTAATCCTGCGTAGAGTGCAATTCGGATTAATTATACTTGAAACGTATTACGTTTTAATTGGCATAATGCACAGTTCTTTGCATAAATAAAACGATTTATCAAAAAGTGTTGTTCCGTAATTAAAGTAATTTTTGTTTTTAGTCATTCGGACGAAAACACTTGCACGTAGAGTTGTTGCTTTTTAACAGGAAGTTTTGCTTTGATATCATAATCTCCAACAATCCTCTAAATTGGTTGCGAGAGCAAAGCACGAACGCGAGATCTCCAATCGATCCACCAACTCATCGGGAGTTATGTCCAAGCGGCAACCACGCCTTCGTTGTGTTTTGAGTCATCTGTCTAGATGTGGGCAGTATGGACAAGATAACCAAATAGCCACAAATAATAAACCAAAGCGGATGATTGACTGTTGATAGCCTGTACTAATATCTGCAATATTAGATACATTACTGTGTCCGAGTTGTCTAAACCTAAAGCAGTCAATGTAGTACCAGTGCTCAGTGTATCAGTCATGGCAATGTACATCAGAGTCACTATCATCATTTCATATCTGCATGACTCGGGCACAGGAGTAATTGATGCGTCTGTTGTTACATTTTTACCGCCCGATTCTCCTAGCAACGTCGCTTTGTCCTCAGAAAAAAATTAGTACCCGATCAAAACCGAGATTATTTAGAGATACACGCTTTTCCACTTAATGTAGATTCGTACGACACATGTGAACATATACCTTGTATGCTGAGACTCAACTTCGTAGCTTTTGTAATTCCCGATTAAAAAATCGAATCTCGTCACCCAGATTGCAATAAAGCGACTAAATGTAATGTCGAGTGAAAATAAAAAATGAATATCGTAATGCCAACTCAGTCACGCTGGACTTCATCTATCTCTCGACCGGCTGATTGAACCGCAACGCTCATTGGATTGTATTTGGTTGTAAACTGGGTACATCCTTCCTGATGCCTTCGCTAGGTGTACAAAACTGGACAAAACTCAGTTTTTAATTTTGTCAGCCTCATTGTAATAGACATCCCCTCCTCTCAGGGCCCGACCCACCATATGTGCAGGATGTGCAAATGCACATGTAGCACCCGTGCTACCTAAGCATTTCTGTTTGACGCCAATTATCTTCTAATAATACAAATTACACACAGGAGTTCATTTCTTCACACAAAAGACCATTAACACACAAAAATCTAGTTCGAAAAAAAGCCTATTTCTACAAATGAAATTATAGGTTTGTGACAACTATAATAATATAATATGGGTGGCGCTACAGCCCGTAGAGGGCCAGGGCCTAGCTTCTCAGCAACCACTCGTGTTGTGCGTGCTATTGTTCTATCACGAGTGGAAGGGACCTAGAGTTTTGTGCCGACGTCGAACGGCTAAGTTTGAGAAGCTTTTCTAGACAGTTATACTCTTTGAGCATTGTCAGTGACTCGAAAGAAGTGGGCCGTGAAAAGTATTTCTTGTCGTACCAGGAATCGAACCTAGCCAGGTAGGTGCAAGTGCGTAGGAGTCGACGCACATACCCACAACGCCACGGGCCACACTTGTGACAACTAAAGTATGAAATAAACATTAATTTAGAATTAATCGATCTATAACTTGGGTAAAAACTGCATCATGAGCAATGACGAAGTTGCTTCTGCTCGGTCATTCGTCATTCGCAGTTAGAGTTGGGCACGTAGAAAGTCAATTAATGGTTGAGACTGATGTGCATATGCAAAATTCACAATAAAATCTCCACTGAGGATTATTGGTATTCTGCCAAGTTCGGGATCAATGAGCGGCGCAATTTCCCCAGCATACACCGCGGGGCATCGGTGGATAGATTTAAGGCTACCTGCCATCGTGTGATTCGGAGATATATATCGCCACCATCAAAATTGTTTGCTCGTCCTCCATGACGCACTCAGTAGCGCTTATGTCGATTGTTGAAGTAGTCACAGACAGTGCATTTGCTTGTTGCAAATCGATAGTTATATGAGGAGTTACAATGTTTGTGTTGTTGACAGTATTTTTGTATACTGCCAATCCTGCTGCTCGAACATTGGGGCGCTTGAATCGTACGACGCAATCAAAATTTGGTATGTCCATATTGTCCTCATACTTTAGCCAAGTCTCCGCGAGAAGTAATATGTTTGACCGCTATACCACCACGTCGGTGATATTCGCTTTGCAAGCTTCAAGCTTTTGACAATTTAAAGAACATAAAGAGCAAGATGTGAGTAATGCATTATGCTTAATTTATGGCAGTCATATGCAATGGCGGAAAATCTCAAAATCATTACTCAAGGTAATGCATTATTCCCATCTTTGCATACAAACAATCTGTGCAGTAACGAAATCTTAGAGGAGTTCTCATTAGTCGGTTTAAACTGAGTCTCTGTAGCTCCTCTTGCAGAGTGACCATCGATGTCCACTCGATCCTCCGGCATCAATTCTAACTCACCAGGAGTTATGCCCAAGCGCGACCAGGCGAGTTCTTGGATTTGGTTCAACGACCTAGTCCTGGGTCTGCCAAGCTGTCGCCTACCTGATGGAATCGCATTCAAGGCACGCCTCGGAAGTCGTGATGATGAGGACATTTGGCCTTTCCATTCGAAAAAGCAGTATTGAATTGATCGCGTACTGCCGTAGATGTAATTTTATTTCAAAATAAATACTAGACCAAGCGATTAAATCAATTACAGAAAAGTTTGAGTAGCTTAAAGGATATAACACCATTTTTTGATTTTAGAATAACATGAGCGAATTTTTAGTAAATAATAATTTACGCTCCTGGTGCACTAATTTGCAAGGCATTTTAAGTTTTGCAGGTGTTTAAGATTTAAATGAAGCAGAATTGTGTTTGCAGTATTATCTACGCTTTTAAAACTCGAGAAGATCTGGCTCCCAATGTAGTTAGTTGTCCTCCAAGTTTGAATCACAATGCCAGACAATAGCTTCATCAAATCATACAAAATTAGCTAAGGACAAACATGACTGAAGAAGGATTGTATATAATTTTAATAAAAAGAGAGTTATTAAAGTCTTTAGACTATGATGATCTTATAATAGAATTCGGTAGAGGTTAGGCCAGAAATGTTAGCTTCCTAAATTGGATTGCCAAATCTGAAGAATGAGATGTCTGTCACAGTATGCCCATTGACATTATAAAACAATGACCCATCCATAAATCCATCGGTGAGGCTCGGACCCATGCCCCTTTGAGATAGGAGTCCAGTCGCCACACGCTGCGCCATATCCCAATTGGCGATAGGTACGTTTTTCGAACCATCACCAAGATCATTGCATTAGTTTGCGGCATTGATTCAATTGCTTTCCGCCCCGCTTTAGTGCCCGTAGTCTACAACTGTGACAAATGTGGAACGTCTATTGACTTTACATTCATTACCGATTCCAAAGAAAACGTGCCCGGTTTCTAGCTTTGACTCGGTCAATAAATCGGTTGAACATGTTATGCCAGATGGTATTATATTCGATCAACAATTTCCCTTCAACAGTGAATTTATTGCGAAGCCTTACACAAAAGAAAGCGAAAGCAGACAAAGAGTTCATCGTCTTAAGGCGACCGCACATTTTAAACAAAACTAGACAAAATATTCGTTCTACTTTGACACATTTAAAAAATTTCCAATCCCACTTCTGCAAATACTCAGATCTTTATGTATCCCTCTTTTATACTGGCAGACAAACACAATCCTGACATAACTTGCAGGTAAGTATGTCAGCCCCCAGACCACGGACTGAAATGGGAATCCCTTTAATGTAAAACTGAACAATGTTCGAGTTGTAATTTTGGTTACATTTAGCCATGTAATTGCGCTCATTCCCTCTGTTAGAGAATAAGCATCTAATTACACTCAAGTCCGTATTTATGCGCGGAGTTGATGCAAAATTGAGCACACAGACTGGGGCATTTGATTACACTGCTTAAGCAGCCCGAGAGAGATTATTATTATCGAAATTTACGTTGCTAGCTAGTAGGTGGAGGTGGAGTACGTCCATGAACATTTTCATTCGAAAAGAGGGAAGGATGATCGAGATGACTGAAGAGGGATGGACGAGAACTTAAAATGCGCAGAAGGACCGACCGAAATCATCATCAGCACATCAACAATATGCTTTTCGTTACAGGCTGTGAACTCGAAATGTATTCATTTAAGTACCGAACTTTCGTCGGCGGAGAATTTCCTCGCATTCATCGGTAGATACATTGTACTGAAGTAGGAGTGAGCGATTTATGTGGCTGCAACGTTTTACCACCACCACTTGTGTTGTGCTTATTATTGTTTTCACTAGTGGAGGGGACTTTATTCTTTGACCATAGCTAGTGATTCGAAATAAGTGGAGCAGCGAATTATGAAAGTACTACTCAAGGATGGCCATTTACACTTTCGAGCAAATGACTCATACGTTTTATCAATCATTTCTATGTATGTTCTATACTAGTTGTTAACGCGGACGTTTGGACGGTGCTCGTTTTGTATTAGGGCCGGGCTCCCATTAAGCTGTCATCATCAAAGCCACTGCACTGCGATTTTCCGTCAAACAGCCTAACTTCATTCCTCTTAATGACGATTGTCAATGCATATAACCGAGGTAATTTCAACCCAGCACAATTTCATGTGCGCAACATGCATATGTGAGAAGCAAAAGAGTAGAAACCGCGGTGTCGTCAGCGCAAAAGACCCTTAGTGTCCAATGCATTCCTTGACATCGAGGGAGCCTTTAACAACGTAGAAACCTATGCAATCCAGCTTGTTCTTGAAAAGGCCAAACCTGAGCAATACCATACAACGGTCACTATAAGCTCGCGCAGCAAATGAATTATAATCGCAACTTTAGACTGCATCGCCTGTGGATATACGCAGCGATTGTCAGACTCATCTAGACATATATCAGCTTAGTTTTCTGAAAACCACCACCACCGCCTAAGTGCCACGGGAGCAGTTACTACTCCTACGGCAAGCTTGAAGGCATTATTAAACCTACTACCTCTTGACCTCAATATGCAGACTACTGCTGCCCCCCAAATTCCACTGGACATGCAACCATAGACTGACTACAAATGCGTCCGTTTCTCGACTTCGACATACCCTTGGTGTGTTATTTTCCAACTTTTTTGACAATTCGACCATATACGTACACACCGATGGATCGAAGACACAGGCGCGGCATTTTAAGCCAAATTGCGAAACATCCACTGCTCCACCAGACTCCCTGACTATTGAAATTTTTTTCAAGCGGAAGTCCTCGCACTCGCCGATTGAGTAGCGCCAGTCAACTCGGCTTATTTTAGGCGGATGGACATTGATTTGTGAGCTGGAATTGGTACTATTACCAGAATAACGCCGAACATATTGTGCCGAATCATTAAACATTTTACTGACCGCTTGAAGCACTGACAGGTAATGCGAGGCGCCTTGGTTATGTGCAGCACGATGGTCTTAGTGAGTTCTCAAGCGACTACTACATCACGTAACGTACATCAAATATTTTCAAAGGATGTTATAAACAGAAAAGTTGATTACCGTCCAAACATACCGATGAAGATCTCTTCAAAATGCAATCGTAAAAGATTTATTCTAATTCATATTCCTGAGAATAGCCGCACCCATGCCCACAAGTGAAACTAAATATTTTCCCAGAACAAATTACATCGTACGAGATGCACTTGCACATGGGGTGCCACAATGCGAAACGTAAGAGCACTTCCAAGAGCGTAGACAAACTCAGCTTCTCCTACGGATTCCTCGTTGTCTGATTGTTTGCATCGTTGAAATGCATTAACCTAAATGCGAGTTGAGATCTCGGAAGACAACTTAAGCTCCACTTCACTAACATCAAACAACGTATACCCTTGGCAAGCTTTTGCACTTGTGCCAGGAACTCCATCCTGATGAACGGCCAAATTCTATGGTAAAAACCACATCTGTGATCTGTGATTTTCATGAATCCCATTAACCTCTGTTCATCGAAAAGTTTCCTTTATTCTCGATTCTCAGCGATTGAGTTATGGGATTTACGCTGTTTGCTGTGCCCAGACGTGGATTGAAATTCGATTGCGTATACGCCCCGATGTTCGAGTACAATACGAATTTCAGTTCAAAGTCCGTTCATGTGTGTAAAGTATTGTGCTTGAGGAATTATCTAGGGTAAATCTGAGTCTGAATGTGCTAGTCAAAGTGTCTGCGTTGTTAATGTAATCCTTTCTCAAATGAGCTGAATGTTTGTTAGGATGACAACCGAACACCGACGGTACGAAAGCCACCATTTACCATGCCATTAAGCATATACTGATAAGCGGACGAGACAATAGAAAGCAAACGAACAGGGAAAAGCTAACGCAAATGAATAACAGTCGCCACCAACCTGTTGACTGTTCGTTAGGCCCACTTGTAAACTTTTTCTCAACTTTTCAAAGCAATAAAATTTCTGCAAAGTAAAGGACTGTGAGCAATGCTAATTTTCAGAATATCTTGGAAAGTGAAAAGTGTAGCATTTTAGTACAATAACTAAAATAAGAACTCCCAAAGTAAACAATACGGACGATGATAATAACGTGGGGGAATCGAATATTACATGAGTCATATTGAAGAGAACGAAGACAATAATTTGCGCTTAGTCATACGAGAGTTATACGCGTGACATTGTTTATATGCTTTTTTGAAAAGTGGAACGAGAATTGTACATCGTCTTCTTGTTAGCCCTACAGTCCCGACACCCGGCCTGGGCGTCAGGCCTCTCGTTCAGCTCGTTCAGCAGCTTGAAGTTCCTTCCTAGCTACCATCGGAGGCGTGAACTTCCTTTACCCCGCTGTTACTCGGGGTTGTCGTCGAGCCGAAGCATTGGTGTCCATTCGTTAAACATGACCTTGCCATCTGCAACGAGAGACTCGAACTCGTTTGGCCAACTCAGTGTCGGATCACAGTTCGTTTCTTCCTCCAAACACCATCCGCACTGCATATACGGGACCAAAGATAATATGAAGGACTCCTCGCCTCTTGACGCGACCAAGAACCAAGTCATACAGCAGGACTGTGACTATAAGGATATCTTGGTTCTTCGAGACAGGGCTTTATTCCTCAACTGCCTTCCAAGCCCAAAAACACAGCGATTGGATTATCTTTGCCTATGTAGACAAAGTCTTACACTTCTTCAAAGTTGACGCTTTGTCGGAGACATCCCTGTTCGTGGACCTTTTTTATACTTTGACTTACTCTCATTCACCACGAGATCCATCTTAACTGCTTCGGTGTCGATAGTCACAAAAAGGACACTGACAGCCCGCTGTGGTTTTCGGATGATGCCAATTTCATCAGCAAACGCGAGGAATTGTGCAGATTTGTGGAGGATGAAATCAATTTGACGTTTGAGCTACGCACGATCTTCTCGAGAATGATGTTAAAAACGTGTGACAGTCCGTCAGTCATGAACTTGTCCAAATCAGTTTTGGCATCAAACTTTGAACCTTCACTCTGAATGAGTGGGGAGAATTTTACATCATTATTCTGCAGAAATGTTGTGGCATTATATAGTGCACATAGAGACGCTATCACATACGGCCTTGAACTCGACGAATGGGTTGTGAGTGTGGATATTTTCGGATTTTTCCAGGATTTGCAGCAGTGGTCGACACTTGCTGATATATTGTTGACAAATGGCTTCAGACGAGTACACAAAATGACAAGGATACTCATGAGTGGAGTTTATGGAGGTTTATCCCTCGGCAATTGGGGCAGTCCCTGGACTGCTTATGGATCGGGCAGAGATTGCACTCAGACATTTTTTCCTCCGACAATATCTTACAGACGATTTGTTGCCTTACCAGATCATCTTCAGTTGCTTTAAAGAGTTCTGCACAAAGTCCATCTACAGCAGAAAGCCAATGGAACGGAATTCTCTTCTATCATCGTCCGTTGTGTTGAGTGGTCAGACATTCTGTCTGACATCGTTGTTGGGATCTTGCCATTTAACAGTGTGCAGAAGTGATTCCAGAAGTTTCTCAGTATCGGCTGCGACCCTACGTGTCATTTGGTTGGTTGTTTTTTTGGTTTATCCTCTTAAAAATCTTTCGGACATAATTTGTTTTCCTTCTGAGAAGTCGGTGCTCTTCCCTTCTTTACATTCGTAGAGCTAACCAACCGCTCTTGTCCATTTATGCAGTCGGCGCTTTATATGCTGCTTGCTTCGTCGGTCTGCAATCGTTGTCGAACCAGAGGCGTTTTGACAACGTCTTCTTTGTTCGTCGATTGTATCCCTGGCAGTGTTGGCCCTTGGACCTCGAGTCTGTGTTAACTCCTGGGAAGTTTCAGACATCAAGAATACTGAAGGAGTGTCTGACGTGGATCGCAATGTGACCAATCTTTTTGACGGTTGATTGATCAGGTAACCTTCATGTCCCTTTTTTGGATGTTGAGGTGGGGACTCTGTTTCCATAAGTTACAAAGAGTTTTCTTCTATTTATCCCCACTTCCGCAAAAAATGTCTTTCTGGCCCAGCTTGGCGTTGAAATCTCCTAAAACGGGCTTGGTGTCATAGTGGGAGTGTTAATCACATGTGGATCTGAGAAGTCCTTTGTGGAAGCATGGAGTCGCTGGGTACATTAATTCACTTTTATGCGGTTGCTGTTGAGGCTATGTACGTGGTGCCACGAAGAGGCTGTATGTCAAATTGACATATGAATTTACACAGACCGTTGCTGGTATCTTACCAGGTTGACAGCAATCAAAATGTTCTCTCTGAATGCACAGACCCATGCCTCCGTTTGATAACGTCTATCAGAATCTATGAGAGACTGCAGCGGAAGGCAGTATGTTCGATAAATCAGCGCAAGTCACGTGCTAGGCAAATGGCATCGTCTCCGTCTGCGAGAATGGTGAATGGAGGAGAAGATTCTCAGCTAAGAGGGTCTTCGAATTGGAGTCTCCTGGTTACAGGGAGAGACAGCTTAACCCTGACGACTAGAAGCGGCGTACCCGGTACCATCAACGATGGGCGTCATAACTGGTATTTGAATTAAATCACGAATTCAACTTGCCGGCAACTCCTCAACTCACTGACAACCACTTCTCATCACACGAAATCAGAAATCGCAAATGAATACTCCATCCCAAGAGAACTTGTCTAAAATTACCAATATTCAATGGCCCACAGAGAAGACGAACGGGTACTTAGTTCGGTGTTCAAAACACACGTTTCACAAAAATATCAACATGGCTTCGTGGATTTTCTCTTTGTTTCGTTTGTTCGTTTTTTTTCTCTATCCCGTTGTGTTTATTTAGATACAACGCAAAAACGTATGTTTGCCCACTTAAGTGTGTGGGGAAAAAATGTATTGTCTGCAAGAAGTGAGATGTAGCGCGTCAATCATGTTCTTGAAGATTCAATAGAAAAATATGAAAAATTGGGGGAAATAAGCAAACTGTTTGGCTCGCAATTTAAAAGCTCTTTCGAGAATCGATTTTGAAGTGGATGAGTGCTCGTGAATATGTTCGACGTTTGCCACTAAGCCTGACCGTGACACTTGTAGCTGTGAAGGTGTCTGCTGTCGATTCTGAGTGTGGGATTACGACACTAAGATTATCCAAAAATGTAAATAATTTCGAGCTGAAATTGTTGTGCTTCAAACAATAAATTGACAGGCAGTGTGAGCATTAGCTTTAATTTGCTAAATTTAAGTGAGTTCGAGTAGTGTGCTTTTATCCTTGAAACCAGCATAAGAAAATAATTTTGTGTGAACTAATGTGTGGCAAAGAGCTCGTCAAATGAAATGAAGACAGCGATGCAGGCGGTGGATCTGGTCAACAGATTGATTGGCGTCCACATCTCCAATCTGCATGAAGTAGGTCTAAATAGAGAACATTATCTAAAAGGATTCTCCTAAGCCACGGTCGACTTTAGATGAACGACGCTACCAACCTCAGTGAGGCTACGGGCACTGGATGCATTCGACAGGTCAGGAACCTGCTCTCCAAGATTGAGGTTGTTCGTGGGGATAACCCCGCCACCACGTGAGAAGTCATAAAGTTAAGAGACCACAACCCTCAGATTTGGATGGACATACGGTTTGACAAACACTCAAAGACAAATTTTCGGTCCAACACACGGAAGGTTAGGTTCCTTATCAGACCACGTGCAGTCGAATCCAAGGCAATATACCTATTTCACGGACAACTTGTAATTTGTTGTTCCAGCTAAACTTTAAACGTTCCAATGACTTTATAACCATCCCCGTCAAGGCTGAATTAAAACATCAGCCTTTACAGAGTGCAAATGTGACACTCGTTCAGTATTCTTTATGTTCGAGCCAACGTAGACTCGGACCATTTCCTTGTTGTAGCCAAGGTTAGAACACAAATCGAGAGTCGAGAAAGAGGTCCTTGGTTTGCCGTCGGAAAAGTGCAATCGCAACGAACTGCTAGGATATTTGCCGATTTGCCGAAGTTCGTCGCCGCCTCCACCAATTGAAGAAGCTGCAACTGGGAAGCCCATAGTTTCAATGAGTTCAGGCTGGCACATGCACGGAAGTTGGAAGCTAACAAGGCAATCCTTGACCGAACTACGAGATTTGTTCATGAGTTCAAAGGACAGAATCGAAAAAATGAGAGCGGTTTCGTAAGAAGAAAAAAAGCGTGCAATCGAGTTAAACAGCTGTCTAGTAGAAAGCTCGAATTTCAATCTGGAAGTCTCCCCGACCAAGGCGAAATTGAAATAGCAACACTGATACGGAACTCAAATAGATCTGGTGGTGCGGACGGGCTGTCCATTGAAATATGTAAAGCAGCTGGCAATGATCGGTTTGAAGTCACGCACCAATTATATATGAACATTTCCTTTGAGCGGGAATACATCAGAATCATATTGAATTAATGGGTAATATTGTACAACGTATGTATGGCAAATTGAGAATCTTTGATACCATCCCGACCCGATGCGACGAACTACAGCTTCGTCAGTGCAGCGAAGGTTCTATTGGAAGGATCATCATTTTCTGTAGCCCGCTTGTTCCACCAAAGATATCGCGGATATTGTAGTGATTGCACGTCTTCTGTTGTTGTTACTATTGGTTTTTTCGTTACCAGTCAAGCTTCGCGCCCTACAGTTGTGAGGAAGCCTGGTCTTTCTTCTTTTCTTTTTCCTCCTCTGCGTTCACTAGGAAATCCGCCAGGTATTACGGTCGTGGGTCTTTAAACGCATTTTTTTTTTTTGCGTTGGTGTTTCAGTCCCAGTGCACTTTATCACTTTTCACTTACTGGTGTACAGCCCCAGTACGCATCAAGAAATTAATTCTTGTGATTGGGATGTTTTCTGGATTTTCAAAACAATTGAATCAAATCCAATTCTAATTCAAATCCTTATCGATATCGAAATCGAAACATCCCACCGCTGCCACCAAATGTTACGCCCCCTACCGTGCTTTCTTGCTTAAGCAAGAGAAGAGTACCAAGTGGAGAGTCCGCCTTTGGGAAATAAAATAAAACAATTTGTCTTGCTTTAATTTTTATTTTTATTCCTTGTTTATCGCCTGAAGGCACTTTCCATTCTGACCCTTCAATGCTCTGCCATTGCAAACTCCATAACACCACGCCGGTCTTCGTCCCCTTCACACACGCGAACACGCAACTCCACGCACAATTTGTGCAGTCTACATAAGTGCGCCTGGAATAGCACAATGCAGTGCATGTACAGTGCAACACATTTCAGAGTCAGCGGCGCCTTCGCTTATTTCGTAATTATATATAATACTGACCTACTACAAAGGCAGCGGCATTTGCAGACTTTCCTATATGGATTTGAATGTCAGTGTAGTGTTTTGGTTCGCTCAGTGAATATGAATGGTATGGTAAAATGAGACGCATGCTTTTCGTTTGCTGAGTGAATATACATGGGATGGGTTTAATGAAGGCGTAAATATGTTGTGGAGACAAAGACCTGCATAGGCGAGGAAATGGGGTGATGGCAGTGCGATCAGTACAATGTAAATAACCGGAGAGATCTCTTTAATCGACTCTACATCGCAGGAGCAATGCTCAAACGTTTCGTCAGACTTGGTCCAACCACCTCATCCACCTCGCTTTCAAGGAGGCTTCAACAGTCGTGATGATGGGTACATTCGTGCAACGTGACCAAACTATCTAATCATAGCCACAAACAGTTCCTCGCCACACTGCCGTGTTTCGTGATCTTATACTTTCGGTAATTACCCAAATTTCATGACCATAGGTGAGAGTTTGAACAAATATCGAGTTACGAACCATAATCTTGGCTATGATATAATAATATATATAATATTGGTGGCGCTACAGCCCGTAGAGGACCAGGACCTATCTTCTCAGCAACCACTCGTGTTGTGCGTGCTATTGTTCTATCACGAGTGAAAGGGACCTACAGTTTTATGCCGACTCCGAACGGCCAATGTTTGAGAAGCTTTTTCTAGACAGTTATACTCTTTGAGCATTGTCAGTGACTCGAAAGAGGTGAGGCCGCGAAAAGTATTTATTGTCGTAACAGGAATCGAACCTAGATAGGTAGGTCGACGCACATACCCACAACGCCACGGGCCACCAATTGGCCACACTCTTGGCTATGACACTGATCACAAATCTCCCAAGCTGTTTGCAAATTAAGACCCTAAATCCCAAACTCCTGCAGAACATTCCAGAGTTTATCTCGAGGCACTCGGTCCTATGCCTTTTCCAAATCTACGAAACAGCTGTTGATCGGTTTGGCATACTTCCAGGCCTTTTCGAGTATCATTCTTAGAGTCGAAAGCTGGTAGGGGCGAAGGCCGCACTATTTATCCACCGACCTGGACTCGACCATAGTTCTAACTACGCGCCTCCAACACCTTTTCCGGAGGGACTTAAAAACAGATATCAGAGCAATCTCTTTTGTCCTACATCGCCAATCGCCAGGAGTCTCATCGCATTGCCAGGCCACCATAGTGACACGGAAGAACCATAAAACTGCCTCTTTACCCATTGTTTTAAACATTTCTGGCCGGATTTCCTGCCACGTTGGACTATTCTCCGCCCCACTCAGGGCTACGGGTCTGCCATTTTAGATCAAAATGATACCTCATTGGAAAGCAATATACTATCATTGGATTTCAGTTTCAGTTTCTTTATTGTAACAATAAATTACATTTTCTTAAGAACAACATTGCACAATATACAGAGATGTGGTATAGATTACTTTACTACTGAAAGAGAAAGTTGTAAATTGTAAGAATATCATTTCTTTCAGTTAACATTTTAAAAATACTTAAGAAGGAAAAGCTACAGAAAAACCTTCATGACTTCCTCCACTGTTGAACTATTCTTCGCCTCACTCAAGACTACGGGTCCACCATCCTCAGCCCTGTTCGGGATTGAGCATCTTCGAAAAGTGCTCGCTCAAAATGTCCTCATTGGAAAGCAACACACCATCTTTGGACTTTGACCAGAACGCCTTTTCTGCATCTCTATATCGCTTTCCAACTACTCGCGGAACTCCTTCCAGGACTGTTCTTTGGCAGCTCGCATAGCCACTCTATGGATCCACAGTGTATCGGTCCCGAGAAGCAGATTCTACCTAGAGAATCCAGTCGCTTTAGGTCCCGTCCTCTGTTGCTTTGTCCCACTGTCGGAATCGTCTAGCCACGTCAGGCCGTGATTGCGTGGACTCCTATCGCTCTGCACGGCAAAGCAAATCAGACAGTCTACTATATCTGATCGGTCTCTAAAAAAATGTTGACACTGACGATCGATTATCGGACAACGAGGAGCAATTATTTCCTTTCAGACTACCCTCGGTAAGGTGTGCGTGTTCGAGGTTACGCCGCATTATAAATCATATCAGTCTGAGCTAATTAGTGGCCGAGGAAGTTGAAGCGATTCTCTGTCACGGGGTTAATTTCATCACTTCTATCAAGTTTGACTGGTTCGACTGGTCATTGCGCTGAGCACTATAATGCCGTGCCAATTAGTCATTCCAGTCAATATATTTATTATTTAATAATACCCATTTATGGGAACCCAGTCCTTGCGGATAGTTATCCCCTTAGTCACACTTATCCACTAACATTGCGTTCCTCTGTGTTGTT
Organism: Eristalis pertinax; assembly: GCA_907269125.1. NCBI lineage: Eukaryota > Metazoa > Arthropoda > Insecta > Diptera > Syrphidae > Eristalis > Eristalis pertinax. The sequence continues at coordinate 33,873,914 of OU026147.1, read as the reverse complement.
TCACTTCCGGTCTGCTAAACAACTTACAATAATTATCAGTCTGCTTGCTGCCCCCCCCCCCCCCCCCCCCCCCTCCCCACAACCATAATCACACATCGGCGCATGCATTTTTAAATAGAACTAGAGACCGTGACTCTCAAGGTCGATTCCCAGACCACCATTCGCTTGAAATCCTGTAAAAAACAAACTCTCTAACGAACTGTCATTCTTCTTTTTTCTTTCAGGTCATATTAAAAGCTCGATGAAACTGATTAAAGCTTTCAATATTTTCCACCACTGAATTGAAGTCACTCCATGAAGTCGCAAGTCGTTCAGCAAGCAACAACAACCCTCATTGGAACGGAAAAAAACACGTCCGGGTTAATTTATTCACTGCTACACTTCCATCGTTGCACCGAGCAACCTCAGGAAGCAACGGAATCCGTCAGTGTGGACTTTATCCCAATCCACAGCAGACACCTTGTCGTATAAGTCGAAAATAATTGACCGACACCGACACACAGTCACGAGTGAAGCCAGCAGCGAATTTCGTTTCGTTGCATTTATTTATGAATTCATCGCCGTGGCTAAAGGGTCAAGTAATTGCATAATTATTGGTGCAGCGCCAATCATTCCTGCATGTCGGAGCAACCTTCTCGGCGAGCGCGTGCAACGGGTGCCAATCCTTATATAATTTCAGAGGAGTGCAGTGCAGTGCTGTGTGGTGCGCTGAAAATGTGAAGAAAACCCCCTTGGTTGTGAATAAGATAAAATTGTGATTAATTAGGAAGAACGAGAGAGATAGAGAGAGAAAGAAAGAGAGAGGGAGAAAAAAAACCTTTTGAAATGGAGTCTCAAGCCATTCATAATGACACGCTTGCGTTTCTCGGCGGCAACCTGACGAGCATGTTGGACTACACCAGTGTTATTCTCCGCGGTGCTGTTATTGTCGACAACGAAACATCGATGATGTCCTCACCTGCGTCACCTTCGGCGTTCGGACAGTCACTCGCGTCTGATTCAACACTTCTGCTTATGACCAACGACACGCACATAAGGCTGGAGCACGCACCCAAGCTCTCCAGGTCATCAGTGATTAAGGTCATTGTGCTCTCGGTGATGGCGGTGATATCGCTGCTGGGAAACATTGCAACAATGTGGAATATATACAAGACCCGCATGAGTCGAAGAGCTTCGCGCCACAGCTGGAGTGCCATATACTCGCTCATATTTCATCTCTCGATTGCCGACGTCCTCGTGACTGGATTCTGCATTATTGGCGAGGCTGCCTGGAGTTACACGGTGCAGTGGCTTGCCGATGACTTCACGTGCAAAATGGTGAAACTATTTCAGATGTTTAGCCTGTATCTGTCAACCTATGTCCTTGTGCTCATCGGCGTCGACAGGTGGATTGCTGTGAAGTATCCCATGAAATCGTTGAACATGGCGAAACGGTGCTACCGCCTCTTGGGTGGAACCTACGTCCTGTCCTTTCTACTCAGCCTTCCTCAGGTAAGTGTTTGTTGTTTTTGTCTATTTACCCTCGTTGGCGTAATAAATATTGATGATTTCGTACAAATACGTGATGTTTCCTTCCGATGTGGAAAGCCCTATAGCGCAGTGGGTTGTCGGTACCTCTTTCGAACTCGGTGTGATTGTTTATTTTATGCGCGCTTTGGGAGAAAACATGAGCACGGCACGTTAAGCGTTACGTCTGGCTTCAGTGTTTGCTTCCAACTACATTTATTCCCTTATTCTCTCGTTGATGAGATTTTAATGAATTAATTTGTGAGTCGTTGCTATTGAACTATTTGGATTTTTAAAAGGGATAGTTCTCAATGTGTCTTCATTGAAATAAATGGACGCTTCTAATTTCGCTGTCCTTGTCTGTCCGTAAGTACACTCGTCTGTCTGTGACACACTTACGAAGCCATCTACGATTCAAAGCACCGAGAGATGAATGGCAGGGCTGCGCCCGGGAAGTGTACAGAAATAGTACCAGTTCTAGACACTTCGTCATCTTCGCGGTTTTCTGAAATGTCACTGTACGTGCGAGGAGACAAGAAACGGACCCAAAAACGGTGGAGAGGCGCAATCGCAAGCGTAATGTCCTCTTCCAAGGTACTGAAGCAACCCACTTAGACTACAACGACATCAACAAACACGAAATAAAAGTCATAGTATACTGACTTATAAATGTTCCTCATGGAGTCTAATTCTCGCCCTTACCTGACCCGGTTGACAAACTACTCCTTTACAACTTCAAGCGTTGTGTCGCTTGGAACCTCGGCTCGGGTCGATTGATGTAGTCGAGCTCTGGTCACAGAAAGTCGGTTAAGTAGGCCATTGATGGTAACGTGTCCTCTTCCTCACATCGAAACCAAACAGTGTTCGCTAATGGACATATGCACAAACAATAGACGAAAAACGGAAGCGTTGTCAAAAAGCCATAAGAGAAGCAGCTACTGATGTGCTGGGCTTTACGCTACCACCTAGGAAAAACTACTCGTTTGACAACGAAAACATGCAGCTAAGCAAGAAGCCTACCAAGCAACGCGGCATCGAACTACAAGAGCTTTTCGTGAGCTCTACGAACAGAAAAGAAGGAGCACGAGAAGCGCGCGATCGATTAGATGGAGAGGTGCTACTGCAGAAAAGACGTCCGAAAGTTTTACCAAAGGCTGTAACAGCTTTGCAATGAATATAAGCTTCAGGCAGTAGCCTGCCGGGACGAGAATGGACAACAAGTAGTACATGATAGTATTGAGAATCATTTCTTGAGACTGTTAAACGGCGATGAGGACACCAATACCGCTGTCAGGCAAAATGTTCCACTCCAAACAATGGACGACGATAGAACAGAATTCTGTCCCCGGACCTAGACGACGTCTTAGCTATATCGAGACTAAAGTCAGGGATGACAGTGAGTGAGCCCAGGTCCACCCCGGTCTATAGCGCCTCAAGAAAAAGAAGAAGAAGACCGCTAAACTTTAATTAATTTTGAGATATTGTTCAATAATCAAAACACGTTGTTGTATCGTGTAGCGTGTGATGCTCAATTTTTAGTTCAGGGTTGAGCTATCAGCTGTCAATTTGATGGAATCCTTTATCTCATCACAAGTCAAATATACACACATTTATTCAATTCGATGCAAGTTCACACCTGATGATAGACGGATCGAAAAAATATTGATTCGCTTGAATGTAGATGCGAATGCATTCACGTTTTGCTTTCACACCAGAGTTAATCCTGTTTATATCCAAACACACTAGTACCTTTGACATATACCTGTATACGTGTTGTATTTGCACGGAGTACTGTGTCGTTTATAAGAGCATTGCTGAATGTATACATGAAAATCACATTCATTTTGTGAGAATTCCACAGACGCTGATGACAGAAAGAGCGAAAGGACTTTGAGCATTGCCATGATTTTAAAGCCAACAGTGAGATTTATTTGCATTTCCGCATGCAATTTTCATTAACATGTTGAAAGCAAAAACTCCTCTGCTCCTACTTCGTCCATCCTTGATATTCTAATAAAACTGAAAAGAGATTTTTGGGGGATATTTGTTAGATATATCTCAGTGTTTTGTGTCTCAGCTGGCAGAGGTAGTGAGGAGTGTCCTCCTTTTCCTCTTCGTCGCCAGAGCTTCTGTATTTAAAGTCAGTGCCTAGTCCAATTTTCATTTCATGGTACTTCAGGCAATTATGGCCAGTTAGTGCGCCAACTGCCATCGCTACGAATTTTTTGTCGTATTGTGGGTGTCTTTGGTTTTTTTGCACTGCTCAACTTGAGCCAAAGCATCCGAGTCTATGGCTCGGGACCCAGCAGGGAGTAATCGAGTGCTGCACGCGATAACTTTGAGCTCGGTAACTTGCGACTAGTTGGGACTTGATTTCTTTCGCCGAAATAGCTTGAATAGTCGCTTGGCTGTAGCAATATCAGTCGGTGGTATTTCCAACATTGGTATCTTTCTGGCCACTTCTTTGACCGCCAGGACTTCCGGTTGAAAGAGACTACCATAGTCAGGGATTCTGACGGAGACAATGCCCGCGGCTGTGCATTCGATTCATCCGTGTATATGTACTTGGATGGTCGAATTGTTGATGGGTTCATTTGTATTCCACTCCACCCTTGTTGGGATAAATCACCTGAAGAGTCATTCGGGAGGAGTACAGTCGCATTTGACTTGATCAATGTGTAGTCTATCTAGTATTTCTGGATGTTCAGTTGAACTTGGGAATCAGCCACCGGATAGACTGATCCTTATGGCGGCCTTTGCGGCAGTTATCAGCAGTCATTTACATGTAGAGATCAAGAGATGGTAGGTTTGGTATTGCCTCCAAGCCCGTCGTAGGAGTAGTGCTAATTAATAATTGCTCCTGGTTTCTATCTTTAGGTTCATGGTTTTTACGGAGGTCTGCCAACAGACTAAGCTGCCATAAGGCAAGGTAGGTTTGAGAACCGCTGTGTACATCCACAAGATTTTTCTGATATGATTTTACCAGATATCCTGGTGCTCAGATACAAGATACAGGGCACATTCTTGACTCTTTTATTAACACTTCGTTTCCAGTTGAGTTTCTTGTCTGGGATTATTCCGATGTACCTTGTTCTATCAATCAGGGTCAGGGGAATGGACTCAATTACGAGTAGTCGGAATTGCCGACTGATTCTTTTTTTTGTAAAAAGACCACCTAGGGTTTCCATTGGGTTTTTACCAGGTCACTGAATGTAGGAAGAATCACTGACAATTGTCACTACGACGTCGACGTACTGCCATGTGCCCGAATATTTTAGCTCCTCTAGGACGTCGTTAATACTAGTTCCCACAGAACTGCGCCAAAGGGGGTACCCTTTGAGCTTTATAGAGCTGGTGCCTAAAGTTGCGTTTGTAATTCCTTTGCGACCGAGCTTAGAATTGGTCAAGGTTGGCCTTTTCAAGAGCTAGTTGGATTGCTTTTGATTCTACGTTCTGCGTAGGCTCCTTCGATGTGAAGGAATGCAGGAATACTGACCACATCGTGTAGGGTAGTTTCTACACCTTTGCCTTTCAAATATGAGTGTTTCGCACATGTGATTGTGCTGTGTTTGGATTTAACACAGATATAGGAATTGATCAGCTTGATTGAACGTCTTTAAGATGAATGAAGTTAGGCTGATTGGTCGAAAATCTTTGTTAGTACTGTGGCTGGCCTTTCTTGCTTCGGGTGATGAAGACGACCTTAACTTCTCTCCATCCAGATGGAAATGAGCCACGAGCTAAGCTGCGCAGGTACTTGATCGAGTTTCATAAAGATTGGAGTGATCGTGTCCTTAGTCTTTTGCAGCATAATGGATGTATGGGTCGAAGATATCAAACTGATGCCACAATGTGTAGTAAAAGGCTGGGTAAGCCCAAAAAAGATTTTTTTTTGTTTTTATGTGTGTAGAAAATGTTTTGTTTTCGCCTTTAAATTTCTGTTGATACAAAATTTAAGGCTATGACGTCACTATGTCAGGAGGTTGGAGAGAGACCTTTTGGTTGGTGTCCAGGCCCACGTCGGCTTGAGCGGCTGTAAGGTCCCCATGGATAATGTCCCATCGTTTTGTGGGCATAATCCGGCTTCCATCTCAGTTCAAGAAATTTCTACTGAATTTTAATTTCCCAAACGTAAAGTATTCCCTTACGTAAGTTATTTCCTTATGATTTCAACAACCACCTACCTGAACACATTTGAAATTGCCCCATAAACGACACAGTCAGCAAGTACTGCAGTAAAAAGGTTTAAACGAATTATACATTTATACGTTCGCAGCAGCAGTACGCACAGAACTGACATTACTATCACTAATTCTGCCACATTTCGCCGGGAAAAAACACCGCGTAAAAGCTGTAAACGAAACGCACCGCGTCCGCAAAGCTGTAAAAAAGCGAAACGTGTTTTCTGGATGTTTAGCGAACAGAAAAAAAAACAAGCTCAAATTTCAACAACGATCTGTTCAAAAATGTATTCCCTCGTGTCAAGCGAGGTTGCCAATAAAACGAGGCTCGCATGAAATGTCATTAACCCAAAAATGCTCTAAAACATCCTGCGTGGATCGTAAATTCAACTTCAAGTGGATTTGAAAAACAAACAAAAACACAGCAATGCAGCAGCTCATACAAATTTCCATAGCGAAGCTCGTAAAGTGTTAAAATGTAATATGAGATACGATATAAAAGCCGAATAAGATAACACATCAGAGACACGCTCAGTCTGAGGTCAGTAGGGACCAGCTTGCAGTTGTTTTCTTTCGTCCCTCTCGGCCCGGTTCGGCTTTATGATCATTAAATTTGAATTGAGGTCAAGTAATGGCAACATCATTTTAAGACGCGTCTAAAACCCTTAATTAATGGTTACTCCCAACCATTGAATGGTCCAATGAACAATTTCAAATTTGACTCTGAGGTTGCCTCATTAAAAAGATTATTCAAAGAGTTGCAAATTTTGATGGCTCTGCAATCTGAATGCGATGTGCATTTTGTCTTTTCTCTGGAGCAGGAAAAAGTGGAATACATTTTGTAATGCATCTGCTACACTTGCAGGAGGACAAAAACAAGAGCTGATACGAGCTGTAGGAGGAAAAAGGACTTTCCAGGAATGAAATTAAATTCTGGTAAAGTACATACCTGAATCTTGCCCATGGAGGTTCTTGTACACAAAATTACTTTCTCAGCTAGTACATTCATTTGTTCGCTATTTTGCCATTAGGATGCTGAGATGGATGGGGTTTATATTATATTAAATTCCAACGAGTTTGGACATTCGAGTCAGGTAGAGATGTAGCAGTAGCAAGGCTTCTTTGCCAGTTCTCTGCAATGTGGGAGATTAATTTTCCGGAAGAA